>OX421275.1:7717090-8920280 GCA_949125355.1 Agriopis leucophaearia
CCATAATTTTCCGGATATGTACGGAAATTCAGGCTTCTATCAGGAACGCGAGAGGTCAGACCGCCACACGAGTTCATTATGCTACCAAATATGAACTTTGAAGGGACTTCCTGCAAAGGATATCAAGAAAATGCACTTTAAAGAAAATGTTTTTTTAAACATCGGGGTTTTCCCCCGGATATTATTTTTTCATGTTGTAACCCTGCTTTTGCAGTGCTTTGTTTATTCTTGGCATTATTTAAAATTAGTTATTAACGGCCTTAATTAGTTAATAAAGTTAGTTAAGTTCACCTATGATCTATGATTGCATGCTCTGTTAACTTACAGTTGACTGAAATTGTCATGAACGAAAACGAAACGGATATTGTTTAAGCGTAGAATAACGTTTCTATGTACCTAGGACTGTTATAGTTTTAAAGTAACATTTTAATTGCCTAGTAACAAAAACATTAATAATACTTAGAAGTATGCAATTTCAATACAAACAAATTATGTTAAACCATAATATTTGTTTTAATCTATATTGTAATATTCTCATGTGAATAAAATATTAACAATGATGGTAGCATGAAAACCAAGTTCTTATTTACGTTATGCCCCTTGAGAAAGCAATAGTATTGTACAATACGCGACGTCTTGTAACAAGCGCAGTGTAAAGTTGGCAAGCGTCCGAGTATAGAAGCGTCAAACGCGACAACACTTGTCGCACGACAACATTGTCGCGTAGCAAGCGCGTGTGTACAGTAGTGGTGGTAATGTATCGATAGTATTTTAAAATTAGATAGAGTTAGGAAAATAACGAAAAGTAGTAATATGTATAATTGTATAGTTATACGTGGCCCTGGTCTGTGTAGTCCACTCCTATGTGGCCCTGTTACCAAATCAATGAAATTATGGCCAATGGTCATCTGTATAACCATATTAACCTCTGGGCTCAAGGGTAGCCGATAGTAAACTTCGTACCAAATGAACTCAAGGAATATGGCAACGCTGCGTGATCTACATTAGGTACCTATTAGGGTGGAAAGTTATTGCGGCAACAGTTTGTCATCTTAGAAGAAACACAGCCCATATTTTTTTCTTGGCCTATTCAACAAAAACAGTTGAACAGCCCAAAGACAGTTGACGGTCTAAACGAAAATCCAAATGATCAAGCCCACTACCATTTGGCAGCGTATCCAACATGCTGGCGGCATTGCCACGCTGAATGACAATGCTTATGCTTTGAGCCAGAAAGACGACAATATTTTGGTCACGCTTGAATAACCATACAGGCTCTCTAATAGGCTAACACTAAAATAAAATTACAACTAGAGACAAGAAATGACGTTAAGCTCCCTACATATCCAATTAACAGAAATATCAAATAATAGTTTTTATCCAATATTTTATTATAGGACTATCATATTTATCGGCAATCGTGCTCAGGATCCTATTAGGACTGCCCCTGACTCTACTCAGTAGCGAAAAAATCCTTTTTCTTATGACTGCATTGAACCCATCGATTCGAGCCTCAGCAAACATACCGGAAGCGCTACAGAATCGAGGCAGTCCTAGCAGCATCCTAAGTATATTGTTATACTGCACACGTAGAGCGCTGATGGATCTTTGGGTATAATGAATCCATAGGTTGCTTGTGTAGAAGCACTGACAATATGCCCTAAACAGGGTCATTTTATTGCATAAAACTGTGTATAATGGTGGAGTAATTTAAGGTAGTATCAACAGTATATTCTCACGGACGTGCAATATTTGAGGGTATAATAGGCACATATGATTAGATTATATTACACTTATTTAGACCACTTGTGCTACTCCGCCGAATTGGCCACCGGACTATCCCTATACCTTGGGTCTCAGGAATATGTAACGGCGCCAAAGTATCAACACAATTTGCATCCCATACAAGAGGCCGTCGTCCCAACCAACAAGTGTCATACAGTCAGGCCAGTTTACATCATCACGCGCAAGTCCGCACAGCTGAGACATTAAGGGTGGAAAAGCTCTATGTATGATATCGTTCAGCCTGGCGTGTTGGCCAATGCAACCAGTTCTTCTTGACCAAGAACATGGTGACTGGTTAATAGTAAAATGCAATACCACACTGATTACCATATGCCTCAAAGCTCCTTGAGATTGGACCCAATAGCACCTCCTTACCACCTTTTCTTAGTTACTATACTAAAATTGTGTTTTACTTTAGTTACGTCATCATAAATCTATCGATATATCATAAGTGCAACACTAACACAGCCCCCGAGCGGTAATGCAACCGTATCCAATTCGTTATCGGATCCGACTTGGATTTGTCGACGTCTCGCGAGCACACGACGCTAAATTTTCAATACAACTAGACCAGAAACCAGAAATTGTAAGTTTTCTTTGGGGAAACTCTCTATAGAATCCCACTGCCAACAGTTTTTTTTGTTGTTTAATATTAGTTGGGTAATTTTAGATAATTATTTTACAAAATTGAATTTTAAATGTGACAAAAATGAACTAACCCCTAACTGACTGGTTGGAAAACAAAATTATGCCCTTCTATTTTGATTCACAAAGATAGGCAATTAGGTAGTTTTGTCACGGGTCCGACCGCGTGAAAGACACATTTATAAAAACCCAAAACATATATGAAAAATCATGCCATCTACTCAGCTAGGAACTGGGTTGAACATTCGTACAACCTTAAAACGAACATTGCAGGATCGTAAAAATACAATACCAATAACAGAGGCTTAATATCTCAATATTTTCGCAAAATCTGATCAGACGTGATACGTAAAATTTGTTACGTAAACATGGCACATCAATTTCATTAGCAAACAAGCATTAATCTCAACAACAATATGTAATATCTGATAGGTATGCTAACTCTTATTATTTGCCGGACAGTTTTTAAAACTGGCCGAATAATCCGGATATTCAACCATCAATAGACTGATTGTGATAATTACATAAAAAGGGAACAGAAAATCTGTTATTGACAATTTTATCGCAAAGCTAATCTTCCAGGAAATATAGCAACTGAGTCAAAATTATCTTTCAGGGAACACTTTTGGATGTGAAAGCATATAAAAATAAATATTGTAATACAAATTGAGTTCTGGAGATCAACATTTCTGAATTCTTTACTGAAATCATGATTGATCTAATGTGTTTAACTTTTTTTAAATTTATTCAATTGTAAGTAAGGTTTTTTATTCAGTTCTATAAATACCGGCAATTTTATATAATTATTTTAATTTTTTTTTTACACTGGTACAGAAATGTACCTCAAAACGAATCTAATCAAACCATGATAAGGAATTTCGGGTGACCTAAAAACTACGAAGGACTAGCCAAGTATTAAGCCAACCGGTTTTAATTTTCGCCAACAACTGACTGACGCGTCACTAATTAGTAGGTATGTTATAATTTACTGGGTAATTGCCTCCGGATATGCGTTTAATTAAACAGAAGTCAGTAAATATCATATTATTATACATCATAACATTTTTTTCCAACATTGGTACAATACAATCAAACCATGGTAAGGAATTTCGGGTGACCTAAAAACTACGAAATTTGGACTAACCAGCACGTACTAAGAGCCATCCGGGTTAAATTTTCACCGACAAATGGCTGACACGTCACTAATCAGTACGTTATATTTACTCGGTAATTGCCTTCGGATATGCGTTTAATTAAACAGAAGTTGTTTGTGCTTTCCGAATAATTGATGTGTGCAACTTTACATTATACACGTTTTATACTTAGTACCTACATCGCAAACAATGAAGACGCTAAATAGAGACTAAAACATTTAGTGTTAGTCAAATGCCAAATAACACACATTTAAAATAGTTATCAGTTACTTAAAATCCAGAGTTTAGTGAATAAGAATGTAAAATTTGTTTCGAATTCCGGAGCTTTCCGGAGCCTTATTATGGATATCCGTTCGAGATTCAGATTGTGATTACGATTGCGTGCCATCTCGTTTACACGTGCAGTGCGAGTAAGTAAATAGAATGGGATGCCACACGGTATAGATTTTTATTCTACATTACTAGAATAATAAAAAAACATTGACTTCTGGGGTGATAAAATAAATTAATACCTACACAATCATACAACGCAAAACTATCTCCGCTTAATTGCGTGTCTGTCAATTTGTTACCCCTGCGATTTGATAGATAATTCATTATATTTATTATTGTGTTTAAAAAAAAAAATTTATTATGTAAGTGGAAACTCACGAAGAAACGGTCGCAAGTATTTATCATTATCATTTTAGCTTATCATGTTCCCACTGCTTAGACACAGGCATTCTCTAAGAGAGAGAGAGAGAGAGAGAGAATGGTCTCTAATCCAGCCTGCTGGCCCAGTGCATGTTGGTGAATGTCATAATGTTATGAATTTATTTTTATTTTTATGCCATAGGTGGAAAACAAGCAGACGGGCCGTCTATGGATACTTGTAACACCAGAGGCATCACAAATACGTTGCTGACCCTTTAAGACTTTATTAACTCGCCTTTTGAAGAAGCCCATGTTGTAGCTTCTCGGAAACATCGCGGAAGGTAGCTCATTCCACATTTTATAAGCGTGAAGTGAAAAATCGTGTAAATCGCACAGTATGCGATTTCCACTGGTCTATGATATGAACTTTAACTTTTGAAGCTCTAAGACATACCGGTTTCCTCAGGATGTTTTCCTTCACCGTTGTTGAGCGACATAATTTACTACGTCATTGGTGGTCAGGGTCAAGGATCGAACCGGGTGCTGTCATATTCTTAAGCACACATACTACCGTCCAGCCACCATCCCTTAATAATATAATACTTATAGCAAATAGGTATTACCTAATATATAACGTTCCCAAGGATGAATTCGTGTAATTTCTCTAAAACAAAGACTCTTATCATACAATACTGAACAAAAGACCGTGAAACAACGCTTTTGGAATGACCCAGATTTTGAATTAATTTTTTTCCTTATTACGTTGAGAGCACGTTTTATTTACATTGTGTCTTAAATGTGTATTAGCAATTTCCCTGAGATTTCGAATCATGAAATTTTAATAGAATGTGACGTCATTGTGTCAACAGGAAATTTGCAGTACCTACCTAAACGTGGCATTGTTTATAACAATTGCATGCTTGATTAGATACAATTGTCGACTAAGGTAGGGAAGCAGCTTCCAAGAACGATTGTAGCCTTAATTAGTTCGGTTAAGAGTCCAATTTACACCACAACTATCCCGCTAGCCCATTTTTAACTGCCTATTTTGAATATAATACTTATTTATTTTTTACTCTCATTTAGTGATTCTATAATGTTCGCCAGAGAGCGAGTTTTAAAAATTTCATGGTCATACTATTAATTTGTTTAGTCATCATAGATAACATCATCATATTGATGCTCATCTAAAGATGTTTTCTTTACCTAGTGATCTCAAACTTCAATGAGAAGTATAAATAGATCTGTAACTAGCCCAAAGCTATACCTAATCGTAATTATATGAAAGGACCTTGGTAAGCCACTTCGTTTTGTAGGCATACTCAAAAAATGTTCATAAAAGACACTGAAGTCAGTAAATTTTTGATATAGGGCGGTCCACTTAAGCACTCTGCAAAAAGTTTTGGTCAAAGACAACTTTATAGCTTTACGACTTATAGGGGCAAAGGTTCCAATAAAATTGTAATAGTAAATGCGGGAAATATCAATGTTATTAGTTTCATATCGTCCGCAGAGAGGCTGTGATCGTCTTTTTTTAAATAAAAAACTGGCTTTACGCTTCTGTGTTTGTATTTAGAAAGTAGAGTTCAGTTGTTATTAATTATTTAACGTTATAAATATCAAAATAACGAATGAAAAGAGATTATTAATTTTTATTACAGCAAAAAAAAATATGTCCTTATAGCTAATTTAGAGACCTTTAAGTCAATATGTGAAAATCATTACTACGCCACCCGAGAGTAGAGAGAAAAAGGCCTTTGCCTACCAATAGGGTTATTGGTAGGCAAAGGCCTTCATCTCTCTACTGACTTGGCTTATTCCATCTTTTGTTTTTTTTTTTGTGCGAACTTAAAACTTCGAAGAGAGAAAAAGACAAAAATCAGTGTAGTTACTCTCTTAGAGTAGGTACAACACTACTTTTAACTAAAACTAATTTGAATATCATGACCCTCAATAAAACTACAAGTAAAAATACCTACTTGGTATTTTTTTGCTCATCTGTTGTTCACGATGATAAAGTATATATAAAGGTTGGTATTTTTCCGCGGATCATGAAGAATAATCCCGTTGTTTCACACCGAACGTTTATGCCAGGTTTACGAGGCAGACTATAACAAAATCTAATTCCCTTCCTCAATTTCATCGCTACTTTAATCGGCTAGGGAGTTGCGGCCCCAAGAAATAGTAGGCAGCGAGCTGTGGAAAGACTTGGGAACAAGATTTCTTAGTTAGCGTTGGCAAACATCGTTATAAAAGATAGATCTACGTTTGGCGACAAACTCCCCAGATGGTAAGCGAAAATGCGGAATAGATGGAGAATGTAGATCAAGTTTAAACCTATTCACTTTAGAACCTTGAAGATGCCTAGATTGCAGTTCCCAGGAAGTAATTAAGACAGCAGGAAGTTCCATTCTTTAGCAATACCAACGCATCATCAATGTAAAACTAATTTTTTGTGAACGAGTTTTTGGAATGGAAAGAGATGGCAGCAGTACTCTACACGAGACCGGACTCGTGCTCGATACAAGTGAAGCATTGAGGATAGTACCATGATTTTTGCTAGTCAGATTCGAGATAAACTCCAAAGTTTAGCGTACAAGTAAGGGTCCTGGTTGCCTTTGATGGTATACCAGTGTGGTACGGACACATCTCGGAACGTGGCCGACAATGACATCTGGCTCTTTTTTGACAATGCAACCACCCTTCGACCATCAGATCTGCGCTACATCAATTACTTAAAAGCATTCAAAATGGATATGACAAGATTGTGTGAATAGTTGAACCCATAGTTTTAATTGTACAAGTTATAGTTATTATAAATTGATCCACTTTTGAGCAGACCGTGGGACATTCTTCACCATATTGCCACTTAACATCCAGGTAAGCTGTGGGCAGTTAAGGTATTATTTTAACTTCAAAAAAGGTTCGGCGTATTGCGAAAAAATACGTCAAACCTTCATTAAAACAACAGGGCATGATTATTAAAAAGGTGCAAAACCTCATCCAAATTAATCACCAGCTCTCCGGCTATTTAGGATAAAGTGGGTCATCTCTAACTACCTAGTCCCAGAGGATTAATAGCAGAGTAGCTTTCCCTAAATTCCTCTACCTGATATCATTTGCGGTGTATCTCTACCTCGTAAAAGGTTGTCTTGCTCTATCAGTGTAAACATGAGTGTTGAGTTGTTGGCATTTATAATAGACGTAATACCAGCGAGTGCATACGGAATGGTGGTACTAAGCTGAAAGGAGGTTAGTTTCCTCATCATCATTTCAGGGTCAGAGTCAATAGGTAAGTCTGCGTGCTCCATCTTTGACCGTATCGTCGCTTACAAAGACGCGAGCTGGTGTTAAAAAAACACAAATACGAGTAAAACTATAATTATTAACAACTTTTTCTGACCTTTTACGCTATTTAAGGATGGGTGTTTTATAGTTCCCATAGTTTTTTTTTATTGATAATGATGAGTACAATTACCTTTTCAGCTGAGTGCCGTTCCTTGTAACACTGTACAAAATAGAGCCCGTTGCAAGAAAAAAAAGTATACTTTAAAAAAAATTGGCTATGCAAACCTATCACTTAGAAATATGTCACGACTTACATTTTATAATTTTGTTTGAATATAAAGTAGGTGAGTTTGTTAAAAAAAGTTTAAAATATTTTAGGATTATACACTTATCTCCTTTCTCTCTCTGTATATCGAGCGGGCCTGTAGTAAAGAATAGTAAGGATCTAATTCAGGACTAAAGCGGAAAAGGCAGGCCGGGAGTGGACTACGGCACGGATTCGGAGCTGGAGTGGAACGAGCGGGACGGGAGAAAAGTGGATTACAGGATAAATGCAGAACTGCAGCAGAAAAGGCGGGTCGGAATTAGATTGGATTACAGGGTGGATGCGGGATTGAAACTGAAAGGGCCGGATGGAAGTATATTAGAATACGGAACGGATGCGGGGCTGGATCGGAAAATGTGGGACAAAGTAGAATTGATTTCTGTACCACGTGAGTGAAGCTGTGCGGGCAAGCTAGTTTATAATATTATGGTGTGATAAATCAAAATAATCTAAAGAAGCAGATATCACAAACTTTACCAAAAACCTTTATTAAAGTTAGTTATATACCAACTTTTTTTAGCCGTAGTGCCGTAGCTTACTTTTATTTGTAAATGAACATTACCTAGAATTTTCAACACCTAAACGTCTAGATTTAACAGCCAAGGTACTTTATCAGACGGTAAGGTATCACTTTTTCCACGTGGAATGATAGTAGACAAGTAGGTAAAGGCGAAACACATTATTTTCCTTTTAGGAAATTTTCCTCCTTGAGACAACCTTTACTGTTGTATTCAGATTCTTGTTTCCATATTTTCGTCGGGTAATGTACTAAATAAACATAGCATACTTCAAATGCTTCTATTGTAATGTGTTCCTACAATAGGTACATTATATTGCGTTAAATGTTTCATTAGAGCTTATTTCATGTAATCAAGCTTTAATAACAATTTAATTAACTCTATATGTACGTGAATTAGACTTCGCAGAAAATTTATTATATGGGCAGAATTGGGCATTTTTTCTTCTTATTTTATTTTTCATCAGCTGAAAAAATGTTTCTGCAAAATAAACATTTAATTACAATAAGTAAAACATTGTTACCTGTTACTTCTTTCTCTCGAGTTATAAAAAGGAAAAATATTTCCGGAAACAAAAGTTTTCATCTTCAATTTTTGTTATTTACTCCACTTTTATAGCACCTAAGTAGGTACAGCTTCCAATTTCCCTTCTTGTTTCGTTTCTGGGCCATAAGCTCTTCGCAGTCAATTTAACATTGGTTATTTATTACATCTTTGCCGTACACTTAAAGTGTGTTTTATTTTTATTCTTCAAGTAAGTGTACCAGGTACCTGTAGCGTGGACTACATAATAAATCTTTCCTTTAGAGACCGTAAGTGTGAAAACTAGGGGTTAATGTTGGGGAAACAGAAATGGCTTTTCAGTTTCGCTACGGCACCCTGTCAATCGGGTAAAGCCGAAACGACGTTGAAAACTCGCAACAAAAATAATAATATTTGCGCTTTGTTGAATTAAAATGAATTTTCCACTGAACCCTCTTTCTGAGTGTGAGAAAACCATGCGCCTAAGAGCTTAGGCGTGGACACACATACCACATCACACATTACGCACATTATTATTATTTATCCCATTATTTTTATTTTAATATTTGTCACATTAATTCCTGCATCTTTCATTTTGTTTTCTAGATAATATTTAGTGCATACAAAACGTCATGCTGCAATTTTACTCTCTGTTCCTTATTTTTGTTTCTAGGATAAAGGATATAACTAGATTTGACATCCGAATGTCAATACTGTAGGAATAAGCGAAATAATAATTACCAACTTAAAAAAACCAACTTAAAATAATTAGTGATCGCTCGATCAAAATTTATTGATATTGCATGATCAACAGGGCCTTTATTCTGCATGGGTCAAACGCGCTCTATCGTGACGCGTTAAGTTAACCCCCAAAAGTTGAACTTTATTTCCTAAGCACTACAGGCCAACTTTTTGAGGTAAACTTAACGTGGACACGATAGCGCGCGTTTGCCCGTGCGGAATAAGGACCCAGTAGCTAGTTTATTTTATTTTATTAATTTGTAAAAAATTGGAGTTGCTTAAAAACAACTCAGCCAAAGTTAATGAAATCTTTGATGAACTACCTCTATAGTTTTTTTCTAGATAATAATAAAAAGGATCGCGCAAATCAATTTACAAATGGCTGAGTAATCGGTGTACACACAAAAAAAATACAGACTGGTTTGAGAATCTTTCTCCTAGGGTTGATTAAAAAGAAACAGAAATACTGTAGTCTAACAAAGACAGAGACAATAATAATATTTAACCTGACTTTTTTCGATTTATTTGAGATCAATCGCTGTTGAGCAGCAAACGTTATCAAAACTGGGTTTAAATTTTAATTTTCATGTAACATTAAAAGTGATTTATTGGACATTATTTACTTACGTTTTTATAACACAATTCAATTAATTTAGAATTAATTCAGAGTAATCGATATAAGAAGTTATAGCCTATCATTGTAGTACTAGCCGCCTTAATGCTGAAGTCTTTACGTAATGTAAATATTACGTTCAAGAGATTGTTTTTTTTTTTTGTATTGTTGTTATGGCTTTTCCTGACGTGTGTACGCAAACGCCAAGTCCAATTATATCCTTCTCCCTAGCGTTTTACATATTAACTTGATTATGTTTCAAACAAATAAACAAAACGACCAAATTTTTACAATAAAAAAAAATTTAATATATGAGAACCATTACCAGTCTTCTGTGCCATTCCCATAAATTTTATTGTATTTACTAGTTATTTGTATAGGTACTCATGATTTTATATACGCCAATACTTAATAGGTATGACCAAAACTTTTTCGTTGAATTCTTTCCTCATAAATGATTTATCGAAACATTTCTAACAGTTTCGAACCGCATTTTTCCGTGATTATATTAATGATTGTTCAAAACTTTTTTGTTTCCAGAAAATAACTGGTCTGTTTGATACAAATCGAGGGGAGAAGATATAAATATTTATTGTACAGGTGGTATAAACCGCTTGAGGATATTGGAGGATAAATTGATTGTTCGGGGTCGGTTTTCCATTTAGATATGGAAATTTCCGGGATTGTGTACGAAAATCTTCGATTTTACCTTTTTTTTCTAACAAATCACGCTTAAGAGCAAAGGCTCTTGTTTGTTGCTATCCAATCATTATATTTTTGCATGGGCTTTTGGGGATTGGAATCAATTGTAATAATGAGTGTTATATTTCCCTAGTTTTTGTTTTGAAATGATTTTGATAATAATTATAATAGGGATATTAATAACAATTATTATAATAGGGATATTATAATTATTAAGCTGGAGTAACACTTGGCTAGAGTTCCAATGATTTGGAAAGCAATGAACTGGTAAATAGGTGGATATGCAATTTTTTTCTCTAGATGCTTTAAATGTACCTATTGCAATATTTTTTCTTACTTAGCTAAAGTGACAATTGGCTGCTCATAACTGTAGCAGAAACGATAACCTTTGCGGAAGATGTGTTTTCAATGGAGACCACGAACTTGGAAACGTACTCGTAGCATGAGCGCCCTTCAACTTTGTCAACTTTTCTTCCAATCCCGATCCATACATACACTTTTAAGAGTATTTTTCTTCTGGATGTTTTATGAAACTGAAATTGATCATTAAAACTTAAATACGCATAAACCATTTATAAGAGCAATCCTACCCTAAAAGTCCTATAAAAATTCCGCCGCCAACACATAAAGCAAAATATCCGTCACGAGAAATTTCCGGTTATTTTATATCACGTCACAAAGATTACAATAAAACATATATTGCGACGTAAAACATGTATCACTATGACAAAAACGTGACCCTTTCAACCATTCTATTATTAGATTGGGGATGAATGTGACGTATAAAACTGCGACAAACGATTGACTAGTTTAACAAAGGGATCATCCATACGAAATTAATTCAATAGAAAAGGTCAAAATATTTTCTTATATTCCTCTACGCTTCATACTTTTGGTATTTGTACGAATGATATCGGTATATTTTGATTTTCTGTTAGTGATATGGAAGGTATAGTTCTGGCGTTTATACTTGTATATTATTGTTTTCTAGGAAAGCTGCCGATACGTCTGATGATCGTATATATCTATAAAGCTGGCCAAATAAATAACAAATCCTTGTGATCTCAGGGATTTATTCTAAAAATATGAGGAGGTGATCGAATTCTTATAGGTTTAGTCTGTCTATATTGCAATTTAGGCAGTATTATTGAAGAACTCCTTCGGGTGTAGGACCAGGAGGCATACAACAACCTCAAAAACATTCTAATTTCATTATTACATAGCACTTGGTGAGACAATGAACAAGGTAATATTAAAGTAAGAAAGTCTTTGAAGTTGTGGTGCACCCCCTAACTCGTGCCTTAAGATGGTACCATTCCAGGCTTGTTCCGAGTTTTCCATCTCTTTTCGTTCACACGTAGTGACTTGTCAGTTCTGTTTGTCCTGACTTGGTCGAGAGGGCGGCATAGGTTCTGGACATGCTTGTGTTACAAAAAATAACGTCTCGGGAGATCGTCGTGTCAAAATATATGACTGCATCTCTGCTCCCGAATTGGATCGCTTATTTAGCAATATTATATCTCTTATAGTTTTAATATTGCTAAATAATCGGTCTCGGCGGATATCGGTCATTAATGGTTAAATTACCGCGCGTGAATCGACGTATGAAAACTAAAATAAAACCTTTAAACTTAGAACTTTAGAATGAACTAGGCAAAGTATTTATTTGCTCTGATAGCTGCATTAACATTTTAAAAAGCTGAATAAAAACATTATCTTTTAATAATTCACTGAAGTACATACATGCTAGACTCTTACGTTCACAAAAAGTCAGCAATTTATGACCTCGTAGGTGTAGTGAAAGTCAGGGGCATCCAGTGGATGCATATGACAGGCTGACGTTCAAGGGGGAGGCCTATGTCCACATAGGCCACAGCCCTTTTATCTTAGTTGGTAGTGAGCCTGTCTTCTGCGCTTGGGGGTGTGGGTTCGATTCCCACCTAGGACAAACATTTATGTGATGAACATTTGTGTTTGTTCTATGTCTGGGTGTTAATATCTATTTAAGTAAGTATTTAAAAATATATATGTATGAATATCAATCTCTGGCAGCCATATTACAAGCTTTGCTTAGGTTCGGGTCAGATGACTATGTGTGCAATAGGGTCCCAGATATTTATTTATTTTAAGCGGTGGACGTCTTCTGGCTGATGATAATGTTTTTTTTTATTGTAAGATAGGCTTGCGCTTGGCCGCCAACTCGCCTGATGTTAAGCGATGATGCGGCCTACGATGGATCACGCTTGCCTAGAAGTAACCGATTCACTTTTGACTTGACGACACCCAGATGATTCAGCTTTTTTAATGCTATCTATTACAGTTGTCAAAATACTTGGACCGAGTTTAAGTACCGGAAATTAGAACAAACACCAATCCTAACTCTTACGTTGTCATAAACAATATTAATAATATTTACCAAAGTTTAGCGATATTCAGCCTAAACTAAATTAAAACAAATGGCGTAAAGTTATATTATACTAATTAGACGTGGGAACTTTATTCATACGTCTCCTTAGAGTGTCGAAATTAGAGTTGAACTGAACTTGTTTAGCTTCTTCGAGCCACAACACATAGTTCAGCTGACGGTAATCTAGGTTGTGCATCGGATGATTCAGTCAGTCTTTGGATGGATGACTGCAAGTGCCATTTACAACCTTAAGTTTGTAGTAGTTTCAAATTCTTATTAAGTACTTCTTTATTTTAATTTAATATATTTTAGTCATTGTTAATTAAAGTCAGCTGAGATTTAACTATTAGGTACTTGTAATCGTATACAGGTTCTCACGATACAGGCTGTGCCTAGTGTGAGGATCATCAGATACTTCTATCTAGGATACAAATCTCTATGCAAAGCACATTTAATTCTATTTGTTTATATAATGTTTCTTATAGGATATTTTCTTGTTTTAATGTACTGATGTGTTTTGCAGTAATAAAAGTATTTTTATTTTCATTTTAATTTTTTCATTAGTTTGTAAATTGCAATAAAAAAAATGAATACTACCGCGCGACACTAGAGTTGCCCTCTCAAAATAAACAAACTTACTTATTAGGGTTCCTTACCTTAAAAGGAAAAAAGGAAGGTAAGTAATAAGTATATATATGTCTGTGTTGTAGGGTTGTTTCATCTTCTTAAGAGCCGCATTACAAAATGTAATCGTAATATTTCTCATTTTTGGATTTTCGTCCATAAAACTAAAAAAAGCCGTAATTGTCAAGACGAATATAAAACAAGTAATCACAACATTAAAATTGTTTATTTTATGTCAGTAATTTAACGAAATCCTCTCCCAATCTTTGCCTCCTAGAGTTGTACGAAAAACTAAAAAGGTAAGTATTATGTTGATATTATGTTAAGTTTTTCCAAAATTTTATGCCGTTATTTTCAACAAAAATTACAGATCAATTTATTATATAAATTCTATGGATCTTTCTATTTGATAGATTCTGAACGCCAAAAATCCAGTTTTCGTTTTTTTTATTCGTCAAAAATGAGAAATGAGAGGGCTCTTAAATACCGCATGTTTATAAATCACACTTAATATTATAAATGCGAAAGTAACTCTGTCCGTTTGCTACATAATCACGGCTAAACGGCTTAACCGATCTCGATAAAATTTGCCAGGTAATAGTATGTACTATCGTGAGGACGGACATAGGCAATTTTTTTCTGAAGAAATCGCGGACGAAGTGCGGTTACAGCTAGTATAACATATGTGAGTAGATTAATTATATTCATTGCATTGGATGGAGCTTGTGTACCGTTTCTCCAATGTGTTGAAGCTGTTTGTATGAAACTCCGCTGATACGCCAGTTACCCCACCTCAGGGAAGGCAAATTTCCCTGAAAGTGCAATACGTAAAGTTTCTTAGTTCCTTGTCGTGTCTAACACTACCGAAGGTAATTTGGTTAAAACCTTTTCCGTTGCCTTATATAAGTAGGAAATTGGAAGGAAGGTATTTTTCTACACTTTTTTAACTGACTTCAAAGAAGGAGGTTCTCAATTCAACAATATGGTTTTTTTGGTATGTTTGTTACACGATTACTCCGCAAATTATGAATTGGTTTTGATGTCTTTTTTTTGTTTGCTAGGTCACGATGGCCTTCAAATGTCGTCTCAAATGAGAAAATTTATAGAAATTGATTTACTTAGCGCTTTCTGAAAAAATCAACATAAACAAAAATAAAACACAGATGATTTTTTGGTTTGTGGTTCCCCTTCAGCAAAAGTTTTGATGGGGACTTTCAATCTCTGTATCAAGTGAATTTTTTGTAGTTTTTAGCTAAAGTTTGTGCATGTAGGTTATAGTATGGAAGTCGGTGTTTTTTTTTTAAAGATTACCTTCATTAGTAGTCCAAGTCCAAGTAAAACAGAAGTATATTGCTTATTACAAATAACAAGGGTGATAGGTACAAGCGTCAAACTTGGAATGATTATTTATTTATTATTAAAAAATACTTATAACACCATAACAGATACACTAAAGCGGTGCTATAACAACTTAAACAAATATAAAATATTCTAATTTAAAAATACCAAAAAAATAACAAAATTGCATTAACCATAGATTTCCCTTAAAGAATATTTTTCACAAATTTTATGAACCGTTTCTGTGAACTCTGCTAGCCCACAAGTAAAAATATCTGTCCCTTCTGAGACCAGATTGAGCAACGTCAAAGCGCGTGACACCGGAGCAAACATGAGCAGGTTTGTTCTAGATGCGGGTACGCTGAAGGTAGGGAACCTGCGTCGCCTGGTCACCGCCTCATCAGGCACGCACAGTTGCAGCGCTTCCATTATGGTACACACCCTAAATTATAACAACAAAAGATAAATAATGGCCAAGTGCGTGTCGGTGACAAATTTCTGTTCATTACTAACGTATCGGTTACTTGGACGAACCCATCATTTCTTTCACCGAATCGAAATTGCATATTATTTTTACTAATATTTAATTCGGTTTTTTAATTTGATAATTATTGTATCTTGTAGTGGTACGGAGCCCTCAGTACGCGAGCCTGACTCGCACTTGGCCAATTTTTGTTAATACAAGACAACAGTACTTATTTATTTTAAAACATTAGTAACCTGAATTAACCCAAATACCAAATTCCATGTCCTTAACATTAAAAGCAAAGGACTAACTAATCAACATCGCCCCTTTTTAGCCCTTTCCGCAAAATTCGATCTCTACACCCCATAAGTAATCTACCTGCCAAATTTAAACTTCGTAAGTCAAGTAGTTTTCGAGATTTTGTGATGAGTCAGTGAGTGAGTAAGATGAATTTCATTCGCTTTGATATCATCACTATATATATAAAATTTCCATGTCACAATGTTAGTTACCGTACTCCTCCGAAACGGCTTTACCGATTTTTACCAAATTTTATATGCGTATTCAGTAGGTCTGAGAATCGGCTACTATCTATTTTCAATACCCCTTCACCGATTTTCATCACCACGCGGGTGAAACCGCGGGGCGCAGCTAGTATTTATATATAGATAACAGGCTTAGCGAAAGATATAGATTACATACATTGAAATAACAACAAAAATCTTTTATTTGAATTGGATGAAAAATTTCTGGAATATAAGCTTTTAAAGTTTTTAGTGGAGATTGAGAGGAAGGCTCTGTCCCTTTCCCGCAAAGTATAGCATTTGTATGGCGCTCGCGAAGCTTGACGTCATAATTAACTTACTAAAGTGCGCTCTCTGTCTAGCATGAAATTAAAATACTTTTTATTTATAACTTTTTATTCAAGAATGAATTTTAATTTTATCTTCGTTGATGGGGTCTATTTATGATCAGCATTTTATGAGGTAATACAAATGATTAGGACACAGGCCTATAATTGAAATTTCTGTCCTCTTTGATTTTCCTGTTGGTATAATACTCCGATAAAAAAAATGCCTTGATATTACAATTCAAAAGGCCATATTGTCAATTTTGAATAACACTTCAACATTTTCCTTTCATCTCAACAAACTTGAAATTGCGTGTAAAGGAACTCCCAATACGGAATATCATATAGACTTCAATTGTCTTCCCTCGATTTCCCTCAAAGTGATGGATTGGGAGTGAAACTTTCCCCGTGTTTGTTACTTTTCCATCACTCCAAAGATAAACTTGGTGGAGACAGTCCGTCTATGAAATTGGAATATTATACGATGAACGAGATTTATGAAGTTGGATATTATGGCTTTCTTTTATTGAAATATATGGTTGATGTGTTTACTTTTATATTTGAAAGCTCTCGGTACTATGACGCGTACATATTTCTAAATTTTAACCTAAATTGTTATTTCAAACATTCATATAACAATTTATGTTAAAAAAAAAAAAACTGTTTTGGTCATACATTCAATTCATTCAGTTCAATTTCATAATGCCATTCGGTTAGATAAAAACAAAAGTATTTACAGTCAAGTTTAGGAGTTATCAAGACGCTTAAAAACTAGGAACTATCGATGTTAACGATTTTTTTTTAAATGTTTTGGTCATACATTCAATTCATTAAATTCAATTTCATAATGCCATTCGGGTTGATAAAAACAAAAGTATTTACAGTCAAGTTTAGGAGTTATCAAGACGCTTAAAAACTAGGAACTACCGATGTTTTTCCCATCCGTACATTTCAGACTCACTTGTTCAAGCCTTCTACGAGTAGATCGCTCTGAGTTTATTTTATTTTATACTTTAATAGATATTCAATAGTTTTCGTAAAAGAAAACAATAATTCTCGCAGTTTAAAAAACTAAAAAGACGCTTTGAAATCGCTAATCCTGAAGATCCTTAATAAGGATAAAGGGACAAACTATACAAATTATTGCATTGTCATCGGTCCTTGATAAATTTCAAATCAACCCGTCGTTTTGAAAAGGGTGAAAATCACGTTCAAAGATTCCATTACATACACATACTACACACCAAGCTAATAAAAGCGTGTTAAAAAGTTGTCAAAATTAGCATAGCACTACCAAAAACGCAACATGAAAAAAACACACATATATAAAATTGTAATTGCATATCGGAACATATTATTTACATACATAAAAACCCGTTATATATCGTATAGCTTAAGTTGGAGCCGTTTTGTAACAAACAAAAATAAGCTCGTTTAATTTTATTTTTAATTAAAAAAAAAACACTTTCTATCGTATATTGTGTTTTTTTTTTATTTGCCACAAATAATTTATGTCTATGCTTTGCGTTATCTGGTAATTAACTGACAAATTAACTCAAACAAACTAAAGCAAAATAAATCTGCTAACATCCCATTGTAGCAAGCCACACTTTCCGCCAACTTTCACAAAAATGCACATTTAAATTAAAACGCAGCGCTGAATATGTTTTACAATATTCATTCTACAGTGACACTAACTTATTTCAGTCCTGCTTTGTGGATAAAAAGAGCTGACATTTCGAGTATTATCCATCTGCTCCGTCCAGGGCTAACGAGATTTCTTGGAACATAGTTTGTTAACGGTATCGATTCCTAAAAATTTCTGTTAAACACATCGATACATTTTTATGTAATAAAGGATGTGGTGTTGTTCGTATGAGGTGATATCTGGAATTGTCGATTCGATTTCAAAAATAAACCGTTCTGAAGTGACGTGGACGAAGTGAAGCGTAGCTAAGAGCTACGCTTTGACAATCATAATCTTGATAATAATAACACGGAAGTTTGACTCTATTGTTATGACGCTTGACGTATGTCTGACGGGATTTCCCATCGGCAACTTATCAAAGATTTTCGTGGTCATTTACCTATACTAAGATTAGAATACAAGTTTTTTTACGTTATCGTGGGAAAAAACCCTATATTATTTGTATAAACGCCAATAACGACGTTTATTATGCATTCCCCTATCCTCTCAGAGGAAAAGTTTTAAAACACGTTTATGTAACTTTTTAGACTCCAAAAAAATTATAAGTGCCAACTTACCCATTCCTAACTTAAAAAAACACTTCCAGCTAACTTTGATCTTCTATTTAACTCTCTCAGAGGATGAGTTTAAAAAAGCGGTGATATAACTAACTTTTACGTATAAACAGTCTAAGTAATACTCCCATATTTTAACTTCAAAAATATGAGCCATTATAAATTATGTCTTCCTTTTCAGGGGTTAATTTTTTAGTTACATAAAAGAATATGGATATTTTCATAATTCTACACCAAGCGATTAATCGCAGTAGCCCTCTGCATCATTGCGCGCTGAAGATTGTATAAAAGATGTTTCGTATGTGTAGCAGCATCCGCATACAATATAAAACGACATAAGCACTGCATTAGTTTTCTTATAAATATATTTCGTATGTCACGAGTATCAACCAAAGTCATCAGACATATAAGCTACACAAGTATAGCACAAAGAATACAAATGCATTTCTGATTTGATTTCCGGTCGATTATGGTAACCCTACCTCTAGTTTTACTAATTGGTTCACGTCGAATGAACGTAAAAGGTTCTTTAATAGTCCTGGCATTTTGGTGCCGATAGAATTGCTCGGAAATAATAATTATAGGTAAGAACTTGGACGGGTAATTATTTTTCTTCGAAACCCATTTATGATTTAACGGTTTTGTCGTTTGTTTTGATTTTGTGGAGTTTAAGTTGAATTTATTCAATTTCGAGCTATACTAAAAACGAAATATGAGACACTAGCAGTGACTTTTTTAAATAAAAGAGCGGCAAAAAAGGAAGTGGTTCACCTGAGAGTAAGCGGTAATCGGTGCCTATGGACATCTGCAACACTGGCAGCGTTGTTGATGCTTTGCCAGCCCGCGTAAAAATGTTCGTAGACCCTTTTTAATACACTCCATGTTGAATCTCCTTGATGTGGAAGACCTCCGGATCATTCTACACCTTGCAAGTCCACGAGAGAAGGGAGCGGCCACTACCAGTTGGCAGCATACCCTGTATGATGGTGGATTTACCACGCTGAATGGCAATATTAAGCCCGAAAAACGCCAGAATTTTGGTTACGCGTCGCCCTAGGTGCTCTACAAGACAGACATAATAGAAATAATGCTACCCATAACCACCAGTTTTTCAAGCAAGCTATTCATGAAAACATTATCATAATATTTTAGGTAAAGGTAGAATTAAAAATTATAAAATTTTCAATACTTAAGCATACTAAGAAGTTATAAGAGGTAATAACTGGATTTATTGATCAGCTGATCTTATTATTACTCGCGTCCGGAAACGCCTAAGGGACTGAGCGCGGGACCAATAATTACAAAGGCCTCTGACTTGCTTCATTCCGCATTTTCCGCGATAAACCCCACTTACCAACATTGTGAACATGCTGTGCTCCACGGTTTCACCCGCGTTGAGAATCCTATTGCAATCGTACATATTTTGGGCATAAAAAGTACTTAGTTATGTCATTCTCCCGCCTTTGAACTATAACTTATGCAAAAAATCGCGTTGACCCGTTGCTTTGAAAGAGGATCAAACAAACACGATTTTTACTTGTCGTGATTGATAAATTGTAATAGATTGGCTAAAATACAGACCCTCTTTATCATTTATTGTTTAGAAAGAAAATTACTTATTTTGGATAAAAACAAAGGATACATACTGAGTTAAAAACAAGAAAATAAATAGCTTCCGTGATAAACCGTGTGCCAGTAAAAAACAATACTCTAATACTAAATGAAAATTGGTACACCATGTTTATTACCTAATACTTATGATAATATGAGTAGGTATGTAGGTATTTCTACAAGACACAAAGCATAGATTATACTAGATCTGGTTCCGTTATCTGAGCTCAAGAAACCGCACGTGTGGCGGATTATATTGAGAAGATGCCTCGCACTCTCAGCTAAATATGATTTATGGATTTGCACTGAGGTTAGCTATGTATTTTTGCCTTATGGATAACTTGACTCCTGCTATACTTATTACTTCGCTTACGTAGATTCACAGAACGAGAAACCTTATTTATTGTTCAAATAATATATTATGCTTTTGTGACTCGTTCTATAGCGAAACAGAGTATTCACGCGCACATACGGGGGAGCTAAGAAGTGCCGGAGACGAGTGCGACACGGGAACTCTACACCACGTCGCTCAGCTCATACGGCATGATGTTTGGCGCTTTTCCCGCTAGATGGCTCTGTCAGTGTGATTCACCATTGAAAAATTGAAGTTGTTGGAAAGGGTGTGCTAAGCCGAAAGGGGTCCATAGTACCCATCATTATCAACAACTTTACTATGGGGTCAACTCTGAAATCGAGAAGAAAATATCTGCTGATTCATAGAAAATGGTCATTGACACTCTACAAAATGTATGAAACAGCTGATATTTTTTCTCGATGTCAAGGTTGGTCTCATAGTAAAAGTTGTTCATAATCTAGAGTTTAATGGACTACCTTTTGGCACGGTACACCCTTTCCGCGTGACCCTGTAGAGTTGAAGCATCTGGGATCTTTTTGGCGGTACGTTGGCCATTTTCGCATGCCTACCAAGCGAGTACATTAGCTGTCAAAATCAATAAACATACCTTAAAAAATACGCATCGATTTAGCAAATAAGCATTTTGTGTTTTCAAAGTGCCACATATCACGTGACTTTATTTTACATCCCCTAATAGGTTGGTACTTTTATCTACATCTATCTATCAATACATATAATAATAACGTTGAGAAAAAAATCTGTAATTGCGAGATATAAAAAAAAATACACAGGGCGTCTTAAAATGAGCAGCTGAAACACGATAAGATAGTTTTTAGAATTGTTGTCTGTTTGTTTGTTTGTCCACACACATCTCCTAAACCACTGGGCGGATTTAAATGTGGTTTTCACAAATATGCTTAGCAATGACCAGATTGAAGTATAGGCTATGTTATTTGGTAGTGAACCTAACTTCTGTGCTTGGGGGCGTGGGTTCGATTCCCATCTAGGACAAACATTTGTGTGATGAACATTTGTGTTTGTTCTATGGCTGGGTGTTAATATCTATTTAAGTATGTATTTAAAAATATATATGTACGTATATCAGTCTCTGGCAGCCATATTACAAGCTTTGCTTAGTTTGGGGTCAGATGACCGTGTGTGCAAAAATGTCCCAGTTTTTTTTTTTTGCGCAAGGACCGGATTAAGGGAGGAAAAAAGGGTTTAAAGTTTATATGAACATCTACGCGTACGAAGGAGAAAATCTTATAGTTTTATCAGCGAATTGGATAACAGTTTTATAGATAGACTAGATTTTTTGCCCGCGACTTCGTACGCGTAGATTTTCATATAAACCTTCAATCCTTTTTTCTTCCCTTACTCCGGCCCTTGCGCAAAATAACATAGCCTATACTTCAATCTGGTCATAGCTAAGCATATTCATGAAAACAGCATTTAAATCCGTCTGCATTTTCTTCCAGGTGTTTGGGAGATGTGCGTGAACAAAAAAACAAAAACTCTAAAAACCGCCTTAACATGTTCAGCTGGTTATTTTATGTCGCCCTGTGTGAAGTATTGCTGGAAGCATATAAGTATAAACACCGTCAACAGTTTTCAAATCAAAAAGATAATATGACCACAGTGCAGAGCATGTTTTGAAGTATTCTTTTTGTCTAAACCATATAAAGTATATCATGTCATGTCGGGATGATACATCTCTGAAATTTGACTGTCCAGCTTCGCTCGTTCGAATTTTTCTATGACCATCCAATTTCTGAACTATGAATACGACCACAAGTATATGGCTTTGGCCACGGAACACTGACATATGCTTGTCTTGACACGCTCTTGGCTAGTTATTTCTTATTTCGCGTGCATTTGTATGTATACCTTGATTAAAAAGCCATGAAATGGAACTACTCTATTTATCTGTTAAAATATCACAGTAAAATTCATTCTTTATTCTTATTGAAAATATTGTTCTTCTAGAAGCTAAGTTTATATACCCTGCATAAAGGGTGCAGCAATGACTATGTAGTGGCTGGTCACAAAACCACACCACAGACAGAAGTAATTTTACCAACAAAAAAAACATACTTAGTGTGATAGGTTACTTAATTATATATGAGATCACACAAAACTTATACTTTCTTAACTATTTATAGATCGATATTTATTTTCTAATTATAATTTTCTAAATTTTATGTCGAAAAAATCTTTTATCTCGTAATAACATTTTTGGGTTAGAAACTTACGAAAACTTGGAAACTTGGAAAAGTGCTATTATTTCTTTATTGCGTCCGGAATTTTGTTGAATTGGTTTATTGTCATACAAATGGCCTTTTTTAAATATTTCTATTCGCGGGACTGAATTAAAATAGGATTCGGTATATTTTGTGTTATAAATGCTAACATAGAATAAAATCTCCGTATGAGTATTATATTCTCTTGGGAATAAAATACATTGCATTGAATAACCAAAGAGGTTGTATGTTTTATAACATCCTTGATATACACGTTCATTCATCTAAGAAGGTTCCTTAATTTATTTAAAAAGTTTTAATCTGGCTGATTATCTAAATGACAGTTGATAGTTTCAACTTCTTAATGGCTAGTCAATAACATTTTATTTACTTTAGACCTCCTTGCTTGAGGCTATGTGACGATCCTCATATTATTACGTTTCGGGTAACGAAGAAAATAATCATTGATTTTTTAATTTCTTTTATGTAATAATAAAGAATTAAAATAAATGATATAACATAGCCTATGTTTTAATCTGGTAATTTCTAAGCATATTCGTGAAAACCGCATTTAAATCCGTCCAGTGGTTTAGGAGATGTGCGCGGACAAACAAACAAACAAACAAAAATTCTAAAAACTGTCCTATCGTGTTCAGCTTCTTATTTTAAGACGCCCTGTGTGGTTTTTTTTGTTATCTCGCAATTACAGATTTTTTTATCTCTACGTTTTTATTATATGTATAGATATAGATTTTTGGTTCTACTGATACTCGTATGATCGGATTATCTGACGTCTGGTCCCAAGAACCCCCGTCGTATTACCACGGCTCGGTGGGACGGGAGCTACTGTTTTGGAATATTTCCCTGAAGCGCATTTAGCGATCCGATCAGAAAATTTAAAACGATTTTGTGTATACAGGTGCAAAGAAATCGCCGATTGAGAATGATTACATGATATTTGCGCTAAGAAAAGTCAAGCCTTTGCTTGGGTTGTCCCACAATCTCTTGCAAAGCAGGTTCTTAAATAATAAATAATACTAGTTTTTTTTTTAACTTCAACAGTTCAAAATCCTGGATGGCAATGCACTCCGCTCGTCACCCCGAGATATAAGATGTAAAATCTCTGTGTGCCCTGTAATTTCGCTGGAAACATTGCCCTTCAATCCGGAACACAGTAGTGTTTGCACACTACTGCTTGGCAGTTGAATAACTAACTGGCAAAGGTGTGGTACTTCCCCAGGCGGACCCCTGCAAAAGAGTCCTACCACTACAGAAGAATTAGTACATTGCTGTTTAAAATTTTGGTTAATTATCAATTACACGGCCGTATTTGCTTGAGAGAGTTGCGGTAGCCCTCCAAGGTGACGTAGGTAGCATTAGTAAAACTTCTTCTATTTCTATAGACTTCAGTATCAGAGATGTTTTTATCATAACACTAGGTTTTTTATTCGTGACTAGCTGTGCCCCGCTATTTGACCCGCGTAGACAATTCCTAAGACACCGTACATTTTTTCGGCACGTGGTTTTAAATGTTGTCTCCCATTTGTCACGGTTTTGTTTGATCTCTTAGATTAAGTTAATTTTTTAAACGGTGTTAAGGTTTAAGTATACTAAAAAAAGTTATAACATAATGTTATTTTTTTTATATTCACAACATTTTATGTATTTACTGCTTCTTACACTGATTAATAGGACCCATCTATCCATGTATAAGGCTAATTACTTTTTTTTTCCTTTAAACTTTTTGAATGAAAGTTTATGAGTAATAAATAAAAAATCTTAAATAGTTGATTGAATCAGGCGTTACTTTGCGGAAGTCCATCTTCAAAACTGTTATTCTGATGAATCTCTAGTGTATTTCCGTTTCTACGTCGCTTCAAATACAATAAGGAATTTGGGATAAATTTTACCCGGTAAATATTTGTTAATGAAGTTAATTTAATTAAGTTTAATTTTGCCTAACCTGAAATAAAATATAAATTACATAAAAGTGAAAATTAACCTAACCTAAAAAAATATATTCAAAATCCAAAAAAGATATCGCTGCAAGCAAATAAAATCTTCGCCAGAAACACAGCTTATAATTTAAACAAGTCTTAAGAAAGTTTCGTCACCCGGGTGAATATCACCTAAACGTAGTTAATTGCATCTTCATTACGACCACCCAGAAACTTTAGAAGACACCCTATAAACATATTAGTATTCCGGTAAGGTAGGGTATACGCTGACATTAACCTTTAAAAGGGGTCAACGCGTCAATTTTGTTCCCTAATATCTTATTCCGAGCGACGCAATTTCTGCAAGGGCCTGTTTGGACAAATACTGACTCTGAATATTGATACCTCATTATGAAGGCAATTAAATATAGATGATTAGATCTAAAGTGATTTTTTTGTACTTACTTACCTGCACCAAAAATTTTCCTTGGTGCAGATTTAGAACAAGATAAAAATAACAAGGATTTATTTGCACAAACCACGAGTAAATCATACACATACTTACATAAATGCGCATGCACAATAGGTGTCTAAACAATATTATTCAATTAATATCATGTACAAGAAAAGCAATAATTATCATACACCTTACATAGGTAAACCTATAAAATTTTACTCCAATTAAACGTATTAACATTTCCTTTCAGCGAGGCATGCTAGCAGCCTGCTGAGCGCCTGCACTGCCAACTGGTAGTTGGATTGAGTATTTGGATATTTTTTAGACCTTCAACGGTTTGTCGGCAATTTTTTCAGTTCGATCCATGGCCCTGAACCAATGACTTATTTAGTATTTGAATAAATTATGTGCAGTTTCGATGGCATCGTTCCATAACGGTAAGAGAAACATGGTGAGTAAACCAGTATGTCCAAGAACCTCATAAGTCCAACGACATGACATTCACTAACATGAACTGAGCCAGCATGGTGAATTAGGGCCCGTCATCTCTCTCTCTTTATCTCTATGAGAGAAGGCGTGTGTCCCAGCAGTGGGAACATGACAATAATGATGGGAATTTTATATTAAAGTATTGTTCCACCTAAGGTTCATAAAAGCGAGACCTTCCAATCTCCATCAAGCATCAACTTATCGACATGTGTATCTTGCCCATCTTAACTTTGTCACTCACCAAAATTCAGAAGTTCTGCCTCAGAGTTTGCCAAAGAGCAAAGGCACGCAGTATCCTTGGGTTTTTTTTTCGCGAATAAGTCTGCATTTGACTACCAACTCTCCTGTAAAAAGCAAGATCGCGTACGCAACACCATATCGAATTCCATGACAGGCGTCACAGACGTAGGGATTAAATCTACAAAGCACAAATGGAAGAGAATGGGCTGTGCAAGCCTAATGCACTCGAATATGTGGGCAAAGGGCTCCATGGGTGCCACTGACCCGTCGACCCTCAGGTGGCCGGAGGACCCAATGGCTAGACAAGCTTGAGAGCAGTGGGTCAGTTCAATTTAGCATTAATTTATTATCATTTTATGTATTATTAATACCATATGTGTTTTTTTCATATATTTTTATTCTGTCATAGGCTTGCGTTTGACCGCCAACTCGCCTGATGTTAAGCGCGATGCGGTCTACGATGGAGCACGCTTGCCCAGAAGAAACCGATTCACTCGAGATTTGAAGACACCCATATTGTAAACATCGGGGAACACCCATTCCGGCAGCGCATTCCACAGACTAGCAGTTCGCACAATAAAAGAACTATTATAACATTACGATTATTTCGATTATTTTTTATTATTTTACTGTATTTTTATGAACCAATTTACGTGTTTTATTTATTATAAAGCTAGCTCTCGGGTTGATCTCACAAAAAATCCATTATTTTTGGCAATGTAGTTTTTGGTCCAGCTCTAATAATACGAATGACTTTTTTCGAGCAGTTGTTGTTTTAGTTGTTGATTAGACAATATGCTTCAATAATTTTGTTCGAACGCTTATTGATATTGAAGTTAGTTATTAATATTGATAATTTTAACCAAACAATATTACAAAGGCGTGTATGTAAGTTTTAGTACTACAAAAAAACTGTCTACGCAATACCTCTAACAAAATCAGTCTTCGCTATCGATTGACCGTTTTCCTTTCTTGTAGCAATAATGCTTTAAAGGAAAATCCACTTCCCACCAGAGTACATTTACGGTAACTTCCAATGGCGACTGACTCTGTCAGCTGAATAATAAATGTGCAGGAAGTCGCACTGTGCTTTTATTTCTCTTACTCTACCGAGTTAAATATACTTCACTAGTGGTATGTTAGTACAAACACTTGAAATTTGTAAGAATTTAATTTTCACAGAGGCTCTCTGATATCTGAATAAATCTGAGCTCATAACCTCTTATTGGCAAGTTCCCTACATCATAGTTAACAGTTAGTTTCTTTAATTCCATGAATTTTAATAATTTGTAAATTTTTTCATCCATGAAAAAAGTTGGTCACTAAATAACATTAATTTTCGTAGTTTCAAATAAGAAAGAACAGTCTAGGTGAATCTTAGGACCCGAATATTGCATCTACAAAATACAACAAATCCTCTTATCGTTATTTTAATGATGTTAATAATATGCTATTGTAAGTTTTGTAAAAAGTCATAGAACTAAAGTTGTTATGTATGATGTAGGAAAATTGCCTGCGAGAATCAGCGAAGTTGGATAAACTATATTCGTAGGCGAGAATTACCTAATTAGCAATAACCCTGTACAAATAAATTGTCCGTAGACAAAAAAGTTAGTGACAAAATAGTCTGAGTCTAGGCTCAATGTAATTTTTTTTTAAAGTGATAAAGAAGGTCAATTATACTAATATTTGAAAAGCGAAGATTGTTTTTTCCGCGTTTTTCATCTTTAACATAGCAAAGGATCGTCGTGATTTTTTGCATAGAGATAGGTAAAAAACCTAATAATGACATAAAATACTTTACTGACATGCCGATGAACCAGAGTCACCAACATAGCTATTCAAATTTGCAAGTTGAATTGGCAATGGGCAGGCCACATCGCTCGAGGAACCGATAACCGATGGGAAGAAAGGTTTTTGAGTGGAGACCACGAAACGGAATTCGTAGCGTAGCTGCCTCCCACATGGACATCAGCAGTGACCGTATTCTGGCTGATAATGATAATGATGATGTTTTTACCTCAAAAAATACGGTTTCTAAGGCAATCTTTATGCGGATGAACACATCGAAGCAAAGCTAGTGAAACATAAAAAAAAAAATAAGAATGGATTTATTACACCTGGAATAAAGGCGTGATATATATTTTTTTAGATCAAAGGGGAATAAGGTTACGGGAAATTGAAAAAAAGGATAGGAAACTGAAGATTTTTTGATTACGTTTAATGTAACTTCGATATTTTTTCATTGAAGCGTTAAAGGAATACAACAACCCGGAATCAGAGAGAAGTAAAAAACGTAAAGTAATTGTGTGTTATTTTAATTTTGCTTTGTCTTGGTTTCGTGCGTGACGAATTCAATTTTAAGCATAGATTCATAGCCGTAGAAGCTAAAAAAAATATGTGTAATACAAAATAAACCTTGCGACGAAGAAATCGTGTGTTGCATCGAAATAACAAATTGAGTTCTCAAACGTTTGCGTAACGTTGTCGATGTAGGTAATCACGTGGTTTGGGATTTTTCAGGTCAATAAATCTGTTCAAAAGCATATTTCCAGCAACAAGACCTGGGCATAGGATATACGGGTTTTATTTAAGGTCCCTTTTTTAATTTACACTCCCTTTTTTTCTTTTTTTTGAGATTTTACTCGTTAAATTAGGTTAAGTTAAACCGATCTTTTTTCGTGTCGATATTTAAATTAAATTTTTGAACCAAAATTCCGCCACTGCAATGGCACTCTCCGTGGCTTCATTCAGGTCGTCCAGTGTGCAGGCTGCAGGGCACGCTGCACACTCTATCAAGTGTGACATTGTCTGAGGGTTCACACCACAAAGACATTCGGTATCAGAGCCTTCTGTATAACCCCACTTTGCCATGTTATCCCGACTTCGGCCCACTTGAGACCGAAGTCGGTTCAGGGTTTTCCAAGTGGGCCATGGTTCTTTATGGCCTGGGGGGCCTGGGGGGCTTTTCGGCAAGGACAATGTAATTGGGAGGTGGACTGTGTAGTTTTTGCCACACGGCAAGTCGAGCTTCTTGGGGGTGACCTTCCAAAGCTATTGTATGTTTTAAAAAGCATCGGCGGCTTTTGAGACGGCTGTTAGATGTCTGTACGTTAAACAGTGAGTAGCGGTAGTCACCGATCAAAGCAAATATGGCAACTCTAGGTTTTCGTAAAGTTTAGTAACATACGCCGCTTTAAGACAATATTAATATATTGATTCTGTAAATTTTACTAGCAAGACACTTATCCTATGGGATTGTCCACGCGAATAAAACCGAGGCGCAGCTAAAAGATACGAGTACAATAAAAAATATACAAAATGAAGATGAACTGCCTTATTTTTAATTACTAGCAGCGTCACTCGCTTTCTATAGGAACTCTTATATTTTTCTGTATAATAAGTAACATAAATAAAGATGCCCATGTAGTAGCTAAAATAACCTATGTATAGCGTACTTTTATAGCAAATTTCATTTATTTCCATTCGCTTGTTACGGAGCTGAATGCGGACAAACATAAAAAGTTTCGCATTTATAATATAAGTCTGATATATCTGCCTAGTACATAATAAGTGTCAGAAAATAGACTTTTCAATTACGAATTTCTTATAGAACTTCATACACAGATCTTCTGTTACCAATTAACTCACTCTAATGAAGTATCTTACAGCAAGATAATTATATTATGTACTAAGTATTGTAGTACCATTCTAAACAAAAGAACTGGCAATCTAACACACAATGGGACGCCCCTAATAATAGCGATCCTCACATAACAATGTTACTCACATGAGTTGGGATTCAAAAGCCGATCCTTGCTTTACGAGCATGTTCTAACAATACCAATTTTAGAGCCTTGTCTGGTTGCAGTAGTTACATCCATTGTTCCGATTTTACGATGCCAGCACGTCGACAGTGTGAGAACTTCACAATGATCACTTGACTCGTGATTCTGTTACATTTAACCACAGTTTCAGACTTCACTATTCCATCACACGGTTTGCAAGAACGTTATTGTAACCCAGTGATAAAATTCCACACTAATTTCTAGTTTGATCTTGTTGAATTTTGTTACCCTATTTGTTTCAAATGACTCATAATTCTATAGTTCATGTGGTAAATTCACTATACTGAGTTATCAACTTAATTTTTAGTCTTTCATTTTGAGGAAAACTTACTAAGAGATGTTAAAACTGAGTAACTATTTCAACGTGAAAGAAGTATTAAAATTCAACCCACATTTTGTAATTTTCCCCAAACTCAAACAACTTTGTTAAGCTTTTCAAGGATTTATTACTAATAAAGATTATAATATTTTCGTGGAATAAAACCGGGTAGCGTGATTAAAGGTTTATGCAAAAACCCGTCGTAATACAACCCAGCAAGAGGTTTGAATCCTGTGGCAGACGGTATTTTTTTCAATGAAGTTAACGTTCGCCATCGATCATTTGCAGGTGATAGTAAAGTTGATTCTTCATTTGTATAAGAATTTGTCGTTATTGATAACTGATCGATCATTGCATTGTTATAAATAGCCGCTGAATAGGGACCTTCATTTGTCGATCTGGATTCTTCTGTGGTGGAATAATTTACCAATGAAGTTGAATTTGATTTCCCATTTGTTAAAATTATATTTGTACTTACAGTAAAGTTTTGCCATCTATTATCATTAGACAGGGGAAGTTCTTGCTCAGGTATCTTTATAGTTATTAATAAACTGTCAATATTACTATTATTATAATTGGCAGTTGGATACAAACCATTTGATTCAGTAGCAGGCTGAGTTTCCATTGTGTTTTCGTTAGTAGTCTCTTCTATAGTTTGGTTTTCACTATCCGTACTGTTATTAATATTAATTTCGATATTCGTAGTGTTTGCTGCATCATTGCTTTGTCTTACTGATATGCCAGATTTCTGCACTTCCGTCATAATTTTCTTTGTAATCATCGCTCCTCTATTAAGAGTCTGTCTAAAATTTATATCAATATCATCATCAAAATTATTGTTAAAGAATTCTTCCACTTGTGTTTTGTTTTTCAAAATTGACGAATTATTTTGACCGTTTAAATTCTGGTTCACTTGTTTTTGAAACGGTAGTATTAAGGTTGGAAATATCAAAACCGGTGAAAGCAGAAAAGTTCCATTCTTAACGTTTTGTACGTACCCAAGAAGCTCAATTAGACTTTTTGTTTTTTTTTCTTTACTAGCCGCAACACCTTAAAATGCATCACAAATTCGTTACAAAACACATACCTCTTAACAATAACAATCATGTAAAAGATTCACTCACAATATTGAAAACTGTAATACAATAGTAAAAGCTGAAATACACGTCTAGACAGCAACATGTTGCATGGACAAGTACATTAAAGTCTTACTGAATATTTTATTATCAGGTAACAGTAAATGCGAGAACGGCAAATAAATTATGCATTACGAAAGTTATTCATGCAGGCTAAAGCCATAAACACACTCAATAGAAAATACTAAAGATACTTAAAATTAACACTAGATGCTTCCTGTGGTTTTTCCTGCCAATTACAATTTTTTTATATAAACAGTCAATTTTGTTCATTTAAAGATTAATGCGACTTCTATTCAAAGTTCATCAAGGTTGGTTCAGCTGCTTAGTTGCAAAAAGTCAATAAACAGATAGAAGGATGGACAGACATCACTGTAACATAATTTTTCTTATCCTATCTAAATTATATTCCCCCATAATTAATTAAAATGTTGCTAAGGCAGAGCTTTTCATCACAGCGTTCTGTTTCTAATGCAATGTTTTTGATCCATCTGCTTTCACTTAACTTAATCTGATCATATCCCCTTTGCGTATACTGTGTGAAGTGAAATCGAAAATAAACATGGCACCAAACGAAATGCGGGCTTACAACATGGTAGGAGATAGGACATGTGGCATGTCATTATTATTGCGGAACAATATTTTATAGCTTTTCGCATAATGAAAGCCAAACAGAAGCAAAGCGCGAGTTGTGCGGTAGAAAAACATGCAATGGAGTCTCATTGTCCGTAACGACGAAATTAAAACGTATGTTGAGTTTTAGGGTTTGTTTCAGAGTATGCTATTAAAGTACCTAGTTCCTAACCATCACATAAATTACGTGGAAAATCAAACTCGGTTATAACACATCGTGTTATACAATTATTTTTACATCATCCGATACTTAGATATTACTCGGGCAGTGAAATGGCAACGCCGCATTTTACGCCATTTTTACTGTCAAACTATCTAACAATCGAATAAAATTTTAATTGCACCTTGACCTAGCTTATAAATAAATATAAAATTTATCTGATGGCTATTCCTTTTTTTAATACGCTTTTATTAGCTTAGTATGTATCTATGTAACGGAATCTATGGACGTGATTTTCACCCCTTTCTAAACTTCGGATCGATTTGAATCTTTGCACACTTATCAAGGACTGATGACAATGCAATAATTAAAATTGTCTATACCATTATCTTCAGGATTAGCGATTTCAAAGCGTGTTTTTTAGTATTTTTAAATGGGAGAATCAATAGGTTGATTGTAAACCGCAAACAAAGTGTTATTTAATGGATACGATAAGTTCGGACATTCTCTTTAAAGCAAAAGTTGTCAAAATTAATTATCATTATAATGGTTTTAAAAAAAATACATACAAAATTCAATGCCACTGCGCTTTTACTCTGCTTTCAGTGTGCAAAGGATCTTAAATATTCTTAATTTACTCGATTATTAGCAACGCTCTGATGTTTTATCCATTATTTTCACACATTTTACAAGATAAAATCTAGCCTTACCTTTGTTAAATACACTCTATTTCCTATAAAAAAAATACCAAGACCGGTTCAGCAGTTTTCTAGTGAAAACGACATAACGAAATTTACAGACTGCCAGTAAAATAATAAGATAGAAGCTGACTTTCATTTGTACATAAAAATACCAAATGTAAACATCGAATCAAGTAACAGACATGACAGATTAAGTGACAGACAGGAAGTATCCTTCTCATGACAGCTTTTTGGAGCAAAATAATATCGTATTATCATAACCAAAAATAAATGAGAAGGCGTAACGGTTGGTGCGACAGATATAGTAAAAACACGGGTCTTAGTCAGGATTTACTCGAAATGATACACGCTACTTTTACGAAATAACAAAATTTAGGAATTTTACTGGTTTAATTCATGTTAACAATGAAAGTTTTTCAGTGACCTTCCAGTATACTTGACTGGATGGCCACTATAAATATATTTATGTCACTACTAAGAACTGCGCCACAGAATAATAAATACACACGCTAAAATCGCTAGTCCAATCGACACCGGTGTTGCGCCACTTTCTTCGCAGTGTCAAACGGTAGTTTCGGAGTTTCCCACAGGTGTCGATACTTAACCAAATTACTTAACGGATTATAAATGTCTAAAGTTGCAGTTATACCGCTACTTGTTGCGTAAACTGCACCATTACTATTTGGAATAGCCGCTCTGATAATAAAATTTTCCATACAAAAGTAAACTTCAAAATTAGTTAGCGCTTGAACAAGATTATTGGTAGTTGATTGAATCAGGCGTTACTTTGCGGAAGTCCATTTTCAAAACTGTTTTAGTGATGAATTTCTAGTGTAATTCCGCTTCTACGTCGCTTCAAGTACAATAAGGAATTTATGACAAATTCCTTATTGTACTTGAAAGCAAAGTGGTTTTTAACCCCAGCTACGACAACACCAATAATCTTAAAAAAACTGTTTTACTGATGAATTTCTAGTGTAATTCCGCTTCTACGTCGCTATTAAGGAATTTGTCATAAATTCCTTATTGTACTTGAAGCGACGTAGAAGCGGAATTACACTAGAAATTCATCAGTAAAAATTTTTTTTTTAAGATTACTTATTGGTGTTGTCGTAGCTGGGGTTAAAAACCACTTTGCCAAAGTCAATGAAGTTTTTGTAGTACCACCTCGAGACCTTCCTCTACAATCTACATAATTGAAAATAACTGACCATGAGCGTGTTGAGACACGCATATGGTAGGCTTCTGTAGCTTAAGCTATATAATCATGGTCATATTTGTTTCAGAAATTGGTGATTATATTGGTGATTGGTAACTTCCATACCCCCAAAATACAAAAAGTAATGCAAAAAGACAACATCACGCCCAGGCGGTCACCCATCCAAGTACCGACCGCGCCCAACGTTGCTTAACTTGGCGGTGGACAAAAAAAAAAAACACCGACTCGCACTTGGCCATTATTTATTATTTGTTGTTTTACTTACTTAGTTCGACGCTTGTAAAAGTAAATACAAAAATACGGTTTAAAAAAAAACGTTTATTGTATGGGACCCTCCCCCCAAATTTTCAACTAAATATTTATTACTGTTCGAAAAATACAGCCATTAAGAAGTAGGACAGACAGACAGACGGACATTTTGGGTTTAGCAATAGAGTTCCGTTTACACCTTTTCAGTAGGATAAGGTAAAACCTAATAAAAACGGACTGAATTGAGAATCTCCTGACCTGAAGCCTGTAAAAATCTAATATTACATACTTAGTTTTAAAAAAACTACTACAATCTTCTTTACTGATTTCAAGCACAGCATCAATAAATAAATATAACGCTAGATTTTAAGCATACAAATTCGGCAGACCTTATTTAGATTCCGCCGGTCAATTTTAGTCAAATATTCTAAACTTGGTGTGTCGCTCCAACTGTTAGCAAGATGGGAATTGCAATTTGGTGCTAACTTGGACAACGCCTCTACTATTTGCTCTTATTTTAATGAATATAACAAAAAGAACAAGCAAAATAATCCGCAAAATACACGTAGTGTTTGAACTTTAAACAGCGTAACTGGATGTTCGCTTTAATTTAGCGACCCATACCTATATCTTCAGAATCCCTAACCTATTTTGCTCAATTTCAGGTGCGGATCCAGCCCTCAAAAAAGGTTGTGGTCACAGCCACCCGAAAATTGGGCAAGTGCAAGTCAGCGTATGAACCTTGCATCGAGCATGATCGATAAAGTGCATTCCTACAAAGGAAATGTTTATAAAAAATTATATGACGGCCTGACCAAGTTTTTGTACAGTGTATCATAGTTTCACGCGGATAAAGCTGTGAGGCATCACAAGTCACGTATTAGGGTTGTGGACATGCCCATCGTGCCCACAACGGTGGATCCGTGCCTGCTCAAATTAAACATGAAAACCCTACCTACTTAATTAAATAAGATCGCATCAACGGTATTCCAGTTATCGTCAAACAAAATATACAAAAAACATGGAAACATTGGTCTGTTTTTTTAGGCGTTTTCTAGGCGTGCTTTTAACCACAATCCTTCGTAATGGGAAGCGAAGATGTGGTCGTAGACGTAGCATGCTTGTGTGGAAAATATCTATTCTCTTGTTTCTTGACCTGTTCGGAAAGACTGGCGCTGGAAGAAGTTCCACGTCTGCAATTTGGTTGAAAAAAGGGCATTGGAAACAATTCTGAATGGAATTTCCTCCATACGAGAGTGTCCCCCTGTTTTGCGTCTGGTATTGTTATGAAGAATGGTGATGGCAGTGTTAAGGTCATGCAGTTCTAATGAACGTTTACCGCAGTGAACTCTAAGATACCATTCTACCACTGTTTTCGTGGACTCTACTATCTCTTCGCTCGGTCTATATTTTGACGGCTACTGATGATATTTTTCGTCGCTGTTCTTGTTGGATTTTAAAATGAAACAATATAATTGTAAAATACAATCTTGAGATCAATGATTGAAGGATGTTCACGAAAAAAGTTTCATTAAGTCTATATACATTTCGATACATATTAAAAATACTGAGCCCTTATTCCCTAAACCACTTTGAGATTCCATGTCAGTAAACGCGCGATGTGTTAACATGTACATTTAATTGAATAATTTACTCTGTGCGCTTAGATTCTTTGACCACATTAACTCTTAACGCAGCCACGTTACGATATCTGTGTGAAATTGGCAATTTCAAGTTTGTTAACGCGATGAGGTTAGTAACGCGCTCGTTTTGAACGATCATTATATCGTGGAGCAAGCTAGTGCGTTTCGTGTGCGTTTATCAAGGGAAATCAAGAGCATATTATAGTATATAGACGCGTTTGATTCATTTGACGAGTTTCTATCATGTAATCATGGTTACCCTGTTCTTAGTGACCATGATTACAACCTACCTTATAACACATTTGCAGTGCGTTATTGACGTGTTTTGTGTATTTTACGGAATTAGGGCCCTGACAAGCTAATTACAATCCCATGTCGTACATTCAACAAAATGAATGTAGGTATATTTAAATACATTAAAAAAAATAGGTTAAAAAAAAGTAAATTTCCAAAAAATAATGATTTTTGTCCAATAAAAAATTTAATGTTTTTTTTTCTTAGTAAATTTTCGCCCATGCTTCGTGTGAATTTTTTTGAACGCTGACCCTATCCATTTTAAACATTATTTGCTATAAATGTAGTTTATTTGTTTTTCTATTTTTTCTTCTATTTTGTAATTTTCAGTGCAAATGTTTTCTTTCTTTCTTTTCTTTTAGCACTTTACACCGCTTTTGTCTGTTTTTATAGAGGAGGCGTTGATAACAGTTACTAAATACTAATAATAGAGAAACATTAGTATCATAATCTAGAACAGTCAACAAGAATCTAACTTCGGCATGATAAGCTATTTCGGGCGAATTGTAGATACTGGTACCGTCATTTAGTAGAAACAAATATAGATTTGGGTAAACTACGGATACAATGAATTATTAGATGTGTACCTATTTTATTCTAATCATCATATTTGTCATATATATATATATATTTGACAGTATTTTTCCTCTCAGCTACGCTTTATTAGATCCAAGAATCATCATCATCAGCCTGATTGATGATTGTCCACTGCTAACATAATGATATACCTTTCGGTCGATGTTTTGACCATGTTACAATTAGCCGTGCTGACTGAAACTGCGGGTGAGTCCGGCGAGAAGAGTGGGTGTTTTTGTCTTTTCCCTCACTTGAAAAAAGCGAAAGATTAAAAATTTATATAACTCTCAGAATTAATTTACCACCGGTCGCTTTTCAAAGATTGTCGCTTGACCTTGCAGGGCGCCCATACTCTAAGTTTGCCGATACCCAATCTCTTCTCAATCAATCGACTGCCCCAACAATTTTCAGTGCTTCTAGTCAAGAGATATTGTCACTGGCCCCCTTATTGGCAGTTCAGTTTGAGCGTTTATATAGTTTAGTTTTTCAGATAATCTCAATTCTGATTGAATTGATTATATCTCCCTCCTTCCCCCGGGATACTGAGAAGAAACTTCATTATGGCTTACGACGACGTTTAACGAGGCAGTTTATTCCATATAAAAGTAAAGAAAGTATACATATAACATTTTAAAAATTGTGTAAGTTCCATGATTAAATTTGTTCAGAGGCCTTACGCCCAACTCTAAACGCGGGCCCGAATAGGTGCAGTTTGCAAAATCACGCAACCGCAAACCGTATCTCGGCGCGTTAAAGTTTGCGTTTGAGTGATTTTGCAAACTGCACCTTTTCGGGCCCGCGTTTAGAGTTGAGCGTAGGGCCCCAGGTAGATTTTAAGGATCTTTTCAAACACCTATCAATAGTTTACCATATTTACCTTTTAGTTAACAACATAACTAAAAAGAATGTATTTATAGGTACTCTGTGTGGTGTAGGTACATAGGTACACTATATAAGTATACATCGGGTAGGGTCAATCTCGTGAGACCGTTTTGATATCGATATAGTGCTAACGGTCTCTTCCATAACTTGTGGTCCCTGGTTGGCTCTTGCCAGTCCATTACAATTATCTTTGTTACTCACGTCTTCAGGATTATCTTCAGTCCCTGCAGGCTTCCAGTAGATAGTGTTTTTTATTCGGGAACTAACCTTTTAAGCTGTTTATCGGATCCTGAATTACCCAAGTAACAAGTATACATTGATTTTTTTACCCCCGATAATAGAGCTGATAATCTTCTAACGACTGTACAGATTCCTAAGAATACTTTCGATCAAGTCACATTTCAAACAAACAAAAAATCCTTTCAGCCGTTTGGGAGTTACAATACACAGACACACAGACACACTTATACACACACGTCACACACGTTAAACATATAACCCTTTTTTGCGTCGGGGATTAAAAATATAAGTTCCTTACGGTGCATTCCGGAAGCCTCAATTTAGAGCCAGTTCTCTTTACAGACAAGGTGTTTTTAACATATCTGACCCCACCGTCATTTAATATCAGCTGAATTGAGGCAAAGAAAATCTAAGTAGTTATAAATTGTTTTGTAGGTACAATTTATACCTAGAATAAATATAATTATGATTACAGATATTTATTTTTGTAAAAGCTTAATAATGTTACTTTTATCACTCTTATTTTACAAAATTCCATAAAACAACACCACGAGAAAAATACTAAACATTGTCCTTAAATTTTTTCTCAGAAATTCTATTATATTTTCCGTTAATTCCGTGTATTTTTCTTATTTCTGTTGATCCAGTCCTGCCAGTACAGAGCGAGCGTAAAAGCGTCCCAATCTCGCGTACCTTTTGTACCGTACGAATTTACATAAAGAGGCTTCCAGTCCTCAGGGTCCCTTTCCGGTTTTCCATTTTGTGCTTGAATGCTGCGACGGCGACGGTGCCCTAACTAAAGCCTGAATCTGGCAAAGCGACCGCGTCGTTTTATTTCGATCGAACCGCAAAAGGGTAGGTTTTTCCGCGGCTGACTATTCGGTTTTGGTGATTGGAAGTATTCACCTTGGAGGTTTTTACGGGGGTCCGTATCGAATGTTCGTTTTAGAGTTTGATGGCCGTAAGGGAAGCTTTAATCAGGCTTGGGTCGTACCATATACGGTATAACATTAGGAGAAATAGGTTGATCAAGGTTTTTGGATTTACTGTTTTAGAAACAGCGACGTATGAGGTCGTGTAATAATAGTGTACGATACATTTTTCATCACATCTATGCGAAAAATGACATTGGCTTAAGAGGGTAGCGAGAACCAAAATCAAGTTTGTTCCTATGGGAGTTTGAGCTTTCTCTCTTGTGATTGGTCAGGGTTTGTGCTTCTGATAGATTAGCGTAGTTAGGTTGAGGCCACACGGATGACGGTTGAATGTAAAAAAATATATCATAATCTGATATTCAATTCTTTATGGTGACAAACTCACATTTTTATTACAATCTTTTATTAACTTGCCCTGTTAGTACGTTTACGGTATTTGTGGGACAAATCTCGCAACTAAATTTTTTACCAGTAATCCTCAACCGATTGAGCTGAAATTTGGCATACTTATGTAAATTTGGTGACAATGTAATGCTATGGTACCATCAAGGTCTGATGATGGCGACAGAAGGTGGCCGTAAGAACTCCTAAATGAAACAACGTAACCCTGTCGAGTTTGGGTTCGTTGGATTTGTCTTCCCAAGCTCCTTGTCCTAGATAATAAAATCAATATGGCGAACAAAATTATTATTTACCATCATGATATGGGTATCAAATGAAAGGGTTTGCTGAGAAGAATACGAAAGAGATTATTTAAAAAAAATTTTTTTTATAAATAAAGTTTATTATCATAGGCAGCGTTGAAAAATTGCGTGTACGCAATTTTTCAACGCTGCCTAAACCCTTTCATTTGATACCCATATCATGATGGTAAATAATAACATTTTGTTCGCCATATTGATTTTATAATCTAGGACAAAGAGCTTGGGAAGACAAATCCAACGAGCCCAAACTCGACGGGGTTACGTTGTTTCATTTAGGAGTTCTTGTATCATTCAATCATCAAATATCATAGAACGTAGATCTATTATATAAAAAAAACTTACACACCTTGTAATACTAACTATTATTTAGGTACATTATACGAGAACAACTCGCGTAAGATTCAGCCAGTTATTTCAACTATTGTTTCAACCGCATTTGGCGCATTTGGTGGTCTTTTTCAAAGACTGTGTGCGCACGCACCTCTTTCCTGCTTTGCAAAAAAAGGATATAGCCAATCAGAGCAAAATTGTTTATATTACGCCAGTTTTCATAGTTTTCAATTGAATGTTTGCTTTTCTAGTGCATAAAAATTCGTAATTTCTACTTTTAAAACTTACCGTTTACTTATACTCGTTTTACCCGTAGAAATATGATGATGATTTTTGAAACAATTTATTGGCTTTAATGTAACAATTAATTAATTCACTAGTTTTATAATGATTAATTATATTTTTCTCTTTGGAGGCAAGTTATTCTAAAAATATTATTGAGATAACAATGTTTTAAGCCCCGATGTGAAATATCTGGAAAAATTACTTTTGTTTCACAACAATACAGGCGATTTCCTCAGTTTATGACACAAACAGGAAAAAAGGTGGGAAATAGTTCACCGCCTCCGTAAATGGGGTCACCGGTTTGTACGACATGTAATCATCAAGTCGAGACAAATGCAATCAACTCTCCTTTTATAGGTAACTAAACAGTCAGTCGTTGAAAGGTTTTCGCTGGACGAAGCCATGTATGATACTGAGTGACGAGACGAGTGAAGTCGCTCGCCTGATGGCTCTTCACTCTTGCCCATAACAGCTCAACGCCACTCACAATTTTGAACTTCAACAGTTCAAAACCCTGGATGGCAATGCACTGCGCTCGTCACCCCGAGATATGAGATATCTAATCTCTGTGTGCCCTGTAATTTCACTGAAAACATTGCCCTTCAATCCGGAAGACAGTAGTGTTTGCACACTACTGCTTGGTGGTTGAATAACAGGCAAAGGTGTGGTACTTCCCCAGGCGGACCCCTGCAAAAGAGTCCTACCACTACAAAAGTCAGATATGAATATGGCGATACAGGTGCAAAGTCCTTCCGGCAAGCTGTAAGATGATAGCTTGTATAAAAATGCCTTGTGCCACATATAATAGATCAGTGGAAATTGAACACTGAGCGATTCACACGATCTTCTTTGCCTCATACCTGCAAAATGTGGAATGAGCTACCTTCCGCGGTATTTCCGAGAGGCTACACCATGGGGTTCTTCAAAATGCGAGTTAAGAGTCTTAAAGGGTCGGTAATGTATTTGTGATGCCTCTGGTGTTACAAGTATCCAATGGCGATGGTGATCGCTTACCATTAGGCAGCCCGTTAGCCTGATTGCCACCAAAGGTATTTAAAAAATCTTTTATCAAAATACCCGTGGACCAATCCCGAAATCGCTCAAAAACCTTAAATCTATAAACCTTAAAAAAAAACATCTATTCGATATAAAAATGTCACAACTAATTTTTTACGCGAATCCAGGCTTGAAATGAAATGAAATATTTATTAGTAGCAAAGCTACAGGTCAGTAGATTACATGTTACATGTTTGTAAATTAATTATTAATTAAATTAAATTAAATTATAAAACGAATTGGCCTTAGTATATGTTGTTCGTGATTATGGCTACATTGCTTCGATCAAAAAAATACAAAGATTCCACAATGACGTGCTAATCGCGGTAATACTCAATCTGGCTGGACTCAATACGCAGCCAGATTATATCCACAGTCACGCGATAGTTGCACAAGCCGTAACACACCGTAAGACTCGTAACAGACACGTCAACATAGCTGACGAATCACCATCTGACCAACGGGAGAGAAAGAGAAAATTGTCTCTGTCTCTCGGGAGAGAAGTTTTCACTTGCAATTCAGACATAATCGTCGTCTCGCTTGCTCAACGACGGTGCACGAGTTTTCACGATGTTGTGCAAATCGAACAGACATTAGAGAACTGAGCCATAAAGGATACGGTTGATTTTGGTAAAATAGTTTTGTTTCGATATAAATTGTATACAGATATAATTTGTGTATGAAACTGCGGACGTTTATTGACTATAATTTTATACGCGTTGTGACTTCTATGCATAATTTTTCGAAGCTACATTGACCAATTTTGTATTTTTTACACCGTTTTGTGTAACCAATGAAGTACAGTTATAAGGTTATTAAAGGGATATTTACCGTGATACGATTGTGTGTGGAGCTTTCGATATTTTGGCACAGTTACAAGCACCATGTTCACGGTACGTTAATCCAAAACCTTATCACAGCAAATATCGCTTAATTAGATCATAATATAACTGTAATGAGCAACCGTGATAGTTGAAACCTATAGAGGTCCAAGGAAAGTACAGAATAATCTTCTTTTGTATCTAGTCCTGAGAGAGCTTTTCCAGAGTTTCAAGTGGCAAAAATAATATAGCGTCACCGGCAACGATTTCGCAATTGCGTGATTACTCACGAGATAAGCTTTGAAAAAGTACAAAATTTTCTATGAAAAGTTCGTAAAATTTAAACACGGAACTAAAATGTTTGTTGTAATTTTTACACAATATTTTTGTAGACTTATGTGAAGAAATTTCCCAGGATGTTTTAAGATGATATGAAAAATAAAACATTCAGGGAAATTTCATCACATTCGTCAGCAAAAATGTTGACATGAAAAATATAAGATAAGACAAGATAACTCGTTATTAAAAGACCACATAAACAAGGAAAATATACATGGAAATATGGAATGCCTTAGATAAGATAAAGATAAATGATAATCGGATGTTTTTTGATTGTTATCACTTAGAGATTATGGCTCTATTCTATAGGTATTGTATCTCGATGATTAAAATACATAAATTTGATACAATTGAACTGGTCTGATTATGGAGCCAGGAGGTAAATAGCGGAACTCTTCAATAGCTACTAGCTAATCTCTCAATTTTCTCACTTTTTCATCCGCAGACCATTGTCACCAAGTGTCATATTAGAGGTTCTTTGGTATATATGTTTTAACGAGTGTCATAAGCATTTTAGTAGTTTTTTAAACTGTAATAATAATGTTAAGTATAATATAACGCAGGAGCGGCTTTATGGCGAGCCGTTGGTGAGTGGCGACACCGCGTACCCCGATTCCATGGGGCTAAATGAGACCCCTGACCCCTGGCCTGCCTTAACCGGCCGTCCAGGGGTGGAAACCGCAAGAGCTAAGAACCTAAGCTCCAGGGTGGAAGTGTTAAAGGGCATAACGCCGCGAGTAGCTCTTAGTGAAAGTGCAGCACACCTCTCTACACCCTAAGCCACCTACGCCGATATTGCCCCTCCGGTGCCAAGATACGGCAGCCTTTATGGGGGGCCCATTCAGTGGGTGGCAAGTCATCACCTGCCTAAATATATTTTGAGATGAGACAGGATAAGGCAGGTGCCGTTTCTCATTCTATAGATCTATTATTCCATCCACAAGTTGTTCACCTCAATAGCCCAGTCTTTTTTAATTCTATACTGTACAATAGTTTCATATTCCTTTTTATACATATTTCATAGTTGCATGTATTTTATATTCAAAAGGGCCTCTTGGTGTTGGCTTCGGCTCCACCAATGCCCACCAAATATCCGGGCTAGACCCGAGAATTGTTTAAAATAAAATGTTAAGTAAAATAAACAACTAGAGGCAATGCAATTTTTACTTTATAATTCGCCGAGCTTACTCCATCTTAATACAATGAAGCAATGTCGTGATCCCACTTCATAAATAAGGAAAATAAATTGTCTCAGTGGGAGGTAGGTGTAATACACTATAATATTTACTAGCAGTAAGGAAGCTTGTAGGTTTCTTGCTTATTTTTTTTTTGAAAAGCATTTTTTAATAAATCCGATTACAGACGTGCTCGTGTTTGGTCTCAAAAGAGCAAGCATTATGGTTGGTTGACTGAGCTGGATGGGCCCAAGTCACCAAGATAGGTGATTTGGGCACTAGGCAAACGAGCTCCATCTTTGGCTGCATCATCGTTTAACATATCGATGGTGGTCAAGTGCAAGCACATCTTATAGTAAAAGGATATACAAACACGTAGTGAATGGAGAGATTTTTTCCCAGCACTTGGACGTAAGAAGTTAAAAAAAACAATTAAAAGTAAATAAGTAGGTTCTGCTTCACTATCATTTTCCATAGAGCAAGTTGGTGGTTAAACGTATGATCTAATATACGGTGAAAAGTATTATGAGATGAAAATTTTCTATAAACTCTAGTAAACACTTTCCATTGGTGTGAATTTTCTTATATCTTTTCAATAAAATCTATAATATACTTGTACTATGACGTGAGCCGATCTATGTTTAGCCGATCTTACTTTATGTTTCACCTAAAACCTAAACCACGGAGAAGAAAAAAAAGCTGACTTAAACGCATAAACTGATAAAGGAAGTAAATACTTAAAGGACATCTATACGACTCCTTATGGTGTCGTTAGATTTCTCTAAGTTCAAAGATTGATTAGGTGACGTCATTATAAATACAAAATGGCGTCTTGTAAAGTGGAAATAACAATAATTTTATTATTAATTTAAAAACCAACTTCGTAATTTGTAAGTCATATCTTTGTTCGAGCGCTTGTTGATTTGGAAAGGTCAAAATCAACAGGTCCTCGCACAAAGTCATCCGTATTAAAGTTCATTAAAAAATACTGAATTCAATTAAATAAAATTGTGCAACCAGTTCGAAAGTTTCTGTGCGGGACAGGCGCAAGGTAGAGGTCGGCCCGAGTCAGCCCTTGACGATATTCTTCGTAGTGGACTGTAGACACGATGCGGAGAGAGCCAACCCGGGATAAACCCTGCGCCCGTGTGTATGTCGTATTACCGTCCCTATATGCACGTGAGCTGGGATTGAGAGCCGAGACAGTGAAACTCGATGTACGGCTAAACGGCGCTTTCTTTCTTCCTAGAGCTTGCTTGTTCTTCTTGTCTTCTTTTCTTGAGATCCGTTCCGCTCGAGTGCTTCCGAAAGAGTGAGTCATCGGCGCACACCGCTGTATATTTTTTTTTTTTTTTTTTTTTTTTTTTTTTCTAATGTGACTTATTGCTGTTGGCCTTGCGGCCTCTACAGCTTGACCGGACTAGTTGGTGAACGCAGAGGGCGTTGGGCCAACATGGTGCTGTATATTTATCCACTCGCGCCGAGCCTTGTGGTCCTACGGGGCATGTCGCGCTCGTCTGATTCGTTGGACCAATCGCCGGCGGCGGCCGTGCGAGCAGGACGGGCTAGGCGCGAGCGAGACGGGGATAAATGTGAGGTGAGATAGACAGCGATGTACGCTTCACTCTTATGGAACGAACCTCAATTTCCTAATTTTCCTGATTTTTCCTATTTTTCTCCGTTTTGGAGTGTTCCTATTATTATACAATGTTCTGTTTATAGCAAGCAAGCTCTAGGGGTAGTGAAAGATGTCAGCGGCCCAAGTTTTATTACAGAATTTTACATTTATGTAGTACAGTTTTTCTTAAGCTATTTTGTAAGTTTTTCACATTGTTCCTTATATACTACATTCATTATATATATACAATCGACGTATAATGTTCACGGACACACAGCACTACACCTTTTATCACGCTGAGATATTGTTCTTTATTTTGGTGATGACGCAATGTTCGGTGCAGCTGTCCGGAACATTTTCCCGCCGTGCAGCGTCCGCCGGGTCGCTGCAGATGATTGGGTGAAGGGCAGCCATCTAGTCGGTCTTCTGTGTCGGGATGACGACCAGCTTCTTGACTGGTCTCCGCAGGACTCCACCTTGGGTGCGCACGTCAACTGCGCGCACGATGGTGGTCTCTGCTCCGGCGTGATGAAGGCGTCGGTGAAGGTAGTCCAGCAGGAGCTTCACCTCATGTCTGTCGGCGTCTAGGATAGGCGGCGACAGGCGGGCGACGTCGACTCCTGTGACATTGCTGATCCTACTCTTCAGTCGGAGCAGGCCATCTTGGAAGGTCACGGCGAGACGGTGGAGGCGGCTGTGACGCGCGACCGGTTGACCGCGTTTAAGTTCTTTCATTTCTTCATAAAATGCTTCATGTTGGCTGTACTGCCAAATTAAATGTTCGGCACGTCGTAGCATGTCCGCAGGTATTTCTACGAAGCGTGGCGACTGTTTCGTGTCCCGTTTTATATACGTCATCGACTTCTTGCTTGTTGTCGAATTCCAAGTCGGGTCGTTTTCCTTGTTTCTACGTGTCCTCTTGTAGTGCACGCGGGCTCGCGTTTTTCGGCATAGTTCAATGAACTGTAAAACGCGGGCCGTTGACCTCAGGTACCTCTCCCATCGACTGAAACGCTCTGCAGGCGGGATCGTGTCTTGTATCGTCGTGTCGCGTGTCGTAGCGGCGGCGCATCGCTCCTCTCCGGTCGGTGTCTCGGCGGGTGGAGGTTGGTCGGAGGGCCATCCCTCCTCCGGCAGGTGCAGAAACTCGGGGCCGACGAACCACCGGTGATCGGATGCGAAGTCCCGTGGGACGTCGCGAGTGGCGTCGTCGGCGACGTTCATCTTTGTTGGCACCCAGCGCCATTCGGAGAGCTTGCTACCGTCCTCGATCGCTGCGATGCGGTGCGCGACGAACGGTCGATACGATCGTGATCCGGTTTTCAGCCAGGTTAGTACGGTCTTGCTGTCGGTCCAGTAGTACTTGGAGTCGGGCTTCCTGTCGTGTTCTTCGGTCACCGCCGCTGCCATGCGGCTTGCCATGACCGCGGCTTGAAGTTCGAGGCGCGGGATGGACGTCAGCTTCACCGGTGCGACGCGGGCCTTCGCGAGGACGAGCGATGTGTGGACGCGGCCGTCCGGCATGACCGCGCGCCAGTAGAGCGCGGCGGCGTAGGCGGTCTCGCTCGCGTCCGCGAAGGCATGAAGCTGTAGTGTCGCTGCGTTGGTGTAGCCGGGGTAGCAGCGCGGCACGGTGACGTCACGAAGGGTGCGGAGGTGGCTCATCCACTCGACCCACTGTGTGGAGAGGTCGGCGTCGATGGCGGTGTCCCATGGTGTCCCCCGGCGCCATAATTCTTGTAGGATCTTCTTTCCCTGGACGGTGACGAGCGATGCGTGGCCCAACGGATCGTACAATGACATGACGATCTTGAGCGCTTCTCTCTTGGTTGGCGTGTTGGTTTGTAGGATTTCGGGCGAAATCCGCGCCAAGTCCAGGTTGAAGGTCAGCTTGTCGGCGTCGGGACGCCACACCAGGCCAAGGACTCGTTCGGTGCTCGGCCCTCCCGTGATGGCGACCTCCTCCGTGGCTCGTTCCTCCGTGAGGCTCCGTAGTACTTCTGTCGAGTTTGAAGTCCACTTAGTTAGTTCAAAACGGGCTTCTGCCTGTATATCTCTCACCTGGCGGGCGACTGTCGTGGCGGCGTCTTCGGTCTCGTAGCTTCCCAGGTAGTCGTCCATGTAGTGGGACCGAAGTACGGCAGCGCTCGCCTCTGGGTATGCCTCGGAATGTTTCGCTGCGTTGAGATTCTTGATGAAGATCGCTGTCGCCGGTGAGCTTGTCGCGCCGAAGATGAGTGATGTCATTCGATATTCCGAAGGCGGGTCGTCCGGGCGCGCCCTCCACAAGTACCGGAGCGCGTCTCTGTCTTCGGGTCTAATCTTCACTTGCATGAACATCTCTCGTATGTCGGCGGTCACGGCGATGGCGTGCTGTCGAAATCTCATCAAGACCCCGGGTAGCGACTGTAGCAGGTCCGGGCCGGTGAGCAGAAAATCGTTCAGACTTTTTCCTTGAGTCTTCGCGGCGGCGTCGTGTACGATGCGAAGCTTGTCGGGCTTGAGTGCATTTCGCACCGCGAAGTGTGGCAGATACCAGGTGCGGCCGGGTGTCTTCGTCGGTGGAGCGGGCTCGGCGTACCCCTTGGAGATGAGGGCGGTCATCTGTTGTTCATACTTGACCGCGAGTGCCGGCTCCTTCTGTAACTTCTTCTCTATTGAGACGAGACGTCTTAAGGCCGCGTCCCGGTTGTCTGGCATGTTCGTATCTTCGTTCTTCCAGAGCAGGGTCGTCTGGTAGTGTCCGTCTGGACGTTGAGTGGAGTGCTCTCGTAGCATCTCCTCGGCGCGTCGGTCGGGGTCGCTTCGTGGCGCCTTCGGTGTCACCGTGAGACTTTCGATGGCAAAGTGTTCTCGGAGTTGCTCCTCGATGTCTCCGTCCCGGTGTGTCAGATGCGCGACGAAATTGACTCCATTGTCCCCGTGTCTTGACGCGCCGTGAAGCACCCATCCTAGCGGGGTGAGCGAGGCGACCGGTTGGTCGCGTCTTCCTTTTCTCATCGCTGTCGTTGTAAGCAGATGCCAGTTGTCCTGCCCGATCAATATTGTAGGTGCTCCGCCAGCTGTACATAACAAGTGTGAAATTTGTCGAAGATGGGAGCACTCGTCCAGGTCCTCTTGACGCACGCGTTGTGGTGCTAGATGCAGCCGATCGATGGTTCGTAGTTGTAGGCGCTGCGGGTCACCGACCTCCCCGGTCAGTGATATTGAGACCCGGCGTGATCTCGATGCGTCTATCTTCTCACTGCCGACTGTGTTGATACGTAGAGGGTCGACAGGTCCCGCGGCGCCGACTCGATCAGCGATGCCGGCGTCAATGAGGCTGACGGTGGAGCCGTCGTCCAGGAGCGCCCACGTCGCTAGCTCTCCCGCCGGTCCGGAAACAGTCACCGGCGCGATTTTCAAGTAGGCCGCCCCGGCCCGCGCGGTGGTCACGGTCTCGTTGACGTCGCTGGGCGGGGTGTCTTCGCTCTTCGGCTCTTGATGTTTTCGATGGTGAAGCAGGCGATGATGAAAGTGGGTGCACCCGTCGATCTCGCATTTCTTCGACTTGCAAAAATGTTTCTTGTTACGTAGACGTAGACACCTGAAACAGAGGCGGGCGCGTTTCGCAGCGTCCCATCTCGTGTTGACGTCACCATTCTTGAATTTCGGGCAGTCTGGTACTTCATGACCGGCAGTTTCACAGGTAAGGCATGAGCGCTGTTGGGTGGTATGTACACGTTGGTTTACCTTTCTGGGTTCCCGGCCGCCTTCCGTAGTCGCTGGAGCGGGCTCTGGCTGCGCGTAGGGCGCGCACCTGTCCGCCTCGCCTTGAAGGAAGTGTGACAGCTTGATCAGGTCGGGCTCGTTGGCTGGCTGCGTGTAGGAGTAGTCGAACCAACGTGACCTGGTTGCTGGTGGTAGCTTGTCCGATGTGGCTGTGGTGATGTCCGGGTTGTAGAGGTAATGTACGCGGTCGAGCGCCTTCAGCGCGGCGACCACATTCGCAACTTTATTTGCGAAAACTATGAGGTCACGCGGGCTGTCGCCGAGCTTTGGTAGGCGACGTAATCTCTCCAATTCCGTCGCGGCGATCGCCTCCGGGCGACCAAAGCGCGCTTCCAGCGTGCGCATGATCTCGTTCGGGTCGGTGTAGTGCAGAAGTATGTTCTCGACTGCTTCCTTTGCTCTTCCCTTGAGTGCTCGACGTAGTCGCGCAGTGTTTTCCACATCGGAGAAGTTTCCCGCAGTCTCGTTGTATGCGGCGCGGAAGGGTAACCATTCTAGGTGTGATCCTGCGAAAATCGGTAGGTCGATAAAGTACTTACTAGGCAGCTTCGTATGTCGCGACGCAAGCGCGATGGCGGCAGCTAGTTCGGAGATGTCCGTCCTCGGCGCGGTCTGTAGTGCGACGGCGCCCGGCAAGGTCGGATTGGCCACAGTCTGTTCTGCTGCTGGCTGCGGCAGTAGCGGCGCGGGCGGCGGCGCTACCCCAGCGACCTGTTCAGTGGCGATGGCGAGGTGCGTCTGCTGCTCGGAGAGCCATGTCGTGACGCGCTGCGACCGTTGGTCGTCGGACACGACGGTGCGCGCGTCCTCTTCTTCTTCATTCTGCATCTCTGCTTCGGCGTCCAGCAACTCGATGCGGGCAGCGGCCAACTCGTAGCGTGCGCGCGCCCTGTTGAGTCGACTCTCGCTCCCGATGCTGCGCCTTGATGCAGTTGTTCTTGTTCTGGCCGGCGTTGGCGGCCGCGGCGCTTGCTCGTCTTGGAGCGGAGCGGGCGGCGGTCCTCTGGTCACGGCGGCCACTGTTACATTACGTTTCACTTGCACGTTGCACAACACATAATTTATAATCATTTACTGTTGTTAAATGAGATAAATATAGCATACAACTTGCACTTAGATAACCTAATAAAAACAATAAACTATCTAGCTAAAAAGATAATACGACACTGACAATTGCATTTTTGACACTGACCACTGATTAAGAATGACGTGAACTTGGCTTGTCATTCTTAAGCCATCTATGGTCCAACTTATTTCGACCCGCGGAAGTTTTAGGAACTAACCTACTTTACGTGTCGATTTTCAATGACATACAAAATTGCGACGACAGCGCCGCGGTTACTGGTCAAGAGAATATGGTACTTTTAAAGAGAATATTAAGGCAATGCATTGAGCAGCCATTTTGTGAGATTTGGTTTCAAACTAAGACGCTCTAACTGCAACTTACATTTTAAACGGAAATCTAATCCGTGGATTTAATAAAATAATAATAACATTACATTATTATTATCATAAGTGTTAAAACCCCAATATTGGGTAAGTTGTGCATTTTATTATGATTTTAGAGTAATTTCATCATTGAAATAACGGTTAGTCATTGGTTGTATTTTAGTGCTATTATAATGTTTTATTACCTATAATACCTATTAAAAGTCCTTCCGCCTTGCTACAAGCCTTGACTGCATCATCCTAGATCGCTAATTACCACATTCCGATGCACTCACTCGTACTTCATCGCGTCATCATGTTCTCACGGAATGTAGCAGTCATGGTGAAGAAATCGGACATTTCACTAATCGTCCAATTTGTGCGGGTTCCAGGGTTTTAAGGCACAGCTACTACAAGGCACTAGGAAACAAGAGTGCGCGCCCTTGGCGCACTTTGGTGACCGTGCTAACCGGGTGACACCCCTGCTGGTGTCAACCAGACTTCCGTTTCCGCGCTGCTCCAGAATAAGCGTGCAGGAGAGTGATTGTCCAGCCAGTGCAATTAAAAGAACTCTTATATAGATCTTCTTATTCTGATTTAAATAGTTTTTTTGTTCTACCTTACTTTAGATTTGATACCTACCTAATAATTAGTAAATTCTGTTTATTGTTTTAGATTAAAGTAGATTATTTACAACTTTTAGTTTTCTTTATATTATATAAAATTTGTATGCGTCTAGAACGTATCACCACTGTCGACGGCGATCTCGGCGGCGACAGGTGAATCACCCAGGCTTGTGGCCTAGGTGCGAGCGCATCGGTCTGATGCGTGGCGGAGGGCGGCGTCCGATGCGTGGACGCGGCCCCGTGTGAAGCGCGTTCCGGCGGCGGCACTGCGGCAGTGAGTGCGGTCCCGACGCGGTGTTCCGGCGGCGGCGGCATGGCGGCCCCGGAGTGAAGCGTCGTGGTTTCCACGAGGGACGGGGCGATGTCGGTGGGCGGCGCTGCAGCACTGAGCGCGGCCCTCGCACCCGTCGCGGCGCCCGTGGTGTCCAGGCTCGACGTGTGTTGACTCCTTCGGATGGGCGGAACGGATCTTGTTGACATCGTAGTTGCAGCACGAGTGGTGGTGTTCGTGGTACCGGCCCCTGCGACAGAGTCTTCCGGACTCCGGCGAGGCGCGGTACGACCACTCGTGGACCTTGTTAGCACCATTCTTTTCCGAGTTTTCACTGCTCAGCTCATGATCCGGCTCGAAGGACCAAATGTGCGGGACAGGCGCAAGGTAGAGGTCGGCCCGAGTCAGCCCTTGACGATATTCTTCGTAGTGGACTGTAGACACGATGCGGAGAGAGCCAACCCGGGATAAACCCTGCGCCCGTGTGTATGTCGTATTACCGTCCCTATATGCACGTGAGCTGGGATTGAGAGCCGAGACAGTGAAACTCGATGTACGGCTAAACGGCGCTTTCTTTCTTCCTAGAGCTTGCTTGTTCTTCTTGTCTTCTTTTCTTGAGATCCGTTCCGCTCGAGTGCTTCCGAAAGAGTGAGTCATCGGCTTTTTTTTTTTTTTTTTTTTTTCTAATGTGACTTATTGCTGTTGGCCTTGCGGCCTCTACAGCTTGACCGGACTAGTTGGTGAACGCAGAGGGCGTTGGGCCAACATGGTTTAGATTTTGGGCGACAAGCGCAAGGGCACCTCGGAGGTACGAGCCTCGGCTTGGACCGTCGCCGGGAATGGGGGATTAGACTTGCCCTGGCACCCCAGAAGGGGTGTGCCCTGGGGCCCTAGTAGGTTGTTGAACTGAATGATTATTTGGAGAGAATCTAACCGATCTTCTAACAGATCCTGGGGGTCTCCGATCCCGCCGGCGGGATCGTTGTGTGTGAGTCATCGGCGCACGCCGCTGTATATTTATCCACTCGCGCCGAGCCTTGTGGTCCTACGGGGCATGTCGCGCTCGTCTGATTCGTTGGACCAATCGCCGGCGGCGGCCGTGCGAGCAGGACGGGCTAGGCGCGAGCGAGACGGGGATAAATGTGAGGTGAGATAGACAGCGATGTACGCTTCACTCTTATGGAACGAACCTCAATTTCCTAATTTTCCTGATTTTTCCTATTTTTCTCCGTTTTGGAGTGTTCCTATTATTATACAATGTTCTGTTTATAGCAAGCAAGCTCTAGGGGTAGTGAAAGATGTCAGCGGCCCAAGTTTTATTACAGAATTTTACATTTATGTAGTACAGTTTTTCTTAAGCTATTTTGTAAGTTTTTCACATTGTTCCTTATATACTACATTCATTATATATATACAATCGACGTATAATGTTCACGGACACACAGCACTACACCTTTTATCACGCTGAGATATTGTTCTTTATTTTGGTGATGACGCAATGTTCGGTGCAGCTGTCCGGAACAGTTTCCTGTCTGTAATTAGAAAAATCCATCTTGGCTATCTCGGGGCGTCCGCCATATTGAATTTAGTGTGACATCATTTTATTTTTCGTATCCTTCTCAGCAAACTCTTTCATTTGTTACTCATATCATGGGGGTGCATAAGAATAACTGGTCCGCCATCATTGGGAGTCCACCATATTGGATTTAGAAAGACGTCATTTAGCCAACCATGCTTGGTCATCCAAACGTGTATGCAAAATTTCACTCAAATAAGCTTAAGAAGGTTTTATTTTGAGTTCTATTGGGGTTTTTTAGAGGTTTATTTTGCTTGTTAAGGTAAGTTAAATAAAAGCTTGACGATGTGAGAACTTCCAACGAAATGGTCGTGTCAGATAGGGGAGGATGCTCGGAGCATAGCATTTCAACACTGTTCACTGCGTGTATGTACAAAGGGGTCCTTATTTATAGGTAAGGCTCAACACAGGTGGGCAAGTCTTAGGGCCTGCTTACAGTTTACGCTACCCTTGGGGTACCCTGTAAAACACAGGCCAGGCGAAACCGTTACATGTGTGACTTTGCTGAAGAGGATGGCGTTAAAACGTAGAATACATTTGTCAAGGAAATTGATGTTCTATTATGTTCTAGACGGTAGGTAAAATTAATTTCGTGTAAAAAACCTACTTTGTTTTTTAACCGACTTCCAAAAAGGAGGAGGTTATCAATTCGACTGTTTTTTTGTTACCTCAGAACTTTTGACTGGATGAACTGATTTTGATGATTCTTTTTTTTATTTGAAAGCTGGTGCTTCCCATTTGGTCCCATTCCAATTTGGTCTAGTTCTGATGAAGTCAGTTTTTTATATTGATTATTTATATAACCAGCATTGCTCCGCAAATACATCCACTATTCTACAGAATGTTTCAAAAGGTTTTTTATGGACAAATAGTATGTGTAAATGATATTTTCATACCTTTATGAATGGGAACTGGTTCGCAAGTAACACTACCGGAACACACCGTTATGTGCTTGCCGCCAGATTTTTAATTTGAAGGAGGAAGCTAGTCTTATTAGAAAGTGCTCTACCACCATGCTGTGGTTCCCTGACGATGTATTCCTTTAAAAGCAGCTCAAGCTCATTGTTGAGATTTGAACCCACACCCTCCGGATAGGAATTTGAACGCGCCAACCACTGATAAATAAATATTTATGTAATAGACATGGGTATTTTTTTTTACCTCATAAAATGCTGAACATAAATAGATCCCATAAAAGAAAACTAAAAACTTGATCAAAAACCAAATCGTATAAGTTTTTTTAATTTCATGCTAGACAGACAGCGCACAATTATAGCACGTTATGACGTCAAGCACGCCACACAAATGCTCCACTAACACACGCTTTGCGGGAAAAGGACAAAGCATCGGCTCTCCGTCTCCTCCAAAAACTTTAAACGCTTATATCTCAGACATGTATCAGCCAATTTAAATTATTTTTTCAGTATGTGTAATGTATTTAATTATATCCTTCGCCAAGCATGTTATTTGTATTTGTAACATATAATAAAAACGTAGCGATAAAAAAATCTGTAATTGCGAGATAACAAAAAAAATATCACACAGGGCGTCTTAAAATAAGCAGCTGAACACGATAGGGCAGTTTTTAGAATTTTTGTCTGTTTGTTTGTTTGTTTGTCCGTGCACATCTGCTAAACCACTGGACAAGCATATGTCAGGGTTCCGTGGCCAAAGCCATAGTTGTGGTCGTATTCATATAGTTCAGAAATTGCATGGTCATAGAAAAATTCGAATGAGCGAAGCTGGACAGTCAAATTTCAGAGATGTATCATCCCTACATGACATGATGTACTTTTTATGGTTTAGACAAAAAGAAAACTTCAAAACATGCTTTGCACTGTGGTCATATTATCTTTTTGATTTGAAAACTGTTGACGGTGTTTTTACCGTTATGCTTCTATCAATACTTTACACAGGGCGACTTAAAATAAGCAGCTGAACATGTTAAGGCAGTTTTTGGAATTTTTGTTTGTTTGTTCACGCACATCGCCTAAACCCCTGGAAGAAAATGCGGACGGATTTAAATGCAGTTTTCACGAATATGCTTAGCTATGACCAGATAGAAGTATAGGCTATATTACTTCGCGCAAGGGCCGGATTAAGGGAAGAAAAAAGGATTGAAGGTTTATATGAAAATCTACGCGTACGAAGTCGCCGGCAAAAAATCTAGTTTGTAATAAAAGAAACATATCGCACACATTTTATTTTCTTTCTAAAATACAAGTTCCACACCTGGTCGCTTCTCCAGGTCTCATCATAATTTCTCCCACGTAAAAAATAAAAGCGACCAGCGCTTCCTATTGTTGTTTTTCGCTTTTAGTTTTGTTGGTTCGACGTTCAGGTGTTGACTCAAAAATATTGCAGCCGTTTTTAGAGAATGAGCATCGGAAATTGGAATTTCTTTTAGTGCCTGCTTTTGTGTGCGTAGCGGAACATAAGCGATTTAAATTTTTCGTTTATTTAGAGAGCACTGGAGTTTGGTTTAGTTAGTTTTTTTTTATACTAGCTTATATGATTAATTTGGTTTTGGTTATGGGTTACGCTTTTTCAATGCTTGACTCAATGGTGAACAACGCTTGGTTGGTTGGTCGTTATTTGGTTGGTGGTCGGTAACAAGATGACAACCACAGAAAAGTTTTTTTTTTGTTTAAATTAGAACGGCAGTCAAGACATTTTTGTAAGAAATTTGTTGTATTCACCACTGAAGTGGGTTTCTTTTCTGTGGTATCCACTTACACTCATATAAACCCATTCTTATTTACGTCACAATACCTGGCTACAGATTTTCCTTCTCATTTGCGTTCTATTTACTTCTCTTTTCTGTTATGACAACAATGTTGTAGTATTATTTCATACGCCACGTTGACGCCGCTGCCATGAAATCAAATGATATGAAATTAATTATTTATTAATAGCAAAGCTACAGGTTGGTAAAAAAATTCTAATTTCAATATTCGTTTTAAGTAAATTATAAAATAATTTATCAATAAATTATGCATACATAGTCAATTGCACAATAGAAAACTAATTACATTGTGGTTTTAATTACATTATTATAGATTATATTTTTCATATTCGTTTCAATGTATAAAACGGGTTTCCCACAACGATAGTTTTAATATCGAGGGGAAGCTGCGATTTCTATGTCACCAGGCAATTTATTGTAGACTAGCTGATACCTGCTACTTCGTACGCGTAGAGCTCGGCCTTCGGCCTAGCTACTGTAGCTACTATGACAATGTCCAAAAAAATAATTTCACCGTTTAAACCATCCCTGAACCACAAATATTTCAAGATCAAAATTAGCCAAATCGGTCCAGCCATTCTCGAGTTTCAGCGAGACAAACAACATCAATAGATTTTTATATTTATATAGATGGAGGGACGCTAAGTAGACTACGAGTAAAAAGATGAGATTGTAGATGTTTGCTCAGATAAATATGTAGTGTAAGTTTAAATAACTCTTTTGCAGGGGTCCGCCTGGGGAAGTACCACACCTTTATTCAACCGCCAAGCAATAGTGTGCAAACACTACTGTGTTCCGGATTGAAGGGCAATGTTTCCAGCGAAATTACAGGGCACACAGAGATTTGACATCTTATATCTCGGGGTGACGAGCGCAGTGCATTGCTATCCAGGGTTTTGAACTGTTGAAGTTCAAAATTATGAGTTGCGTTGAGCTGTTATGGGCAAGCGTAATGAGCCATCAGGCGGGCGTGTTCACTCGTTTCGTCATGCAGTATCATAAAAAAAAGCTGATACCCACTACTTCGTACACATAGAGCTCGGCCTTCGGCCTCGCTACTATGACCCGCTCCATACACAAAATTTCATCCAAATCGGTCTAGCCGTTTTCTCACCGTTTCAACCTTCCCTGAACTTTCACAAATATTTGAAGATCAAAATTAACCAAATCGGTCCAGCCATTCTCGAGTTTTAGCGAGACAAATAACATCAATTGATTTATATATACGAGTATATAGATGGAGGGACGCTAAGTTGACTAAAAAGGTGAGGTTATTGATATTTGCTTAGATAAAATAAAAGCATTTGGAAAAAGATTTAAAACACAACGTCGATGTCATTTTAAATGTACCTTCATCATCCAAAAAAAACGTTCATCAAAAATTGTTTATATTAAATTACTCAGTCAATTAAAGGCTTCTCGTTCGAATCCTCTTTTCATTTCAGATGGGGTTTATTAATTTTTGTCCGTATTCTTTGTAGGTCAGCGCTGTCGAATGAGCCGGGATTGATTTCCCAAGTGCATGGTAAAAACGTGCCTTATTTAAATGCCGGGACTGCTTTGGCTCGATTGGGGAAAGGCGTATGTAGCAGCGGGAACTCATACATTTTTCTGTTAGTGTAAAATATTGTTGAGATATTGTCTCCTGAAATAACGAGGCTTTTACCCTAATACCTGGGGAGAAAGGTTTTGTGTTTTGGCTACAGGACATATCATTAACTAAATCAAGTTTTTCTTTATTTATGTCGATTTTATTGAAAGATGGAATTCTTATCGATTTACGCCCCGGAAATCATCCCTCAATGTATGATAAAATTTCTTCAAATTTAAATGATACCTCCCTTAAGATAATTATAGCCTATTCAAATAATAAAAATCATAAAATACATACATGTGTAACATACACACAAAAAAAGCACATCTAGTTGAGCACATACATAAAAAAAATTGAGACTTAAAAATTGGTTACGCCAGATTATAATAATAATATTGATTTGTTTATTTTTTGGTGCATTTCCTATTTTTCTTCCTTTACCCTCAAACAGCACTAGCAAGAACCTGCTTCGTGAACTATATTTACAAACGGACATGTACCTACGTATAATAGCGCGCGGCGCAGGAGCCATCCGTAAAACAGTGTGTCATCGACTTCCGCGCGCATCGCACTACATAGGTGTAATTATTGACCTGCTTTCGCGTTTTGGTGCACTCATCCACGTAAGGTGATCTGATACCTTACCGCAGCTGACCATTGTGGTCTAGCATATGTAACGAACTGTGATTCGCCGTGTAAACAATTGTGGTGTGTGAAATAAGGACCCGAAAGAGTGACGCGTGTCGAAGGCGTCACGCCTTACCGGACTTTGGAGCGGACAACGAGGACGATCAAGTAAGTGCTGTTCCCGTCTGTCCGAATCCCTCTCTTTGTTTTGCATGCACCACTTTTCAATCTTACAAAAATACAGTCCACTCATTCCAGGGGCCCTCATTGCCCCACCTTAATTTGGCGAAACCATAGTTTTTCCTTCGAGCCGGATATTGCGCCCGGCTTCTTTCCCTTATTAGGATATATTGTAGGCCCTAATAAGCTAATTATTATTCATTGCGAATATAATTCCTTTGATAAAATAGCGTGACATTGCGTCGTCTATTTTTATCACCTTAAATCTTCGTATTTCCTGCCGTAAGCATTGAGCTAGGCATTAAATCAGCTAGATATACTATTTATCTATGCATATTAATATATATTTTACATAAATATTATATTTTATAAGTAAAATAACCGAACTTAAAAACATTTTCATTACCGCATGTTTTTATATCTACCCTCGCGTACATTTAACGTTGTGCCTACGAGATTCCGTCGGTCGCTTCGAACCTCGCTTGCCGTTCAATATTATCCGACCGCGTAGCGAAGTTCGACCGTCGCAGGCGCAGCGTACTTGTCGCGCTAGCTAATAATAACCTACATAATTTGTCAGTATAATATTTACCATATGATCTTATCAGTGATTCGTAAGTTATACTCGTGTCATTTTATCTATGCATCGAGTTTGTATCATCTGCTATTTTCGTGTCCAGTGTTAATTACTTGTAGTCAATAGTAGTACTTATACAAACTAGCAAAATGTCGAAAAATAAAGATACAGACTCAGATGGTGAAATCGTCGATGCAAAGATGGCAATGTTATTGTCAAAACGCGAAGCGATATTCGGCATAGCACAACAGTGTTGTGATTTAGCTTCCGCGTCAGATATTCTTACGAATGAAGCGAGAAGGGAACATTTTCTCAATCAGTCTTCACAGATCGATTCGTTGCGTGATAGATATGAAAAGATTGTCGACGATTGTAATACCCGCACGTTGCAATTAAATCCAATAGCGAAGCCAGACTATAAAAGCCTTTTTGCATTTGAGTCTCTGTATAGTAAAATAAAGAGAATTCATACTCAGTGCGTTTGTTCCGGTATCCCATCACGGGATGATAAGGATGCTTCTCTTGCATTGCGTAAGGCTAGGCCTAGGTTGGCTCCGATACAGCTATTGGAATTTGATGGTGAAATAAAGTGTTGGCCGATGTTTTATGCGACTTTCAAATCTACCGTACATGAAAATCCACTGTTAACGCCAAGTGAAAAATTATATTATCTCTTGCCTAAATTAACTGGGCGTGCAAAAATTGCGATTTCAGGCATCACTCCATGTGCTGAAAATTATAAGTTAATTCTTCAGACACTTATCAATAAATTTGATGATAAGAGGATGCTTATTTCCGCTTATTTGGCCCAGATGTTTGATTTCAAACCCTTTCAAGCCGCTTCTACAGCTAACTTCGATTCATTTATGGATAACTTCACAAGCGCAGTGAGCGCTTTAAAGAATCTAAAATTAGATAACTTATCGGACCTTATAATATTGCACATTGCTCTCAAGAAGTTAGATTCAGAAACGGTGCGCGCGTTTGAAACCAAACATGGTAATAAAATGCCAACATTTGACGAGTTCGTTGAATTTATTACAACTCGTGCCAAAGTGTTTGAACGAACTACATGCGTTTCGAACACTATTTTAAATAATAATAATAAAAAACCTAACACTGGAGTTACGTCCAAAATACCTAAATATCAGGCTTATGTAAGTACAATTGATAAGTCTGTTGCATCTAATGCTTTTAAATGTCTATGCGCCAATGTGACGCACACGCACTTATATAAGTGTGCCGAGTTTAATAAAATGACAAGCCCTGAAGAGCGTTACAAATGTGTCAAAGATAATAATGCGTGTGTTAATTGTTTAGCACTCAATCATAAGCTTTCGAGTTGTATAGTAAGACCGAACTGCAAGGTATGCGCAAAAGCACATCACGGTAAATTGCATTTCGTGCGTACGGAAGTTAAGGGTCGCGCGCCGCCGCCGTTATCAGGACGTACGGCGCCCGCTGCGAACGTCTTCTTACCGCCGGCGCAGGAGGCGAATGAGTCATGCAATACACCTGTTGCTTCGATACCTACACTCCCGCGTTCAGACGTTGCATTGTGCACGACTAACGTAGGTACTAAAGATTCCGGCTTATCTATTCGAAAGGAGGCTACATGCAATACTATTTTATTATCTACTGCTCAAATTGTAGTATATGCTTCTGATGGCAAACGTCATATAATACGGGCTTTGTTGGATTGCGCTTCACAAAGTCATTTTATAACAAAAGAATGCTGCGATCGATTAGGCATCCGACTTCTTAACACGGAACGTACTATTATTAGAGGTTTTGGTGGTTCGGAGAAGGTCTTGCAAACTAACTCGATCGATTTAAAGTTTTATTCTCGATTTGATGACAATATAAACTTTGAAATTTCACCACTCGTGGTGGAGAAAGTAACTGATTTGTTACCTACAGCTGTGGTAGATACGTCTGGACTATCACATTTAAAAGATCTCCCCCTAGCGGACGCAAGCTTTGGCGTACCTGCTGGGATTGATGTGTTAATTGGAGCTTCCCTATTTCCACATCTGTTGTTACCCGACGTCCATGCTTCGCGCGAGGCGTCGACACCCGTTGCATTGCGCACGGTTTTGGGTTATATCCTTATAGGATCAGCACCCACTATAACTACAACATATATACATATGGCCTTGACATGTTGCCTCGTTCAAGAGCCTACCGCTACTGACTCGTTAGTCAGGCGTTCCTGGGAACTGGAAGAACTACCTTCCGCTCCCATTCAGCATCCAACGCATATTGAATGCGAGGATTTTTATGCCTCGAATACTACACGCGATCCTGTTAATGGCAGATACGTTGTCGGCCTGCCATTTAAGGACGATCCATATTCCCTCGGGAATGATATAGACACAGCTCGCAAGCGTTTCATGTGCCTAGAAAGACAGCTAGAAGCTTTGCCTATGGCATATGATGACGTCATTGAAGACTTTCTCGCGAAAGATTGCGTATCTCCGGTGCTGCCATACGATCCACAGGACCATGCGCCGATCTACGTTATTCCTCATCATGGAGACGTTCGCGATGATAAAGTTTCAACAGAGCTTAGCAAAGTACTAGACGCTAGTAACCGTTCGACTTCCGGGCGGTCACTGAACGACATCCGACATACCGGTCTGAACCAGCAGTGTGATTTATTTAAAATTATTTTAAATTTTCACATGCATGCGGTCTCGATGACCGCGGATTGTCGTCAGCAATTTCTGCAATTAATTATGCTTGTAGCTGACCGTCGATATCAGTGCTTCTTATATCGGTTCAATCCACAAGTTCCTCTTGTGCTATACCAGTTCAATCGCGAGTGTTTCGGCTTATCGTCGAGTCCATACCATGCATTGCGCACGGTAACTCAACTTGTCCAGGACGATAGCGCGAAATACCCGCTCGCTAGTAGTATTGTACTACTTTCGCTCTACATGAAAGACGTTGCCTTCTCGCTCCCCAATGAGGGTGATGCAGTAGCCACGTCTCAGCAGCTGATTGAACTTTTCAAGGGCGCACAATGGGACCTCGTGAAATGGAACAGTAATTCCCGAGCGGTGCTGGATAATATTCCCGCTACGCACATACTCCCTACTGAAGTGGAGTTTGATAAATCGACCAATAAAATGTTAGGCCTTTACTGGTCTACTGAAGATGATTGGTTTTACTTCAATGTTTCCCCGTCTAGCGATGATATTTGTACAATGTGTACAATATTATCTACAGTCGCCCGTCATTGCGACGTTATGGGCTTCGTAGCGCCGACGGTAGTTAACGTGAAGATGTTAATTCGATCTCTTTGGCGGTTGAATTTAGAATGGGATGAAATCCCATCGGCACACATCATTAAGATGTGGAGGCAGTTCTGCGCCGAGCTACCGGCACTTAATAAGCTTCGTATACCACGTCATGTGGGCGTATCCGAAGATTGTGACGTCACTGTCTTGGGTCTGTCCGATGCCAGTCTTAGCGCTTATAGTGTAGTGGTATACATGCACACCAGCTCCGCTGCTGGTAACACCATAAGCCTTGTATGTGTAAATATTAAATTTGCGCATATAAAACCAATGTCGATTGCGTGCCTTGGACTTTATGGAGCACTCTTGTTATCAAAGTTGCTTTGCATCGTCCAAGACAATTATGCCGATCGACTTCCCATCAAGACCTATGCTTTCCTTGACTCTAAGGTTGCATTGTGTTGTCCAAGGGCCTCGTTACATCCGTTTCAGTGGCCTCTCCTAAACGGGCAACCTATTTCCGACATACCGGAAGAAAAGGTTCTAACGCACACTGTGTGCTCGCCTGTAAAGCAGTGCGCTTTACATGGTCTCGCTCTGCGCACTTTGTCGTGGAGCAAGTTACTGCGTATAATTGCGTACGTTAGTAAATTCGCAAAATTGATACCTCGCCGCGGCTCTACTGCAGTGGCTGCCGAGGGTCTCAATTCTGCTGAAAATAAGGTTACGAAATCGATTCTGTTCCGAATTATTGGACAGCAACTGCTTTCGTACGACGAGCTCTGTACTGCTCTCACGTGGGTTGAGTATTTAATAAATTCACGCCCGCTGACAGTACTAAGCTCAGACCCTGCGGAGCCTTCAGCTCTAACGCCGAGTCATTTTCTACATACTGCGCCTCTACTTTCATTGCCAGCGCCTGATGTAAGCACTGAAAATGTCAGCTTGCTTCATAGGCATGCGTTATTGGACAATTTGGTCCAATCTTTCTGGAACCGCTGGCGGATGGAATATCTGCACGGCTTACAGGTTAGACAGAAGTGGAATACTCATTCCACGCCTATCACTCCGGGTACTATCGTAGTAGTGATCAACGACAATGTGCCGCCTCTAGCCTGGCCTTTAGCAATGGTAGAGAAAGTGCATCCTTCAAAGGACGGTATCATACGGGTAGCGACTGTGAGACTCTCCGGGAGAACTTACCTCCGCCCAGTCGTTCGCTTATGCCCTCTTCCGTCGCAGTAGAGAATAAATATCGCTTCGCAGTTTACATTAAGTTAACGTATAATTTTATATTACATTATATACTATATCATATTGCATTATGCTATATCTTATTTGTTATATTTCCCTATCTTGTTTTACGGATTCCTTGCTAGTGATTCATACGCATTGAGCGTTATTCTCACTCTACAATAAATAGAGTGAGCTCTCTCACCTTATAATTGTTTTAAAGGCGACCCTTTAAGGGCGGGTGGATGGTTACGCCAGATTATAATAATAATATTGATTTGTTTATTTTTTGGTGCATTTCCTATTTTTCTTCCTTTACCCTCAAACAGCACTAGCAAGAACCTGCTTCGTGAACTATATTTACAAACGGACATGTACCTACGTATAATAGCGCGCGGCGCAGGAGCCATCCGTAAAACAGTGTGTCATCGACTTCCGCGCGCATCGCACTACATAGGTGTAATTATTGACCTGCTTTCGCGTTTTGGTGCACTCATCCACGTAAGGTGATCTGATACCTTACCGCAGCTGACCATTGTGGTCTAGCATATGTAACGAACTGTGATTCGCCGTGTAAACAATTGTGGTGTGTGAAATAAGGACCCGAAAGAGTGACGCGTGTCGAAGGCGTCACGCCTTACCGGACTTTTGGAGCGGACAACGAGGACGATCAAGTAAGTGCTGTTCCCGTCTGTCCGAATCCCTCTCTTTGTTTTGCATGCACCACTTTTCAATCTTACAAAAATACAGTCCACTCATTCCAGGGGCCCTCATTGCCCCACCTTAATTTGGCGAAACCAAAAATATAATATTTTCCGCAATTTATTTGTTGCGAGTATTTTTTTATTTTCAGTTCACGGTATGTCATTGATTGTGTGCAAATATGATAATTATGTGTAGTATATAAAAATGAAACGAAAAAAGAATTGTGTGAAATTTAGTTGCAGCATAAGTTGACTGAAAACGATGGTGAGGTAGTATGTGTGCTCTTCAGTGTGACGGCACCTGGTTCGATCCTCAACCCTGCACCAATGACTTATTTAGTACTTATTTAAATTATCTACCGTTTCGATGCCATCACTAAAAAATACTGAAAGAAAACATTGTGAGAAAATGTGTTCATCCAAGAACCTTAAAAGTTCAAAGTTAAATGAAATTCACCAGCGTGCACTGGGCTAGCATGATGGATAAGGGCCTACCGTGATAGGCAATAGCAACATGATAGGCTGAAATGATCACAAATGATACACAAATGATGATGATGAAATGGTCTTTAACCAGTGTGTCCTACCCGTTATGACCTACGGTGCCGAGACGTGGACACTCACGGTTAAGTTGGTCCACAAGTTTAAAGTCGCTCAGCGAGCTATGGAGAGAGCTATGCTCGGAGTTTCTATACGGGATAAAATTCGGAACGAAGTGATTCGACATAGAACCAAAGTTACCGACATAGCTCAAAGGATTAGTAAGCTGAAGTGGCAGTGGGCCGGCCACATTGCCCGAAGAACCGATAACCGATGGGGTAGACGAGTTCTGGAGTGGAGACCACGTTTAGGTAAACGTAGTGTAGGACACCCTGCGGCCAGGTGGAGTGACGACCTGCGTAAAACGGCGGGTAAAAACTGGATGCAAAAAACTGCCGACCGAGTTCAATGGCGTGCATTAGGAGAGGCCTATGTCCAGCAGTGGACGGATGCAGGCTGATGATGATGATGATGATGAGGCTGAAATGATGATGAATGATGATAGGTTAATTATTTATTCTATTCCGGTAACTGTTATGATTGATTCTAAGTCAGTAAAGTCAATCTCCAACCTATAAACATGCTACCTATAAACCTATAACCTCAAACCTACATTAACTAAATTATTTATAACTAGTATGTGCCACTGAATCCAAGTTAGGTACCTTCATTAATCAAGTCTGTATAGATTGCGGCCTACGATACTTAATCAAAATATCATCCTAAATAAACACATGACCCTAAATATTATAAATTATTCATCGAGCAAAGATGTAGAATCATATGATGTTGAGAATTTTGAACAGTTAAAAGAAAGTAACTTTTAAACTTTCGCGATTTGATCTTATGTTTATGTGTTTTCTATGGTTATGGGGACTTGTTGCGCATTTAATTTATGTTAAAATAGGTGCATTTCTCTGGACGTTCCGACCATGTTGCAATGGGCAAGGTCACGAGCTGTCTGCGAAAACTACGGGTGAGTCCAGTAAGAAGAGCGGATGTTTTATTCTTCTACCCTCACTTGATCTTGAAAAATTGCAGGTTGTCACTACGACACACTACACTAACTAAATAGATAAATGTCCTAGTGCCTACACCGCGGTTTGTACACTTGCTTGCTATGGGATTCCACGACAACGCTAACTTAAATCCATCTTCCCGTTTGAAATTGCGATGTTTTCTAATAACAACTGCCTCACGAAATATTCTTGAAAAATAATGTCGTTCAATGGAGAGGGTTTCGGATCATGGAGTGTCATCCAGTGATCGGATCCCGCCTCAAGCAACCATTTTTTTAACTTATTTTTACCTAAATAAAGTAATGCGAGATAAGCCCCGATAAACATTTATAAAACAAAAATGTTATAAAATTGTATAATTTGCGGCGTTAAAAAACCCAGCAAAAACATGTTGGCACAATTATAACTGTCGGATTTAATTAGGTATCGACGCCTGCGGAAACTGTGGAACTATAGGTATAGTAATAAATATCCCATCAAAAACATAAATGTGAAATGAGAGCCAAGTGAATATTATTGACTTCAAAGACAAAAGAAGTGAGATCTGACTGCCCCGGTGGCTCAGTTGGTAGTGAACCTAACTTCTGTGCTTGGGGGCGTGGGTTCGATTCCCATCTAGGACAAACATTTGTGTGATGAACATTTGTGTTTGTTCTATGTCTGGGTGTTAATATCTATTTAAGTATGTATTTAAAAATATATATGTACGTATATCAGTCTTTGGCAGCCATATTACAAGCTTTGCTTAGTTTGGGGTCAGATGACCGTAATAAAAAAAAAAAAAAAAGAAAAAGAAAAAAAAAAAGAACTTAGGATAATATATTGAAGCCTAAGGTCTGACTTGGCTTTATGTGAAATAGTTTTTGAGTAATGAGGGGGACAAAAGTGGCTCCAAGTGGTTCGTGTAATATAACACGGTGCCGCTGGAGCTTGGCTCTGACGCGCTCCCGCGCGTCTAGATACAACAATAAATAATAAAAAAAGTCATACAACAATACTGCAAACTAGATACTGCAAAGTGTTCATCGGGATATATCAAGAATTAAAATACACGCGATGAAATCCGATAAATGTGTATGTTTATCTGTGCTCTGACTAAATTTTAGCTCACCATTCAGTTGACTGGTTGTTTTTGTGTAGACAAACATTTCAATCTCAGATTTTGATGATACGAAACCCAACTTACAAAAGTCCAAAACATTAGCAAAAATAGTCGTAAGAAGTAAGTATTATTGGTATTGCCAACTTTAAATTGATCTTGGTATAACAGTAAAATCCTTGTTGGGTCAGCATCATAAAACTGAGTATTGCAAGGGTTTAACTTCAAAATACTTTCTAAGAGCTGGTTACCTAAGATGGTTCAAGTTTAGAGTATGCTTTTATAAGCATTTTTCTCGAGCATAAGCAGCTGCTCTGTTATTTATTACTATCCTCAAGTTAGATGCCGCATTAGTGTGCTTTATTTTCATCTTTTCACTCTGGTGTTATGCGCTTAAATCTTCTTGTGTATGCATGCATTTAAGGTTATTTATGGCATATTTTTAATGTTAGGTTGAAGGTAATTATCATACTTAGCTTGTATTGAAACTATCTTGGCGACTAATTTCTAATTTAAAAGCCCGCTACCTGACGTGAAGTATTATCTATCATACATTTTAACCCCCTACCCAAAGAGGGGGGGTGCTATAACTTTAACGTGAGTATATGTGTATATATTGGTCTGGTATCTGTGTAACAGTCTGTGGCATTGTATCCTAAACGGCTAAACCGATTTCATTTGAGACTTTTATTTTATTTGAAAATTGAATTAATCGAGAATTAATTACTCAAGACAATCTGTTCAGCCGTTTAAAGATTATTAGCTTTTAATGTATACTATTTTATATATTTGAAACTATAAATCAATGAAAAGGGATATTTTAATATAATAACTGAAATAGTTAAAAATATTTTTTTGATAACATATCCGCCAAAAATAATTGAACATGTTTTGCATTGTTTTAATAAAGAGAAATGTCTTATGGGTTATATTAAAATTTTCGCTCCATGATTTATTTTATCTCCAAATATGTTAAAAATGTGCGATCGAGGTAGCTGCTTTGTGATCTGGGCTGAATCTGGCTTTTAAAAAGCACTAGAAAATGCTTTACTACCATGTTATGGGTTCCTAAGGATTTTTGAAAGCTGTTTGTTTTTTTCTTTTTTAGCTGGGCTACTGCCCCTTTGTTAGTTGGGCCAATTTTGCCATCAACAGTGAGGGAAGAGATATCGAGATTGTTTATACTAGGTAATCCGCAAGCAACTTGTTGGGATTTGAAAACACGCCCTTGACATGGTGTCTATCAAACACCGAGCTGTTAGCGCTTTAATTCACATGTAACGGATTCTTGCAATTTTTATTTTACGGCGTATCTCCGGTTCCATTGATTTCCAAGAAGACTTGTCTTGTTAGAAACGTCAAGACTTGATAATGCCGCTCTTATCACTGAAAAAGAAAAAGGATTAAAGTTGGTGAACAAACGTAAATAACTCTAAGCACACCGACTTAGATGGATAGAAAACTTTTTATCGGACGAAAACCACTTTATCTGAAGGCGTTCCGATCTTAAAGAAAATACTAAACAGGGTTACGCGTAAAGGGCGTACTAAGCCGAAAGAGGTTCGATATTTTTATTATGAACTACTTGTACTATGGTACCTACCCTGAAAACGCGAAAAAAATTTCAGCTGCTCCATACATTTTTCGAGTGTCAATGATCGTTTTCTATGAAATAGATGATATGTTTTCGCGATTTCAGTTTTTCTAATACCTCCAACTGGCCTCATGTTAAACGATGATGCGGTCTACGATGGATCACGCTTGCTTATGTGAAACCGATTCACTCGTGATTTGAAGACACCCAGATTGAAACCATCTCCACCGTACGACCGGTAGAAACAGGCTTAGAGAATCTTTTCGATTCCTGTATCCAGCAGTACCCAAAGCACAGAGAATCTGGGGTCTTCAAACTGACGGAGACGCCTACAACAGAAGTCGTCACGGGCGTATAAGCACACTCTGGCTCGAGACCTAAAATCGTGCTCCCATACTAAAAGTTGTTCATAATGATGGGTACTATGGACACTTTTCGGTTTAGTACACCCTTTCTGCGTAACCCAGGAATATTAGATCTAAGGTATGGTCCAAATGGAAATGGAAGTCCATTCCTTTTGGAATTTACCCTCAGTTGAGTTATAAGCGACATTTACTAAAAAATACCGAAAGGAAAGCCTTGAAAAGCTCTCATAACCACTAAAAAAGTTCTTAAAAAGGCTATTAATAGAGTATTTTAGGGTCGGCAACGTATCTGTGAAATGTTACAGATGTTGTTACAGGTATCCATAAGCGATGGTGATCGCTTACCATCAGGCGGACCGTTAGCTTGTGTGCCACCTATGGCAATAAAAAAAGAGTTAATCTATAGAGCACGGTTTTCTTCAGAGGCAAGGTGTCACCTTCAACATCGGTTTTGAATAAATTTCGCTGAAATTGTTAACAAATTACGTATTTTTGCGTAATCAAAAAGCTGGCGTATTTTTGGCTCAACGCATAGGATGCTGGATACGCTGGCAACTGGATAGTGGGTCTGAGGACTTGGATTGACTCTAAAGCCAAGGGCTAAACCTTTAATGGCCTGTTTCTTGTCAACTGTTTTTGTATAATATGCCGAGTAGTTCAGGTTTTTAGTGTTAGTTCGTATTTTACTTACTGCTAAAAAAATACAAAAAAAATGTTTTTAATATGCCATGGAAGTCTCCTTCTATCAACCAAAGGTTCAATATCTTTCTTATCATAGTTTTCTCTGTACTGTCCCCTATCTGTTTTAGCACAGTCTGATAGGATAATGAAATGATAACCATTATGTATAGCTCAAGATTGGAATTATTTATAGCACCTGATTCAGACTAGGCATTGAGACTCGTCCTACTTTCAGGTGGCAATCGAATAACGCGTGCCAAGTAAATCAAGACCAAATATTTGTTTTCAATTAATTCCCCTGAATTTCTGCCACAAGTAAATTGGAGCAGGCAATTTCAACCTTAGTAAATTAATTTTGTATAAATTCTTTATTAAGCGTCTTTCCTTTCGATGATTTGATGTTCGATCGTAGAAAATACAAATCTTCCATCAATTCGTAGACCATATTTTGTCGTCATTATTGAGCAAACAATTACAATAGAAATGCAAAAGTTTTTGTGTGGGTAAGTAAGTATGCTTATTCTCACTCAACTAGAGATTCTAAAGAATAATATGAATTAATATTAAATAAGTACGACATGTCAAACAACAACATGACAAATGTTTTGACATTTTACGTGAACCACACCACACCTTTGCCAGTTATTCAACCGCCAAGCAATAGTGTGCAAACACTACTGTGTTCCGGATTGAAGGGCAATGTTTCCAGCGAAATTACAAGGCACACAGATATTTGACATCTTCTATCTCGGGGTGACGATCGCAGTGCATTGCCATCCAGGGTTTTGAACTGTTGAAGTTCAAAATTCTGAGTGGCGTTGTGCTGTTAAGCTGTTATGGGCAAGCGTGAAGAGCCATCAGGCGAGCGACTTCGCTCGTCTCGTCACCCAGAATCATAAAAAAAAATGACTTCTTGGGTTTATGCTCAGAAGATCGACTTAGCTTTTCTTTTTCTGAGGGCTTTTAGTGGGCGACTATAGTGTCACAATTCTGCCAATGTCCGTTTCATGGCAGCTTTGTGAACGGTATTATAAAAAGCGAAATAATAATATGCTCGGTGCACGTATACCTATATCTTAGGCACTGTTTCCAGGGCTCATGTCATCGCCGTCAGATCCCCTCACGGGACGAGCCCGACACGGGCACAATGCATGTCAAAAATAAATATTCTGAACGGAATATCGAGGAGCTTTTGGTATTAAATCCGCTTTGTTGTTCTGGCAATGCAATTTTGAGTATTGTTTGATGTAATAATGGAAACTACATGGAAAAAAAAACTTTTTTAACAAATTTATTTTTATTCAGTAAATCATTACTTACTAGATAGGTAGAGATTAGGAATGCGAAGAAAATTCAATGCTTTACATAGATACTTATTATTCTAGTGAATGCACGTAAAATGTGAAAGAACCTAGCTTTTAATTATTGTATGAAAATTAATTGTGCCTATAATTGTGCCTTATTTGCCTACTGAATTCTGAGTGTTCCAACGTTTCAAAGCTCTTGAAGGAGTTTTGCCGCCAACATGAAACAATCGTGTCGCCTCATTATATAATAATCATAAACATGTCTATTTTTATATTAATACTAGTGGACCCAACAGACGTTATTCTGTCTTACATCGTCGTTAAGTTTTCTTTATTTTTTTCGTTAGAACCTTCTACAAAGTATAAGATAACTTTAAATCGGTAAAGTCGTTCTCAAGTTATGACGTGAGTAAATAGGGTTCATTATATATATTAATATATTATATTATAGAAGATGTAATAATGGTAGATTATCATTTATTAAGTGTTTGTGGACATCTTCATGTGTAGGCAAGTAATATAATGAGTCGAGTTCAAATTAAATTTATTTATTGAGAATAAAATCAGATAATTAGTTCACTAACATTTATCTCACAAACTTAAATCGATATCCTGATAAAAATAGGAATAAATTTAAAAACTAACATTAAATATTTTGAAACATGCGTTTTCGAGTTGTTTCCCAAACTCCATAGATAAGCCTCTGGTAAACTCCCACCACTTAAGCCTCCACTTTACTAGCGAATTTTGACTTTGACTTCACTTTAGCAAATGCACATTTCGTGAGACCCCAAAATAATCTCAAGAAAGAAAGGCATTTTACATAAAACTAACTACTGCTTGCGGTTTCACCCACATGGTGATGAAAAATTGTGATGATGATGATAACCTACCAAATATACATAAAAAAATTCATAAAAATCGTTCGAGCCGTTTCGGAGGAGTGCAACCACAAACACCGTGACTCGAGATTTTTATGTAATAAGATAGTTAGCTTTTAACAAAAACAAAAAAGTTACTTGGTTAGGCGTTTGACCGCTACTTAAATTACCACCTGATCCACTGATGTTCATGGATGGTGGTGACTGCTATTGGGTTTCTAACTCTTTCCAAGAAAGAACCCTTTTTTTTCAAGATGTGCAGTTAAAAAAATATCTAAACAGTCTTCACCTTGTACTTAGGTCACATCTACACGTCACCCACGTCATATAACTATGCCTCATTCTTCTAATCTCGTTACCACGACGTGTCAGGTGATGTGTGTCTCGCTTGCATATTTGCATCTTGAATAATCAGAACACAAAAACCAATGACCGCTGCCTTATAAGGCACTTCAAGCTCTGCGGGAAAGTCAATCTGGAACTCATTTGTATCAGAGAACATCTCTTCTACCATGCCGTTCCACTTTTTGGTGACTGTTCCAATCTGCTGGCCCTGCAGATCTTTTAGACGTAGCACAAACTGTGTTTGCCCAAACGGAGGATATCTAATCTTCATCACCTTTCTATTCTGAGGGTTGCAGATGAAGTACGTTGGTGAGCAGGTAAAGAGACATTTCATGCGGAGCTGGGATGCTAATTGGCCTTCTATATAGATCTCCAGGCGAGGTTTTATTAATGAGAATACTGGTCGAAAACTGATTACTTCTCGGTCTGTCTTGTCATGAAGGTTGAAGTAGACGGATAAGCTGCCTATAAGCGCCCTCTTAAGGTTAAAAATCACTTCGCCGTGTTCAGTGGTCACGTCTCTTTGTCTAACGTTGACTCTTGAAACTGCACTGAGACTTTCTAAACCAAACGGTGAATTTAACGACGAATAGGAAGGTGGCTCTATAAGTATATCTTCACTTTTACAATGCTCTTTTGTCATATTTTTAGCTTTTGTTTCCATTATTAATTTAAGTTAAGTAAAAAATCGTTAACAACGCATAAATTATATCTTTTTTTCTATTATGACAGGCACTTTAATTTGTAATGAAGTTATTGTAATATCAATATAACACTGAATTATAACTGACTGAGTTAATATAGTATGCAATTCTTAATGGTGTTTCTCACATTGTCGGATCCTACTTCTACCGATATCCGATATTTATTTGTCATAAACTGATAGATAAAACCTTATCGCCGTTTGATATTTGAGTCATTGATATTTGTGATCGTTTAAGATAGATGACTAATAAAGTAGTACCTATCCCTTACTAGCTGCGCACCGCGGTTTCACCCGAGTGGTAATTTCCTCAGAAACTAAATTTTTTTTAGGTATAAAATTAATATTCTGTTACTCTCAACTCCTTTAATTATCTCAACGCAGCACGTCAATCTGTTGCTCTGTTTCCGGGCAAAACAGGATCAAACAAACCACCAAAAAAACTTACTTTCGCATTATGAATACAGGAATAATCTTGATTAACTATATAAAAAACCAGTGATATATCTCTCTCCAAGTATAACTAAACTATGTAACAGATTGTCAGTGACCGAAATATGAAATGCCTAATGTCAAAATAGTTGGGTATCATTTTACACGGCTAGTCGCTATCAAGCGATATTAATTTAATGTTAATTGGTCGTCATATGCATTTGAAATTGGACAAATTTCATTCATGTTTCCATTCCATATTGAAATATAAGAGTTAATTACAATAAAATAGAGCTGCGTACCGGATTCTACTGTCCTCTTTTTTTCTGCAGGACTAGTTGAAAGATGGTCTACTACTAAAACTATACATTATGGATTTTCCTAGGGTACAAAACGTTTTTCAAACGACATTACCTACGTTTCTAATTCGTACAACAAAGAAATGGAACAACCTGCCGGGTTCTTTGTTTCCTAAGATAATTTATATCTCTTTAAAGTCAGCGTCAATAAATAGATCTTATAAATCATAATTATCTATCTTATAAATCTGCGTGCTCTATCTTACACCATATTTTCGCCTACTAACAGGCTAATTTGTGGTCAAACACCGACAGTAAATTACCTAAACATTATATAGAATAACTAACTTTTAAAATGCGATAATATTAATAAACCGCAAAGAAGAAAGATAACAAGAATAATATCGAATACCTCGGTAAAAATAAAAAGTCAGGCTTAATTTTGGAAATTTTAATGTAATTTAATACTAGCCTGAAACGTTATTGTTTTAGCAATAAGACGTACAAAATATTCAAACAATAAATTAAAGAATTCCATTATTCATACCCTGTCATTTTCGTTTCTTTGATTGAAGTGTATTGTTATGAAAATCGCTGGGTTTATAACCGAGCGTCGTAAAAAGTGTTCAAATAATAAAATTTTACAACGTTTTGTAAGAAACATGATAAGTATCAATCTGACTCAGCTTTTTTTAACTTTTTTTTCTCGTATGGCTTGTAAACTAACAAGAGTATTATTATACTTAATTCGAAATTGCCATTTTTGTTGATAATTTAAATAATTAATTTGAATTAATTTCTTCATCATTTCAGCCTATCATTTTCCCACTTCTGGGAATCAGGTCTTTTCTCAGAGAGAGAGAGAGAGAGAGAGAGAGAGAGAGGATGTGCCCTAATCCTCCACTCTAGTGCAGTGCAATACTGGTTTCCTCACGATATTTTCGTTCACCGTTTTTTGAGCGATGGCATCTAAACTGCACATAATTTATTTAGGTGCTAAATAAATTATTGGTGCAGGGCCAAGGATCGAACTGGGTGCCTTCAGATTGTGAAGCCCATATGCTACCGCTTAGCCACCATCGCTTTAAGCCCCGTGCCATCGGGAAAGCCCCTGGTTATTTTGACCAAAATGCTAGTTTTTTCTGACTTCTGACTACTGAAAGTATAATCATTATCATATGTCAACGTATCTGTGATGCCCCAGGTGTTGCAGGTATCCATAGACGACGGTGATTCTTACCATCAGGCGGCCCGTCTGCTTGTTTGCCACCTATGGCATAAGAAAAAAATACATCAAGGTAATGCCCCCAGCATGCTAGGTACATTGAAATTAAATTATATAATTCACGATTCCTATAGGATAGATTCGATTTGAGTGAAACTGTGAAGCGCAGTTACTATTACTATTTGTTACTATTAGTTAGTTTGACAAAAAAATTGAGGTCAAACTGCAACACGCATCTACACCCAACATCATAAGATGGCACAGCGGAAGTCAAATTACGAATTTATTCCGGTATCTCGTATGTTTTCCTCATAAATAACAAGTGCAAGAGTAGGAGTGGTTTCGTGTCGAGATAGCGGGGCGCCCGCCCTGATGCTTCCGTCGCTCCCGCGGCGCCCGCGTGCATTACTCAAATACTTTATTTTTCATTCTGTTTACAAACGGGCGTGTTAAGGCTTGAATGGAAGCTCTTTTATATGAACAATCTGAGTTGCAATTTGCGATCAAAATCATTTATTGGGGTCTAGTTATATTGGCAGAATACTACCGAATAGATAAACCTATAATTAACATATATAAGTCTAACTAATAAATAAGTCCTACAAACTTATACACATACAGTTGGTACAGACTCTTCTGTCCCAACTGCTATACGCTCACCAGGCACAGCTATCTTGTGTGAACGTTTTCCACGTTTTTGAATATAAAAAAATCACCGATGGGGATCCTTAAAATATCAACACGATAACAAACGTGCGAATGTCAACTGTAGCCTTCATAGGTAATTTAGTGCCTCGATAAGTAGGTGTATTTGTTTATTAGCAATTGGCTTTATTTACTTAATAAAATACAAACTAATACTAAAACTACAAAAACAGTTACATTGCCCAAAGACCTTTAAATGTATTAATTATTTACTATTTATTTAATTTAATCGTTCACCAAGACGCCTTCTCTGTTTGTGGCCAAGGTAGATAGATGCACCATGGCATGGCCAGCTTCATCACAAAGTTTCAAATCAATTGGACAAACCATTGTTCGCTTATTGTGCGAACGCATAGAAGCCTAACAGACAGACAAACATTCATTTTATATCTCATCATCATCATCATCATCAGCCAGAAGACGTCCACTGCTGAACATAGGCCTCCCCCTTTAACCATAATGTATTCAAAAAAATTGCATTACATGCATTACAAGATAACTTAACAGTACGTACAGTCTTACTTAGGTATTGTCAGTAACTTGCTGGTTCAACGATATTTGAAAAGCCAGTTACCACAAATGTGATATTTTTTTGCGGACGAACCTGGTCAACATTGACTCAGAGACGACTGGTGTACAAATAAAGAATGCTTATAATTTGGTACTCCAGCCCAGCTAAACGCTAAGTGAGCAATATTGGACTGAATTGATGCAAGAAGATAATGGATTTATAAGTTTATTAAAACATTTGTATTAAAACTTGTAATTTTAAAACGCACGTGTGTGCAATTCAGTGCATAAATCATTGTCTTCGAGACAAGAAGATAGTGCGTGTTTCTTTGGCAAATTTATTTTTATATTTTCCAGTTTGCAGTGTTTGAATACAAAGGTCTTTCCTCTACTATCTCATCAGGGGTAGTACATTTGTTTTGATGTTACTTTTATTTTTAAGGCACTTTGAGAGACTAAATACCTACCAAGGTTTTGGGGTTGTTTGATTTTCACTCTACGCCTATTAATCCAAATCTGACAAATGAAGTTTTCACATTAGTGTAATTTGAATTTATTTGGGCCGATTATTCAATCCTTAGTTAAAGAATCAAGTAAGATTTTTTCCACTGATTGCATTATTTCGAATTTTTCAATAGGCAGTTAGATGTTATCTGCGGAGTAAAATCTGTAAAATTATTAGACATAAATTTATTGATTTGTTGACTATCTGACCGTTTAACTGCGGATTGAAAAATTGGCCTTATCTATAGATAAAATAAAAACGTAGTGATAATAAATCTGTTATTGCGAGATATCAAAAAATAAACACAGGCTGTCTTAAAATAAGCGGCTGAACACGTTAAGACAGTTTTTTGAAATTTTGTTTGTTTGTTTGTGCTCGCACTTTTCCTAATCCACTGGACGGATTTAATTGCGGTTTTCACTATGACCAGATTGAAGTACAGGCTATGTTATTTTGCGAAAGGGCCAGATTAAGGGAGGAAAGTTTATATAAAAATCTACGCGTACAAAATCGCGGGCAACAGCACTTGTTAATAATAAAATTTATTAACCAGGAATATAAAATTTATTGATTTGTTTTGCTTTTGCATGTATGTAATTTTGATGGGAAAAATAAACAGAGTATCTATCTAAATATGTAGAGTGGGAGAAAATATTCTATTCACGAGGTTTTCCTGTAATTAACCTGTAAATAAGCTTACCTTAAATTAATTACGTATCAAGAAGTTCCATGTATCGCGAGAGTTGAGTTTCCCGTTAATTAAGTATACTATAATCAAAATTGGGGGTAACATAACGTAAGAGTAAATTTTGATTTGCCGTAGTTTAACTTGCGCAATGAAACGCAGCTCTATACAGCAAGCGCATGCATAAAAAAGCGAAGTAAATAGAACGGAATTACAGATTGTGACAGATATAAGATTGAACATTCTTATTTATGTCAACGCGTCGAACTCCGCGTCACAGTTTGCTAACACAGTTGCTATGGGTTCATATTGGGTGCAAGTGGCTAGGGCTACAACAAATTTCTTCCAAAAATGCCTTGACGGCCGTTTTGATAAAAAAAAATATTTTTTGTTTTTTGTGAGCGCATGGTCCATTATGTATGTTATGTATTGCAATCCGTACTGAACCAAGCTATATAGTACATGACTATATAACTTGACTATTAATATTATTTATTTATTTATAACATGAAAAGATGAATAGAAACCTCTTTAACTGAAACCTAATTTCAGAACAAGAAGTGGTAAACAAGATTCCGTTAGCAAAGCATAAAGATGAGCACAAACAGGTGCCGGTTAATTGAATCTTCGCGCCGAGTTCGTGGCGTATCGCTTCGGGAGACAATGTCGTTCGATGAAGTGGATTCTTCCGCGCGAACCTTCGAAAGTGTGCTTGAATTAAAACTTATTGACCTTTACGAAGTTTGATCAGGTGTATTGAATAAATTAATAGTAAAAAACGTTGTTTTAAACAAGATTTTATCATTCTTATACAACATTTCGTGACTGTACTATTAACAGTTGAGGAGTTCCTTCGTCAGGTGCTAACCTTGAGTGCTGAAGCCATATTATGGTGTCGATTAGAATGGGTTATCATGATTGAATTCGTATACAACATTTCATGTCTGTGCTGTTAACCGTTGAGGAATTCTCTAGTCAGGACCCAACTCTGAGTGCAGCAAGCATGCCATGGTAAAACTTAAAACCTGCTCGTATAATAAAACGCGTACACGAATTTTGTGTTTTGATGACTGTTAAAGAGTTATTTTATGTGGAGTGAATCATGGACGTCGATTCAGGACATGCTTACCGTAAAAAAATTTTGTCATTAGAACTAAATCAAAATGTAAAAATTCAACTCCGTAGAATAAAAGGAAGTGGTTTTAATTCAGCTTTCAAGATTTGACCTCAGCAAACCAACTTACATTGCAAGTTAAATTGGTCTGTCCGCTATGTAACAATTCACAAAGACATTTTAATTAACTCCTCTGTATACATTGCTTTTGCGTTTGATTTAGACGATTTAGCAATAGTGTGTGGGATTTTAATGACACCTTTTGATGGCAGAATATAGCAACGCAAAAGCGGCATGATCGTGAGTAGCTCTACTTTGGGGATATAAAGCAGAATCAGAATTTAGAAAGTACCTACACTTATTCAAGTATTAGACTATAAATATCCAATCATAAGAAGTGAATGATTCACTGTTATAAGAGAAAAAAAAGCGTGTCGAGACACACATTATGGTAAATTTACACACATATTATAGTAGATTATGGTAGGTTTCCGTAGTCATTGGCTATGGAAACCTACAATAATCTATTCATTTATAGTTATTTAAAAAATAGACTATTTATAGGTACTACTTGTACGTCATTGCATTGATTACTAAACACATTATCTGGGACATCTGGGACATTTTTGCACACATGGTCATCTGACCCCAAACTAAGCAAAGCTTGTAATATGGCTGTCAGAGACTGATATTATCATCTTGATACTTAGATAATGTAGTTGAGAAATAATATCTGTTCTTTTTCTATCTTTAATCGTAGTTGGTTAAATTTACTTTGTGTTAGTTTTATTTAAATGACTACTTTTATTTCAAAATATCATTCTGTATTATTATGAATTATAACAACTTTACTTGTAAGGTTCCACAGAAAGCTTCCAACAATAATATTAGAACTCATTTTGTCATAATATATTCTCAAGAAATGGCCCATTACGCCTTATTTATCGCCTAAACTCTGAAGTATTCGTACCAATCCAACTCTTTTCACCTCTCATAATAATTGTATGGTCGTAAACAAAAATGTCAGCTGAATATGGAGCTAGGCACAATAACACTGACTTATGTAGTCATTTTATTACTTTTTTTGTTATTTTTACGTTGCTGCTAACGACACAATTAAAAATCTTAAAGATTATGAAACGATAAAGTGACATCACACTAAATTCAATATGGCTGCCGCTCCAAGATGGCGGTAAAATTTTCTTGCTGAGGCTAAAAACTTATATTTTTTTTATATTTTTTTTTCATTTTAAATTTAGTGTGATGTCACTTTATCGTTTCATTCATCTTCAAGATTTTTAATTTTACGTCCATATTAACAGGGTTGACAAAATAATACAGCATCCACCATCTTGTGGTAGCGGTCCTTTTAAAAATATTGCAATATTCGTTATTGCATATTGTATTGTCACCAAAACTAAAAGGTGTATGCAAAATTTCAGAAAAATCGGTTAGGGGGTCTGGTTCTAAATTATGAATTAGAACCTCTAATTCAGCTTGCTTGCAATTTGACCTAAACAATCTAACAAATATTGCATGGAAAAAAAAGTTGTCCGTCACAGGACACCGGGCAGATATGAAACATAACGGCATAAGAGATCATCATGTCGTTTGCCGTCACGGCATACTAGTCAGGTTTCCTGCCAAGGCGCGCCATCAGATGTTTCAAATCAAAAAGTTGGCCATCACGGGACACCTGGCTGACGTGAAACATGACGACATAAGAAATCACCATGCCATTTTCCGTCACGGCATACGAGTCTTTAGACCTTTAATGGTTTATGGGTGATCCAACTGTTATTTTTTTTGTCTATTAGGTTAAGCAGTTTATTTACTTAGTATTAGGTCGTATTTAATGAAGTCAGTAGATTACAATTACCCGATACAGATAGATAGAATGAAGTCCTTATATTGAACAAATAAACCAATTTACTAAGTGAATAATCCAAACAGACAGTCTTATTAAAACTCTCATAATCTGAAATTGAATTATTATGTCCAATCGACGGGAGCACCATGCAATGATAAAAGAACTTCTGAGGCGCTTTTTCCGGTCGAGAAGAATTAAATAGACTGCTTAGAGGAAAAAGTTGTTTGCTCTTATTGTTAGGGAATATTCCTCGTCCAAATATAAAAATGTTGCATCAACTCTAAAAGCGTTCTCAGCGCAAAAACTTTGAGGTTTTAAGCTTACTCAAACTGGAAAGTTAGGCAAATGACACCGCTGGGACAGAAATATTTCGCAATCTCCTCACAGACCGAGATGGGATGGTTCGCCTTGGGAAGTTTTTCCTAAGGAAGTTGGCCCGCAACGAGTGCCTTTGCCGGTGCTTCATAGCTCAAACAAGACAATAGATACGGCGAGAATAGGCGAAAATGTCGGCTTTGTTCTTATTTTTTACAGCTTGTTTGCTTTAAAAGCATTTGCTTATAGTATTCCTGATGGTAATTTACACGCTTTATATTAGCTTCACTTAAAATTAACAAACTTAAATAATTAACTAACTAATGTAATCAAATCTTGTGAGCTGTATTTAACCTACAAATCTATACGACAATTAGAAGTAGTAATTGTCGTATAGATTTGAATGTTTGCAGCAGCAGTTAGTTCAGCAGTGGACGTCTTCTGGCTGATGCCGATGATGATGATGATGACGAAACTTTGCAAGTATATGGAAATCGGATCTGATGATGGAGTCAGATGGTGAATAGTGGAACTCTTCAATGAAGAATCTCAAAGACAGACCCATCTAGTGGGAAAGACACCAACCGACCCTTCCCTCTCCTGTCTCTTCTCACTTCTCCGTGCGCTCGTGAGTAACATAGGCGTTTTTATTTTATTTATGAAAATTATTATGTGCGAACTCTACAGTCTCAAACTCTAGAGTTTTCTACTACTACGCATATGTAAAGTTATGTAATATTTTATACATACTGATTCACAAAAAAATACGATTTTTCAGTTTAAAGGACCTGAATACTGGCATGTTTACGAGCCACGAGCACAAGTGAATGGCTATCCACGGTCCGTGATGGCACACCGCATGGTTAACGGTGATGCAGCTGACCCCTGATTACCATTGCGTGATTAATCATCATCAATCATCATTATCAGCCTATCATGTTCCCACTGGTTGGACACAGACTTCTCTCAGAGAGAGAGAGAGAGGATAAGCCCTAATCCACCATGCTAGCCCAGTGCATGTTGGTGAATGCTATATATCTTTGAACTTTTGAGGTTTTTGGGACATACCAGTTTCCTCGCGGAGTTCTGAGCTATGGTATCGAAACTGCACATAATTTATTTAAGTAATAAATAAGTCCTTAGGGAAGCGCTGAGGATCGAACCAGATCCCGTTAGATTGTACAGCGCACATGCTACCACCCAGCCACCATCGCGTGATTGCGCCGGTTTGGCAGTAAACTTTGATAGATCATAATGAATAACTCTGAATGATGACTGATGACTCTGTTAGGGAAGAAAGATTTTTGCTTGAATTAAGACCACGAACCGGAAGACGCAGTGTTGGTAGGCCTCCCACTAGATATGGACCAATGATATCTTGAAACTCGCGGGTATTAAGTGGATGCAGATAGCAGGCTGTCGTTTATCGTAGCAGTGGACGCCTTCTGGCTAATGATGATGACGAATACTTGCCCTAATATTTTAAGAGCTATAAAGCCATCACCATCCCAAATACCTAAAGATTAGTTAAAAGATAACGTCGCTAAATACCTGTAGACACGAGTTAATGTAAAGTTAGGCTATTTCGTAAAGATCTGACTGATACGATCTCTTATCCGAAAACCTGTTTAGTTAATGGAAGGTGCACGACGGGCTATGATTAGAAAGAGGTAGGAATCAACATGGACTCAAAGGCGTGTAAATTAACAGCTACTTTTACTGTGCAGGTAGCAAAATGAGAAAGTAGGTACTTATACGTGCTTATACTTGATCAGATATAATTTGGATTTAAGTGAAATTTTGTAGCTATAATCTGTTTTAAATAGCATGGCACTTGACAGGTGGTTTGAAATTACGATATAATGGAACCTGATTCGTAAATATTAAATGTGACGTCACAGAGCTAAATTAAAGATTTAGGGCCTTACTTAAAAACGTTACTCAAGTTGATCTATGCTTAAAATTGCTCTGTCTCATTTTCGCGTGTGAACATTTTTAAGCATAGATCAACTTGAGTAACGTTTTTAAGTAAGGCCCTTTCATTTTGCGGCGAAAACATATGACTAAGCGCTACTATGAAAACTAATAGTGAAAACTAGTCTGTTAGAGATGGTTGTCAAGTGCCTTGCTATTTGAAAAGGATTACAAGAAAGAAATAAACCGGCCAAGTGCATGTCGGGCTCGCGCACTGAGGGTTCCGTACCACCATATAAATTGTTAGCTACTAAAGTACAAAAAAGTAGTGCAAAAAGACCCATCTGTACTTTCATCCCATCTGTACATCTGTACTGACCCAAGCGGTCACCCATCCAAGTTAATAAGTTTAATAAAATGTATGGGGACCATTTAGTCATTACTTTTTGACCATTTAGTATTTTGAATTTATTAATAATAAGTTTTTAGTTAATCCGCCATAACATTACATATTCTGTGAAAATATCAACTGGCTATCTGTTACGGTTCCATAAAGACAGCCTTTAAGTTAGGGCGGACGGACATACAGACTGACAGACAGACAGCGTAGGCTTCGTAATTAGGTCCCGGTTACCTTTTGGGTACGGAACCCTAAAAAGTAAATAGTATAGTATCACTTATGATTTTGCAGTTAGGAATTCTAGATGACATTGTTGTGCGTTTTTTATTATTATTTCAAAATATAAACTGTTAGCTGGTTTTTAAGTGCTGTACTTGTGTATAAATACTCAGGATATTCTGTGAAATAAAAAGAATATTCTGAATTCTGAATGATCATTTATTTCTTCATGCGTATTTTAATGAAAACAATGATAATGAGCAAACTATGGAGCATTTTGGAGCTCAGAATAGGAACAATTTACTCTTGCAAAATGCTAGTAGGTAGCTTTACTGCAGCGGAAACTCTACCCCATAAACAGACCAGCATAGTTGCCAGAAACTTAACTAACACACAAACTACGTCCACGCACACAGCTTCATTTTATCTCACGCTGCCGTAAGGGAGCTCTAAATCCAGATTAATTAATCCTGCCCGAAAGTACGGAATTTCCGACCGCTCGATATATCCATGCGGTTCATACAAGCTGTACACTATTACAGTAGGTAGATTTACATAATAAGTATCTACTGTAAAATAAATAGTCATTATAGGTTGTCTGTAACTCCTAATTATCGTATTGATATTAGTCTATGAGTTCACTATTTATTTTATATCTGGATACCAAGACCTAGATTTCGTCGTCTAGACTAAATTGATACTGGCCCTGAGATGATTATGATTGTGACGCATAGGAAATCATCTCGCTAATAATGCAAAGGATGATACAATGAAATCTATTATATATTTTGTTTTTGTAATCAAGAACGCTAATTATGATTTGTTAAAAAATACAAATGATGGAATTACTAACACGCGGAGTTGGTGACGAGGGTCTGACAATGGAACCGGAAAATAAACGAAATGGACCTAAACCGAGGAGTTTACTAGTGGTCATTGAAGAGTTCCACTTTCCACCTCTTGATCCTCATCACATCAGTTCGATGGAAATAAATGATTGTATTGTCATCCGAATAAAACACACTGGCAAAATTACAAATCGATATGACAATTAAAAGTAGGTTACAATTGACTTCCAATATTTGTGTACAATGTTTAAAACTTTACAATGTAAAGCTAGTAACAGCATGTTAAAATAGCAATCATAAGTCAATCAATCATAAGTCGTATCTCATTTGGACCTAAATGTCAAATGCTATAAATTTTTTAAGGATTTATCGGGATGACAATATTATACACGTGACCAAAACGCTGGCCTGTATTTTGGGCAAAAAATTATACTCGCAATCCAGTGGGGTGAAATGACATCGCATCATCACTTAACATCAGGCGAGTTGGCGGCCAAGCGCTAGTCTATTTATAATTAAAAAAATTACTACCATTTTGAGCACGTTGTTTAAAATTAGAGATCGTTCAAAACTTTTTCTAGGCCTTCGTTGTCAATAGATACTTTACACGACCTTCAATATTTTTTTTCAGTTCAAATAAATGAAATGTTTCAATTATGTAGGTAATCAATAATTTGACTCAACTGCTCTGAAAATATCAAATCAAAAATAATATATTTCACAATTATAACCAGACTCTATCATGACTTTACAAAAATACCGTCAATCAAAACTTTATAGGCTTTTTTTTTCGTTAGTAAAGTCGCGAGCAACAACTAGAGGTTGTAAATTATATTTGATACAGTTACACATATGGTAAATACGATTTATGGGGACGTTGCATACGGATTACGTGTTCCTATATTAGTTACGCGTGAATGAACTAGGGTTCAGCAGGTTATATAATTTGATACATATGTGGGAAATGGGGATACAGAGTTACGATAATTTGGCACAGAATGGGTAATATTTTAAAACAACAATAAAAAAAAATCTAATTCAAAAAGCATACTATACAATTAATGACTTTTTAGAGGTCAAACGGGCTTGGAAATCTTTGACTATAGATAATATTGACATTGTATAATATTGAATTAAGTATAATTTATTTGACATTTAAGATATTTATTATATATACATTTTTATAACTAATTATTGCATTGTATAGTTTTTGACGTTCAAAAGTGTATATAACTGTACCAAATTGATAAAATAAATGATTGATTGATTGAACACATTGTTAACATGCTTGATTCATTCACTTCAAAACTGATGATAACTGGTAAATATTTTTTTCTATTTTGTGTTATTTGGCTCAAATCGACAACGTTTTATGGCTGACATTCCGAAAACCCATACGAAGCGCTTTAATTCCACGTTTATTGTGCGAACTGCTAGTATGTGGAATGCGCTGCCTGAATGGGTGTTCCCTGATAGTTACAATCTGGGTGTTTTCAAGTCAAAAGTTAATCGGTTTCTTCTAGGCAAGCGTGATCCATCGTAGGCCGCATCATCGTTTCACATCAGGCGAGTTGGCGGGCAAGCGCAAGCATATTTTACAATAAAAAAATAAAAATAAAATTTGGCTATTCTATTTTTATTGATTTTTGTCTATTTTTGCGTGCATAGTCTGTTATGTATTGCTTTTTTACGTTTTTGTAATATTTTTTGCCAATAATCTGGCAACATAATCAATTATCATTGCTTGCTGCATAAAATTATACTATTTTGTTGCAAATTTCAGAGATGTATCGTCCCGACATAGCATAAATGTTTTATGGTTTCACCATAGATAAAACTGATTGGAAACATTCTTTGTTAATATCATTTCTTGAAAAGATCAAGGGTATTTGAGGTAGAACGTCTTGAATTTCTTACAGTTTTATCGCTGTTACTCAAAAGTAATTATCAGATAATGTTCAAAATAATCCCTATCCCTATCCCTATCCCTACCATATTATAAATGTGTAGATCAAATACCTTCACACATGACTTCTAACTAAGTAGAAGCAATACCGGATATCGGTTTAACTTGCAAAAAAAATCCCGTTTGCGTGATTCAGGTAAAGTGTCGTATTTACCTATAATAAACGCACTTTTCATATTTGTGAAACTACGATCCATTTACACCCATTATTTTAGGAATTATTGAATACCTTATTACGTTTTTAATAATATTATTCGTAAAGTTTAAGCAAATTTACAATTTTTTCGCAAAACATCGTTTTAGTACGCAATCTATTTTCAAACTATGGAACTACAAATCTGACGGCTGTCAGTTTGTTTGTTTGTCCGTGCACATCTTTTAAACTACTAGAAGGATTTCAAAGCAGTTTCCATGAATATGCTTATAAAATACCTGATTGAAACATAGGCTATATTAATTTATGATAATAAATAGTAAAAAATTTTTTTTTTATAATTGTTTATAACGCCATCTAGCTTATTTTATAGTAATGTTGTCGTAATGACAGACTTCTACTCGCAGACATGGTAGGTAGGAAGACTGAAGCGGCTGTTGCCATATAATCTATATGTAAATAAAAATATAGATATTCGCCAAAGAACCAGAGTCACTGACATAGCTATTAAAATCTGCAAGTTGAAGTGGCAATGGGCAGGCCACATCGCTCGAAGAACTGTTAACCGATGGGGAAGTAGGTAAGGTTCTTGAGTGGAGACCGCGAACCGGAAGACGCAGCGTAGGTAGGCCTCCCACTAGATGGACCGACGATATTGTGAGAGTCGCGGGCATCCAGTGGATGCAGATGGCAGGATGTCGTTCAGTGTGGAGGTTAAAGGGGGAGGCCTATGTTCAGCAGTGGACGTCTTCTGGCTGATGATGATGATGAAATAAAAACGAATCGCCGAAATGTATGTACCCGCATAACTTCCGATAGACTGCACCAAATAGTTTTTTTTGTGTTTGTTATTTTCAGGACAGCCAACTGCTTTTGAAGAGGTTTTACAGTTTATTATGGCGTAATTTAAAGTACGTTTATTTTTGTATTGACTTCTGACGTGCTAATATACCAAGTCGACGGAGATTAAAATGAATACATTTTTTTGCCAGGATCAAACTTAAGACCAATAACAGACACGCAAAGTAGGTGAACTCACGGCATCTAATCTGATACTGATCTATGATTAGCAGCTATTTTGGATGTTATGGTAGTGAACGAAAGCGGTTTAGTTGTTGGAAGGGTCGAGGCGCAGAAGGCGGGCAAAAATTATTTAGACATCATTGATTGGCAGTCTTTACGCGGAGTAATGTTAAATAACAGCGATTAATTATAGATACCGCTCCATGCTTCCTACTTACTATTTACTAATAATTCAATAATAACGTTTGTCATGCATGACATTTCGCTTGACTTATACCAATTTTTTTTCCTTATTGGCTCCATGGCTCCACACTTCCAACGTATTTAACCAGTGAAAGTAATATATTATTTGCTTGAAATATATTTGAAACTATGGACATGTCGGGATACCTGTATCGAGTCAGATTAAAACTAGACTAAAATCATACTATGACGATAGTATGACAATCCGCATTAAAATGGAGAGCAATAAATCTACAATCATGTCATATGTGTAGGTATTATCTATAAAATATTCAGTATAAATAATCCGATGGATTTGTGCCTATTTAAAGTTCCGTTCGTGTTCGTTAGTGTAACATTTATATTTGGATATGTCAGTCTAATCGTCCACCCACTAATTACTTTGCGCTACGCGTACGAAGTCGCGGGCATTAGCTAGTTTTGAATAAAGTTTTTAAACATGACCTATCAGTTTTGTGAGTAACAAATATCTATGTTGTATAGTTTAAACATGCAGGGGTGGACCAACTTATACATAAAAAAGTGATGTATTAAACCATACATTCATTTTAAAAGACCTGTTTAAACAATACGACCACACGAGGAAGTGCAGTGTTTTTATCCCCATTTCACATGTACCAGAGCCACTCCTATAATGCAATTGTATATATTTTATACTTTTAAAATTGAGATCTATATTACAACTGTAATTGTACAAAGGTTCATGCACTTATCTTAATAAATATAAGTAAGAAGGTTCTAAAACATTCCAACGGACGGTCGGACAGACAGAACGAACTTATGTTTCCTTGTAAGACTACGGAATCCTAAACTGTAAATAAGTTCTAACTGTAAAAAAGGGGGTTTGTTTTATTTATTTGTTAGTCATTTAAATTTTATTTCAGTCTTCACAGTTATAAAGAAATTGTGACTATAAAACCAAAATTTGTAATCAGAGCCTTTACATACATAGTTGCTGCAACAGTGAAATCCCACATTTCAAACAAGATAGACATAAGCAACAAATCAATCGACAAAGGTGGATCCTGAATCCAATCTAAGCTTTAAAGCAATATCGACTAGATTATAGCTGAAACGATATTGCACTCGCATTCAATCTTTGTCTGATATTACTAAGAACCAGCTATGTCTATTATTATAGGCGTGAATGGTAGATGTAATACGGCTAGGTTGTTTTACAAACCTGAGAAACAACAAGTCAGAGGTGACGAATCGAAATTCTAAACTTTCTTAGAAGCAAGTTGAGGGCGTAAACTGAATATCAAAAAAGTATACCAAATAATATTCAACTGTTATGTATAATATAATTATGCTTAATTAAAGTTATATGATTATTTACGGGATATTTACCGTAGTAAGTTTGTGGAAGGAGCTCCCGATATTGCGGCGCAGTTACATGCACCATGTTCACGGGAAGACTGAAAAAAAACCACCCCGACTGTAAATATCCCGTAAATAATCATATAACTTTAGTGAACAACCGTGATAGTTTAAAACAGTGTGCATAAACACTGTTTTAAACTACCACAACCTTACCACGGTAAATATCCCGTAAATAATCGTATAACTTTTGTTTTAAACTATTTACTAATTGTTTAAGTATTTATATTTTGTTACAGGTTTTACTGTTTTTTTTTTCACATCATATTTTTTTAGAAGTAGGTTATTTATTTACAATAACAGGAAAGAGTAATACTACTACTTGGTACTATTCGTACCAAACGTTTTAACTCTACGTTTCTAATACGGTCAAGGATTGGAACTACCTGCTGGCTTCCTTGTTTCCTGAGAGATATAATCTTGAAATTTTCAAGGCCAGAGTGAATAAGTATCTTCTAAGTCTCCGTGGCTCATTCTCGACCACATAGTCCAGGTGGTGGTCAAACACGGACTTATTAGCGATAAAAAAATACTATCTGATTATTTCCTATTACCTACTGCTAAGAAGACGGGGACTAATCTGAATTATGTTGCATGCTAGTTGGGGCATTGAGCCGACTAAAAGACAGGCCTCTGACATGCAAAGTAGGTAAACAAGCGGTGTCTATCTTAATAGAGGTCAGTGCTAAAAATAAATCTAGCTTTAATTAAAAGTTTTCAATTGAAATAGTTTTTTTTTTGTATTACAATAATGTAGATCTAACATAATCTAGTTGAAGATTAGTTCTGATGACACATGTTCGATGTGGAATAACATGCCAAATTATACGATTATAGGATGTTAACAGCTTTAGTAAGGATGTAATAATTACTATTGTTGTTAATGTGTTAAGTATTAATTACTATTAAAGTTACGGTTAGTATTGTTAGCTTTGATTTATTAATATTAATATATTAAGAAAAAAAATTTTTTTTTAATAAGTACATAATTTTTTTATGGATTTATTTTGGGTGTAGTGAAAAACTCACAAAACATGTGCTGATTTTTTTACCTTTATATACTGCCTACTACTTCTACTACTACTTATGCACACGCAGCTCCCAAAACGTGTCTTGGCCTCCTTTACTAAAAGACGCCACTTTTCCCTATGTTGCGCAAGTTCATGCCAAACATGAACGTCCAGCTTCTGCAGATCTTTTCCCACTTCCCCTATACATCTATACCTGGGATGGATGGCGGATCTTCGGCCCACCGGCAGCCCCAAGTATGGCTAATTTACGACGCGATCCTCTCCCATTCTCTCCAGATATCCAAGCCAGCGGAGTCTATGGGACTTCATTTCACTAATGGCGTTGAGCTCCGCCATCAAATCTTTGATCGCCTGGTTTTTCGGACCCTCCAACTATCATATTCCCACTAGAAAATTTCTGAGCAGTCTGTGATCTGTTATGATCTTAACCTCTTGTCTTCCTTCTTTTTGTTAATGTCCAGGCTTCACATCAATATTGGTGGGTATTGGTCAATGTATTGTTTTTTTTTTTTACCTTTATATAGTTTTTTTTACACAACTATTTTATGGCATAATCAAATAATTCTTAAAATAATGTATTTCAAAAGCTTTTCCGTTGATGATTACTTACTGATGCTTATCACTGATCTGTTGAAACCTCGATCACATAAACAAGGGAGATATGGTAGGGTAGCGTGACGAGTACGAAAGCTTCGGGCCAAAATCAGGTTTTATGCTTTTAGTCGAACTCACCCTACAGACGACCTTGCCATCCTTTCTTTATTTTTTCATGTGAACTATTAGTTCGTTTATAGGTGTCATTGCAAGCCTCTTAGTGTGCGTAAAACATGATCAAGTGTGCCCTACTTTTTTTTTGCATGAAGCGGTTTAGCAGTAATTTTTTAATTGTTAATAGATTCATTTTTGACCACCAAATTGCCTAATGGTAAGCGACGGTGTGGCCGAGGACAGAGAACACGTCGATATAGAAGAAATCTATTCACTCTAGCGTTGAAGATGTCTGATTGTTGTTCTTAAAAATAAGTAGGATGCCAGGGAGTTTTATTTTTTGGCAATATGGCTCATCATTCGTCCTCCTCTTCCAGCAAAAGGCACAACATTTGAAGTTCGTCTATCGACATACTGTCTCACACAATGTATCGAAGCAACTGATTCGAAAGTGTCGCTGTATTCGGAATAATAACTACCGCCGCGACAAGCGACAACGACCGACACTGCCTGCCGAGTGTCGCTGTAGCCAGTCGCTGCTTCTTGTCGCCAATGAAAGACTCAAACATGAAATTTCGGACTAAATAGTTGCTTACGAATTTTCTCTTTTCTTTCATTCTTTATCTTATCTTTGTTGTCTTAATTCGCAACAAATGTACAAAAACGGAAGCTGCAAAAGACATAATTTCTCCGGCTGTAGGTAAGCCAAAACATCACCAAAAGGCAAACAACAAAACGAGCCTTTTCTCAATTTAAAATTGCCAGGCTTTGTTCTAGGCTGCTTCTTCCATTGTGTTCATAATTTTGTCCATCTTTCACGCGGAAATGAATTTGTTTTCTGAATTTAATTTCCTCACTCCCGTCGGGACAAAGAAGCTGAATGGATCAAAGGAGTCTTATATCTACGCTTCTATCACGGTTGATTGAGATATAAAGAAAAGGCTGCTGTGTTTGAAGGGTTGTTTTTCTATCTATGGAAGTTAACAATATTTTGTGATAAATCTGGCATTGGATATTGTGGCAGAGGATATTTGGTCATCCTTTCTGTTCTCTCAATATAAATCAATAACACCGAATAATATCTGGGACATTATTGCACACATGGTCATCTGACCCCAAACTAAGCAAAGCTTGTAATATGGCTGACAGAGACTGATACGTACATATCTATTTATAAATACATACTTAAATTATATAATAACACCCAGCCATAGAACAAAGACAAATGCTCATCACACAAATGTTTGTCCTAGGTGGGAATCGAACCCACGCCCCGATGCGCAGAAGATAGGTTTGTGGGGAAATGTTTTTTACAGGATATATTTTGGATGTTTTTTGTACTGTGCTATATGTTGATATGTATATATTTTTAAAATGTAAGACCTTATTGAAAGTCCAGTTTTTACTGTGAATTTTGTTAGGTTTTATGGGATTTTATATATAATCCCATAAAACCAAACCTTTCAAAGTTTCAAATAATTATTAAACGAATAAGTATTAACGAATAATTATTATAAGTATTTCAATGAAAGCACGTTTGGTTACAAATTCGAGCTGTTAGGGTTTGAACCTTTGGATCCCTGAAAATGGGTAATCTAAATATTTTTGTGACGTAATAAAAGTATTTAGTGATTAAATTTGTATTTTTAATAGATGTCCCTTTAAAAATCTTTAATTTACAATAGATATTTCATTTAAAAACACTGTTTTATATATATATTTTATCGGCCATCTCTCTTCTTTATTTAGTATGTCCAAATGGACGCCTTTTCAAACACTCTCAGGCTAAGCTGGACATCAAAACCACAAACGATTCTACTATTTCAATCAGCCCCACAATATGGTCTCTATAGCAGTATCTTAAAGAAAAACTGCACTATTAACCCAGCTGCTATACAAAGAAGCAGCGCAGTGCGGTCGCTCCAGACTTACAACACCGCTACATATTTATGTAATTAATTTCCCAGGTGTGTTGTAAACAACTACAAACAACCCGTTCAATGTTTACGCCTCGCACCGGGAGTCTTTTATGAAGGTATTAAACTGTCAAAGTTGGAAAGAACTGGTTTTCTTGGCAAGCTAAATTAGATTTTAAACCTTCGTTTGGTAAAAGTCTTCGTCATATTAGAGCAACTTAGCTAGTTCTTGAAGTTAGCTGTATAGCTACTTTAATTTTATTAGAATTAATTAATTTTTTTTTTTTTAATATATGTAAACAAGAGATGATGCGGGGTAAGCTATATTTACCTAGTCTAAAGAAGTTATTTTTATTAATTAAAATTAATAAAAATCACTTTTTTTATGATACTGAGCGACGAGACGAACCCAGTCGCTGGCCTGATGGCTCTTCACGCTTGCCCATAACAGCACAACGCCACTCAGAATTTTGAACTTCTACAGTTCAAAACCCTAGATGGCAATGCACTGCGCTCGTCACCCCGAGATATAAGATGTCAAATCTCTGTGTGCCCTGTAATTTTGCTGGAAACATTGCCCTTCAATCCGGAACACAGTAGTGTTTGCACAATACTGCTTGGCGGTTGAATAACTGGCAAAGGTGTGGTACTTCCCCAGGCGTACCCCTGCAAAAGAGTCCTACCACTACAAAATTCTTTTATTTTGCATGTTGACTGTTAGTTCATTGGTGTCGCTACAAGTTTCTTAGTGTGCATGAAAAATCATTAAGTGAGCCGTACTTACAGTTATTGCGTTAAAAGGTTTAGCGGTTAAAAAAAAAGAAAATAAAATAAAAGAAGGTTAAAAACGTATGAAACACATTTGAATACGAATTATATTTTTTGTACTAAGGTACATCTCCCTTGTTCGTCTGATCTGAAGCCAATACCAAGACTCGCCAGACAAACCGATTTCCGGCTTTTCGCTTTGATTCGCTGCTAACGGTACTGCTTATGTATATCATCACTCCAACGAGTCTCAGGGTGTCCTACAATACGTTTGCCGATTCGTGGTCTCGTCTCTATAACACGTCTATATACCCCAGCGCGGTTCTGCGACATATATAACCGGCCCACTGCCACTTCAGCTTGCTGATACACTGAGCTATCTCTGTGACTTTGGTTCTCTAGTAAATTACTATATTTCAAATACTATTCCTGAGAGAAATACCAAGTATAGCTCTTTCCATAGCTCGGTTAATAAATAAGGTACCACAAATAATAACTGAGCGACCAACTTCATCGAAGAAGCTTTCAAGTCAAGTGGAACTCGAAACGGCAACGGCCCTCTATGAAAACTCGAACGTTATCAAACTGCGAATGAGATGCTCATAAATTTGGAGAGGCCTTTTTGCTATAATGCCTTTCATATTTCTCCCGGCGCTGCGGGCTCCGTTCAAATAAATTACGGCCATCAATAAAAATCTCAACGTATAGATCCTGCGACTTATTTAATTTATATTCCATCACGGACGTATTTATCAAACATCTACGCTGCTGTTTTGAAATGATGTATCGAGTGTTTTGGTCGGAAATCCGGATGTGAAGAAATAAAAGTCACATTCAGGAAATTAATTGATTTCTCATTTATTGCATCAAAATCTTTCCTTATTTTTACAATACTATTAAGAGAGCAATCACATCACTACATATGCTGTAGTAAATAACGATGGATTGTTTTGAATTTGACATACCTAATTATTATTGTAATGGCATTTTTTTTTATTTTTATTGAATAGTTTATTATTTAATTTAATGTACGTCGACATTAAGATATAATTTTATATACAATTTTTGTAGAAGAGTGTACTGGAGAAGTTTGACTTGGAACTATGGAGTTATTAATAAAGTATTGTATTGTATAATAATCACACTAATATTATAAATGCGAAAGTTTACATGTAAGTGTGTTTGTTTGTCCGCACTTAATTCTGGAGCTAAAAAAAATGATTAAAATAAAAATGTTATATAGAGGTAGCTTATAAATACAAACCCTGTATAAATATAGGATAGCGAGTAAAACCGCGAGGCGCTAATTGTATTTGCTCGTACAGAATCCAAGATTTTTTTTTATATTCATGATAGATTTCCTTATTACCACTACCAATTTTATATTAAGTTTTGTCTCGCTCTCTCGGCTAATGAGAGAGCAAAATAAAATTAATTTTAAGATAAATAAAAAAAAATGAAATTGTGGTAGCCTTTGGTGTTAAAATCCCATATACTTTTTGAAATTACTGATAAAACGATTTTCTCGGTGAAAATTCGTTATCACGAATAAGAAAAGCTTGATCGCCCAGCTCTAAACAAACAAAATTTGCCAAAAAAAATGCAGTCGTTTAAACGCCAATGCGTAAATTTTTACACAACTACCCCGCAAACTTGAGAAACATACCTCTTTTATTTTATATTGCTAGCTTAGTTTCATAATAATTAAAGACATGCTGAAACTGAACACTTGTGATGACTCTGGTTTTACAAGTATCCATAGGCGACGGTGACTGCTTACCATCAAGCAGCCCATTTGCTATCTATAGCATAAAAATAGAATAAAAAAGACGCTGAGTTTCACCTCAAACATATATTTATACGATCTAGTTTTCCCACACTGAATTACTGATACTTCAGCATTATTAAATTGAACCGGCTAAAAACATAAAAATCTTGCCGAATCACTCATGAAATTCAACAATTTTACCTGCATTTCTAATCCAAGTGTTGTTCAAAATGTAGGTACGGTTTTATCGCTTTTTCGTGTTCCAAACTCACTTTACGAAATGACTGGATGAGGCAGCTGTTTTATGCAAAGGAGTTATTACCTGTCTTTCATTTGGATCCTTTGACGTTTTATGATGAAATCAAGATACTTTCTCACTGTTTGCACAAGAAACGAGCAGTAAAAGGTTTGACGTTCTCGAAATTTTATTGAGACGAAACATAACTTGCATTTATCTGTTCAAAGACTACATTGTAACACTTGTGAGTATGCTAGTGCAGAAAAATAATATTTTCTGCATATGTTTGTTTGTAGATTAGTTTAAAAAGTGAAAGAGATAGATGTAGTTGCAGGATGGGATTATCACACCACTCGAATAAAGGATGCATGTTTTTAAGGTATCACCAATTGGGTATGGCAACAAATTTACAAATTACCTACCCTGAAATCGCGAAAAAAATCAGCTGATCCATAGAAAAATTTCATAAACATTCAACGAAGTATATAGAAAAGCAGATTTTTTTTCGTATTTTCTGAGTTGGTCCCAGAGCAAAAGTTGTTAATAATGAGTACAATGATACCCATGATAATATGTCCATCGTACAGATATACTTGGTAATAAGTAATTTTGGACATGGTATAAAAGTTGAGCTTTTGATAATAAGTTAACATACATTGTTATTTATCTGTTTTGTCGAATATAAGTTTGATGACTTAACTCAAATTACACTACGAGTATTATTTTGAATGCGAAAGCTTATGTGTAGTTAAGTGTGGTTACATTTGTCTGCACTCAACTACGTAAGGACTGAACGGATTTGGATGAAATTTTGAATAGAGGTGGTGTATACGTTAGCTACTTTATCCCAAAAATTAGTTCCTGAAAGGTAGCAACTGAAACTGCAAGGCGCAGCAAAATATTGCATACAATTTAAAAGAAATACTTGATTGCATAGGCGTTTAATTTTGCCTAAAAACACCTATGCTTAGCAAGGATTACAAACTGAATAGAACATGTTGATTATATTATTTTTCTCAATTACTAACAGTGTGCACAAGTGGATATTGGAGTTAGATTAGTTGCTTAAGTATGCTTAGAGCTTAGCTGCTTACATACATGCAAAGCACTTAAGCACTTGGTAAATAAGCGCTTACAAATTGAGCTGGCTCAAGTGGCAAAATACCAAAATTTACAGATGCTTCTCTTAATTTTGATTATTAGGTATATCAATCAAAATAAATATGTCTGTTTGATATCTTTTCACAATGAAACAGCTAAACTGATAATACTCCATATATTTTGTTTCGTGTGCCAATAACCTAAATAAATAAATAAACCGATTTTGTTAAAGTATATAAGTTCGTAAAAACTAAGTGTAGTTTAAGATAGAGTTTTTATGATGCTTGAAGATCTCTGACATGGTTAAACGTTTGCTGCTATAAGATAAAAAACTGGGCCTCCCTAAACTTAGGCTTTCATCCTACCCTCGGTAGCGCTTAGTTGTAAATGTCACCTACCTGGAATTTTTCAGCTGGAATCTGTAAGAATATAAATTTTGGTAAGAAAGTAGTAGCACAGGTCGGTGAGAAAGTAGTGAATATCAGAGAATAAAATATAAGTTTATTTAATTTTAATCTCGAAAGATTTGGATCTGGCGGAGGGACGGGATTTACGGAAGGAAATGGGGAGACCTTTGCCTAGCAGCAAATACACATAGCACATATAAATATAGGATAGCACAGGTAAAAAAATTACTTCGACAACACGCATAAATCTCAAAAATTTGGTGCAGCTAGTTTTTTACACTCTGCTGTTTGTGAATTAATTAGGAATTATTCGACATTCATTCGGGCTTGCTAGCCTCACGTCGATGGCATTTGAGTCCATAGCGATCTCTGAGAGCACTACAGAACGGGACTGAATAAGACCTGAGGGTTTTTAACCAATTAATTTGATGATATTTACTAAAACTCTGGTTCAAAATGATCCTAGACTGCCAGGGGCTGGTACTTTGAATGAGTAGCTAAGGTAGGTTATTTTTAAAGGCTTAACTGGATGAAATACTTGTTGTAAATGTTATATAAATTGATTTTATTTTATTGTTATTTGTTTCAATTATTAAGTCATTTTTAAAGATTAATTTTTGTTTTATTTTTTGTGGTAATTATATTGTACGTGATTGTTTAATTTTGAACGATGTTGGCCAAGCGGTAGCATGTACGCTTTACAATATAACGGCGACCGGTTTGATCCTCGGCCCTACACCAATGACTTATTTAATATTTAAGAAAATTATGTGCAGTTTCGATGCCATTACTTAAAAACGTAGAAGAAAAACATCGCGAGGAAACCGGTATGTCCAAGAACCTCAAAACATCAAAGACATCATATTAGGACATTCACCAACATGCAGTGAACCTGAGTGGTGGATAAGAGCCCGTCCTCTCACTCTCTGAGAGAAGTCTTGTGTCCAAACAAGGGAAACATGATGATGATGATAATAATTATGATGATGAATGTTTTAATTGATTAATGGGTAGGTGGGTGAATTAGGGTACCCTATAACCAACCACCAAATGAGATCTAAAATTAAAAATGAACTCAGCGCCTAACCTTCACACAACTTGGGCGTGGACATATTATGAAAACATGCCTTTATAAATAAAAGGTTTTTTTTTTCTTTTCAATTATATGAAACCGATAGAATTAAGTATAAAGTAAAACAACAAAAAAAACTCTTTCTCCCCACTATTAGGATAAAGCTGGTGAGGAGAAAGGAACCAGCACTACTTTTCAAGGTTTTTGCGATTCAAAAATGTGTGAAAATTTGTCGCTGATTTGCCATTATGTTTTATACCAGTAGTACCTGCCATTATAGTCAACACTGTCAACAAAGCTTATATTCGTTTGGTCCGTTTTAGTAGTTAAATTTCGACGGGATCGTGATTCTAAACTGTGCTTAAAAATATACCCTGAATGTATAATTTAAGTTTAATTAAACTTATTCTCTCATTAACAATGTTTCAGTATGTGGGCACACGTTCCAAGCTATACTAATTAAGTACATTCCAAATGAAACATTGTAAGAAAGCTCTGCAGTAAATAGTTTAATGTTTGAAGACGGCTAAGTTAAACTCTAAGCTCGATACGGAGCGAGACTCAAGTTTCTATGAGTTTAACTTAACAAGGTAAGTATAGTAGGCATGATTTACAACAGGCTGTGCCCGTGGTCTACCTTCTCAGTTCACCCGGACCACCTGACACTTCTTTTTGCTTGTGGTACTTCTCAGTTCACCTGGGTGGACCATGGACACATTATATAGCATGTAGTCCACCTTACAAAAAAATCTAAATCTTACACCCGAATAACATGATAATATTTATACAATCACTAGGTATTTAGACTGCATTTGTGTATAAAAAACTCCTATTACTACAATACATTACATTACACAGAAAATGTTAGATAGATAGATAGAAACTCTTTATTGTGTACACCAGAAACAAAAATTACAAACAGATAGAAAACACTTACGAGCTAATGCCACAAGTGGCGGCCTTATCGCTAAAAGCGATCTCTTTCAGGCAACCATTATTCGATTATTTTTTATGCATAAATACTTTTGACCGTTAGCGTTTGACCGCTAACTCGCCAGATTTTAAGCGATGATGCGGTCTATGATGGAGCACGCTTGCCTAGAAGAAGCCAATTCACTCGTGATTTGAAGACACCTAGATTGTAACTATCGGGGAACACCCACTCAGGCAGCGCATTCCACAGACCGGCAGTACGCACAATAGAAGTGGAATCAAAGCGCTTCGTACGGGTTTTCGGAATATCAACCATAGAGCGGTGTCGATTATGGTTAGATATGTACGTATAATAAAATATGTTAAAACCAAGTCATCTTCTCTAATAAGATGACTTGGTTTTAACATATTTTATTTTTATTATATCGGAATTACTGACATAAAATTGAGTGTTTATTACTCCATCTATAAGTTTCAACGGCACGCAGGCTGTCTTTTTGCAAGCTTATATTTAACTTGCAATTTTCGTTTTTTTTTTAGGTCAAACCTTGCAAGCTGGATTAGAACCAGTTCCTCCTAACCGATTTTATTGAAATTTTGCAAACATCTTTAGGTCTGGTGACAGTACAATATATTCGTACCTACCATACCTACACAATTTTGTAATATTTTCAAAATCACCACTAAAATGCAAATTAAAACATTTAAATAAAAATTTAAACATTATTTGAACAAAAGATTGTTTTCAAAATTTCGTTTAAATAAAAAAAAAATGCCGTCGTGGGACGCCCGGCAGATGAGAAATATGCGGCTTAACAGAGCGTCATGTTGTTTGCCGTTACGGCATACGAGATGGTTTTACTGCCAATGCGCGCCAAGAGATGTTTCATCAAAACTTGTTTATGGTTCAAGCGTATTTTCGGCTTGTAACAGTTGGAAGTATCTTGGCTTAATCTAACGTAAGTTGAGTAATTTCGGCATAGCAAGTTTTCTAAAACAAAACACAAAGTTCATATCAGCTGAATGGTCAATTTTGTTATACAAACACTTTTTTTTACCAAAATTTAAAAAATATATAAATTATTTAGGCTTGCTTTGACCGCTCTTTCGCCTGATGTTAAGAGACTGTGCTGTCTACGATGAAGAACCTAGAAGAAACCGATTCACTCGCGCTTTAAAGACACCCAGATTGTAACTATCGGGATCACCCATTCAAGCAGCGCATTCTACAAACCAGCAGTTCACGCAATAAAAGTGGAATCAAAGCGCTTCGTACGTGTTTTAATATACGTAATTGAAAAATCCTCATGGCATTTTTGAAGATTTGTATTTTGTACGTGCAAGAGTTGGTTTATAAGCTAACCTTGCTGAAATAGCTAACATTGTATTAATAAGTTAGAATCTTTTCAAATTCTTTGGACCAGATGCTTCCATTTTATCTTCAAAATTATGCAAATTGTTCTGTATAAGTCATTTGAGTCACTTTTTTTTTGTAAAAAGGGTCTTGAGGGATTTTCCGACATCGAAGAATAATTTCGTTGCCCAGCTACCGTTCTATCACTGGAAATTGATGAATTGTAAATAATGGGCTATTATTCTGACTTTAAAAGTATTTCATTTCATCATTTTTAAATAATTGGGAAGTATTTCCGTGGATAGCGCATTTCATAACTGATTAGAATTTATTATTAAAAATACTCGTAGCACTTGTAGCTACTTGTAGCATTCGTAGCGTAACCGTAGCGATAGTGATGCTGAACTGAAGAGGCAACGGGTGAACCCGTTAAGTTTTCGGATAGATTACCAATACAAATAAATTTATTCCCAAAAACTGAATAAAGAATTATTTTGCCTACTTATTAAACTATTTTTTTTAAACATAATCACATTTTAGATCTTGGAGGTAGCTCGCAAGCAGCTGTATTAGGTGAAACCTGTGTTACAGCTTCTACGATTCAATTTATTATTTATTATTATATTTATTTATTATAGATATTTATTATTTTTAATAAATAGGTACCAAAAGGTATGTGGAATGATGATGGCCGACCGGTAGCATGTATATGGTTTACAATCTGATGGCACTCTGTTTGACCGAGGATAGCAACCTACAACAATGACTTACTTAGTACTCGTACCTAAATAAATTATGTGCACTTTCGATACCATTTCTCTAAGACGGTGAAGGAAAACATGGTGAAGAAACCGGTATGTCTAAGGACCTCAAAAGTTCAAAGACATAAATTTACATTAATCAACATGCGCTGGTCCAGCTTGGTGGATTAGGGCCTATCCTCTCTCTCTGTGAAAAGACCTGAGTTCTAGCAATTGAAACATGATAGGCTGAAATGATGATGTTGATGATAATTTAGTTTGTATTTTATTTACTTGGTAATGTCACTTGAAACGAAAACATATTTACTAAATACATTATGGTACCAGCAGGCCTAGCACGGGCCGTGGACAGATTGTCTTTCCGCCGTTTTTATCCCGCTAGAAAGAGACAAACGTATCCGTATTCTAGCTCTGTCGCGTCTACACGAGGATAAAAACGGTGGAAAGACAATTTTTCCACGGCCCATGCTAGACCTGAAAACAAAAGTAAAACTCCGTAATTAGCTGTAACACTTTGTCTTCTCGTAAAAAGTTAAGCGGGATGCCTTAAATTCTATTTTCTTTTAGATTTATATGAAATAAAAGGAAATAACGAAAAAGGCTCCAAAACTTTGTAAAGAGCCTAACTTTAGCATTAGAAAAGAAATTATCGCGGCACTGAAATATAATTTGTAAAGTTTACTGAGCTAGGGTTAGCTTTAGGTAGTAATTTCTTTTTGGGCTGAGAAGGGTCTGAAAGGAGTTTTTTTGGGTAGATAATTGAAACGAGGATGATTTATTTACCCTCCATCAACATCAAATATGATGGTAGTCATTTTATATTTTGGTGTTCCACAATTCAGTTTTACTATTTTTAGGGATACGTACCCAGAGTGAGAGTGCAAACGCAATTAGCAATAAGGCTACCTACTCCTACTGCTCCGCCGTTCGTCCATATGTCCGTCCAAGTATGTTACAGATATTTATCTCCAAAATGGAATAACATACAGAACTTTAAAAAAAACACAACAATTTCATTAATTTAGCTTAGTTTTTAACTAGTTCCAAAATAGTGTGTTTTTTTTTATGTGAGCGCCTGTTGATTTGACAATATCAATAATGTTGTTAGACCGCTTAGTAATTTCCTGAAGTTGGTTAATTAGCACAAACATCAGTACCGCTTTTAATCTCAAAAATATTCTTAGAATAATCTTACATTGAATTTTGTCTCACTATCTCGGCTAAAGGGAGCAAGAAAAAAGTCAATGTAAGGTAACCCACCAGACATAATATGAACAACGAACACGAGGGAACGAGTCTGCATGGACGTGTCAACGAAAGCGAACGCACGAAAGCAAAGGATTCGCTTGCGAGAGCTAATAATAATATAATATTTGGGACATTATTGCACACATAGTCATCTGACCCCAAACTAAGCAAAGCTTGTAATATGGCAGCCAGAGACTGATATACATACATATATATTTTTAAATACATACTTAAATAGATATTAACACTCAGACATAGAACAAACACAAATGTTCATCACACAAATGTTTGTCCTAGATGGGAATCGAACCCTCGCCCCCAAGCGCAGAAAGTAGGTTCACTACCAACTGAGCCACCGGGGCAGTCTTAATGCTCGTTGATCGTCGGTATCTTACGATCGAAAAGGCAATCGGCTCTATGTGGATACAATAGCGTTGATAAACGAACATGCGGTCTCGAGCTACGCATTCGCCCGTATGACATGTGTTCTCTCACGATCGTGCTAGGTCTGTTCTGTACACGGTATTGCAACCATATTCGTACTGTACCAATCGCAGAAAAGAAGAAAAAACGTACCATTATAAGGACGACTAATTGACATCTCGACGGATGTCACTTAGAGACAGTGCTTCCGTCGCCTCCCGCCTCACCCCGTGGAATTAGATGAAGACCCTTATTAGATTTACGTGTTATAGTTGATGGGCATCTTTTACCTTTGTGATCCTCTTTCCTTTGTTCTTTGGTAATTAAACGGACGAAAGTTGGGATTTAACGTCACTACGAAGTCTTAGAAAGTACAAATAGGTTTTTTTATTTTCTGTGGAGATAATAGGATGGTTTGTCGTGAATTAGGACCTAGAAGGTTCTACAAGTATTTACAAATGGTAGCATCAATATACACTAACTCGTCTTTTGCAAACCATTTTTTTAAGAGCCCTCTCCCATTTTTTGACGTAAAAAGCAAATAAAACTGTTTTTGACGTTCTGATTCCATCAAATAGAAAGACTTAAAGAAAATTCAATTTATGTAATAAATAGATTTGTATTTTGATTGATAACAACGGCTTCAAATATTTAAAAAAAAATATCATGTCAACTTAATAACTCCAATTTCCAAAAATTGTTTGTCGTAAAACTCTCGGAGGATAAGTTTGGGACGCCTTTCAATAAATTACTGACATGATATATACAATTCTAATGTTATGATTTACTTGTTTTACAGTCGTCTTGAAAATTGCGTCTTTATTATTTAGTTTTATGCAAGAAAATCCAGATACCTAAACATAGATGTTTTCGTTATGTAATACGGCTCTTAAATAAAAAGCAAACGCAAGCCTATTATTAAATAAAATAAAATAAATAAATAAAATTGTTTAGCTCAGCGTACTAGCAAAAGATAAAGTGGCAGGGGCATATCTGTCGCAGAACCGATAATCTTTGGGATAATCATTATTCTAGAGTGGATTTCAAGATGGAGTGACGAGATATGTAAAACAACAGGCAGTGGCTATAAGCATAAAACCGAAGACCGAAATCGACAGCCTGAAAATTCTGTCACTAGAATTTAAAGCCTGTACAAGCTTCTTTTCTTATATTTAGTACTTATCTGTCGTATCTATTTTATTGAGCTTTAGATGACTACGCAACAATCCCATGAATTTCCGACAATCCCATAATGTTTACTCATAACAAAGAGAATATATATCAGATCACGTTTTGTCTCGAAAGCATACAGTTTATCTCAATAATCTATGACGTAGAATCGATATATTAGAACACTATCAACAGATAGCAATAAAAGACTGGGGGATACTGGATATTTCGATTACTTAAAAATAATTCAGAAATAAAATACTTACAAAATTTCAATGTCCGTTATCTCATGCAAAAGAAGAGATAAAGATAATTGTTACAACCTATTAGCTGAGTCATCACTGTTCCAACTGGGCATGTAGTAAGGCGCAGTGTATAGGTAACAGACATGTCACCTAGACATATATGTCGTTAGTCACAGTAAGGATCGAGACACACTCAATGCAACGCAGCAAAGGAGCGCGGACATAGCGCCGGTGGCACTCTCTTTTAAAACAAATTTCAACAGTATAAGGTCTTACCCGTATCCTACGTATTCTGCTCTCACGTAAGACGGGACGGTTTCAGTTGAGTTGTGGTCAAACGCTAGCCCATGTCATCATTAAAAAAAGACTCTTTTTTGTTGATTTGTACTAAGAAGACACTAATTAGGCCTTTGGCACAAGTTACGCTGAGACAATAAAGGATAGAGTTGTGGCCGAGGAAAGTTGGCATGCAGAGTGTTGGTCGTGCGGCTGCATAACACATTATCACAGTCGCAGGTTGAAACTGAAGTTGAATTGATTTGTACAGAACCGAGACAAATAACACAGAAAGAAAGAAGACAGAAAAAGAAAGAAAATACGAAGAAGAACAAAGAGGAAGAAAAAAGAAGAGAAAAAGAAATGAAAGAAAAAATAAAATACATTTACGCGTCACTACTACTAAATACTTATATCTTAAGGACACAGTGTCGAATGGGTCCGTTTCAGCATAAATTTCGAAATGATTAGTCAAGAACTATCAGCGCCGGTTTCTAGACGAACCTTTCAGTTAGTAAAAAAAAAAGTACCCAGAAGCAATAAAAAATAGGACATAGAAAACGTAACACGAACAAATATTAACACAAAACGTTTTGACTTTCTTTAAAATATAGAATAGAATGAGGAATGTATAGATATTAACGGGTATATAATAATTATAATGATAATAATGACAGTTAGACGAAAGTAGGTTAGGGTGGATGTAATAACGACTCTTTCTCCCTGCCTAAGAATAAAGGCGACTATACATCAGAGCACTATCAACAACTAGCAACAAACGTTTGTTCACCGGATGTTACAGACATGATGTTAAAATAAATAAAGCGGGGCGTGCACAGCACTCGATTTCCGACGTTTCGCCGCTTCCGCTTCGTTTTGCTACGCTGTTAGAGGATATATTTTCTCGTGTGATTATCAAGAGGTGGAAGCAATATTTCAAGTTATAACCTCTCTCTTTTGTGGGGAAATCCCAATTGTGTGGTTTACTATTTAGAAAGAAGTAAACACTTTAATACGTGTTGAAATGATTGTTTTCGCAATTTATACACATTGAAATGTAAAATACACGCGATAAAATCCTAAGTATTCAATTTAAATGTGCAGTAAGACTTTGGAATTGCAATCATTAGGTCCATCGACTTTGCACTTACTCGTTTTTGTTTAGTTATCATAAGCACCTTTCAGTATGCAACAAAGTCTGTTTTCATCCGATTGTCCATAACTATATGGAGGGTATAGATGAGAAACGTTATCTAATGATAATGTTTATCGTCTTTAAGTCTTGTAATAGCTTAAATAGACCTGCTCAAAGCCTTTCTACTCCTACTAATTATGAACAATACTGTTGGTTGATTGCACATACGCAATCACAATTGGAGCTCTTGATGGTTCGCCGTTGACGGAAATGACATAGAAAACAACATATATGTTTGTGTTTTTCTCTATATATTACAACCTCAAATTACAACCTCAACCTATATATTACAATTAATTTTCATTTAGGACTACTTAATTAACTCTATTTTAATTATATTACATAGCACTTAACATATTTGTAAAAAAAAAAAAAAAAAGGTAAATAGTTATTATTCAATTATTTAGGTCGACTTCCAAGTAATTTTCCAGTGACAAAATGTAAATATTATTATGCTGATTACCTCAGAAGAAATACTAATATTATGCTGACTTTAGAACCACAATTGTTTGAAAGATTTTAAAGTTTGAGCTGACGAACGTGAAATTTGTCGTGGAATTTACCTAATAGCTACTTTCTGATTAGTGCACTTTTAATTTCAGTACTACGACTTCAGCTTGTCATGTAAGGAATTTCATTGGCTACGTTTTGCTGTCAGGGTTACTTGTTTTTCTTAAATAAATTACTGGTTAAAACTATTTTAAAATGTTAAAATCTAGTAATTTACTTGCGCTTCGCCTGATGCTACGCGATAATGCGGTCGACGATAGAGCACGCTTGGCTACAAGAAATCGATACACTTGCGACTTAAAAACATTTACCAAATAACAAGCCTTTATATAATTACATAGTTTCCGCCAAAGTAAATTCTCACACATTTAAGTCACGGGCGACATGAAGCTCTATAAACAGCAGTTAGGCACGTACAATATTGACTTCCAATAGTTTCTGTCTATTTGGCCGGACTTAGTGACATTAAAGTTAGTACAAACAAGAAATAGGTCGTCCTTGCCCGCATCTGGAGGCCAAATTACATGGCAGTAAGTACCAACACACACGGAAAGTTCAGAGCGGGTAAAACAACGGTTCAATAGTTTAAAGTTTCTTTATTTGTTGTTGCGACCGTAGTCTCCAACCGATTTTCCATGTAAATGAGTTACATATGTTGGCAATTCGCCACAAAAAAAAACACTTTAATTTATTCTAATTGCAAAAAACTTATGTGTAACCTTGTAACTGGACTTTGTAGGACAATATTTTGCTACCAAAACCAGTTTATCACGTATTTCAGAAAAAGTATCACGATTTAGGGCGTAAAATTAAGGAGTGTACGTATATATAGTTGATAAACCATAAATATAATCTTCCCGTGAACATGGTGCATGTAACTGCGCCGAAATATCGGGAGCTCCTTCCACAACCTTACCACGGTAAATATCCCGTAAATAATCATTTAACTCATAAATATAATGTTTATCATCAAAAGTATATATGTTCAGCCGTGGACTATACTTTCAGATTATCAAAGTCAGGTCCACTGCTGCACATAGACACCTCCGGTAGTTCTCAGCCTGATCTTCAGCTTTTTGCTTCTAGTAAAATAAAATGTTATAACGTCGCATTGATATGGGATGCAAACATATTGTATTGTACTCAAACTTTATCCCCTCAAACACGGCCCTTGGGTTTTAGCTTCAATGGTTCCAAAGCTAATGTTCTGTAGTTAATTTTCTCAAATATATACAGGAAGATTTAATTTTAAATAATTTTAACATAAAAATGAGGTAAGCGAAAATATATCAGATATATATTTATGTATATAACACACCCACAGATGGACAGACGACCTAAGAGAGACCGCAGGAAAACGCTGGATGCAGGTCGCTTCCAACCGACCCTTTTGGAAATCGATGGGGGAGGCCTGTGTCCAGCAGTGGACGTGCTATGCCTATGGCTGAAATGATGATGATGATATAATATGCCTCGACTTGAGAATTTCTTCCTTTTTTGAAACGGTTAAGTGCAAATTATTAAAAGCCACTCATCAATCACCCATTCACTGACTCATCGAGAAATCTCATATATATATTACTGTTTGACCTACGCAAGTGAAATTTGGCAGATAGATTCCTTATGGGGTACAGATGCGTTAATAAATAATTTAGCGAAAGAACCCGATTATAAGCGTCAGAATGGGGTTGAAAGTTCATAATGAAAGCCTACGCGTCTAAAAACGCGGGCAACAGCTATTGTACTATACAGGGTTGGTCCCATCGTACAAGTTGTTCATAATAATGAGTACAATGACCTCCTTTCAGCTGAGTACAGTCTATATGCGTAACCCTGTACAGTACAATTGCAGTATACTACCATTATTGCCCATGTAAGAGAATCGCATATCTGTCGGAAGCAATATTAATTAATCAGGGTAAACCGACTCCATGAACTGATTCAGATTAACTAAGATTGGTTTCCGTTTTAACATGGACATCTAGCGCGTCATCAGTAATCAGCATAATGGCATCTACTCTATAGATTATCGATTTGCTAAACTAAACTAACAGCAAAATAACTATCTGCTTCGCTTTTTATGTCTAGCTACATAGTTTAAAATGGAGTCGCTTTCCACGTCTGTCTGTCTGTATATCCGCTAACTCCTCCTAAACCACGCAACGGATTTTGATGCGGTTTTCACCATCAATTAGATAATTTTTCACGGAAGGGTTATATAAACGTTTCGATTCTACGTTTCTAATCCGTACGGCCAAGGATTAGAACAACCTGCCGGCTTCCTTGTTTCCTGAGGGATATAATCTGAATACCTAGGTATCTTCTAAGTCTGCGTGCTTCATCTTCGACCACATCGTCGCTTACCAACAGGCGATTTGGTGGTTAAACGTGGACTTATTTGCACTTTAAGACCACTTTCTTTTGTTTAATGTAACGATTTCTTTCTTTAGGTGTCTGAATATGTAATTAGTCTAGTAAAAAAATATTACATTTGTAATTAGTACCTAATTAGTGTATAATAAGATTAGCTTATCGGGCGCTTATGATTGACATAATATGTCAAATGCGTCTGATACCCTAATCTTGGGATCTGTCAAATTCTCGCCGACGAGAAACGACACGCGTTGAGGGTTTATGCATAACAGGGAAATGTTGTTTTTTTTTACATAACTACGTATAGAATGAATCCAATTCAGTTCTATCTTCTCGCATGTTGTACTAGATTTTGAATGGATTGTTCCTAGTGCAACCGCTAAGTCAAGTGTGTTAGTGTCGGAGTTCAGAGAAAGCCATTTCCTATGCGGTTACAGGTTTAGAGAGTTACGAGTTTACGACCCATTTCTCAAGGTGGTAAAACCGTAAACGGAAGCGAATTGCTATTTATTTAGAAATTACATTCTGAAACAGTTAAACATACTTATAGTTTCGTTTCACCATTTTTATCTGAAACTTGCGGTGCCAAGCAGTTTCACCCGCGCGGATTACTTCTTATTACTTAAGCTATCTGCCAGTGAAAGTCACGTCCGAATCGGTCCAGCCGTTTCGGAGTCCATAGAAAACATACAAACACACATAGATTTTATATATTTAGGTAGGTTTGTAGGTGATGTACTATTGACGTATTGCGTAAATTTCGTACGGTACGATAATTCCGAAGTCGATATGTAAAAAAATATTTATACTTCCCTCCTATTTGACCAGCAAAAGTAATGAGATGTAACATAAATATAAATCTAGGTTACAATAACAGTCCTCTTTACCTTTCAGAAACCTTTTCATAAGTATATATTTAGTTGAGATACGAAAGTAGCATTAAATGATTAAGCATATCTTCGCTTGTAGAAACTGGCAAAAAATAAGTGTTGTTTTCCCACAGACGAAATCAAATTCCAGTAAATTTCATATTGCTTGTGTAAAATGGTTAATATAGGGTATATCAATATCTCAGAAAAATTAAAGGTTCCTAAGGGAATATCAACACGGGTAAAACCACTAGGTGCAATAAAAAAGTTGGACAGGGTCGGTTAGTCGGTAGTTAATGTAGTACCTTTTTTTATGATACTGAGTGACGAGACGAGCGAAGTCGCTTGCCTGATGGCTCTTCACGCTTGCCCATAACAGCGCAACGGCACTCATAATTTTGAACTTCAACAGTTCAAAACCCTGGATGGCAATGCACTGCGCTCGTCAACCCGAGATATAAGATGTCAAATCTCTGTGTGCTCTGTAATTTCGCTGGAAACATGGCCCTTAACTCCGGAACACAGTAGTGTTTGCACACTACTGCTTGGCGGCTGAATAACTAACAAAGGTGTGGTACTTCCCCAGGGGGTCCCCTGCAAAAGAGTCCTACCACTACAACCTAAGGTAATTATAATAAAATCAACGCTCCAAGTAAGTCCTAACTTCTCAAGCAGGTCTACAGAGGTACAAAACCAAATTGTTTGTACGTGGCCGGAGTTGATTCGATCTGCCCAATAACGAAGCCGAGTGTTTGCGTAATGCTCTTGTGCACTCGAGCTGTAATGCGATGGGAACTTTTGGAGCTGGTTAGTTTTGAACTACGTATCTGTCTACATCTTTACATTTCGATACTTTTTATCTGTTTTTATAAAGTATGTCAATGAACCTCAAAAGTTCAAATACACATGACATTCATCAACTTGCACTGGGTAGCATTAGGGCTCACCCTCTCTGTCCGAGAGAATCGCAGCAATGGGAACATGATAGGCTGAAATGATGATGATGATACGTAAAATCTATTTACTGGACGTTTCCGTAAGCTGCGGCTGATGGATGCGACTGGTGTGCACGTACCACAGCCGTTGTTCAGACGCGTCTTTGGCTAGCAAAATACATCGAGCGCACCAGGTCACCGTCGGACGTTTGTTCGCCCAATTCAGCCCAAGATCCACAAATTAGGACTGATAGTATGCACAGTCTTTACATTATCACCATCATTAGCCAGAAGACGTCCACTGTCCATATTTTCCTATTTAGTAATATTCTATTTCCTATTTCTTATTTATTTAAATTGCATATAGATAATATTTTTATATAAATTTGTGTTCAAAAACTGTAAACTTAAGGTTTCATCTAAAAACCAGCGCTAATTTCGACACTCAACTGATTGTATCCTTTAGATATATGTTTTTTCTTTCTTTTTTTCACCGCTGAATATAGCTAGGCCTATTATCTTCACACTAACTAAACGACAATCTGCCATCTGCATCCACTGGATGCCCGCGACTCTCACAATGTCGTCGGTCCATCTAGTGGGAGGTCTACCTACGCTGCGTCTTCCGGTTCGCGGTCTCCACTCAAGAACCTTTCTTCCCCATCTGTTATCAGTTCTTCGAGCGATGTGGCCTGCCCATTGCCACTTCAACTTGCAGATTTTAATAGCTATGACAGTGACTCTGACTTTTCGCCAAATATCCACGATCCGGATTCTATCACCCAAAGAAACTCCGACCATAGCTCTCCATTGCCCGCTGTGAGACTGAGTTTTTCCAAAAGGCCAGCGGTTAAAAACCACATCTCAGTACCATATTTCATCATCATTAGTATGATCGCTACCGATAATTTGGTTACAGCATTATTTTATCACGCTTACCAGACATGAAGGTTTCCCTACATATGCTAGAACGTCGTTTCATCAAATAGTCGGGTAGAATGGAACTTATTAGCTTCAAAGAAGGCCTTAAACACTGGATCACAACTATGCTGTCATTCTATTCAAAAAATAGAATGATATTGACAATTTCATTCCATTGTTTTCAAATTTGTCCTAACAAGACAGATATTTAGATAAAATTTAAATTTTTCTTTTATGTGAATTTTGTTAAATTATTTGTATGTTTAATTATCTGAAATCATTCTTCAATCAATTATTAGCATGTGATATTTATTACATACAGGTGTAGCAAAATCCAGGTACATTTAATATTAATCATTTCTAAGTTTCAGTGATAGTTTATATCAAGAGAATCAATAACGTATCTAGTTTTATGAAGTGAGGAAAGAGAGTACAAACCTTCTCCTGGCTTTATATGGGTTGACGACGTATGATCAATCGATCCATCACGGAATGTTTTTGCGATGGATCATTTATTTTGGCACATGAGAAAGAGAATGACAATACGTAGCAGTACGATACTTACTGATGATGATGATGATTAGTGCGATAGGACAACATAATTGTTACTCCATTTGAATGCTATTTGTGAAGAATCCGTGAAAATATGTTCCAAATTTTCAGAGATACGTGACAAATCTCATGATTATAACAGGGAATTTATAATGACTCGTATCCCTACAAAAAAAATTAACTATTTAATTACTAAGTCAACTAAGTCCGGATTTTATTATAACATTCAACTGTTGATTTTCAGACATAATGGGCAGATGTCGGCGGAGACGAAAGTGAGTAATTTTAACTACTATTTTTTTATTATTATTGTATTCATAGTAAATGTATGTCATCGTGTGGGGAGGAGCCTAGCTCTTCAAGGTGGAGGGCTAGCACTGTCGAGGTCGCGGCGGAGTGGGAAAAATTGACCGTGGCTTCAACACTCAGTACCGAGGTGAAACACTCTAGGTTTTTAGTAGGCCGCCTTTATGGCGATAAGTTCCACATAACCACCCTGGCTGCCCCGAGGCCGGTGATGTACAATAAGGATTACCCTGGATAAAAAAGTATAAGATACCGCCATACCAAATTTCACTCTTCTTCACTTTGAAGGCCGACAGAAAAGTGACTGTAGCTAAAGGGAAAAAGCACTCTGGACGTAACGCGGATGGCGCAGGTTCGAATGCTGCCGGCCGCGGTGGCAATTTTATTTTTTATTTTTTTATAATATACCATTTGAATAGTAAATCCTAATGTTAAACAACACTTGAAATATAGAAAAAAACTACATACAATGAGTTATTTAAAAATATTTAAAAAAATGTCTTTTTCTTTTACAGGATGTGCAAAACGTAAGTGGATCATTGTTACCCGTATGATAAACGTCAGACAGGTACCCGGAAAACTTTTTTCTTTAGTTTTGACTCCACTACGTTAAAACGAAATAACTATAAATAAATAAATAATAGTAAAAATATAACACGATATAAACTAAAACATTTTCTTGTGTTGAGATTGTGGCATTTCACTGATTATTTGATACTAAGACTGCGTATAACAAAATCAAACAAAAAAAAATAGTAAATCGTTCGAATTTTAGTTGGCCAAATGTAAAATTAGGCACTAGATAGCAGAGCAATGCTCTCGTAACCTGGCTGTCTATGATTGTCATGACGTCCTTTCCTCATTTTCCTTAGTATTCCCATAAACCCATTGTTTCGTATTACGACCGTGGTACCGCCAAGCCAAAGCTGTCTAAGCATAATGGCATTGCGTGGTATCTGACACGTCTTCAGCCACGTGTTCGTGTTCAGTAACAAATGCCACGCGACTCTATTTAAAGAATTTGAATGTAGCAAGAAAGGTACTTACGTAGGGTCACGCCTCATAAGTCAAAGCCAGTTATAGCATACGCGTCGTGATGAAAAATTGACTCTTTTTATAGTACTAGAATGAGGCTGGAGTAAACGTAGCCTTGTCATGTTTATGCACGAAAATAAGTGGCTACAAGATTTTGTCGCAGCACGCTTGCTAGGCCATCAGCTGGTCTATTCTGCAAGCTAAGTGAACGCGTAAGTGAGGTGATAAGCTAAGTGAATGTGATTTTTTCTTGTCTATTTCTGCAGATAAATGTCAAAACATCGAATTATAATGGTAAGGGACTACAGTCAAGGGTGATCACTCGACATTTTGACATTTCTCTATAGTATTCTACAAGAAAAATACACGTTCACTTAGCTTATCACCTCACTTACGCGTTCACTTAGCTTGCAGAATAGACCGGCTGATCTAAGTATGTTTTTGTCGATGTACAGGCGCTGCCGGAGTCGGTCAGGGCGCTTCAAGCGCTGCCGTTCTCGCGACAGACGATACACTGTGCGACAGCGCTGCTGTCGCGCACGCCGTCGCAGCTGCCGCCGACCCCGCCGCCGCCGTCGTTCATGTAGCCGACGGCCCCGGTATGTTCATTGCACGTATACTTGAAGCAGTTCGCACAGACGACCGACACGGCGCCATCACAAGCGACCACCACCGTGTACTGTCATTCGTTGACCTGGAGTATTATTGGTGTAAGTCTGGTGGGAGTGATGTCTGCGAACTATCCTGCTCGCGACAAATTACTCGCACCATACCCGCGAACAGGTCAGTGGACGAACACTTTCACCACCACCACCAGACATATGCGATAAGGTCCCAGCTTCATGCGTTGCTGGTCACACGGGTGTGTGGTCCACCGTATAGTTGGTCCCCTGGGGCTCTATTTTTGAATCACTCGTAGGATTTTTTCTATTCGCACACGCAAATAATCACCGGTGATTTCAAATACGAGTGGTTTGGTATTTTTGAATCGCTCGAATTCTGGGTTGCCGTAGTTTTGTCAGACTTTCTATCGATCACTCGTAGAGTTACGAGCGATATGACTTGTTCAAAAATACGACTTTTGGGATTTCGTTCGCAAGTAAATCACATCGCATGAAAAAAGTCCTACAAGCGATTCAAAAATAGTGCCCAGCGCTTTCAGTACTTAACTGAACTTCAATCTGTAGTTGTACATTACCACAGTGTAAAAAATCAAACAGTAAGCCAAGCTTAAGATGTTGCGCGAAATGCCACTCACATCGAGACACGTCAAGACATCAAAGACAGCACAAAGTTGCCTACCACATCGTGCGGCTGGCGCTACTTACCTAATAACCCATCGTAACTAGGAATGTTTATTATTAACACGTACTATTATCACCTTATTACGGTGGGTTTGCACCATCTGGCTTATTATGGAGTCAGTTTGTGATTCGGATTGTGATACACAAACGTGATCCAGTTCCATTTTCATACTCGCCCCAAGCGCTTGAGAGAGATGACACGCGATTGCGATCACAATCCGAAGCACGATCGGTCATTCGTAATAATCCGCTGATCCTGTCACAGTTTCATTCGTTTGGATTTTTCACCTTGGTAACTCGATGTGAGAAAAATCTCTTACGTGTGTAGAAATTTATGAAATTGCCATCAATTATTTATCTCTGTAATGACTTATATTATATATATATATATAATAGATATCACACAACACATGTTGTATGCGTCATTATACACGTCAGGCCTGAATATACACCTAGTTCAGTGAAATATTAAAAGAAAATGTTTTATTCAACTATTTACAATGTTTTTGCAGCTGTCAGAGCAAATAAATGCATTGACCGAAATTTGTATGTAGCCGCACAAATCAGTACGCGTTTAATTTTCTTCACCTTCGTTTGTTTGTGACAGCTTCAATTGGCGCTGCCGGTCGCGCTCGGGCTCGTTCAAGCGCTGCCGATACTGCGACCGCCGCTACAAGGTCCGGCGACGATCCACCTCGCCCTCCGGCTCTACCGCAGGCCCTTCTGCTCCACAATAGAGGTCTCTGCTACCCATATTGGCTTCAACCGACTCCAATACTGAAATGTGAGCCATACATCGTATCACGTAGAGCAGGCATTCAAATGACACAGTACGTCACGACGCTATCATCGTATATTCGAAGTTTCTCATCAAAAATACTGCAGTATGGACGACCCTAACACGATTTAGGGCTTACATTTCAATATCTAGTCGATTTCAAGCTGATCAACCTGTGACCTTTATGAACGCACAATGCATTGATGTGTTGTATAAAGACATAACTTGCAGTTGAACATTTATCACTGTAGCCGGCACCTTCCCAACTGGTAAGTATTTTTTTTAGTTCTCCGCGGTTTATCTATTTAGCCAATGTTAACTTGCAACGATTTTTTTTAGGTCTGTTGTTTCAACCACAGAAAAGAGAAGTAAATAGAACGGAAATGAGAAGGAAACTATTTCGCCAGGTTTTGTGACAGATATAAGATTGAACATTCTTATTTATGTCAACGCGTCGGACTCCGCGTCACAGTTGCTATGGGTTTATATGGGTGCAAGTGGCTACAACACATTTCTTACAATTATGCCTTGACAGCCGTTCTAGTTTAAACAAAAAAAAAAACTGTGGTTGCAACTAATAGTAGTATAGCAAAACTAATGCCGCGTACAGACTGGTGAAACGTAACATGAAATATTTGAATACCTTGTATGTTACATTGCTTCCTGCACCGCGCAACTGTTTATATCAGCGACCGCGAAAGTATACAATATTATTGAAGGCGAATACTTCTGATAGAGGCCTATCAGAAGTAGTGTAGCTTGCTCTTATAAATCTATTCCACCATTTTTTGTCATGACGGATTTTGATAATAAATGGAAAATGTAGATGACGTACTTACATTCCGCGGTGTTTCCGAGAAGCGACAACGGGGTACTTCAAAAGGTGAGTTAATAGAGTCTTAAAGGATCAGAAACTTATTTGTGATGCCTCTGGTGTTAAAGTATCCATAGGCAGTGCCGTAACTAGCTTTTTATGCGCCCTGTGCGAGCTTCTATAACTGCACTGTTACTGTAACTGAAAACAAAACTTGGTCCTGGTGTGGTCATTTCTACGCCCTTTCAGAGTCTGCGCCCTGTGCCTGGGCACCGCTGGCACAGCCCTATTTACAGCACTGTCTATAAGTGACGGTGGCTGCTTACCATCAGATTGCTCGTCTGTTTGTTTGCCACCTATGGCATTAAAGTCGTATAATTCTCACGTTAGCAAAAATTGAACTAAACAGAGCCTTATTTCAATCATTTATTTACAGGTACTGCAATGATCTCGTTCGTGTCTCGTCTGTATTTTGCTACCTATTTTTGGTTTTGAGAAATTGTGAGTATGTTCTACATTACGTAAATAAACGTATATTCAGCTACTTAGTATTTCATTTGGATTAATCATTCGTGTGGTGGGAGAAGGTATTTTATATCACAGTCCTTTGATGTACACAATAGTACTAATTGCGCGTGGTACGCCTATCTCTACCAAGGAATCCTACTGGGTTATTTGTACTTAAAAGACACATAAAAAACTTTGATCTACTAATTAGCATTGGTGAAAATTCTTTCACTTAAAATAAAATGAAAAGAAATAAAAATAAACAAGTTTTTTTATTGAAAAATATCTTCTACAAACCAAGCTTTTATGAAATTAGCGATCGGAAACGGCCCAAAAACTGCGTCAAAAACTATAGTAGACGCAGTTTTTGGGCTCATTTTCCTATACATCGAGGAGTACCGTTTTTTCACTGTCACCGTCATCAAATCGGCTCGCTGACACCAAAATGTATTGTCATCAAAACTTCCAAATTATATTTATTTATGTGTATGTGTTGCATGCCAAATTTCAGCTCAATCGAACTCCGGGAAGTGGGTCAAATTCTATTTACTTGCAAGATTGTAATTACAGACAGACACGGGGACAGGTGAAACTAAATAAAAGCTTATAAATTTAATAAAATACATTTTATTGTCAGTGACGACGTCACTCCATCATCTCAATCAAACAAAAAAATATTATCTCCGTGATTCTCCAGGGAGGTGATTTCTCAAAGACAATATAGCACACAGATAACAACTACAGTTCATTGAACTGAAAGTAATTGATACCTATAATTTAACAAAAAGGATAATAGCTCAATGTCGCAATCGTAGTCTGCATCGACAGAGACAAATATTGGTAAATAATTTGTTGTTTTCTTGATTAGTATTTGTTTAACACTGTTTTAAACTATCACGGTTGTTCACTAAAGTTAAATTATTATTTACGGGATATTTACCGTGGTAAGGTTGTGGAAGGAGCTCCCGATATTTCGGCGCAGTTACATGCACCATGTTCACGGGAAGACTCGGGACTCGGATATCGGGAGCTCCTTCCACAACCTTACCACGGTAAATATCCCGTAAATAATCATTTAACTTTAGTATTTGTTTGCTCTAGATTTTAGATGAAAAAGCTTAAATCGCTACGCTTCTTTTCTAGTTGTGAGCAGTTTCAAGATTAATGTACTAAACAATTTTCAAAGTAAAATTTGATCCGTTAGTACTTTTTAATTCACTTACTTTCTAAATAAATCTTAGCAGTAATGCAATTCGTTTGGATAATAATAATTTTCCCTGAAGCCAGAGATTGGTGATTTTCAATTTGTCTAAGTACTCTACCCCATTTGAGCAAGTCGAAACATATTACAAATGCTCCGTTGGGTCTAATCTTTAGTCAATCTTAGAAAATGTAGCCACATTTTGTCAATCTCGTAATGCGACTGTGATTGAGTGTTGGCTTTTAAAATTACAAAATGCTTTTCGGAGCAATTTTCTGATGGCAAGTAGAATTTTGATTATGTTAATGACATGGGGTAAGAGTTAGTATACAAAAACGTGAATTCATTTAACGCCTGTTGGCGACTCAAGGCGGCGATCAAGTACCGCGGAAATTGAACTCTTCCCAGTGTACCGTAAGTTCAAATTGTCTCACTGCGCGTCGGTCGCACCTCCGCTGCAACTATACCAAACATTTTTAGACAAATGAGGTAGGAATCTATCGAAAGGTATCTATTTTTACCTATATTTAATAGTGCGCGATAAATCCCGATAAATATGAAAACAAATGAGGTAGGTAAGTAGGTAAAGAATTGATTATGGAAAGTGACGTACTTTTCACACATTTTTCTAATAACAAGGGATAATAAGCTTAGTTAAAAGCATAATTATATGTTATACATTATACTGAAGAAACTATTTAAATCGGATAATAAAGTTCTGAGATATAATCGATTAAATTTTATTGTTCGAAATATAAAGGGATGCTTCCCCAAAAAGTGAGTGTCCATATGGATTTTGTATGACGTCCTAACATGTAACGTCATTCGTAAGGCGCTTTCTATCTAGCAAGATATTAAAATGCTTATCATCATCAGCAAGAAGACATTTACTGCTAAACATAAGAAACCCCCCCACAGAAAAGAGAAGTAAATAGAACGGAAATGAGAAGGAAATTCTGTCGCCAGGTATTATGACAGAAACTTGATTGAACATTATTATTTAGACCAACGCGTCGAACTCCGCGTCACAGTTGCTAACACAGTTGCTATGGGTTTATATGGGTGCAGGTAGCTAAAAAAAATACTTACAAAATTGCCTTGACCGGGCCTTGATGAGCCGTTCTAATTTAAACAATTTTTTTTTTCTTTTCTGTGGTCTCCCCCATAGAACTCCACACTGAACGATAGCATGCCATCTGCAAAATGCTTATATCTTCTTTAATTTTGTACATATATTTCAATTTTGTTTTCGATATACGGCTTTATTTATGGTCAGCTATTACAAAAGTCAATAAAATATAATTATTCCAGTAGTCTATTTTGAACCTAGCGTACGCCAAAGTAAGAATTTATACAGCCGCTTAATTGTACGCTGCAACGTCGCCTCGATTCTCCAAAGGGTGTTGGGTCTTAGATCTGTCAGATACTACCAGGATCTTTCTTTCCCTAGTTGATTGAATCAAGCGTTACTTTGCGGAAATTCATCTTCAGAACTCGTTCTTGTAAGTTATCTTGTGTATTTTTCTAAATAAAATAATAGACTTGCATTTGAACGCCAACTTGCCTGATGTTTAATGATGATGCGGTCTCCGATGGAGCACGCTTACCTAGAAGTAACGGATTCACTCGTGATTTGAAGACACTCAATTGTAACTATCAGAGGTTTTCGGAATATTAACCATAAAGCGATGTTGATTTTTCGTATCAACTCTGGCATTCCGATAGAAAATTGGGCAGGAAGGAATTAGATCATGAAGATCCGATGAACACTCTCCGAAATGTATCCGATAAAAACCGATAGACTAGCAACTTTGCGCCGATGCTCAATACTATGCAACCAAGTACTTAATCGAATCGAGTACAATAAGGAATTAGGGATCATTTATGTTTTACTCTACAGAAATTGCTATCTATTGGATGCTAATTTAATCTAACTTGAAATATATTTTTATCAGTTTTTTATATTTTTTATTATGACTAAGACCCGGGTATGTCCTAAAACTGCGACCAGAACCACCGAAGTATGGGCAGCAGCGTCCAGCGTCCAGCGTACACGGTGAACGTACTGCGATCCCCAAGCCGCCTGCCAAGCGTGGGGATTATGGCAACACTCCTCTCTATGAAGGAGGCTTTTGTCCAACAGTGGACGTTAATTGGCTGATGATGTGATTATGCCTTAGGTGCATTATTTTCTGAGTTATTTTAGCTAAAATTAGATAAATTAGTCATGATTACGTCTAATTTTATTTTACAAATTTTATAAAATTTTCTACGTTTTTATTATATGTATGGAAGAAGATTGATAGATGGCTGCAAACCCGTTTATGTGTGCCTCTGCAAACATACCTGACGCGCTGCAGAATTATGATGCACAGCATCAATGCAGTGAGACTATGGGGTGGTGTTTGGCGATATGGGCTTTTTAAGAGGAAAGTATCACAGTCACTGTGAATAGGCTGGTAATGTCTTTTAGCGGCGGCAACCACAAACAGATCACACGTGTGCCGCGTTAGGATTACAGGCCTGACCGTTGTCGTACATTAACTGTAAGTAATTGGTGGTGTGGGTGGGTTGCAGTGGTCACATTGGCCACCTAGCTCTAGTGCCTAGGTACTTGTGAATTGTGATTCTAGTATAAATGTGAACGTTGCATAGATGCTTTGTAAAGTTACTAATTCAAAATGCCATGTTAAGCCGGGTCTCCTGCGCCCAAATTCTAACAAAACATGGTAAGCTAACATCTGGCTTATTATGGATGTCCGTTCGTACGGGATGGCACGCAATCGTGATCACAATCCAAATCACGAACGGAATCCACAGTAACCCAGATGTTAGTTAAACATGTTTTGTTAATAAATTTTGTTAGATTTTGGGTGCAGTATGCCTCTGGCTTTAGAGAAAAACGAATTAGTTATGTAACAAACTACATTTATTACTATGAATACATTTATTTTCTTGGTTCACTGGAAGAAGGAAAACTATTTGCAAAATCAGATCGTGGTGGGACATTATCTGGTGCCCGCCTGGTTAAGGTTCCATACGTGTTAAAAACCGTGTCTTGAAACCTAAAGTTGTGTTCCGACAGCCTTACTTGATAGCCAGTTCCTAGTCCATGCTAGGCGCGTATACCGTCTTCAACAGCATACCGTCACAACCAGATGAGATGAGGTTAAACACATCCATTAAAATCCTTAGAAAAGCACCTCTCATTTTCGACTTAAATACAGACTAAATTAATGTTATTTTAAATAAACACGTGAAAATGTAGTCGATCTTTGTCTCACAAAAGCAAAACTTAATTGAAAATGTTCCAACAATAACAACTTTACACACTCCAAATATTTGCGAGGTAATGTTACTCTGACATTCTAGGAGTAACCAACAAACTTACGTACAAGTATATTATAAGCACATTTAACTGTGTAAGGGCAAATCCATAATGCGACTAACTCGAAAATTTACCCAAGATCCAATCAGTGTTTTATATTTACGGAGGCCATTTCTTTTTTACGCATACATCTTGGCTCGGCCGCGTTCAAATGCGCGTATTTTCAAGTCACTAAAATCCGAGTGTAAAACTGCATTCTGAATACTCTTACTTATAAATCAGAAAGGGGGGCTCAAAGAAGACATTATGCACAAAAGAAACATAGAATCATGTTAGGCATCTGATTGGTAGACTGAGTTCCTAATAAAGAGATCCAATATCGAAAACGCGTGTTTGATATTAGACGTAGAGCGTCTTGGTCTCCGGGAGCGACGTCTTCACGCCGCCCCCGTTCGATGTCTTCACATCGAACTAGCGCGACTCGGCACGCTAGTTCTCAGTTTTCACGGCCTCTGGGTCAGCCGCTAGCTGAACTTTCAAATCTTTATGATGTTGGACGAAGAATTACGGAGCTTAAGGGGGCTCTTCTCGGCTGCAGCTCTCTTGCTTGTACGTTTTCAGATTATTGAAGATATAAAATCAGTGAGTGTGAATTTTTGTCACTTTTTTTGAATAAGTGACGAAATAATCTCTTGGTGAATATCGTAAAATTAAAAACAAAGACATTGTCATATTAATATATTTACATTTGACGGAGTACTTGTAATATGGTAATAAGACATAGACTGCAGGGGGACTAAAAAAGTCACAGAATGGTGGCTGACAGGAGTGATACGACCAGGAGACTGACCACCAGTCAGATGAAAGGACAATGGTGTGTATGGGATTGGTGAAGGAGCGGAAACAATGCTATGGTGTGTTATAGAGGAGACCCGTATCCAGCATTAGACCGATATAGACTGAAATTATGATGATGACGATGATTCTTATTCAAGGTTGCATCGGTTTCTTCTAGGATCGCATCTTTGCTTAACATCAGGTAGGATGGTGGTAAAATGCGAGCAAATTTTTAAATGAAAAAGGTTATTGAAAAATGTGCTGTCGTTATTATAATAACGACAGCACATTTTTCGTCCAAAAATAGGTTTGCGTTTGACCCTGCTTTATGTTATGGAATGATGCAGTCTTGGTTGGAGACGCTCAACTTGAAGGAACGTGTTTATTCTAGAATTGTACTCTTCGCGAAATCTAAACTCGCGCTTTTTGTGTGCTTAGGGAATGTCCATCATGCCTTACTTGTATCATGCCTTATACGGATGGTCATAGGCTATTAACATAGCATAATTTCTTTAATGTCCTATAACTTACCCTTACAAGTGCCGTATAAAGTATCTTTACTCTGTGCAAAGGTGCCTCCACCTCGAAATTCTATTAAGAGGGTCTCGAGTTGTTTGTTTATGTTACATTCTTAGCTATTGTGTAACCTCTGGGCTAACTTACGATATGACAAAGTATTCGCAATTTCGTCCCCGGGCACTCATGTTACTAGGTGAAATTATGGCCCCCACCTGCTACTAATATGAAGTATTCAGCTAATACTCTCGCGGGAGGATATTTTTGTACACTGTTTTGGGCTTAGTGTAAATTTTCTTTTGATGGTTTTTTTAGTTTTTTTTTTTGCGTATTTTGAAATAATAATTATACGACCACTAACGAAGTCCAATCGAATAAACAAAGAGTAATTAAAATCGTTTCTGAATTGGAGAATGTAATATTTATTATCCAGGATATATAACATACAGGATTATACTTAATGGTGGTACTAAGTGAAAAGGAAGTCATTGTATTATTTTTTATAAACATAAACAACTTTTATAAAGATGACTAACCCTGCAATCACAAATGCTAAAAAGCTTGGTATTCAATCTAAGGTTAGGCTGTATTTTACATCTGCCCAACTGCTTAACTTTTACCAAACGCAAGTGCGATCCGGTGGGTGGGTGCGGTGCGGTGCGGTGCTTAGAAATACTGCAGTTTAATTGTGAGACGGCTCTGCTAAATATCAGCTCAAAGCATTATACTTGGCAGAGAGATGCACCATTTGACTCATTAATAACGAGGCACTGGTTAAAAAAGAAAATGCTGCACAGCCTCCATCATAGGTGAGAGGTAACTTATCTGTACATTTTTTATCGCCTTCATTTTGGGGAATATGCACAAGAGCTGTTTAAGCTGATCCCGTCAACTTACTTCCGCCATATATCATCGAGGCATTCATTCCATCCTTACGTCGTGAACTTTGGTAAAATCCGCACGCAGCGTTTCATTTTTTTATACGAATTGCATAGGAATGATATGCGCTGCCTCAGTGTTCCCTGCAAAGTACAACCTCGGTCGCTTCAAAAAAAGAGTGAATAGGCCCCTCGTAGGCAAGCATGCCCCACATCGCCATCTTGAATCACATCGCCACTTTCCATCAGGTAAGTTATGGTCAAACGCTAACCCATTTCATTATAAAAAAATACCTGTTAGGTACGTAGGAAAATGTCATTCACACTCGTGGTATTTTGACACAGATTTTTTTCACAGTATGAGTTTTGGTCCCATAGTCAAATTTGTTCATAGTGAAGAGTACAATGACCTATTTTGGTGTAACCTTGTTTATAAAAATTATACAGCTTTATTGAAAACATCATTTTTGAGGCCATTTATAAAAACGCAAAAGATTTCAAACGTTTTTTAGTTAATATCTCGCTCTCTCCATATTTTTGTGTTTTTCTCTAACTAGATTTGCTTTCATATTTTTTATATTTTCATCGCACAAATATTTTTGCTAAGATTCCGCGGCAAATTCTCGAGATCACGTTAATACTCCTAATCTGTTTTAATTTATATGTAAATTCGTTCTCAGCATATTATCTCTAGATAATATTCCGGCCAAATGTTCCGAGTTCCAAAAGTTTTTCAAGAAATACATATTTTAATATAATGGCAATCTGTGACTTCTCCCCTTTACAGCTCGACTTTTTTGAATTCCAGACATTACTAGAAACGCTATAATTGGCGAGAGAGAAATAAGTGACTGAAAGAAACGGGAGAAAAATGTTGTATAATGTAGTCTCGGGAACCCCTCTCCCTGTTTTGTTGCCATTCTTTAAATCTAATCAAGGGTAGCGCTGTGTTGAGATAAATGAGGAACGCAAATTCCTCCCAGAGGTATTTGCGCTGTATGCTTTTTAATTATTTTTTTCCGTACTTACATTTTGGTCAGAACAATAACCCTTTTCCCGAATCCTGAATGCATCCATTTTGCTAAATGGATAAACTTTAATAATAGACTTCTGATTAACTGCCTCCTGACCAGATGTTAAGCGATAATGCGGTCTACGATGGAGCATGCTTGCCTGAAAAAAACCGATTCACTCGTGATTCACAATTTTCACTCTTTAGTTTTATCAAAATAAAATTTCCTCTCATTAAAAGCTAAAATATTTGATACTTACTGACGTACAAGGATCACCTTGTTACGTGGTGTTTTTATACTTTGCAAAAGACCGACCAATAAGAATCTGGTCGTACATGGTGCGCTTATACTTTTACAAAAGACTGACGTATAAGAATCAGCTCGTACGTTGTGCTCTTATACTTTTACAAAAGACCGACGTATCAGAATGAACTCGTGCGTGGTGCGTGATACTTTTGCATTAGACACCGACGTAAAATAATCAGCTTTTTACAAGATGCCCTTATATTTTTGACGAAGACAGAAATACAAGTAAAATAAGTTAGAAGCACCCGTATAATAGCGGGTATTTTTTACTGGATATTCAATGACACAAACATTGTGATACAGTAAGAACCAAATGACACAAATGCGGACGTACCTTAAGTACCGGTAACATTTCCCAACATAAACATTACCTTCACATACGAAAATCCCACATTTCCACATTTTCTTCGCAGTATACGTGTTACCCTTCCGAAAATCGAGGAACCAATAAATTTTTGTGCACAACTTCCTAAACACATTGATACATGCTCGGGTCGAACCCACCACCTGCTTAAAATTTAATGCAGAAAGGTATATCGGGTTTCCAAATATACGTTTGTTCGTATAGAATAGGAACTTTATGTTGGTACAAGTACACGGAGGTTGGTGGTATTTTTACGGTTCGCAGGTCAATATAGAAAGTCCGTTAGTCCAGGCTAATTAAGTTTTTACAAGTTTGCAATGGTAACAACTTTGCTGGTTACTTTTGTCCGACTAGTTTGCTACGTTGGTTCCAAGATATTTGTTTTCGAGTTTATTTATATTGTACTTACATTTACCGCAGACATATAGGTTATATAATAACATAGGTATATGTTTATATTGTACCTATGTATAAAACATACTTGTAGCCTGCAAATTCAATCATAAGAGCGGTCCAAAGTCTCCACTTGGTAATGAGTAGATCATTTCAAAAGTGCTCTATGACGAGTTTAGATAGATAGATAGAAACTCTTTATTGTGTACACCAGAAATAAAAATTACATACAGATAGAAAACACTTACGAGCTAGTGCCACAAGTGGCGGCCTTACCGCTAAAAGCTATCTCTTCCAGGCAACCATTGGAAAGAATTTACCTAACAGGATCGAGGGGGGATGCTAAAACACCAAGGCTATGCTTAGGTAAGTTAAAAGTGAATAAATTATTTCTCACTCATTTCGAGCCTGTCTTGTTCCCACTGCTGGGATACAGGCCTTCTCATAGGAAGAGAAGAGTTGAATGAATAAACTGCCAAACAGATTTGAGTCATAACTAAGAACACTCTCGATCAAGTAAACTTTCAAACTAAAAAACTAAATTAAAGCCGCTTGGGAGCTATAATGCCACGGACAGACACACACACACACACACACACACGCACACACATCATCAGCCAGTAAACGTCAACTGCTGAACAAAAGCCTCCCTCTTAGAGAGGGGTGTTGCCATAACCACACAGATAAACATTTATACACAGACATACAGATACACTCGTTAAACTTAGCACTCCTCTTCGGGGGTTAAAAATAGAAATGGTGCTTAATGGTACCTCACTGCCGTACCACAAACAGTATCTCCTTTTTTAATATGGAGCTACACTGATATTAATAAATTATCGTCGTTATTCAATTCTTCACCTGCAATGGAAACTCTACTCATAAATTCCACGGGCAATCTTCATCCGATTCCTTCTTAGGACATATTGTTTAGCCATGGCGGACTCTGTGTACATTTTTTTCTTTTTAATAGCCTTTATTCACTAAACAAAATACAAGCTAACACTAACACTACAAAAACAGTAGTTAGACTGCCATAGACCATCTAAATACAATTCAAATACTCAAGCCCACTAACAGTTGAAAGCGTACCCAGCATGCTGGTGAAATGACCACGATGACTGGCAATGCTTATGCGTTGAGCCAGAAACACGCCAGCATATTGATCACGCGTCACATTAACCAGGCTACTTCATAAATTCTATCGACATTACAAGACATTGACGTCGATTTCGATGTACCATTCCAGAAACTAAACTAAATTTGACAGTTCTAAAATTGTTGCCATCCTTTTGGGACGCATTGAATTGAAAAGAAACGCTTATAAATGTAGTCCTGTTAAATTAGTTTAGTTAAGATAATGGTACAATAGAATTGACCCCATTAAGGTAGAAAAAACTGTAGTAAAATCAAACTAATATCGGTCCAATACAAGCTCAGAGAAATTGGCATCTACACCGATAAATCACTTTCTACTGTGGTTGTACTAACGCGAAGACCACTGGTGGCTATCAGATAGTTAATTACCGTCACTTGACACCGGCTGCGAGGCTACCTGTTAGCCGTTAGCTAATTGACATCGGGACGGGTCGGCAACCAAAGCTGGGATTTAACGTATTTTCCTTCATACTCGCAATTGGTTTTTTTTATGCAGTTGTGAATCTTGGTTTAAAAATATTCATTCATTCATTTCAGCCTATCATGTTCCCACTGCTGCGACTCAAACCTTCCCTCAGAGAATGAGCCTTTAACCTTATCCACCACGCTAGCCCAGTGCATGTTGCTGGATGAGTATGGGAGCAACTCTAAAATCTCGGAATATCTCTGAAGGATTCCATAGTACCTATCATTATAGTTATACTAGCTGCGTCTCGCGGTTTCACCCACGTGGTGATGAAAATCGGTGATGATGATGATGAAAAGTAGCCTATGTGTTAATCCAGGACATAAGCAATGTATATTCCAAATTTCATCCAAATCCATTCCGACGTTTCTGCGTGATTGAGTAACAAACATCTACTCAAGGTTAATCCGTCAATCCTAACTTTCACATAATTATATGATATTAGTGTTATTATTTCATAGTACCTATGATAAGTACCTACTGTGGAATTCTTTCGGCTTAGTACACCCTTTTTGCGAATCCCTATATATGTTTGTAAAACATACTAGTATATGCTTATTAGGGTTCCATAGTACTTACACAGAAACCTCATAAGTTCATTCTGTCCATCCGTCTGTCCGTCTCTGTCCGTCTTAATGCTTTGGTTAGAGCTTTCTAACTTCTATGTTATTAAGGTACTTACCTTAATAACATAGAAGTTAGAAAGCTCTAACTTCAAAAATACAGTTTTAGTATAGATATCAATAAAATTTTAAAAGTATATGACGAAGGACCCGGACACTCAGGATTTTTTACGTCAGCTAAGCTGACATCACCATCCCCATCACCCGCCTCACTCATTGCAAAATAATGAACACCAAAATTATGTACTCACAATTTTATTCTTAGCACTACAATTTAGAACTTAACACGATTCAAAAACACCTTAAATCTATGCTTAATTATTAAAAACAGTACTCACAACTTCTCTTCACAAAAATCAGCCACAGAATGCCTCTTCGTGGCGACCCGCCATTGTAAGAAAAACATGGCGGCAACGCCGTGAAGTTAGAACACAAATTCACAACCGAATAGGAATTAACTTCATTCACAGAGGTAATAGTTATTGGTTAATTCGTTTTATAAATTTAAACGCTTATTTTTAAACTATTTTCTTATTTTTACGTAGTTTTTAACATTGTCATAAAGCGCCACGCACGGACGTTTTCAGAAACTTAAATAATTTGCTTTAAAAATGAATCATCAAACAAAATAGTTTTAATTCAGATGCGTGTCGCTTATAAATCAATAAATGAATTTAGGAAACGATAATCCATTATTAAACTGTAATTTAGATTAGTAAATATGGTTTACTGTTAAAACAACAACAAACCATAACTTCAGTTTTTCACAGATCAAAAGTCATTTGACATTGAATGGAATAAACAGACCGAGTATGGTATATCTTAAAACTATTTAACACATAATTATGCGCGATAATTAAACTTAAAATCATTATAATCGCGTCAGGCGTCGACATATATATAAATATATTATAATTTTGCATATTATTTGGGATGGCTATGTGGTACATGAGTAATGGGGATGAATTTTTGTTACACACCCTCGTGAGGAGTATCGTTATATAGGTATTTTAAAATGAAGGTATGGTTTAATACATCTCTTTTTATCCGTAGCGAATTATGGCTCGCCAAAGTGGCAAAAAGTTGGTCCCCTGCATTTCCCCTTACAAACTTGTAATTTCCCATGCTGAAAGGCATATTAAAAAACTATTCAAAATTATTTCGAACAATTTGTCATTACAACTCTTTGAGTTATAGTACCATATCAATTGACTTGTATGACATTTTCATAATCTGAACAAAATAATGTTTCACATGTTTCTCTATTACTAAACTATAATCTAAAATTTGGCTAAGTCCACAGAGTACCGCGTTCAAATTTTTACAATTAGCTTTTAACCCCAATGTATAAACTATGAATGTTACCAAAATTATATGGCTTTAGCTACGGGACCCTACCATACGCGTGTCTTGACACTTTCTGCCAGATATAAACTTTAATGCATTCCATTTTTATTTCGTTTTATATGCATAACATACTTTATTTCACATTAGGGAACATTTGTCGTCTAACTTAAAGCTAGTTTACTGTTCTAGAAAACACCTACATGCTCCAAAACACCTGGCTTTGTAATATTCTGGAAATACGTTGCGCATGAATGCCGGGAATGGATGTTTTGATGGATGGGATTTCACTCTTATGATGTTGAAGTTTGTTGACATAATATTTAGTTTTTGTTCTTAAAAATGAGATTAAAATTGGGATAGTTGCATAATAAAATATTGAAGTTATATTGACCGGCATAAAACAGCTTAGTGGGGGTAAAGTTCCATAACACGTGCATTGCACACGTTTCAATCGCTCGATTGAAATGTGTGCAATTGTGTAGAATTCTGACCATGCTAGGCGTTCGCCTAGCGTGGTCAGAATTCCATCGAGCCTCCTTCTGCTACAGAGACATAAAAAAAATACCATTCCAACTTTTTTATTTTTATTTGTCTGAACTCTTATCTGTGTTTGTACTCGTCATCATCTTTGTTATGTGTCTGTTTTAACGCTCAACTCAGTTCAAAACCTCTGGTTGACCCGAACTCTTGCATCAAATTACAAAGGCTTTATGGCAAATATTGAAATAACAAAATGAGTGTTCTAATCTCACCTTGGCCATATCGTCTGAACGCTGCAATCTTCGTCTGATATATCTTGTTTATCTGATTAAGTGAATTTGTGTCTTCTAGACAAGCGTGCTTTATCGTAAATCGCATCATCATAGCTTAAAATCAGGCGAGGTGGCGGTCAAAGGCAAGCGTGTTACTAAATAACAATAAAAACCTTACCATCAAGTTTCAAGGCCTCAAATCAACATCACGACCTCCAGCTGATTACCCGTCTTCACTCCCAAAGCTTAATCTAATCACGAACAAAGCCCAAAAGGGTCTTATGACTGCTATTTGATATCGCTAATTTCCAACCAAGTAATAAATTACGCGAGAGGAAATGAAGGAAATGAGCACAGCGACGGAAAGAGGGAAAAAATCTAATAAAATTGCACCTCTCGGTTAATCTAACGCTTTAACCCTCTACGGTTTTGTTCAGATTTGAGGTGCCTAGGTAACAGGAAATTAATATTTCCTAAGTGGTAAGGGACCCCCCACTGAATTTAATTAACGGACAAAGTACCTGAGGAGGCTTTGCGAGGACCTTTGTGTAGTGGTTGGCTTTGCATGGTTTTTGTGGAGACAAATATTGGGATCGGGGTTTGATTGGGTGTTTTGTGTGGGGTTTAGTACATATTTTATAGTTAGAAAATGTATTCAAGGACAGCTGTTACATACGAGTTTTTTCTTCAGATGCGAGAATTGGAAGATCTATTATTTTAAATGTATTTTAGTCAAAAGTTCAATACTTGGTACTTACAAGAGTATGCTTAGTACTATTAAATGCCTTGTTAAAAGTATAGGGAAAAAAAAATATGTTGTCTAGTTAGGACGAAGTCTTAAAGTGAGCATTCTATTTTACTATTTACCCTCACTTGTCGTACCTAATTTACTGAGCAAAGCTAATGTCTCAAATTGGCTTTTTTATAGAATAGGTCTACGTTTAACTACCATCTTGCCTGATGAAATGCAACGTTTTGTCCGAAGATAGAGCCTAGTAGACCTAGAAAGTATTTATTGACTCTGGCCTCGAAGATACACAAATTTAATTACTAGCAAATGCAATCATATTACTAACCTAGGCAGTGGTTGCATATTTGAAGCATTTGGGGTCGAGACATTGGGCCCTTGGGGATCGGGAGCTCAACGGATTATCAAAAATCTTTCAGAGCGCCTGGTTAATGCGACGCTTGACCAAAATGCTGGCGTGTTTCTGGCTCAACGCATAAGCATTGCAATTCAGCGTGGTAATGCCGCCAGCATGCTGGATTCGCTGCCAACATATAGAGGGATTGCACATTTAGATTGTCTTTAGACCTTCAACGGTCTATGGGCAGTCTTACTGTATATTTATGAATTCGCATGTGTGTACTCGTATGTTATGTAGGTCAACGATCACTTCTGTACCGTTAATCCGATTTCATAAAAATTTGCAGGCAAGTACCTCACTATACTAAATTTTTTTACGATGATGAATTAAATCGGTCCAGATGTTAAGAAGCTATAGGGGTCACGATGTCATACTTCGCTACGAACAATCAGTTATTTTTATTTTAAAAATGCTTCAACAAAATTTATCTCTGTTTAGCATTACCATTTTTAGCAATGAGAAAAAGCACTACTTAAAACTGCAACAGCAGCTAGCTTAATTTGAAAAGCTAAACTTTTTCAAGTAAGCTTAGCCTCCAGTTGGGGTCGCTTTCAGCTGAAGATACACCTACGCGACCAACGTAACTACGAAAAAACTTACATCAGACAACAACGCTATATAAAGGTACTATGTAAAACAAAAAGTTAATGCCTTAAAACAAAGTAAAATAAAAATTATTTGGTTAAGAAACATTGCTTTGAAAATATTTGACACAATATTATCTTGTGTATATTATCTGGCATTCGAGCCCCCTACATTGTACGTGCAAAGCATACCATACATATTTTACAAAAAATAAAATAAAAAAATTAGATTCTTATTTTTTATTTATGCACGTATAGTGTAAGGGGCCCAAGTGCTAGAGAGAGAATAGATAATTTAATCCAAGACTATCCTGCGACTGCACACTAGTCTCTAAGCCCTTCTGATGGGAACCTCGATGAACAAAATTTACGTTAGTTAAATAATTCTTAACATATTATAACTGAACTTAAAGTGTCAAATTTAAACATAATTTATTTTGGAGATGTTTTTTTTTTTTTTAATTGTTTATGCTATTTTGCAGACTTGTTTATCGATTAAGTTTGGCCTAAGGTTTTACCATGATTCAAGATTCCAAGTTAATTAAATGGAAACAATGGAATGGTGGGTATTCTAATCATTGTTCCAATATGTAACTTTTAACTAAAGCTACTTTTGAACTACGCAACTCGATTAAGCATTTTTGAATGAGAATCGGAATATAGCGTAGTTTGGCAAACCATCATAATGTAAGATAATGTAACATACACACAATATCGCTTCACATACACACAAAAAATGCAGTCGAATTGATAACCACCTTTTTTAAGTCAGTTGAAAACTTGCTACAAAAGGTAAACTCTACTCAGTTTCTCAAGTTCACATGAAAATGTTAAGTACAGTGAATTACAATGTCAATTTAAAAACAGTTTTTCATTTTCAGTGTTTTTAAACGAGGATTAAAAAGGCAAAGGTAATTTTAAAATAAAATTTGAGTTAAAAACTCAGGGCTAATTACTCCAAAACACTTAATTACTCTCTTAAAATTTAAGTCATATATTATTTTTTAAGCCTAATCAAGTACCCTAAAAATTTCTAGTATTTTTAGTATTAGCTTTGCTTTACTGCTTATTAAGTTACTCCTATCCATTTAAAATAATCCAATTAATATATTAAGCTGAGAGGTTACTTATTAGCTAAAATAACACCTGGATTTATACAGGGTTTCACGGAAAAGGTGGTGTTAGCTAAAAGTAGCTCATGGTACTCATTATGAACAACTTTTGAACAACTACCCTCAAATAGTGAAAAAAACGTGCGGATGAAACCGCAGGGTGCAGCTTGTATTATATAAAAAATCCTAGAAAGATACCGATATTACCGAGAGGTGCGACCAAGTCTGAAATCAAATACCAACCCTGTGAAAATAAGCAAAAATACTTGTTTTCGAATAGCAATACTTAAAATAAGAATTTACTTTTATAAATGCGGTAGAATCACTACCCGTTAACCGCAACTGCACGCGTCACAATTTAGCGTATCCGAACACAAATTGTAGAATATTCAGTTATTTTAAAACTCTTAATTTGAACTTTTTAATCTTCTATATAAATAAAAATGAATCGCCCAAATGTATGTACGCGCATAACTTTCGAACGATTGCACCAATTTTTTTTGTGTTCGTTATTGTCAGCATATAGTTTTCATAAGAGAAAATGAAATTAAAAAAATAAATACTGAAAGGGCCCGAAAGTAGAGTGGATTTCTATACTACGCAAGCAAACCCGCGGGCAACACTAGCTAGTTTTAACTAAAATGTAGATTAATTACTACAGTATGGAAAATTAATTAGATAAATATTAAAAAGAGAGAGAGAAAGAAAAGGGTAAAAAGAATAATATAAAAGTTACAGCGGCGTTTGATTTTTGATATCAAAATGTTTCCTGTAGTTTGAAGCAGAACGAAAAATCTATTCTGAGAATCGTTTCACTGGTAAAAATAGTAGGAAAATTTAACTTAATGTTTTATTTAATGCGCTAGTAAAGCCATGAACAATAATTTGTGTAAAATGTTTTAATGAAGGTCTAGGTTTATGACGATGTCCTTTTTTGAAGCTATAACTTTTATGGCAATTAGTCTGAAATTATAATTCTAGAGCTTAACTATGTTTATTATTATAGGTACCTGAGTGACCAAGGTTCGCTTGGTATTTTTTATGTAAAATTACGTTTTTGCAAGAATACAATTATATAGGTACACTTAAAAAGCAAAAACTTATCTAAATACTAAATTTCATCCGAAGAGCCGTTTCCCAAATACGCAAAAAAGTATATACGTACAAGAATTGTTCGTTTAATGTTATTAGATATATCTATTTAATGCAAATATATACACTTTCTTCTTCTAAAAACTGTTTTGGAAAACATTGTGCAATATATCCTGCATAATGGGTGCAGAATTAATTAACGTCATGGTTGGTCACGGATCAGAACACAGACATAAATATACACTTATACCTACATTTCAAGTATTGCCTTGAATATCTTGTGGTCTCTAGAAGTTAACTACCTGGTAATAATTACAATCAAATAATCACAATCATAATCAGCCTATCTTTGTTAACATATTTATTTATTTATTTATTTATTATAACACAGTTAAGATAAAGGCTTCTCCGAAAGTACGCCACTCAGCTCGATCTTCGGTATTTCGTTTTCATCCTACGTATATTGACACTCTAATGAGGCTCTGATGTTATAGATACTTCAGCTTGCTAATACTTCAAGCTAAGTCCAATGAGGTTTTACCATTAGATACGTCATACTCGTTAAATAATACTCAATATAAATAAAACCGGCCAAGTGCGAGTCGGATTCGCGCACGAAGGGTTCCGTACATTATCTATAAAAACGGCAAAAAACACGTTTTGTGTATGGCAGCCCTCTTAAATATTTATTTTATTCTATTTGTTGTTATAGCGGCAACGGAAATACATCACCTGTGAAATTTCAACTGTCTAACTGTCACGGTTCATGAGATACAGCCTGGTGACAGACGGACGGACGGACGGACGTAGAGACGGACGGATGGACAGCGGAGCCTTAGTAATAGGGCCCCGTCTTACCCTTTGGGTACGGAACCCTAAAAACCGACTTCATAAAAATGACATAACTGGACCAAATAGTCATGGTAAAATAATTTTCAGTTCCACCGCTAGATGGAATTGTGAGATACTCATCTTTCGTAATAAATTTCACCACCACCACTAGAGGACGTTGGCGATTTTGATAAATACTTACCTTAAAGTAAAAAAATCAAACAATAGAACTGGACAAAATTAAAATGGGCCCATGTATACAGGAAGCACCAGCTTTCAAATAAAAAAAGAATCATCAAAATCGGTTCACCCAGTCAAAAGTACTGAGGTAACAAACACAAAAAATACAGCAGTTGAATTGATAACCTCCTCCTTTTTGGAAGTCGGTTAAAAAGCACAAAAAAGATGGCGATATTTGACTGCAGCTAAAACCTACATATTACTCATAGAACTTTACATCCTTAAAACCTTCTTTCTACATTCGTCCTAGTGGCATACAACATGGCATTTTTTTATTATTTTTCATACTCCTAATTCGCGCATCGTACGTTTGTGACGATGCCAGACACAGGATGGACTGAGTTCACTCAAGCTAATTAACTTGTGTTTGTATTGCCTCGCAGACTCCGGTAAAACGTATATCTACCTCAATTTATAATATAACATCATTGGCTACGTGGGTGACTTTTGTTCACTGCTAATTTTCCATCCCTACTGTTTGTATACCGTGTGTCGATGTTGAATTTATGGCTGACTTCCCTTCCGCTTTTTCGAAATCTATTACGGTGTTCGCGGGAATTATTCGCAGTCAGGTACTAGGAATGAAAAATTTCAGCCGGGCCATTCCCGACACGGTGCTGTATATTTCCCGTTTAACAATGAAGCTTCATGCCAATTCTTTATCAAGGCCAGTAATTTACGCCTCTAGTTTTGGAACAGAAGAATTTTTCGGTAACTTTCTTGTAGTTCTTATTTGCTGGCCTTTTAGTGGTTATTTGGTTGTATGGTAGTTGCACGGAACTGACTTCGGTGTTAGTAAAATACGTGACTTTTTTTTTGGACCCTTATTGGTATACTATCCGCCCTACAGTTTTACCCGCTATTCTAGAATATTGTTTATTTTTTTAACTAACGTAGCCTATTTTTAACGTTTAATCTCAGAGTATAAGTTACCTCTATACCAAATTGATTCAAATCAATTCAGCTTTTACTAAGTTGAGTGTGGCCAAACAAACTTAATGGATTTAGTTGTGCAGAAATAAATTAATTTGTGATAACATTAAAGAGAAATAATAATAATATTCTAATATGCAACAGTATATTCTAATAATTTTCTGTGTTACAGTAATTAGAACATGCATGCAACACAATGTTATATCTACGTTTCGTTATTATAAAACAAAGCTAATAAAAAACACTTCACTAAAATATTGAAAAAAAAAAACATTGATATTAGAATTTCGAGCAGATGACTAAATTCCGCTTATAGCAATCATAGTCAACTGGGACATTGAATTGCAAATTACTTCAGTGTTCCCTGCATCAGATGTCAGCTTAATTCCAATGTTACCGTCATTTCATAATGCTAACCATGCACATTTTGTATGAAGCTAACTTCACTCACACTACGTACGAAGGAAACATAATTATCGAGCGGCTTACATAACTCCGGTTCACTGAACTCTGATCAAACTAAAGTTATCCTTAGGTCGCGTGATCGCTCCCTTAGCGTGTCGTTATATTAACAGTCATTACAAAATATCCCAATAATAAGCTCCAAACATTAGCCGCCGTCGGCAACACGAAAACAGAATTAATAATGGCTCAACTTTGCGGTTAATACAGTTCACCATCTGCGTAAAATGTCGGAAAAATTCAAACATTTCCATCCCCCGGTTGTAATCCGTAAATATGGCGTCATTAAGGAAGCCGCAACTCAAACTGCCTTTATTAAATCAGAAGTTTTTGGGATGTTCTCCGAAATACTGAAACATACAGCGTTATTTAAGAATATAGAAATTACCTATATTCATTTGTATCTATATCTATGTAGTAGTTGAAAAAGAATTAGAAGCCTACGTCACTTGATGCTTCTATTATCTCCAATTAAAGCTAGCCTCAAGGACGTTAAAAAGGTTTTATAACGTCGTTGGCTAGCCTAAATTTGCGCGAATTGAAGGAGTCAGCTGAAGCAAAAATAAATTCTACTAGGTTTTTGCCCGTTTTGTAGTTACGACGAAGACTACATTACAAATGAAGCATACATCTATCCTCCCCAAGTAATGTCTGGTACTTATTTCAAATCAAATTCATTCGCAGCATTTCTTACTTGGTCGTCCAGTGGGCCAACTCTTGCATTACCGAAATTGCTTGGAAGCAATCTACTTTATGCGATACATCGGACCATGAGATTTATTCCGCGTAGGGGTTAAAAAGTAGGGCCCATATTTACGTCAGACACTGATTGTAAATTTAAATGGATAAATATTTGATAAAGGAGGCGTGAGTTCGATTTGATTGAATATTCTTAAAATAAACTGGGGTCGAATCAAAAATGAATCATCATCATCAACCATTTCCACCCATTGTTAAGCATACGTTTTCTCATTTGTTAATATCTTTTTCGGTTCTGCGCCAGTTCTGCCCACTGTTTTCCTGCTATCTTAACGATGCCGTCTGACCAGCTGGCTAGTGATTCGCGGCTACTGTTCTGTTGTATGGACTATGTTTACAGAATGATGACTTGCGTCCATCGTCCGTCTTCTTTTCTGATTCGCCAATCTCCACTTGAGTCTTGTGATCCGTGAGGATAAATCTGCAAAAAATATCAGCTTTTTTAACTCGAATGAAATTGTATGTACTGGAAACTTCTGAGTATCTTTTCTGTCTTTCTGCATTCTATAAACATTAACAGAGTAGCAGGCAACTACAACCAATAAACACACAATTATATTTAGTATGAATCTACATCATTTTTCATCAGCCGTAAGACGCCCACTGCTGAACATGCGCTATACTTAGCACGCCACACTGAACGACAGCCTGCAACCACTTATAGTCTAGTCAACAAGTTCAAAAACGTGTTAAATATAAATAAAGCTCCTAAAAATATGTGTATAAATTGTTATTTAATATTTAAAAAAAATAATTAGGTGATATACCGGTTTTTTAGACGGCGCGCCTATGCCGTAACGCCCTCGCGGAGCCCTACTTCCAGCGTTAAATTTTTTTTATAAATAATATAGATAGAGTTCCGGGAGTTAGGACTTTTTTATTGGAAATTTCCTCCTCTTTCAGGATCTTTTTTCAAAATTCCTTAAATATCTTTATTTTAAAAGTTATTAACGAAAAACTAAAGACCTTTTTTTATCTTATTTTGTTAATAACAATTGCAATTTTTTATGTGCTAATATACCCTTAAAAAACATTTTTCTAGACGTCATTCCGAATCGAATGAGCTATGGCACATATTTTTAGGAGCTTTATTTCTATTTAACACGTTTTTGAACTTGTTGACTAGACTATTATCCGTAATTTTTGGCATAATCTCCACCAAAGAACAGAGGGGGTTTTTTCCTTTTCTGTGCCCTCCACGCTTGGCAGGCGGCTTGAAGATTGCACAGCGTTCACCGTGCGATTTCAAGCTCATAGTACGATTAATAAGGACGAACGAGTACCAGTTAAGAGAATAGTTGTAAAGTTTATTAGCATTGCATGTCTTGACATCATCCCGTGCAAAGATTGCAAGCTACCAACTTACCAAATAAATCATTCCGTTATTTATTACGTTAACGCGCATTTCTCAGGAAGCGAGCTTTTTAGTAAATTTCAATAAATGAAACGATGGGTCCCCTGACACCCCGGCCCGGACACGTCCCGCTAATAGACACATTGATGAATACCCGAACCGTATGCACCGAGCACTGGGGGAAAAGGTTTCTGAAATGGTTGGTTTGGTAAAGTAACGTCCTTTTGACGTGATTTTTGTTGTTTTACCGTGATTATTTTTCAGGTTGGTTTTTTATATTGAGAACTATGTAATTTGTAAGATACGTGCTCTATCAAAATGCTCTATCATTACCTAATCATAGGCACTCGAACAATATCATTTGTATTATAGAGCTTTTTCAAAAACAATAGTGCCAAAAAACAATGGCGACCCAATATTTAAAAAAAACAAGTGCCGTTCTAAATGCAATAAGCCAAAAGAATGTAATACCCCTACGTATCTTTTTATATATCATTTTATTACCAACTAGCTTTTTTGCCCGCGACTTCGTACGCGTAGATTTTCATATAAACCTTCAATCCTTTTTTCTTCCCTTAATCTGGCCTTGCGCAAAATAACATAGCCTATACTTCAATCTGGTCATAGCTAAGCATATTCGTGAAAACCGCATTTAAATCCGTCCGCATTTTCTTCCAGGGGTGTAGGAGATGTGCGTGAACAAACAAACAAAAATTCTAAAAACTGCCTTAACATGTTCAGCTGCTTATTTTAAGTCGCCCTGTGTTAAGTATTGATAGAAGCATAAAAGTTATAAATAACACCGTCAACAGTTTTCAAATCAAAAAGATAATGTGACCACAGTGCAGAGCATGTTTTGAAATTTTCTTTTTGTCTAAACCATTAAAAGTATATCATGTCATGTCGGTATGATATACATCTCTGAAATTTGGCTGTCCAGTTTCGCTGGCCACGGAACCCTGACATAATGCTTGTCTTAACACGCTCTTGGCTAGTTATTTCTTATTTTGCGTGCATTTGTATGTGTACCTTGATTAAAAAGCCATGAAATGGAACTACTCTATTTATCTGTTAAAATATCACAGTAAAATAAAATTATTTCTATATTCTTATTCTTATTGCAAATATACACTGTATTCTTCTAAAAGCTAAGTTTATATACCCTGCATAAAGGGTGCAGCAATGACTTATGTAGTGGCTGTTCACAAAACCAGACCACAGACATAAACATATAAATTTTAGTATAGTTAAATCTATTACATAAATATTATATATACTATTCAAACTTAACCTAGGGTGAAGTAATTTTACAAAACAAAAAAAAAACATACTGTGATAGGTTACTTAATTATATATGAGATGATACAAAACTTATGACGCTACTTTCTTAACTATTTATATATCGATATTTATTTTCTAATTATAATTTTCTAAAATTTATCGTTGAATAAATCTTTTATCTCGTAATAACATTTTTGGGTTAGAAACTTACGAAGTTGGTTCTGTTTTTTTTTTATTATTTCTTTATTGCGTCCGGAATTTTGTTGTATAGGTTTATTTTCATGTACAAAGGGCCTTTTTTGAATATTTCTATTCGCGGGACTGAATTAAAATAGGATGCGGTATATTATGTGTTTTAAATGCTAACATAGAATAAAATCAAGAGAATGTAATACTCCTACTTCATGCACTGGAATGAATCACCAAAGAGGTTGTAAGGCCTATAACATGCTTGATCTACACGTTCATTCATCTAAGAAGGTTAAGGAACCTTCTTTAAATTTAAACTGACTAACCGAACACAGTGACAGTTGACAGTTTCAAAATTTTAATGGCTATGTCAATAACATTCTCTTTACTTTGGATCTCCTTGCTTGAGGCTATGTGACGATCCTCATATTACGTTTCGGGTAACGAAGAAATAAATTATTGATTTTTATTTTCGTTTATGTAAAAATAAAGAATTAAAATAAATGATATAAGATAGCCTATGTTTTAATCTGGTAATTTCTAAGCATATTCGTGAAAACCGCATTTAAATCCGTCCAGTGGTTTAGGAGATGTGCGCGGACAAACAAACAAACAAACAAACAAACAAACAGACAGACAAAAATTCTAAAAACTGTCCTATCGTGTTCAGCTGCTTATTTTAAGACGACCTGTGTGTTTTTTTTTTTTGTTATCTTGCAATTACAGATTTTTTTATCCCTACGTTTTTATTATATGTATAGATTAATCTAAATATGTGTACAAGATATTTAGAATAATTTGTAATAAATTTTTTAGAAGCGATAATCTAAAGCTCTTAATAACTAATTATTAGAAAACTTCGTATATTATTCTTTTTTATGTATTAATAGGCTTGCGTTTGACCGCCAACTCGCCGCAGTGATGCGGTCTACGATGGAGCGCGCTTGCCTAGAGGAAACTGATTTACTCGTATACTTTGCATGAAACAAAACGCAATAAGCTTTTACGAGTAGTTGAGCCATCATTCTTTAATGAATTTTTGTGGGACCAGTGCGAGAGCTTCTTCTACATAATAGAAATCACGTAAATAAATTCACAAATGTCACAGTACCTATGTAATTGGTGTACATACGAGTACATATAATAACTGGGTAAGTGCGAGTCGTGACTCACGCACTGAGGGTTCCGTACCACCACACAATAATAAGACCAACTCCCACTTGGCCGGTTTTATTATTTACTATAATCAGGCTAAGTTTGACGCTTGTACGTTTTACCGTTTTTACACTCGAGCAAATATCAAAATACGTAATTTTAAAACTTTCGCGATTTGAACACATGTTTTAATTTTTATCGGGACTCAGTTTATCGAGTCAGTTCGTGACTACGGCTATTGTAACATGGTCGAATCTATATAAAATATTGCGCGATATCTAAGCCACGATAAACATTAAAACATGTGCCCCCTTTAGTTATTACTTTATTATTATTTTCTAGTTAATCCGCCGTAACATTAAATATTTTGTGAAAATTTCAACTGGCTATCTATTACGGTTCAAAAGTGTATATTTCTTGCCGTTAAAAGGTAGGCTAGACGTACGGACGGACGGACAGACAGACAGACAGCGTATGCTTAGTAATAGGGACCCGTTTACACCCTTTGGGACCCGGGTATGCCCTAAAACTGCGACCAGAACCACCGGAGGATGGGCAGCAGCGTCCTAATAGTACACGGTGAACGTACTGCGATCCCCAAGCCGCCTGCCAAGCGTGGGGATTATGGCAATACCCCTCTATGGGAGGCCTTGTCCAACAGTGGACGTTAATTGGCTGATGATGTGATGATGTGTTTACACCCTTTGGGTAAGGAATCCCAAAAACGGACGGAATTGAGAAATTATAAGAACCTCCCATTCTGAAGAACCTCCTGTAGTCGGTTAGTAAACCTTTAACGGATTGAAGCAGAGATCGATCAAAAAGAAAATATTATCTACTCTTCATCATAGAGGAAGTGTGTTTTTTATTTTTACATTAGCAAATACAAAAAAACTGGAAAATCGACTACAACTGTAGTAAAGTACAAATATAGCTATTATTAAGATACAATTTGTTTCTTAAAAAACTATACTGCTAAGCAAATACCAAACATAAGCTACTGAATCTAAAAAACGAAATCACTTTGTCATGCCATGCCACAAACGACATGAGCCATTTTATCTGTGAAAAAAATATCCTATGTCAATGTCTGCAATCTGTAAGTGTATGCGTCATTTCAAATCCTTCCCTCAGAACTCGCATCAATAAACACCTACTTATCGTATCCCATGCAAACACAAAGAGCGAGAATTCCAACATATGATGTGGAATCTAACAGATAAGAGTACCTTCATCCCATTCTAGTCCCACTCAACCATTTTTCATGTCTTTGTTGGGCCAAAATAGGCATTAAGGTGACGTTGATGCGCACTATCCCTTTTGTTGGGGGGCTATAATATATTTTTTAAAGTTTACACACGGAATATAAATGTTGCGCTTGAAGAGGTGCAGAGACGTGAAGTGTGCAGAGGCGAGAAGTGAATGGCTCAAGTATCTTTTTTATTTTTTATTATACTGGGTGACGAGACGAGTGAAGTCGCTTGCATGATGGCTCTACACGCTTGCCCATAACAGCACAATGTCACTCAGAATTTTGAACTTCAACGGTTCAAAACTCTGGATGGCAATGCACTGCGCTCGTCACCCCGAGATAAGATGTCAAATCTATGTGTGCCCTGTAATTTCGCTGGAAACATGGTACACAAACTCAAGTAAAAAAAGAATTATCACACTCAAACTTTACAATTCTAAGTCATACTTCAAAACAGTGAGCTTACCTATAAGATCATCTTTCCAGTAGGTATTTCGAAAAGTTTTAAAAACCAGATTAGTTAATTTATTTTCAGTGAAATTTTCAACAAAATAGAAACATTAATATTATACTTAATACACGATTTTAAGTGGCAACTCAGAGCTTAATTTTAACAGAATGAATACTGAAAAAAACGATGTTTATTTTTAGTAAACAGCATATTCATAAATAAGTAAAACTAGTAAGATAACAAACTAAAACAAAAATGGTATATTTTTCAAGTTTTAGTAAGTCAGAGCTGTCTGAAAAATATGCGCTGTAGATTTCAAAAATATATTCTAACTAGCAACTAGCATGTTCAAAGTGTTTCCAGCAACACAGCAAACCACCTCCTTATTTACGGATTAAAAACTTTTTATTTTCACACACGCCAAAGTGACGTTAAAGTTTAGAAGTAACTTGTATTCAAACTGCGGCTTTACTTGAAGTTTTCTTGCATTTACAAGTTAGCGTGGTTCGCGTGCTAAGCAAATTGGGCCTTTTCTTTTGCCCTCATGTCATTCCGTTATTAGTTATTAAGATTGATTGCTACCGGTTCAGTGTTAGAAAGATTTGAGCTTTCGTTTATTAAATCAGGTGAAGGACTTTGCTGAGGTATGTTTATGTAGAAAAAGCTTACTTTTGAGAATGGATCGATTAAAAGGCGGCGTTATTGCGTAACTCTGATGACCTTTGCCTTTGAGAAAACATCTAGACTGAGCTTAATAAATGTGAGACTGGGCTTTGTAGAAGTCAGACAGGGGATTCTCTAAGCCCACACTGGCTTTTTGAAGGCAATGGCTATTACCTATTACCAGAAAAGTTGCGCAATAGGGCAGCTAGTTTACAGGATTACTCGTAGTGGGCTTGAGCATTTTGGATTGTCTTTAGACCTTCAACGGTTTATGGGCGGTCTAACAGTTTTTGTAGTGTTAGTGTTAGCTTGTATTTTTTTGGTTATTAGAGACCCTTGACAGTAAAAAAATCCTTGAATATGTTCGTCATCTAGAAATACACCCCGTGTAGTAATACTTCTATCTGATTAGGCTATTACTGCATCATTAAACCTATAAATTGCTTTAATGCAACTAACAACTGATAATACCCCAACGACGAGATACCTCAGTAATACCGTTAAAATATACGTGTACGGTTTAATTTTCCAATAATACCTATAATTCGAGTAAATTATTGCAATGCACATATTTGCCCCCTTGATTAATCGGACGTGATCCGAATGCTGTTCACCTTTGCAAATCATTCCCGTTGACAAATTGAATAACACGAAAATTAGCGTGAAATCATTTAACTGAACATTTTGATTGTGCTGTTATGCGGGATAGCTACAGGAAGTGGTATAAACGGAAGTTTCGAATACCTAAGTAGGTATCCAAAACTTTTGTTTAGACTTCTTCAAATTGCTCTCCCGCATACTTACAAAACCTACTTATTATACATTAGAATTAAGCACAAATCATGTTTCTAAAATAACGTTAAGCTTATTTATATCATCTATTATTTATAACCAAAATGTGAATTTGCAACCGTTTTCCATTACCGCACAAATTGATGCAACGCAAGCCAAGTTGACGATATATCAAAATAATGCTCTATACTTACTAATGTTTCCCTTAGTTTTTTATTTAGTTCTCTTTATATTTATCCCATTCTTAACTAAAGGGTTTTCCAATAAGAGGTGTTATTTTGATATTCAAAGAAAAATGCCATTTTTTATTATAAATCATCAGATGTTTATTTCATTACAAAGAGGAAGGTATGCCGTTAATAGTGGAAAATAACATCAGGCAAATGACCACCACGGCCACGCTTACAGGACAAAATCCTTTTCATGAAATTTTCCATAACTAAATCGCAAAGTGGCTGCTCTATGTCCTCGATAGCCTCACGAATTCCATCTTTGAGGTCTTGAATCGATACTGGGCTGTTGGCGTAGACCTTCTCCTTCACGTGGCCCCAAAGAAAGAAGTCGCAAGGTGTTAAATCACAAGATCTCGGTGGCCAATTGTGATCACCTCTTCGAGAGATAACACGGTCCGGAAACTTTTCCCTTAAAAGATCAATGGTTTCGTTGCTTGTGTGGCACGTAGCGCCGTCTTGTTGAAAGTGAACGTTGTCCAGATCAATACCATCCAATTCCGGCCATAAAAAATCGTTAATCATCTCTTGATAGCGCAATCCATTCACCGTAACTGTTGCGCCAGCCTCATTTTCGAAAAAGTAAGGTCCAATGACTCCGCCGGACCATAAACCGCACCAAACAGTCACACGTTGAGGATAGAGAGGCTTTTCAACAATAACTCTTGGGTTTTCTGAGCCCCAGATGCGACAATTTTGCTTGTTGACGAAGCCACCGAGGTGGAAATGGGCCTCATCACTGAAGATGATTTTTCGATGGAATTCCGGATCATTTTCATGCATTTCAACGACCCAATCAGCAAAGTCACGACGTTGTTGATGATCGGCCGGCTTGAGTTCTTGTGTTAACTGGACTTTATAAGCCTTAAGACCCAAATCTTTATGCAAAATACGGTGTAATGACGTTTGTGGAATACCTAATTCCAAAGAACGACGAGGAATGGACAAACCTGGGTTTTCTTCAACACTTTCGGCTACAGCAGCAATATTCTCGGCTGTTCTTGAGCGACGTGCACGGGTTTTATTCTTCTCATCACTAACTTGTCCCAACAGCTCGAATTTTTCCACCAATTTCTGTATTGCGGTCCGACAAGGTGCTTCACGACGACCCAAAAATGTTCGAGTTTTACGAACCGTCTCTGCCAAATTTTCACCATTTTTATAGTGAATTTTAATAATTTCAATGCGTTGTTGAAGCGTGTATCGTACCATTTTTATTAATGGCATAGTTTCTACTTGTCAAATGCCAAGAAATGACAGCTTCAAAAGTGACATCTACCGAAATAGCGGGCTATTCAAAATAACACCTCTTATTGGAAAACCCTTTATATACCTTCATCATTGTTGTGTTCAAATTTTCGGAAAGAAACTGGCGGCAATTCTGTTGTACCATTCTCTATACCAGTGTTTTTCAAACTGTGGGTCGCAACCTCTTCGGAGCGTCGCCTCTATCAGAGGGTTAAATATTTTTACTAAGAAAAATTAATTAATGAGTAATTATAAAAAAAGGTTGTACGTATTTCATTTTTGTAATATAATAAAATACAGATTATAAACTGTGGAAGGTAGGGGTCCCAATTTTTTTTTTTTTCATACTAAGGGGACCCCTTTTGTGTCGTGAATAAGTTTGAAAAACACTGCTCTGAACTAAACTAATCTAACAGGTCTAAATATTATCGGTGTCTCAAACAAGAACATAATAAATAACGGACGAACTTAAGAAAACGAACGTTGGGTTACCCATTAAATAAAAGCGAGGAGGTGCAGTGAAAAAAAATTCATCCATATTTCTCATATACCAGAGCAACCCAAAATATATTTTTTTAAATTGAGATCTATATTACAACTATCATTTTACTAAGTTTCATGCACTTATCTTGATAGTTATAGAAGTTAGAAGGTTCTAAAAAATTCAGACGGATGGACAGACGGATGGCCAGACAGACAGACGGACGGACGGACAAAACAAATTTATAAACTGTCCTTGTTGTAAATTGAGACAACAAAGAAATTACTTGATAAATTATTGTTTCGTTCATACTATGGCTTTATTTTGTGAAGCAACAAAGTCAGCAAAGCAAATTTATTTTAAATGCTTAACTCTCAGGGAACCGTTTAATCAAAACAAAAGGGTTGTCAAAACCAAAGTTAACTCAAAATAGAGATTATATCTATTTTACCGTTCACATAAAAAAAACGACGCAGATTCCAACGTGACTACGATACGGCCGTGTTTAATTTTGAAACGGACAGAGGCGAAAGATTTTAATGAGAGATCAGGTTTTTCAATTATCCCTCACTTCTTTTGCAAAGTTTCGCTTTAGGTTTTTTATCGACTACGAAGAGCTACTGAGGATCTGGCCACTTAGATTTGAGTTGTCTTTTTGCTTTAGTGATATTCTGCCCATAGACGGTTGGAGGTCTAAGCACAATAGTGATTGGCGACGATGACATGTTTTCGACGACGCTACTGTTCAATGGATTAAACAAATTTCAAATGATACAAGGATTGGTCTTAACAAGCCGAGAGGAGGTCATAATATTATATTCATTTTTACAGACAACTTTTACCATGGGGCTATCAAAATAATCGAAACGAAAACAATATCAGCTATTCCATACATTTCGTTAAATATGAATGACATTGTTCTATAGAACGGCTAATAAATCACGATTTCGTTGTTGGTCAAAATGATGTGTACAATACCCGCTTTTTGGTTTAGTACCATGGTTCCGTCTAACCCTGTTTTAGCATCACAGTCACAATGCCACATTGTAAATTGCACTAATATGATAAAATAAATGGGGAAGCAAGTCTCTATCTGCATTGCTCTGTTTTTGTTATGTTATGTTGTAAACTGCGAAACCCATTTTATTGAATTTAGCAATAGTTCTTAATGGTCGTAAGCTATTCTATAGGTACATAATATTTTACTGAAGATACAGATTTCACGTGTAAATGAACGAAAAATTGGTAAGTACCATTTTATGTTCTCTCTGGTACGTGATGAAGAGACAAAATTACTTTTAATCGCTACGAAAAAGCTTCTAAACGACCTCTTGTGTTATAATTACGGCGACCTGTAATGCGTTTTTCCTGTTACGTGCCAAATTAATCGTCAATTTTTATGACTTAAAATATTGTATTTTAATTAATGTTAGGTACATTTTTTTGACATAGTTAATTTCAGCCATTAGTCAAACAATTTAATTGGCTTCAAAAAAGTGTATGAAAACTGTAGATATACCTACGGGTTACACGGAACTTTGATACTAAGCCGAAAGGAGGTCATTGTTCGTATCTTTGTGAACAAACTTTTACTATGACGTGGTCAAAATCTATAGTCATACTTAAATAAAGGAGCTATTTATTATTTTTCATTGAGGCAGAGTGAAAATTTTCTATAGAACAGTTGTTTTTTCCCCGCTTTTTTGGTTTTGTTGTAAAAATTATTTATAATAATGAGTACAATGGCCTCCTTTCAGCTTCGTACCACCGTTCAGTGTAACCCTGTGCACATTAAATTAGAGAGTTTGTCATTTACCTAATACCTAAAGTAAATTTTAATCTTTTGCGATTTGTATTTTATAAGTCTATTGGGACTTATTGCACTCCACAGTCCCAATAGACATTTTGAACAATACAGGTATTGTTCAAAATGTCTATTGGTCATTAGGTCTAATGTATCTCGACAAAGTTTTATATCAACCTAGCTATGCCCCGTAGATCCACCCGCGTTATATACCTCGCGTCCTTGAAGTGACATCAACCTCCTTTGACTTATCCACATATTTATAGACGTAAATAAAAGAACCTCGAATCCTCACGTCACCCTCAAGTGGTGTTTCTAATATGCCAAAACACCATCTGTCTGTCTGTCTGTCTGTCCATCCGTCCGTCCGTCCGTCCTACCTTTAAACGGCTGTATCTTTGGAACCGTTATAGATAGCCAGTTTATATTTCCACAGAATATGTAATGTTATGGCGGATTAACTAAGAAATAAAAATAAAAATTACAAAAAATAAAAACAAAAGGAGGGTCCCAATACAAGAAACGTTATTTTAACGTATTTTTGTAATACTCCAATGTAAAAACGGTTATACGTACAAGTGTCAAACTTAGCATGATTATAGTACACACTCTAAAATATATCAACAAATAATAAAAAAACCGGCCAAGTTCGAGTCGGGCCGCCCACGAAGGGTTCCGTACCATTATCTATAAAAACGGCAAAAAAATCACGTTTTTTGTATGGGAGCCCGCCTTAAATATTAATTTTATTTTAATTTAATCATTTATTTTTAAATTGAATATATAACTAAATATTCTGTGAATATTTCAAGCGTGTACCTATTGCCGTTATCAATATCAAGCGAAAACGAGCAAAAAAGTCACGTTTGTTGTATGGGAGTCTCCTTAAATATATATTTTATTATATTTCTTAGTATTTGTTGTTATAGCAGCAACGGAAATACATCATCTGTGAAAATTTCAACTGTCTAACTGTCACGGTTCATGAGATACAGCCTGGTGACAGACGGACGGACGGACGGACGGACAGACAGCGGAGTCTTAGTAATAGGGTCCTGTTTTACCCTTTGGGTACAGAACCCTAAAAAATGGCCAAGTGTGAGTAGGTGTCTAATTTCTGTTCATTACCAAGGTATAACTGGTAATTTCGTTACTTGGATGACGTCATCATTCTTTCACCGAACCCCAAATGACACATTTTACTAATTTTGTAATCAGTTTTTTAATTGATAATTATTTATTTTGTGGTAGTACGGAACCCTCAGTGCACGAGCCCGACTCGCACTTGGCCGGTTTTATTTTTTCTTTGATATAGTTTATGTCAAAGTATATTCTTGACTTCAATTCTTGCCATTCCACAAAAAATTGAAGGGAAAATGATTGATAGTTTAATTTTTTTCGTTTATTTTTCCGGAGCTGAGAAGAATCCAACAAATCAAAGATCATGAAAATATGTCCAGCCGTTCTAAAGCTATATATGGTGTTAGTAACCCGACTTTGTTTTATATCACATCACACATCATCAGCCAATTAACGTCCACTGTTGGACAAGGCCTCCCTCATAGAGAGGGGTGTTGCCATAATCCCCACGCTTGGCAGGCGGCTTGGGGATCGCAGTACGTTCACCTTGTACTATTAGGACGCTGCTGCCCATACTCCGGTGGTTCTGGTCGCAGTTTTAGGACATACCCGGGTCCCGGGTTGTTTTATATAGATTTAAGCAAAGTACGCGCTGCTATTAACTAACTCAGTCATCATTACGTAAACATCCAACAACCGACATCAAAGTCGCTTAGCAACGGAGATTATTGGATTTATTTCGAATATGTACCCAAGCTCTAGATAAAAAGATTCTTTATGCTTTTTTTCCATCGGTCCGCACACTTATAATAACATCAAGTCATAGCGGTCCCTGTTGGCTTGAAGATGTATTTCATTTTTTTCCCATTTTAAAAACCGGGGGAGTTAATAAAAGTTTCGTGAGTTTTGATGCAGAGAAGGAATTATGTGCTTTTTATTCACACGATATACGACAAAGGATAAAAAAGCTTAACATATGACTTTCAAAGAAAATTTTTAGTTTTTATTTTAAGTCATTTTTCTCTAGCGTGAAGGATATAAATTAACTGGATTTGACTACATAAAATTAATACAAGGTTTTTTTTGCCCATATGTTTTTTTTTTACTTGGGCAAAGGTCTCCCCCATCTCTTTCCAGACAGTGCGATCACCCGTCAGATTTGGCCACAAAATACAAGGAATGAGTGAAATAAATGTATACGACCAAGACTACCTTTTTATCATAATTTCGCTTTGCTTTTGCTGTCGGGCTTCACTGCAGCTGAATCCAAAAATATTTGTTATAATTTGTTTGTAATTTGAAAAGTGATTGGCAGGTCTTCTTTTACGTGTATCGTGTGTCTATAACCCTGAAAAAACGTTGTACTTATGTATTAATTAGCTAAAAAATCCAAAATAAACGAAAACTTTAAATTATTTATTACCTACCACTGTAGTATTAACCGTCTTAATGCATAAGTCATTATTTACAAATTAAATGTTCAGGTGGCCATTTTGTACTTTTTCATTCTTTAATTAGTCAGATATGTCTATAGCTGTCTATAGCTCTACGTAAAGGCCTAATCTATGGTATACAGCATCGTAGATTTTTCAAATTGGTTAAATATTCATAAATATTCATTCATTCACACTCAAATCCACTTCTATGCGTATATAAAATGCCATTTACATTTTCAACACGTTGTTTATTTGCCCTTGAATTGCAAGGGTATTTAATAGATGCAAGTAAGTGATTGAACCCAGGCGTTACTTTGCGGAAGTTCATATTTAGAATATTTAATCATATTTCTTTGGCGAAACTCTTTTTTTTTACACACACGGTCATCTGACCCTCAGCTAAGCAAAGCTGCCAGAGACTAATATACGTACATATATATTTTTAAATACATACGTAAATAGATATTAACACCCAGACAGAACAAACACAAATGTTCATCACATGAATGTTTGCCCTAGGTGGAAATCGAACCCACGGCCCCAAGCCCGAAGGTAGGTTCACTACTAACTGAGACACCAGGGCAGTTGTACTCTAACTTAGTGTATTTCCGCTTTTCATATCAAATAAAAAATACAGATGGTTACGGCGTGCTGCCAAAATGAAGTCAAAATCGCTTCCAAAACAACGTAAATTCCCAATATCAAAACACGACTCACGCACACATATACGCATTCAAAACTACATGAATTTCAGAACGTGTCAGAACGTCATACTGAAAACATCAATTCTACAAAATACGACTACACACACATGTTTTAAAAAGTGGCTATACCGACCTAATACGACAATAAAGCGGAAATACACTAGAGATTCGTAAAAAACAGTTTTGGACGTGCAAGTAAGTACGAAATGATAAACACCAAATTGTTACCGATTTTTTTCATAGCTGATTAACTCAGTTACCAAAACGGCACCGAAATTCTTGTTTAATAATTGATTACTAAAGGGAACCGAAATTCCTCAATCAAAACAATTGATAGATTTGATTACGAAACTCAATTACCAGAACGGACAAAACGGATCTCGCACTGCGTTATTTTTGCACACATGTTTAGAAACCATTTTATAGATGCGAAAGTTTGTGTATGGACGCAGATCTGGTTACGGATTTAAGATAAATAACATATTTTGTGTTATTTCAATTATTTTTTAATTTTAATTTTATACTATTTTTATATAATGTAATAAGATACCAGCAGCTATTTATAGCCCATGAATTAGTTCCAATCGCCAGCTGTATCCAAAGCACCTATATCTTAACACGTTTTTGCCGGACACGGGGTAAATAAGCCAGATGTTTTGCGTTGGTGGTTTTTGCTCGGACGATAAATGACAGTTTCCTAAACAGGAAACCGTATTTGTGTTCCAGTTAATGTTGGCCGTACTATGACTGTTTTAAATTTAAATGTTGCTAAAATCTAGAAAATTTTGTACCTACAATATCCGGCAAAAAAAAACACTATTTTAAACTATCACGGTTGATCGTTACAGTTACAATTATTAACGGGATATATACTGTGAGAAGGTTGAAGAGCTCCATCTTCAACCTTATCGCGGTAAATATCCCATTAATAAAATCATATAACTTTAGTATCTGGCAATTTATGGTTGGGCTGTCGGTAATTTTTTATGGCTTATAGTCGTTTACTCTGAAAAACTTAACACAATCTTGATTATCCTTTTTAGGTAAAACTGTTATAATAGCTTTGATATGCAGACCACCTGCAATTTATAGCTTTTACTTGCTGAATTCCCACGACTTTGTACGGGTAGGGATCGGCTTTCGGCCTCTTCAATAGGTATAATTATCAAAAAAACTTTTTTTAACTCACCTACGCTATAAAGAACACACACACACATCATCAGCCAATTAACGTCCACTATTGGACAAGGCCTCCCTCATAGAGAAGGGTGTTGCCATAATCCCCACGCTTGGTAGGCGGCTTGGGGATCGCAGTACGTTCACCGTGTACTATTAGGACGCTGCTATAAAGCGTTATAAAGAACACTTCTGCATAATTTATTGCTTTTATACTACAGAAAAGAAAAAAAATCCCTTCTCTGTTCTGCGTTTTAAACCCAGCGGTTTAGAATGTGCATTGTCTGTCAGTGAGTTTCATCATCATCAGCCGTAAGACGTCCACTGCTGAACATAGGCCTCCCCATTTAACCTCCACACTGAACGACAACCTGCCATATGCATCCACTGGATGCCCGCGACTCTCACGATGTCGTCGGCCTACCTACGCTGCATCTTCCGGTTCGTGGTCTCCACTCGAGAACCTTTCTACCCCATCGGTTATCAATAAGTAGATTTCTTTAATAGACTACGTTGTCCCACTGCTGGTAAACAACTGTTGGAGGTGCTTCTATCTTAAACATGTATTATAATAATTACCTTTAAAAGCTATTGTTTTTTTTTTCGGGAGGAATCGCATGCTATTTTGCCCATTGGCTCTTTAAGTATGCGAGAAATCACGCCAATCCGGTACTCTGTTTCTGCATAAAAGTAGGACAAATAAAACACATTTTCACATTTATGATATTACTATGATTTAATACATTTTGTAGGAATGGCCAATATCCAAGCGAACTGATTCCACTGCAGTACCTACTTATTAAAATTCTGTACCCAAACCAATGTTAAAATAAACAGAAACGTGAAACCGTAGAATAAAGACTTATTTGCGTGTGCTAGTTTTTCTTTTCATTAAGTTTCGCTACGATGCCTCGGTGGAGGGCTGGCTGTGTGACCAGGCGCTCCCATTCACGGCCGGAACACTGACATGCCACTAAAAGAGATTTATTCACACTCTATTCTACGACACATGGTTACAAGTCGTCTGTAAAAAGCAAATTTCGAGTCTAGAGCCTAGTTATTAAAGCGCATAAAGGGCGGTACTTTTAAAACCGTTTTTTTTCGGGAACTATTTGACCAACAACGTGACAAGTACAGAACCCAGAAAAAATACTGTAATAATATTTATAAATAGTAATTGACATGATTTTTTAAATTAATTGAGCTCTATGTTTTTTTAAATCATGAACACAGGAACATCCGGCAAGGACATGACTTACTGATGAATGAATGTGTATGTGGTGTGAACCCTCACACAATGTCACACTTGATGGACTGTGAACGTGCCCTACAACCTGCACACTAGATGACCTGAACGAAGCCACGGGGAGTGCCATTGGAGTGGCCAAATTTTGGTCAAAAACAAATAAGCAATTTACAAAACTTCCACTCGAAAGAAGAAGTGGAAAAATGTGATCAAACCTCTTTGCACTTTGAAATATATATGCACGTACCTACCAATAAAATTTTAGAGGAGACAAAAACTCTGCCTGTTACTTTAAGGCCTTAACCAATTTTCGTAGAAAAGGGTTCTGCAAATTAAGAGCATTATAAATATTTTGGTAAAAATAATGTTTGCTCGCTTATCATATCGCTGATATAGGTTGACTTGCTGGACGTACAATTGAATACTGGAATTTGCTATGCTAGTGAAATCAGCATTTTATGTAACGCTGCAAAACTGCTATGCATTTTGGGCACGTCTTTTCAGTTGGAGCTAGATAAGTAAGTAGGTATGGGCGGTCACACACGGGTTCACTATGCCATTTCGAAAAACGTTTCACTTATTTTATCTACTGCAATTCAACTAGTGTATGATAGCGTTGCAACTGTATCACGTTTACATTGCGACAACTGAAAAAAATATTTTTTTCTTTTCTGTGACTGAAACAAAACCACAAGATCAATTAAAATCCTGTTTTAAACTATCACGGTTGTTCACTAAAGTTATATGATCATTTACGGGATATTTACCGTGGTAAGGTTGTGGAAGGAGCTCCGATGTTTCGGCGCAGTTACATGCACCATGTTCACAGGAAGACAACACGGTCACGGGAGTCTTCCCGTGAACATGGTGCATGTTACTGCGCCGAAATATCGGGACCTTACCACGGTAAATATCCCGTAAATAATCATATAACTGTAGTGAACAACCGTGATAGTTTAAAACAGTGTTGAACTACATGTTATTTGAATATTGTATGTAAAATGCGGTTAAAGAAGAAGTCTGTAACTATATAGTCTGACACTTATATTACTGACAAATTAATTATAGTAATCGGCTGTTCAACCTAATTATTGATAATTTTATATTTTGCACGTTCAATAAGAGCTGAATATAGTGCTACAATTATTTTAATTTTAAACCTATACCTGTTCGTATACCTATATTCATGCAAATAAACGAATATGATTTGATTGACAGTTATATGATTATTTACGGGATATTTACCGTGGTAAGGTTGTGGAAGGCTGTAGTGAACAACTGTGATAGTTTAAAACAATGATTTGATTTGCCATAAGACCATAGGATAATATAAATGAGAGTCATTGCCTACAAACTGAACAAAGAGTCAGCTAACAGCGAGTTGGAGCAACAACGCAACCCATGAAAGGGTTGCAGGAACCCAATTAAAAGTTAGCTAATACTAGAATGCGAAGATCGATTTGATGACTAAGCAATTCAAAGCAGTCCTTATCTTCATATGTTTAAAGATTAGATTTAAAGATTCTATAGCGATACAAAAGCATTATTGAAAGAAGGAAATGAAGTACCAGAGTAGCTTAGTCTTGGAAAAGTAGTCTTGAGTCGAGCTTGCTTTTCTTCCATGGTTTATATTCTTTGTTTTAAAAGCTAAGTCGTTTCAGCAACGGTACCTACATCTATTAAAATACAACCAAAATCCTAAACCATAGTTTAATATTACAACATGATACTTTTCCAACTTCAAAAATAAACCCAAATTATTTAAGTATAAGTAAAAATAATAAAATAAATAAATAAACCGGCCAAGTGCCAGTTAGGCTCGAGCACTCAGGATTCCCATCTACGTAACAATATAATTATGTATGTTATATTATGTGTATGTATCTTTTGATATCAGTATGTTAATTAATGTTTATGTAGTTTATTGATTTTATATATATGTGGGTTGTATGTATCTATATATATATATATATATATATGATGTATTTATTTGTAGTCTATTGATTGTTTGTTGTTTTTTTTGCATTGGTATTTACTTTCGTATTTTTAGTTAAGGCCACTATGTTTGTTAATATAATTCCTTTCCGTGCACGGTTGCCTGGAAAAGATCGCTTTAAGCGATAAGATTAAGATTTACTTTAGTTTATAATGTTATCCTTGTTTTTGTGGTTCTTAATAAAGAGTTATTGTATTGTATTGATTCCATTCCATACCACCACAACAAAAAAAATGTGCCAAAAGACAACATTACGCCACGCATCCGCGCCCGACGTATAACTTGGTGGTGAACAAAAATTTGCACAGACTCGCACTTTGCCGATATTTATTATTTATTGATTTACTTTAGAGAGTGTACAATAATCTTGTCAAATTTGACGCTTGTACGGCAACTTGACAATTGTCGTTTTTACATTAAATTTGTTATTAAATAAAAAATGCTATGTGTAATTTATTTAATTACTAGCTAATGCCCGCGACTTCGTACGCGTAGCGCAAAGTAATTAGTGGGTGGACGATTAGACTGACATATCCAAATATAAATGTTACACTAACGAACACGAACGGAACTTTAAATAGGCACAAATCCATCGGATTATTTATACTGAATATTTTATAGATAATACCTACACATATGACATTATTGTAGATTATTGCTCTCCATTTTAATGCGGATTGTCATACTATCGTCATAGTATGATTTTAGTCTAGTTTTAATCTGACTCGATACAGGTATCCCGACATGTCCATAGTTTCAAATATATATATTACTTTCACTGGTTAAATACGTTGGAAGTGTGGAGCCATGGAGCCAATAAAGAAAAAAAATTGGTATAAGTCAAGCGAAATGTCATGCATGACAAACGTTATTATTGAATTATTAGTAAATAGTAAGTAGGAAGCATGGAGCGGTATCTATAATTAATCGCTGTTATTTAACATTACTCCGCGTAAAGACTGCCAATCAATGATGTCTAAATAATTTTTGCCCGCCTTCTGCGCCTCGACCCTTCCAACAACTAAACCGCTTTCGTTCACCACCATAACATCCAAAATAGCTGCTAATCATAGATCAGTATCAGATTAGATGCCGCGAGTTCACCTACTTTGCGTGTCTGTTATTGGTCTTAAGTTTGATCCTGGCAAAAAAATGTATTCATTTTAATCTCCGTCGACTTGGTATATTAGCACGTCAGAAGTCAATACAAAAATAAACGTACTTTAAATTACGCCATAATAAACTGTAAAACCTCTTCAAAAGCAGTTGGCCGTCGCGTCCTGACAATAACGAACACAAAAAAAAAAACAATTTGGTGCAGTCGATCGGAAGTTATACGGGTACATACATTTCGGCGATTCGTTTTTATTTACATATAGATTATATGGCAATAGCCGCTTCAGTCTTCCTACCTACCATGTCTGCGAGTAGAAGTCTATCATTACGACAACATTACTATAAAATAAGCTAGATGGCGTTATAAATAATTATTAAATAAAAAATTTTTTTACTATTTATTATCATAAATTAATATAGCCTATGTTTCAATCAGGTATTTTATAAGCATATTCATGGAAACTGCTTTGAAATCCTTCTAGTAGTTTAAAATATGTGCGCGGACAAACAAACAAACTGACAGCCGTCAGATTTGTAGTTCCATAGTTTGAAAATAGATTGCGTACTAAAACGATGTTTTGCGAAAAAAATGTAAATTTGCTTAAACTTTACGAATAATATTATTAAAAACGTAATAAGGTATTCAATAATTCCTAAAATAATGAGTGTAAATGGATCGTAGTTTCACAAATATAAAAAGTGCGTCTATTATAGGTAAATACGACACTTTACCTGAATCACGCAAACGGGATTTTTTTTGCAAGTTAAACCGATATCCGGTATTGCTTCTACTTAGTTAGAAGTCATGTGTGAAGGTATTTGATCTACACATTTATAATATGGTAGGGATATCATTCGCTAAGCCTGTCATCTATCTTCTATATATTTATATATAAATAAATCCCTATTTACTATGGTCGCGCCATAACTTGAGAACGACTTTACCGATTTCTTTCATCTTTCTTGTTTAAGTTATATAATACCATAATTATATAAACCCGTACGAGGCGCTTTGATTCCACTTTATTGTGCGAACTGCTAGTCTGTGGAATGCGCTGCCGGAATGGGTGTTCCCCGATGGTTACAATCTGGGTGTCTTCAAATCTCGAGTGAATCGGTTTCTTCTGGGCAAGCGTGCTCCATCGTAGACCGCATCGCGCTTAACATTAGGCGAGTTAACTAACTTTGTAGAAAGTTCTTACGGAAAGTAAAATTAAGTAAACTGGCAAATGTCAGAAAACTTAACGACGATGTAAGACAGGCCAACGTCTGTCGGGTCAGCTAGTTTGTAATAAATTAAACATTAGAACACAGACATATTGTGAATACCTCTTTACTGCATAGTGCACTTCATCTGGTAGAATTAGTTCAAAAGGCTATATCTTCATTTTGATTCTAGCTGGAACTTCAGAGATTGAACACCAAGTCTCGGCAGTACCAAAAGCCCCTTCCCCGGGCACAAAGTTCCCGCAAACTCCACAAATGACACCGACGAGACCACGATAATTCACCGGCTAATGTCAAAGTTGGGACTTGTTAGAAAATTTTTACCAACATAAAGAAGTGCCATTATTCCCCATTCCATTTTCTTTAGGTTTTTCAATGGAAATTGTTTTATGGTGTACTTTGTTGGACAAGACGGTGCGAGTTTTATGCCTTTTGAGTTTTGCCTGTTAGCGAAGTTTTAGTGCCTACTGCATTCAATTTTATAGAAGTTTTTCGATTCAGGTGGGTTGGATTAGTTGAATTAAATCGAAATTTTTCTGATGATATCGGGAATTAATTTTCAGACTTAATCCAAATATTGGTAACAATATGGTGGTTTGGTGTATATTGGTGGTTGGTGGTTGGTATTGGTTGGTTGGTTGGTATTTGCGAACAATATTGGTATTGTTGGGTCTTAAAATCCCTCAGATTATGTATCTGATCTGGTTTCTTTAAGAGTCCAGTAACAAAAAAAAAATATTAGTCCATGAACTAGCGAAAACTGAAAACAAGGAAAATTTTGCGCAACACAAAAAAATAACATCTTGGAGATCGTATTGCATTAATTCGTCTGCTATCTACCCAAGTAGATCATAAACCTAAGATCAGTGAGTAAAATATAATTTGAAGTTAAAGGGTGCTTGCTATCTTACTATCCAAAACTTTACATTATATCTAAATGTAAAAAATTTAACATAAATATCAAATGTGCTTCGTTCAAAATCGCTTAACGAGACTAGAACAAGCGTGCAAAATTAATGAAATTCAAACGTTAATCGAGATACTATTAAAAAGGGACCATCCGATAACAGTTAAAATTAAATTTCACTCTGTAACTTTAGTGTTTAAATTCAAACCCGGCTGGACGAATTCTGGTCCATTCGAGGCATAACATGTTGGCGCAGTGACAAGAAATCGTTTATATATTTCATCGTTTTAAACTTTTAAATTAAAAGTTTTCGGCGATTTTTTAGCAACGTGACAAAATATTTTACAAACGTGGTGCCATATTTTTACGGTGAAACAAAAGTAGGTATCTCTTTTTTTTTCTTTTTTTATTCAGTAAGTAATAGGCTTGCGTTTGGCTGCCAACTCGCCTGATGTTAAGCGCGATGCGGTCTACGATGGAGCACGCTTGCCTAGAAGAAACCGATTCACTCGAGATTTGAAGACACCCAGATTGTAACCATCGGGGAACACCCATTCCAGCAGTGCATTCCCCAGAATATCAATTCGCACAATAAAAGTGGAATCAAAGCGCTTCGTACGGGTTTTCGGAATATCAACCATGAAGCGGTGTCGATTGTTTGTGCCCGCTCTGGCAGTCCGATAGTAAAATGGGGAGGAGAGAATTAGATCATGCAGATCTGATGCACTCTCCGAAATGTATCCGTTCGCATAGTAAAAAGTAACCCATCAGCCATAAGACTGCTTCAAAATAAATAACAAATATTCAGGAAAATTTTGGGGTCACCTGAACTGGGGTCAACTAAGCAAAGCTTGTACTATGGCTGCTATACATGAGACCACTGAAGTGAGAATTTTTTCCTTCTCTTTTCTGTGCATGAGACTGTTATAATATACATATATTACACATATTTTGCTAATTCTAAGAAGCAGAAGTATAAGACATGAGATGCTTTTATATTTTTATTCGATATTGACAAGTAGCAGTGCCCCATGGTTTCACCCGCATCTTACAGAAACCATTCATCTATAGCCAGGGATACAGCAGGATATAAGCTTCACTATATTAAATTTCATTAAAATCCGTTCAGCTATTACGGAGTTTAGCGTGGACAAACATACACATATTTATACACTTGCACACCTATACACAACGTTCGCATAGTAAAAAGTAACACATCAGCCATAAGACTGCACGTCAGAAGTGAAAAAAGTAGTAATTCACCAATTCTACAAGAGATGGCGCTGTTTTAAAATACACGTTACAGCGTGACGATGACGCGAGTTCCATGGTTTTTGTTCACCCAAAAATATCTGGGACATTCATAATCTGAGTAACATATTATATTTTAGTGATTAACCCACCGTTTTTGCTTTTTTGTACTTTAGTGGGTAACAATTTATTATGGTGGTACGGAACCTTGATTGAGGGGGTCAACTTGCACTGTTTTAAGTCGTTTTTGTTCTATACCTGGTAAACAATAGAGTAACCATTATTTACGTAGGCTCTAAAGAAGTCTAAAGCACTATATTTAAGACCCAATGATACCAATTGTGATCGAAGTGATCGTTAGAAAAACAATTCAATTGAAACTATCACCTAACCTCATATACATTTCATATCTATCTTCTTTCATATGAAGCAAATAGTGCTGACAAACCTGTAAGTACACATCCCAGAGGCGCGGAACGTCGAGGGCGCGAAACAAAGAAGAGGTGTTGTGTTAAAACTCAAGTGAAATGTATTATTCAGTACGAGCTACAGAGACAATTCGACTTTTGTTTGACGCTGAAATCATATAGAGGACAGGATATGGGATGATATTCGTTTACGTCTTTCTGTGCTTGCGAAATTTGAAGTCTATTTGAAAGAAAAATAAGATCAGTTTCAAAAGTCTAACTATGCTTGTGCCTATGCCAGTTTAACTGCTTATACCTGACGACGAGTATGGCTCAGTGGTAGGACTACCTTATGAGCAAATGGTCCCGGGTTTGATTTCCGACCGGAAAGATGTTGAAATGATTATTTAAAAGTTTTAATTTAACTTGCCTTGTTAGTAAGGGTCATATATTGCAACTGGATTTTAAAACAGTTATCCCCGTCCAATTGAACTGAAACTCTGCACACACGTTTGGTTTGGATAAAAATGGATGGATGAAGTGACCTCCTTTTAAATCTAATATGGCGGACTCCCAAAGATGGCCGACCAATTATTTTTATGCACCCCCGTAAGATGGGTATCAAATTAAAGGGTTTTCTGAGAAGAATGCGAACAATAAAATATGGTGGTAAATTTAATATTGTGGACGCCTAAAAGCTTGTTTTTAAATTAATATATTATATTAATGATGTTTTAGGTGTTTGATATTTTTACACATTGAAATCAAACACTTTTAAAATAAATAATACAAAATTTTTTTTTTAAACTAGCGACAAAATCTGTTTTATGTTTTTAATTTCATTGCATACTTTTTTCATTTTAGGTTTTTTTACATTGTGATTTTTCGTATAAGTGCATGATTTTCTTTCTACGAGTATTTAATAGACTACTATTAAGTACCAGTAAATATTAAAATTTCTACAGTTATACGATTATTAACGAGATATCATATAACTGTAGCGAACAACCGTGATATTTTACCTTTAGTGTTTTAGTAAAATTTCTATAAAATATAGCGACTCAGGTAATTGAAAACATAGTGATTTCCCCAAACTGTGACGGTAACAAACTACGAGTACGTGTGAACTGCTATTGTAGATCTTTATTAATGAACCATCCGTGTCAAAACACTCACATAGGTATATCGTACAAGGTGTATCAAGCTCACACGTTCTCGTGAAGGGGTGTCTGCAAACACACCGAGCATTTGTCAACTCTATGGACACTCCACTTCTACTGTCGGACACCGTGTCCTTGCAGTATCGCGACACTCGTGACACTACATCTCCATTATACTGGACACTCAAGCGCTGAATCTATTGACACGTGTTTGTTTGCACTGGACTTGCAACAAAGTTCATGTATTGAGTATTTTTCAAAGCCAGAAGGCGGATTTCTCATATTTTAATTATCTACTGCGTTTTTATTTAATCCTACTTCTTTTATTTTTATTTTTGTATGTGACTTATATTATAACATTCGACTAGTCTACGAATAAATGTTGGGTGATTCAGAAGGATCAATGTGTTTTCCCGACGACACTTATCAAAGAGGAGGGTTGTGTGACTCCTATAGTTATGAACGAATTTACGGGTTTTTTTCATTATGTAGAGGAAGCTCTCGAGATGGCTTCACAAACCCTTCATTAACTTTGGCTCGTTTTAAAGGTGAAGAGAAAGGAGGTGTAGCGCTCGCCCTCATTAAAAAAAAAACAGGACATGAATAAACATAGGTACCTAAGTAAAGAAAAATTTAACTTCGCTAGTCGACCGCGAATGAAATGAAGTATAATTGGAGTACTATTTCTAGTAACGTTAAGTATTGCATAGGAATAAAACGCAGATTAGCTAAAAACGGTAGTTTTTAAGCGGTAATGAGATTTACCTTAAAATAATTTTGTTCGAGCGGTTACTAATTTCGATGTCAGTTTTTATATTAATAATTATTAAAGAAAAAATATATCTATGCAGATGAATTTCTTACATCATTTGTTATGTAAATGGGGAACCTTATTACACTTCTTTAATTATTTCTCAGGCTTTCACTACGAACAAAGTCTCCGTAATATTTTATGACGTAATTTAACAGGCTGTCTTTGAAGGCGGGAGTTAAGGTGTCCTTAGACCCGTGAAAATATAATTTGTGTCCATTGTTTCATGGCTCGGCGAGATCACGAGCCCCGAGTATGAAAAAGGTAAAAATAAATTTTCATTTACCTCGCACCGGTAAATTGTCGGTAGGTGTAATATCCTCGGAGTTCTTTCCTGATAAATGACTCGACTTTACTGCACCCGAAAAGCTCGAACACCCTATCGCGGCAGAGACAAATCACGCAGAATTTTAGGATTACACGCGTACGAAACATTTTATCGGACGGAGTCTGAAAGTTCCTTCCGGGATATCTAAAGCCTCCAATCTGGCTAAAAAAAGAACTCGGCTTAAACTTTGCTTTCTGAAGCCTTAGTAATAGCTTTCTTGCGTATCGCAGAAAACAATCTTTAGAAGCTTTTTGTTCAGTCACATCGGTTAGTATTTTATTAAATCTGTTTGGTCAAATAAAACTAATAAAGATTATTGAACTATTTATAGAGCATTCTGTTATTTTATTTTATAGATTTCGTTTGGAACTACCGATAAAATATAATCTATAACATGGAGCGAGATTACTAGCGACTTACTCGAGCGTGCCGAGTCAGTAGGTACGAGTTAGTAAAGGTTGGATATTTTTTCTGTGGCGTTGTGCAAACATCAATCCTTCCTCGCATTGGTATGCAGGCAGCGTGGGACGAAATGCAAAACACTTACCCTCGCCTGGGTTCAAAGCGCAAACTTTTTCTGTCCCAGACATTATTCCAGTCTCGTAGTTTTGCAGCTTTGCGTGTTTGAGGTTTGGAGCATTTTTCGATAGGGCCTCTGGTTTCATTAAAAAGTTGGCTCAACTAATGTTCAAAGTGATTGGGCAACTTTCAATTGTGGTGACAGTCACAAAGATGGCTTTATATGCCGCGCTTTGAATGGAGATGGGCTGGCTGGCTTGAATCATTTGAAGTTGAGAATTCCTTAGTTTACCCAATTATTATAATTAAATACCAAACCAATGTAAAACTAAGCCACCAATATAACAATAAAACGTTTTACCCAAATGGCAATAACTAAAATTGTCTTGTTATCAAAATTTGAGCTCCTAATCAGAAATAATGACAGAAACGATTTTGTTTCCCACAAACATAATGACCTCATTTTTCTGCTGGCTCTATTTCATCGCAAACAATTTCTTAGGAATATTTATGACCGAAATATACAAACATAAACCGGCCAATTCAACCTAACAACCTAAACGCCTCCACTATGAGCCGAAACTATTTATCCTAAACACTTGGGACTGGGCCTAAGATACCTCTAAGATATAACTATTATGGGTATGCCTATTTGGGGTAACTTGGATTGGAATTATTTATGTCCATCCTACCGCAATATGCGGAATCGTGTCATAATTGTTCCAGAACTACAAATATCTCTTTAGAACTACAGTAATATATTATCTAATACTACTGGTGCAGCCACTGCTAGACTGCTACACTGTTGCTACGGAAAACGTAGCCTATGTAGCACATGTTTTGTGGTCGTACAAGAAGCGATTGAAGACGCAATCAGTTAACGTAGCGTGCGTGCTACGACAGAAACGGGAAACAATTTGTACTCGTAAATAAAATAGACAAATTTTTATTTCATGTAAGAAGCGTACAAGTTAAATCAACGCGTCTCTTTGGTTCGTTATTGTCTTCTATTATTTTAGTTCTCATTGATTGTAGGTAAGCCGAATTTAAATACTCACAAAGACAGCGTAAAACCAACGACATCCCTTTTCTTTTCCAGCACCTACTCTATTTTCCGTGGCCTAAAAAGAAAAAAGGGAGAGATTTATGGTAGTTTTTACAATTTTACGGTCAGCGAGTTCGGTTTGGACGCCAGGGGACACATTACTGGAGATATCTCAGATTTACTTCAAACTTGATGCCTTCTCTGGAGGGAAATCACGAAATGGGGAGTCATTGTGGAATGAGTCATTCGACAGCCGAGAAATTGCGGTGGATTTTTGTTGGGAATCCTGCGACTGCGATTTATTACTGTAACTGGCTTTGCTAGTGATGTAAGGGAATATAAGAGTAGGTATTTGTGGTTTGACTAGGCTAGAACTTAACAGAAAAGATAGCACTAAATATTTTTAATTAGAAATGAGGAGATCTGTAGATGAACGAAAGTTTCCGACATAGCCCACCGGATTAGCAAGTCAAAGTGGCAGTAGGCAGGGCACACAGCACGCAAAACAGATGGCTGATGGGGCCGAAAGGTTCTCGAATAGTGACCACGGACCGTAAGCACAGCGTAGGACTTCTACCCACGAGATGGACAGACGACCTAAAAGAGACCGCAGGAAAAAGCTGGAAGCAGGCCGCTTGCAATCGGCCCTTTTGGAATGGGATTTGGAAAATGATGATATTTGTTTTTAAATAAAAACAGCATTTATTAATGACATTGGTGCTGCATCATACTAATAATATTTTTGTTGGTATGTTTATTCATTTTTCAAGCAGAGAACAGAGCAACGGATCGGCATAGTTTTGTACATAGAGATAGTTGAAGGCCGGATAAGTGAGGATACTTAGTGTCCCGGATTTTTTTATAAGATTTCTGTAGAAATTTTTTCGCGGGTTGCAAGTAGTGCCTGATTAGGTATAGTAAAGTTTGATTAAAGCAACGGCAGAGGGCCCAGCGACTTTGAGTAGTATGAAAGGGTTCATTATAACCGTCTCTAATCCCATAGTAGAATGAAGGTACATTTGGATTATATTAAGCAGTTGGGTACACTACTTTTAAACGAAACGTTTTATTCAGATTTTGAGTATATACAACGAAAATGACAATAATTAACAATCAAGATTGTGATTGTAATTTCTAACAACTATCAAACTTAGTTACGTCTGTTGTTATAATATAACAATTATTACAGTTTATAAAAGACACTCATGTGACTCATTAAAACAAACAAAATGAGACCCAATCTCGAGGGGTTTTTGGAAACTATTTGAGAGTTCTACTATCTACGTCTTGGTTCCATTATCAGATAAGTTTGATGATACCAAATAATAATATTGTCATCCGAATTACATATAGTTATATTATCGGATACATTTCAGTGAGTGTGCGCAAGAGCTTCATAACCTTGTTCCACCCTCTACCTTATACTACAGGACAAGTAGAAGGACTGCACACTACCATCCTTTCCTCGTTGAAATTATAAAGATTCGTACTCTACAATTTGCGTCGTCATTTTATGATACGTACTGCCCAAGAATAGAACTCCTTGCCGTGCTCATGGCTAGAGTGAATATATTTCTTCTAGATCAACGTGTTCCATTCTCGGCCACACCGTCGTTTACCATCAGGCAAGATAGTGGCCAAACGTAGATCTATTCTATACATAAAAAAGGTACTTGCAAAATTTCAAATCGATGCGTAAAATCGACGTTCATGATTTACCAACATAGTTCGTAAGTTACAAGTTACGCTAATAAAAGCGTGTGAAAACAGTCAAGCAAAACTGCAAAAAGTATTCCAATAACTACCCTCCAAGTTATAAAGAAAGAATAACATTACTAGTGAATATAGCTCTGGTCATCTATTACAAAGTTTTCTTTTATCTCTTCTGTAGCCTCACAAGCATATCCGTTTTTATCTGATGCTTCGGATAAAGAGTCCCCTTCAAATTGCATATCATGATGTAAAATCGATAAGGCTACATTTTTTGCTCCCTTTGAAGTATAAATACGAGTACACGCCAACATCACTCACGTATACGATACAAATAGATAAGTAGGTAGATATAATAGCTTAAAGATTCCCTCGGTCACACACAAACTAATATAGATTATCAACCCTTGGTCCTCCACAAAGCCTTTATCAAACCTTGGAAACACTTCAAAACAAAAAGATGGCTAAGAAGATTACGAGGCTTAGTAGAAAAATGAAATAGAAATAGTTTTCCATTTTCATCCCTTGATATCGGAGGTGCTGAGTGATTGAAAATGAAAAAAGAAACGCTTGATCCGATAAAAGTTGATCGATTTTTACAATATGAACAGCGATTGGAATACATTGAAATCGTAGACGTCGAGTGCTGTCGTCATCGATTTTGAAACGGTATTTGAATCTAAAATAATTTTATTTTGCATGAGGGGGCGCCCAATAATGGGGCAGTCCCCTATTCGTTATTCTGACTACGCGTTTTCCAACGTCTACATTTTCTAGCTAAATATGTTCCAAATTGCCATTTGCCGTCGATTCATATTAAACGACATATTCTCGTTTGAAAAATGAGTTTGTTACTTAAACATAAAAAGCGAGTGAAAGTGACTTGTTTACGAAGCAAAATTTAATGTAAATTCTATTGTCGAAGGTAAGTATATTTGTCCTCTAAAATTGGGGTCTCGTTTTAAGAGCCGAAAGCTTAGTCAAGATTAAATTGATTTTAAAAATAAAATTACCTTTTGGTTTGAACATTTCAGAGATAATATTTATCTAGTTAAATGTCGATGCTTAAAACCTACGTTTACGAGGTCTGTCTCTCAAGTAGGTACCTAATAATTATGGCACTAACTTCTAGGTACTTATAAGACCCCGTTCACATTACAGACGCAAGAAAATGCGGTCTACTTTTTTTGCGAGTTAATTTTATTCTCGCCTTTGCTACCGAAACTAGTAACGTACGATATCACACTAATATCATATATGTGAAAGTTTGGATGGAGGGATGGATGGATGGATGTTTGTTACTCAATAACGCAGAAACGGCTGGATGGATTTGGACGAAATTTGGAATGATCATTGCTTATGTCCTGGATTAACACATAGACTACTTTTCATCATCATCATCACTGATTTTCATCACCATGCGGGTGTGAAACCGCGGGGCGCAGCTAGTAAATAATAAATTCATCTAAATCGGTTACGAAACTCTTGTTTTGTAGATGGCTGAAGGGGCTTATATCGCCTTCAAAATTTGATTTGTTCAATCGTAAACCATTTTGTTTATCTCTTGTGTTGCGGTCATTTGACGTTATTGTGCATACTTTGTCATTTTTTGTTAACATTAACAAAAACTGTAGAGCTATTGAGATTAGATGAAGGAAGGGTAAAACTTGGAGCTATCGCGTAGAATGCATGTAAGTGCGTCTGTAATGTGAATGATGCGTTGATGACACAAAAGAAACGATACGACAATAGCTGTAGTTCTACTTTGAATACGTTCATTCTTGATTGTAGCCATCAAGATGATGAAAAAAATCGCATGTTTTACACTATCCAATCTCCAACAAGGCTATCCAAGAAAAGAAGCCGGCACCTCGCACAATAAATCTTCCGCACACATAACATCGCTAATAAAGCGGGTGGCCCACAGCGCCGTAGCCCTTTCATCTCGACGTGGCTGTAAATCTAAGACACGATAGGGATGCTACACTTATGGTGATGAGAAAGACGATTATTTGGATCAACCGAAAGAATGGTAAGGCAAGTGTTAGAAAGCTGAAGCCGGTCACGGAACGGTAGACATGTCCTAGAGTGGAGATCTTTTTTAATCCAATTTATTTTGAAATTTATCTAATACTAGTTGCGCCACATATAATAGGTCGGGGAAAAAGTCTTTTCGTATTTTGTATGTATAAAGTTGTAGTAAAATCTCATCGGTTGTACAGTTTGTATCTGGCTGGTTCTGATACCATTAAAAATATGACATTTTAAAAAAGGATTACATAAAGTAAAAAGCAATTTCCCGCCATTTTTCAATTGTTTTTTTGTTCGATAAAATGAGTGAATCTAACGAAGAAATTCGATATATTGTGAAATTTTATTACAAAAAAGGGAAAAATGCGACACAAGCCGCGAATAAAATTTGTGACGTTTATGGACCTAATGCAGTGTCATCAAGAGTAGCACAATGTTGGTTCAAGCGTTTTCAGTCCAGGAATTTTGATGTCAAAGATGCAGCTCGCTCTGGTCGCCCTGTTAAGGATAAAGTCGATGCCATTTCTGAAAAAGTTGACCTACATCGGCATATTAGTAGTTACAACGTAGCTGAAGAACTGGGGATTGACCACAAAACAGTTTTGACCCATTTGAAAAAAACTGGGTATACAAAAAAACTCGATATTTGGGTGCCACACGAGCTCACTGAAAGAAACCAAATGAATCGTGTACTCATTTGCGATTCTCTATTGAAACGTAACGAAACCGAACCGTTTTTGTAAAGATTGATCACTGGTGATGAAAAACGGATCACCTACAACAAGAATGTGCGCAAACGATCATGGTCAAAGGGCCGTGAAGCACCACAGACTGTAGCGAAACCCGGATTAACACGTAATAAGGTGATGCTGTGTGTATGGTGAGATTGGCAGGGCATCGTTCATTATGAGCTTTTACCGCCGGGCAAAACCATCGATTCGGATCTCTACTGCCAACAGCAGATGAGACTCTAACAAGAAATTGAGAAAAAACGGCCGGAATTGATCAACAGAAAGAGTGTGGTCTTTCATCTCGATAACGCCAGACTGCACACATCTTTGGCCACTCAGCAAAAATTTTGAGAGCTTGGTTGGGAAATGTTAATGCATCCACCATATAGCCCTGACTTTGCACCCTCAGATTTTCACCTGTTTCGATCTCTTCAGAATTCTTTGGGTAGTGTTAGATTAACATCAAGAGAGGACTGTCAAAACTACTTGTTGCATTTTTTTGATCAGAAGTCCCAAAATTTCTACAGCAACGGGATCATGTCACTACCTACAAGATGGCAACAAGTTATCGAACAAAATGGCACATATATATTATAATTAAATGTAATTAAACTTGAAAAAAATATGTCTTGAATTTGTTTATAAAATACGAAGAAACTTTTTCCCCGACCTTATATTATTACTGTTTCACCCGCGTTATGTACCACCTGGAAGCAACCTCTGACTCGAACTATGACTACAATTATATGGCTATGGTTACGGAACTTTACTATATGCGTATCTTGACACGCTCTTGGCCAGTTATTAAATTATGAATTTAAAAAAAAGCTTAGTAGTAATAATAAATATTTCTAAATTAACAGGCGTTCTAGCCAAATTATTCTTATTATTGGAGCTGGTTAAAAAACGAATGAGCCAAAGTCAATCAAATTTCTTTGGCATCACTTTGAAAGTTACCTAAGTTTCTTCGACATAATAAAATAAGAATCACGTAAATCAATTCATAAATGTAATCGATGGTCATGCAATAAAAAATCCCTCGTAAAATCGGTTAAAAAACAACGAATGTAAATTTTTGTCACTTAAAAAAAAACGCTGGTAATAAACTTCTTTTTTTAATATTGCCAGCAGTAAAAATATTAAAAGTGGCAAATATTGGTAATTTTTGTAAGAATAAGAAGGAAAAATAAGAATCACGTAAATCAATTCATAAATGTAATCGATGGTCATGCAATAAAAAATCCCTCGTAAATTTTTGTCACTTTAAAAAAAAACGCTGGCAATAAACTTCTTTTTTTAATATTGCCAGCAGTAAAAATATTAAAAGTGGCAAATATTGGTAATTTTTTCGCTTAATTTGGATGTCGCTTGCCTTGGTGTCAAAGTTCTTCTACTAACTTTGAAATCTTTGAAATAAATATCGAGTGTAATGTATAAGGGATTGACATCCCTAAAGCTCGCTAGGTGCGCGTGATGTATCCCCGACGTTAATGGAATTACGCGGGACGCGGGATACAAGGCACTTGTTGGGATAACAATTTGTATCGGGCTCGTCTCGTAGTTTCTCATGCCTTTTTGGACAGGCTGCGTGTGATCGCTTGACTAACCTTGATATGAGACAGTTTGCTGTTGCTCATAAGTTTCAGGTAGAGGTAATTTTCCTTTAACATAAAAGTGAGTTTTCTAGTATACAGGGTTATACGGAAAGTGTTTACTAATCCGAAATGGATCCATAATATACATCAATATGAACAACTTTTACAATAGGACCAATCTTGAAATCGCGGATGAAATTAGGACTGTACAAAATGTATGGAACAGCTGATATGTTTAAAAGGACACTATAGATACTTAATATTCTAAACGTACTGACCCTGCGGGCTAGTTCTCTAGCAATCATCGTGATTTTTGTCTTTGTAACTCCCATGCATAGTACGACTCGGCGTGAGAGACCGTAAATAACCAAAAACCTTACAGTTATATGATTAATTACGAGATATTTATCGTGCTAAGGTTGTGGAAGGAGCTCCCAATCCCGTAAATAATCATATAACTGTAATGAACAACCATGGTAGTTTAAAACAGTGTTTCACAAAACCTTACCTGAACCTACCTTTATATACTTAAAATAAAAATCCATAATAACGCTTCACACGGGGTTTTGGCGCCAATGTGTAAAAACATATCGCCTCATGGCATTATATTTCTAAACTTCTATGTTTACAAGTTTCAATGTGTAATAGTGTTGGATTATGGTTTATTAAAAGTTCGTGAACGTGCTCAAGTGTGGGCAAGTGATATAACGTGGTGAACAAGTATTTTCATGTTGATTCTAAAACTCTATAAAAGCTTCTAGTAAAGTCTGTACCGCTTTACTAAGGTATGACTTGGACTCGACCGTGACGTACTTTTCTTAACTCTTACTATGACTGTGACCTTGTTTAGGTTTTAATAAAATTTGAAAATATTTCAATCCTTTTTTTTTTTTTTTTTTCTGTGTTCTGTTTTTATCTGCGATCAGTTATATTAACTACTAGCTTTTTTGCCCGCGACTTCGTACGCGTAGATTTTCATATAAACCTTCAATTCTTTTTTCTTCCCTTAATCCGGACTTGCGCGAAATAACATAGCATATACTTCAATCTGGTCATAGCTAAGCATATTCGTGAAAACCGCATTTAAATCCGTCCGCATTTTCTTCCAGGGGTGTAGGAGATGTGCGTGAACAAACAAACAAAAATTCTAAAAACTGCCTTAACATGTTCAGCTGCTTATTTTAAGTCGCCCTGTGTGAAGTATTGATAGAATCATAAAAGTAATAAATAACACCGTCAACAGTTTTCAAATCAAAAAGATAATGTGACCACAGTGCAGAGCATGTTTTGAAATTTTCTTTTTGTCTAAACCATTAAAAGTATATTTCCGTAATTATTTAATTATAACCCTGACATAATGCTTGTCTTAACACGCTCTTGGCTAGTTATTTCTTATTTCGCGTGCATTTGTATGTATACCTTGATTAAAAAGCCATGAAATGGAACTACTCTATTTATCTGTTAAAATATCACAGTAAAATAAAATTATTTCTATATTCTTATTCTTATTGCAAATATACACTGTATTCTTCTAAAAGCTAAGTTTATATACCCTGCATAAAGGGTGCAGCAATGACTTATGTAGTGGTTGTTCACAAAACCAGACCACAGACATAAACATATAAATTTAAGTATAGTTAAATCTATTACATAAATATTATATATACTATTCAAACTTAACCTAGGGTGAAGTAATTTTACAAAACAAAAAAAAACATACTTAGTGTGATAGGTTACTTAATTATATATGAGATGATACAAAACTTATGACGCTACTTTCTTAACTATTTATATATCGATATTTATTTTCTAATTATAATTTTCTAAAATTTATCGTCGAAAAAATCTTTTATCTCGTAATAACATTTTTGGGTTAGAAACTTACGAAGTTGGTTCTGGAAAAATGTTATTATTTATTTCTTTCTTTATTGCGTCCGGAATTTTGTTGTATAGGTTTATTTTCATGTACAAAGGGCCTTTTTTGAATATTTCTATTCGCGGGACTGTATTAAAATAGGATGCGATATATTTTGTGTTTTAAATGCTAACATAGAATAAAACCATGAGAATGTAATATGGAGCTTGGAGCTTCCCGGTGTGGTACTGGATGTAGATGCGACCTGGGCTATAGGGACAACGTCATGTATGCGGTCGGCTAGGTCTGCCAGCACATCGAGTGATGACGTCATCTGCTGCGAAGCAATGATGGTCTGCGTGCTGTTCGGTAGGCGGCTGGTCCAAATCATGCGTAAAAAGTCTTCTGGAACTCCGGGGCCTGCTAGGTGTCGTAGATGACGTAAGAATTGAGAAGGCTTACGATCACCTAGCTCCTCGTGTGTTAAAAGTTGCTGTACCTTTTTTTCTCTTGATGCGGACAAACGTTTAATTAGCTCCAGCTTGAGTTTTTCGTACTTGTCGGTCACAGGTGGGTTGACGATGATGTCTTCGACTTCAGCTGCGTATTGCGGGTCAAGTTGTCCAATCACATAGTAGAACTTGGTGCTATCTGCAGTGATGTTGGAAATCGCGAATTGGCCTTCTATCTGGGCGAACCAAATCGCCGGCTTCTCGGGCCAAAACGGTGGAATTCGCACGCCAACTCGGAATACATTGTCATCATCTTTATTCTTCGTGTCAGCCGCAGTGCTATCAGTACGATCTAGCGGCATTCTGACCTTTGTCGGTGGTGTACGGTCCATTCAGGGGTCACCAATTATAGTGGATTTGTACTATTTATATAGAAGGAGAGGGTTAAGCTACCGACAATGGAAGAAAATAGCTGAGTCCGAAAGAAATTATAAATTTAATGCAAAGAAAAATCTTATACAAATCTTAGAAAAAGCGAATGACAATTCCATTTGAAAATCGGTGTTCTTTTATTTTTTTCTTTTCGCGCCCCAGCGCCACACGTCGTGGAAAATTGGAATGAAATTCACGAAGGTTGGCGCAAGGAGTACGAGTACGCCACACTCCTACTCCATGCACTGGAATGAATCACCAAAGAGGTTGTAAGGCCTATAACATGCTTGATCTACACATTCATTCATCTAAGAAGGTTAAGGAACCTTCTTTAAATTTAAACTGATTAACCGAATGACAGTTGACAGTTTCAAAATTTTAATGGCTATGTCAATAACATTCTCTTTACTTTGGATCTCCTTGCTTGAGGCTATGTGACGATCCTCATATTACGTTTCTCAAATCATTGATTTTTATTTTCGTTTATGTAAAAATAAAGAATTAAAATAAATGATATAAGATAGCCTATGTTTTAATCTGGTAATTTCTAAGCATATTCGTGAAAACCGCATTTAAATCCGTCCAGTGGTTTAGGAGATGTGCGCGGACAAACAAACAAACAAACAAACAAACAAACAAACAAACAAACAGACAAAAATTCTAAAAACTGTCCTATCGTGTTCAGCTGCTTATTTTAAGACGACCTGTGTGTTTTTTTTTTTATTATCTTGCAATTACAGATTTTTTTATCTCTACGTTTTTATTATATGTATAGATAGATAAGCAGATGTCTTGAGTGCAATGTGTCTTGTAAAGTGTGCCCTCCAGTGAGGACATCTCCTTTTATGTATTTTCTTGATGACCAAATGGGGTCAATCGCTGGGGATAACGCGCTTTCTTTTTAACCTAGGCTTGTATGTTTGTTCCGTGAGTTCAACAGCCAAGCTATTAGGGTGTCTGAGCAGGCGATGTCTATAGTTTTTGCCGATTTTCGCAATTTCTTCTTTAACTGTGCTTATCTCAAGGTTGTTGTGGATTTCTGCATTGGTTGTGTACCAGGACACTTCGCTAATGGTTCTCAAAATAGTATTTTGCATCCTTTGGATAACTGAGATGTTTGAGTTACAAGCGGTTCCCCACAATTGAACACCATACATCCATATTGGCTTAAGTACACTCTTGTAAATCAATAATTTATTGTCCATTGACAATTTGCTGTTTCGTCCTAGCAGCCAAGAATACCCGTTGTATCTTATTTTGAGTTCCTCTCTCTTAGTTGTTATGTGGTCTTTCCAAGTTAAACGACGGTCAAGGTGGAGTCCCAGGTATTTAACTTTGTCTTGTTGAGGCAGTGTTACTCCTTCGAGTGTTACTGGCGGACAGTTTCCCTGTCTAAGGCTGAAGGTTACTTGAACAGATTTCGATGCGCTCGCCTTGATTCTCCATTTTCGCAACCAGGCTGTAATCTCGTCCAGGCCCTTTTGCAAAGTTGCAGATGCTTCTTTAGGGTTAGCGTTGTTGGCGAGAATAGCCGTATCGTCAGCGAATGTGGCTGTAATGACATTTTCTACTTGGGGAAGATCTGCGGTGTTGACGGTGTACAGGACTGGTCCTAGGACTGATCCTTGAGGCACACCAGCATCAATGTTGTAGAATTGGGAGCTTGCATTCATTTCCCGCACCTGGAACAGTCTATCCGACAAGTAAGACTCCAGCAGGAGGTAATAGTTGTGTGGTAAATAGGACTTCATTTTATACAGTAGCCCTTTGTGCCAAACTTTGTCAAATGCTTGCTGTACATCTAGAAATGCTGAGGAACAGTATTCTTTTTGCTCAAGGGCCTTCCTTATTTTCTCATATACCCGGTGTACTTGTTCTATTGTAGAGTGCCGTTGCCTGAATCCAAATTGATGGTCGGGAATCACTTTGTTTTCCTCCAAAATTGGTATTAGTCTTCGTAATATAATTTTTTCAAAGATTTTTGACATAGTTGGAAGGAGACTTATCGGTCTATATGAGGTTACTTCGTTAGGTGATTTTCCTGGTTTGTGTATCATAATAATAGAAGAGACTTTCCACAGCTGAGGGAAGTATTGTACTCTGAACATTCCATTGTACAGCATTGTGAGAAATACTGTAGCTTTTCTTGGGAGGTTTTTCAGTATCTCTTTGGTGATAAGGTCAAATCCTGGAGCCTTTTTGTCTTGAAGCTCTTTTATTGTTTTCCACACTTCCTTTACTGTTACAGGTTTCGGTGGTGGGGCCATTTGGAAGTCTTGTCCTAGTTCCGTGTCGATGGAATCTTCCACGGTTTGGTCAGGGTCGAGCTGTTCGTTTGGAGTGAATACTCGGGACAGATGAGCCGCGAATACGTCAGCTTTTTCTTGCGCAGTTCTCACCCATACGTCAGTTTTGAGAGGCGGTTTCATGGTTTGGGGTCGATTCATGTTTTTAGTGAACTTCCAGAGGGAGTAATTCGTAGCGGCAGTCGCTGTCAGTGATTCTAGTTTTGAACAAAGTGTAGTGTCGTGCCACTCTTGTAGCGTTTTTCTGAGGGTAATGGATGCCTCATTCAAAAGTTTCTTATCTGCTTCCAGTCGACTCTGCTGCCATATTCTACGGAGTTTTCTTTTTCCATTGATCATAGTTTTGATATTGAGCGGGATATTAACACTGTTTTTGTGTTTTATCACTGGTGTCGACCGCCAACACGCTTCCTGTATTAATGTTGTGATATATTTAACTGCATTTTCTATGTCTTCTTTAGTTTTTAAAGCGACTTTAAGTTCAATGTTTTTTTCTATGTGGTCGCGAAAAGATTCCCAGTCCGTGTTTCTGTTGTAGAGTTTTTCTGGCTCTTCATATTCTATGACCAGGCTGCTGCAAGTAAGCAGTACTGGTGTATGATCAGAGTCACCATCAAGACATGATTCTATCTTAGAGTAATGTCCTGACATGCCCCTAGAAATGAAGAAGTCGATCAGGTCGGGTTTTTTCTTAGGATCCTTTGGCCAGTATGTAGGTTCCCCAGTTGTTAGAGCGGTCAGGTGATTGATGTCTGTGCACAATTTTAGTTGTCTCCCTCTTGTGGAGCTTGTTCTGGAGCCCCAATGAGTGTGCTTTGCGTTCCAGTCTCCACCTGCGATGAAGCGGTTGCCAAGGGTCTTAAAGAATTCGGAGAATTGGCCCTCAGTTATTTTATGTTTTGGCGGGCAGTAAATGGCTGAGACTGTGATAGGGCCAGCTTCTTCCATTATACATACGGAGTTGGCCTGTATGTGGTCAGTTCTATATTCTGGAAGTTGGTAATAATTTATATTTTTTCTGATTAGGAGGGCAGACCCTGCATGTGCAGTGCCATCAGGATGATTCGTTAGGTAAGTGTCGAAGTCGTCAATTTTTACACAGGTATTAGCTTTACCATGTGCTTCAGATATGAGGACTATGTCTAGTTTGTGGTCTTTTATCAGCAAGTCCAAGTCTGTCTTGTTGGAGGAAAGTCCATTTATGTTCCAGGTGGCTATTCTGAGTGTAATCATTGAGAAAGCCTGTCGATGAGCTTTACTATGAGGCTCATAAGAGTACTCATTTGTTGTAAGATGAGATCAAACTGTTCAGTTTGTTTAATAAGCAGTTGTTCTATGTTGGCTGAATTTCTTTGTTCAATTTGGATTTGTTGAGATGTATTAGTATTAGATAGAGGGTTCTTCATTCTTCTATCTTTCATCTGAGTGCTATAATTGTTTTCAATTTTATTACTTTCAGTATTGTCTTTCTTTTCAGATTGATTTATCTGTTGCTGGGTGCTATGATGTGATATTTTTTCATTTAGATCGACAAGGTCAGTTATGTCCTGTGTCATGTGTGTGGGTGCTGCTATATTAGACTGTTCTTTATTCAGCTTATGTTGTGGTTTGATTACTAAAGGTTTTTTATTTATAGCTTTTATTGCTTCAACCTTATATTTATTATTGGTCTGATTTCCTCGTCTTGAAATTATTTCTCTGTACACCTCACATCCCTTATAGTTCGCTGGATGGGCTCCCTGACATAATGCGCAAGTAGCTGGTGTGTTGCGATCTTGTTTGGGACACTCTGAGGTTTTGTGAGGTTCTGCACATTTCACACATCTGTATGGGCGCATACAATAATTTTTTGAGTGCCCATATTGCTGGCATCTTTGGCATTGTACAATTGTAGTTTTCTTTTTAGGGTCTTCTATTTTAATCGATTGGTGATATATGTATTTTAATTTTTTTATGTTTTTATTGTTGGAGCTTTGTAATAGTGTGACAAAGAACGTAGATGTTGGTTTTTTATCCGGTCCATATCTAGCGTTGATTATTTCTCCAATAACTGTATTTCCAGTGGCTTCGATTTCATCTTTTATAATGTTAATGGGTGTTGTGTGATGTAGGTTTCGAATTACTATTCTATAGTTTTTTTCATTCTTATTCTTGAAAGTATAAGCAATTAGGTTGTTTTCTCTTACTAACTGGATGAGCTTTCTGTATGTCTCTGCTTCTGAGCTACTAATGATGAATTTTTTCCTGCCCACCAATTTATATGTGAATTGGTCTCTTTCTACTGTGTTTTCAAGTAGAGTTGTGAGTTTATGGACATCTTCTATTCCATACAAGATTATGGGAGGTGGTTTATACGACTTTTTGGTCATGCGTTGAGGGTCATTTCTATTCTCTGCACTTTCCTCATCTATGGGTAAGTCTGAGAATCTGTTCTGTGTACGGACATATTCGTATGGAGGGCTGTCTGGCCCGTCAGTTTTCTTCCGCTTCGCATTTCTCTCTAATGGAATTTTGTGCCAGTCGGCCGCATTAGGAGTAGTGTTGTTAGTGACTGGACCTTTGGCCATAACTGGGGGGCTAGGTGTTTTATCCACGGGTGCAGTCTTTGTTTTGGTGATGAACAAGCTGGGATGAAAGGCTTGTTGCACATATTTTTTTGTGCCGCCGGTGCTGCTGCAGGAACTGCTGCCAGTAGCATTCACTAACACTGGGGCCTGGTCGCCCGCCTCAGTGCAGTCTTCGGTAACAAATTTCACACTCGCAGGCCCGGGTACCTGCGAGCGCCGGGCGTTAGCCGGATTGCATGACAAATCACATTCTTTATTTTCAGACATTTCATACTTGTTGGTGGGAAGTATACTTGTCGCTTTCCCAAGGCGCCAAGACCACTCTTTTTGAGGTGATTTAGTCTCTCATGGTCTGTGGTGACCGTTTAACGGGTTAGTTAACCGCCGCCCGTGGCTCGGCGTTGCTGCTCGTTTGGCACCACCCGGGGGGCACGTGTAGGGTGGGTCTAGGTGAGGAGAAGATGGTAAGTCCTACGGACGCGAGCAGCTGCCACCCCCCAATAGGTTTTAATAAAATTTGAAAATATTTCAATACTTGATACTGCAAATGCATAAGACGTGTGATGCCAAAATCCTCTCAAAAGGAATGAAGAAAATACCGCTTCACATTTTAGCTTCTCACTAAGATTCCCTGCATGGGATGATATCTAACACACACAAAGACAACTAACACCCAGATCCAGAGCAGATATTAAAATGCAGCATTTTAAAATCAGCAGCCCGCAAATTGAACGCGAGACCTTTAGCTTATTAGACAGACGTGCTACCAATGAGCCATACTGATATTGAAAAGAAGCTGGGTGGCCTGTAAAAGCGGTCATGCCGTGAGAAACATGAAAGTCGTTACTCTCATCAAAAGCTAATTAAATATTTAATTGAAAGTAATCAAAGAAGTTCGAGTTCGCCCATTGAAGTCGCAACAAAGTGCGCCGACAGGAAACGCTACCCCAAAACTCATTTCATCAACGCTTGAATCAACAGGAGTTCCACGCAAAACAAAAGTTCATCGCGTCAATGCCAACACACGTTTACCTGAATAAGGGTCACTTCTGACTAAGCCTTTATGTATCGCGTTATGTCTTCACTGCTTATTCCGCACTGCCTGTCTTGCGGTACAGCTAGTATTGCTGGTAATTTTTTGTGGTTAAACGTGAACATAGTCCACTATGCTCACGTTTTACCACAATCTCACCTGATGGAAAACAATGATGTGGTCGAAAATTGAGTACGTTTTCTTGTAATAACATTATTAACCCTCCACAATCAACTCTCAAAAAAAAAACATTTATTCAGGCATAATTTATGGTAGGTTAAAGTATTGATCCCAGAGGCTCCCGAACTAGTCAGAGACTGTGTGACGGGAGACCAATGGCTTCTACTATTAATGTATTAACTATTTAATTATACCAAAACATAAATATAGCATTTTAAAATTAGGTAAAAATAAAAATAACAGCAATTTAGAATTTTGATTACCAATAAATGACAGACAACAGAAAACAGTTCTCTGACGAAATGTAAATGTTTTAATGACGGCAAATTTTATAATGACGATGAATATATGCTTGCATAGGTATAGCCCAGAACAGGCAGTGCAGAATAAGTTCTGTTCTAACGTAGTGTGAAAGAGCCTTGAGAAGCGCAAATGATCCCACTGCGGCATCCGACGAAATCGGGTTTACGTTTTTCATCATTCAGATACCTCGTGCCGGTAATACCCGCTACAATTTTTGTAAATCCTCGAAAGCACCGGATTCAATCCCGGCCCTGCCAGCCCTGGTTTGATCAGCCTTTGAGCGCATACTATGAAAACACGGTATCCTTTGCAGCAGAAAATAAACGAAAAAACGAAAAAATCTTTAATGAACTGCGAATACGAGTATCAACAAACCGCATGCGCGTACAATATTTTATTCCATGTGTCTCCATAATTAAAATATGAGCGTCGCTGTAAAGTCTCCCAACAATATATTGTATGTGAATTTTCATTTATTTTTCTGACTCATTTTATTCAGGACATTTTATAAATCGTAGGAAAATATACCTAAGCGGATATGAAATTTTTAATATCTCCAAGACAAGTCGCTCGCGCCTCGCAGGTCTTTCAATATTTTATGACACTTAAAACTAAATTAGGTTTTTCAGACATTGAGTTTTTTATAGCCAACGTTCAATTCGAACGCCTTTCAAATTGTATTATGAAAGTTTCGTGGACAGTTTGTAGAGTTAATAATTAAAGGTAAATTTAATTTAACTTGCTAAGTTTCAACAAAATTGGTTTAGATTCTCGCAAAACAGTTAGTAATTTGTTATAAGTGGCTTCACAACTGTTATATTCTAATCTAAACTAAGTTTTATTTATACCAAGTAAGTTATTTGTTTTGACATTGGGTACAAATCTTACAGCTGTTTCAATACCTTCAATTTCAATTGTCTAGTAAGTACGTGTCACATCTGTGATATTAACTTTATCTTCAGAAGAAGAATAAAAATATTCAGTCAAAAGTCCAAACCCCAAGAGGAATGTCTGACGGGGCTTATTGCCTAAGAAGAATTATAGAATAAGAAGATTGCCACCAAAGATCGCGAGGCCTGTGTTTGTCTACATCATTTGTGATGTTAAGCAAAGACGTGGAGTCTACACGACGCCTTTTACTTATTCTAATGGAGCGTGCTTAGCTTACCTAGAAGGAACCTGCTCACTCTTGATTTGGATATAAGTACCCATATTACATTTACATTTTGGGGAACACTGACTCCGTCTGAGACTACACCTTGGCGATTGTATATAAAAATTTGGAATCGAAGCCCTATATTTATATGTGCAGGATGTCCACCACATATGGAATATTGTAAAGACAACTTTTTTGACATATTCAGAGAATCAAATTGACCAATGGGATAAGGGCAAAAAAGCCGATAATGATTTGGACTGTTAGACTTAATTTTATTTTTATTTGACATGTAGAAAATTGTTTTATACTATTATTTTGACAATTAGGAAACTGTATTGATTATTGTTTTAGTTGCCATTTAGATTATAACCCGACATTATTTGAATGCAATTGTAGTTTATGAATCTTTTATTTTACTGTATTATTGTGTGAGGTAAATGTAAGTGATTATATCGTTTTTATCTCAATAAATAAATAAATGGATTGCACTTTGGTTATGTTGGTCTGCGCGTCCGTCCAAAGAAAGGGGCGGGTGGAATCAAGTTCTGCCAGCTTTTTCACTTCTCTGTTCGGCATGTCATTATCCTTTTTAACGTGGTCTAAAATGCTTTCCTGTTCTTAAATGGACCTCTCTTTGACGTATCACGGACGATGATTTTCATTAATTTGCCATGTCGTTTAAGGTGGCCATCTTACATCTTTTAGTACAAATTTAATTTTTCTAAGTGGAATACTGTTCCAGAGTTGTTTCTTGTAAGTTCACAAGTATGATACACAACGAAGTACATGAGCTCAAACACCAAGTCCAAAACGCGTAAATCAACCAACACAGACCGCAAGTGAAGCAAACTCGGCTTATCCGGGTTACAAGATCCGGTCCAATCCTGGAGCGTCTATCGAACACGGGTATTCCATTTGCATTGCATCCGTTAATGTTCCACGCATTAGGGGGCCCGGTCAAACGTAAACTTGAGGTTGATTTAGTTGTTTAATGTTTGATGGACTTGCAGAATGTTCCCGAGCTGTTTATAGTAAAGTTTAGATTAAAGGCCTAACAGCGGAGTAGAAGGGATCCCTTATCAGTTATATGAAAGTTAAGTTTGAGTTAACAAACAGATCGATCGATAACCAATATTAAGCTTCAGTTGGAAGTTAAACTTTTATGGGTAATCATTGGTCAGCGGATTTATCATCAGCGGTAAGCAAGGTTGTTTGTTCTAGAACATTCGTATATCATATCGGAGGTTTTGAAGCGGCAGACTATATCTTTTTATCTAAAACAATGCAAGATTACTCGGAACGGTGGTACGAAATTGAAAGAAGGTTTATTGTACTCATCGTTATGAACAACTTTTAAGAGGGGTCTATAGCGCGTACTTGTCCATACAAAAAGAAAAAGCTGTTTTCTACCTCCTAATATTATCCGATTTCGGTGTTTTTTTTTTCATGTATTCAGCTCATTATTTACTAGGCTTATTCGTCTTATTTTTTCCAGTTTGTTTTATCACTGTAATGTTATAAGCATTTAAAACAGCCATATTTTTGCTCTGAAACTATGTCTATTAAAAGTCATCATATTTTAGAAACCAAAAACTTTTTTGAAAATAATAAAACGTATAAGCCTAGATTACATTCTATTCAAGCGATTGACACCAATAACAAAACATTTTGTTCCAATTTAGGGGGTAAAAAGAGGTATGCCGCAGAACCTAAATTCTAACAAAAAATATACCTAAAAATCTCACGAGCAGCAATTCTCTCTATCGGGCACATAGGGGGTCGGGGGGAAGGTAAGACTTTACTTCTTTACTTACTTTACTTCACACAGACAAGCAATAGGGATGCTAACGGTTATATCGACACTAGAGATGGGAAAGTAATCAAAATTACTTTTTCTTATTTACTTACGTTATTGAAGTAAAATGGGCATTTCGAATTATTATTAATGTTCAATCAAATTCATTCAACATACCTACGTAAGTATTGTGTACTACGTACATATAATTATTATACCTAGTACTATATAATAAAGGCATTTAATGGGCAGGGAGGTGGTAGGTAATGTAAAGAATATACCTATTAGTGGTACCTAACTTACTAGATGCTATTTGTGGTATTACGTTGATCTCCTATTTTTATTTAGGACGCGTAATTTTTGCAATAAAGCCTGTGTTTTGATCTGATCTGGATGTGTTTTGGTTGTTTGGTAGCTGACTTTTTTATCTAAGCTTAGTGGTAAACTTTTTAGGGAATTATAGTTACAGTCATCTAGAACATTAGCCAAATATAATGTAGGTAATAGGGTTTCTGGAACTGGTACTGAATTTAAGAACCGGGATTTTCGGTACTTGACGTCATCAGAACCGGGATTTCTCGGTACTTTCGGTACTACCTTAATTTTGTTAACTAATGGTGCAATTATAAGTGAAATAAGAAGTAGTAATGAATATATGAACGATTTAAATAAGTCAAAGAGTTTTACTGATGGTTCTTGATAGTTCAGTGTACTGTACTTCTTTCTGCCACGGAATAATATTCACCCACTAAGAGCTTTGGTGATCGAATGTCAATATCGGTAGTATGGTTTATAGTGCGTTTAAGCAGTGTGTCTATTTTGGTGACGAAAAAATTCAGATGAATAAATTGCCAAATTATTATTCTGAATTTTACTTCAAAGTTCTTTCTGCTGCTGTCAAATGATACATGCATAACAATTCATTCCGATGTTGCTGGTGAGCTTGTTGTCACTATTCTCAATGGACTCCAGAGTTCTAAGCTGATACTTACTTGGCTAATTCATCCCAAAGGTCCGAGCAGTAGGTACTCCATGCACGTCTGAACTTGTGCTTGGTACAGAAATAACAACTGTTTGGACGTGAGGTACTGTCGCATCTTTGGAAGAATACCCAGCTTTTTGGCAGCCAAGGAGCCTTATTCTCAATATAGAAGCCAAAGTTGTGGGTTGTTGTCAGGGAATCTTCCAAAAGCACGAGCCGGTTAGTTATTGGAATATCTACATCCCGGAAAAAAATAAGTCAGGTGGAATGATGTCCTATTTGTGGAGAACATACACGCGTGGGTCTTAGCTGCATTGAACTTGACCTGATTGGTATCGCCCCAATCGGAAACTGCCTGACGGGACAAGTTCATGCGTTCAACCATGGCTTCTCAGAGAGACTGAATTTGTGGTCAACCAGTTCATGCATTGGATATGTAGCTCTGTGCTGTCGTCTGCATACCCAAGTGTCGAGTTTGAGGGGACAGTTGATATGCAGTTACAAATATGCAGTATGCAGTGTGTAGGAATAGGTTTTCTACAGCATCGGACGGATCTGAGACATTACTTAAGCTAGGTAATATATCTTATGCATGCGCGCTATAACATGGCTACATTGAGGCCTTAACTATCAGCGAGCTTTACTTCAGTAGTACATTGGATAAAAAAATGTAGTACTCCATTGACTGACACTAAGCATTCGTCCCATCTGTGCAGGTCGAAGGATCTTCAGAAGAAAGGCATACTGACTGCCAATGATAAGACACTAAGGAAGATTGCATTTCATCCGAACCCACTGATTTGTATTGTCACACCTGCCTAGTACCTTTAGAGTTGATATCGAGTGGGATGTAGATAGATACAGATTTCACCAGAATGGTCAGAATTACGAAAGGTGAAGAAACCGCTACTGAGTAGCGGGCTGGATCAGAGAGTAATAATCTGCATCGTTATTTTCATCGTCATAGTCTCATCAAATGTTTTCCTTCGTAAGGGTGGAAGCTTGAAAATTTACAACCAGTGCCAAAGCTTGCAAATGTACAAAATGATCTCAGTGACCGGCAATACGGATTTCACCGAAACCGGTCGACTGGAGATCTTGTAGCGTAAGCCACACACATCTGGAGTTAGACCATCGATAAAAACGGAGAAGCGTTCGCCGTTTTCCTCGACATCTCTAAGGTTTTCGACAGGGTTTATCATGACGACCTTATAAGCAATTTTCCTCATTTGTGTTGTCCACCGGTTTCGTTGCGTGGATATCAGACTTATTTACGGATAAATCAATTCGAGTTATCATTGATGGCTGCTCGTCCAATCGATTGGCAATGAATGCCGGTGTTCTCAAAGGGCCGGTGGTTTGGTCTCTGCAACGCTCTTCCTACTGCACGTCAAGTAAGTACTGAATTTCCTTTTTGGATAGTCATCTAAGCTTGATGTGTTTGAGTCTATTGAGAAACGTGCCAAAATGCTCATTAGCAACGAATCCCTAGTTTAAACGAAGCTTCTTAGTTTTGAACATCGGCGCAAAGTTGCTAGTCTATTTCCCTCCTGCCCATGTTTCTATCAGACTGCCAGAGTGGGCACAAAAGTCGAAAGCGTTGATATTCCTAATTATTTTGATTCTACTTTTATTGTGCAAACTGCTAGTCTGTGGAATACGCTTCCTGAATGGGTGTTCCCCAACAGTCGCAATACAATCTGAGTGTCTCCAAACCACGAGTGCATCTGTTTCTTCTTTGCAAGCGTGCTCCATCGTAGACCGCATCATCGCCTAACATCAGGCGAGTTGGCGATCAAATGCAAACCTATAATTAAATCAAATATAAATCTAGCTAAAGGTATACAGTCTAAATCGTCTTCATCGCTAATCGCAAAAACTGCAGATTTTCAGCTTCTTCTTCCACAGGGGTTTTATTTTTCTTGTAGAAAATGTCGATAATTCTAAATTACAGTGCATGTTCGATACAAAGATAGAAACAGACAGTCCGACAGTAAAATATTTGCTATAAAAACGAGATTTTATGTCGTCGATACCGAATCCCGAGAGTACTGAAAAAGCCGGGAATCAGTTTTAATGCCTGGTCTTAAATTACGTTTAAAAATACCGGAAAATCCTGGTATTTTGGGTTCCAGGATTTACTGATTCTGAACCCTAATAGGTACCTACAGAGAAGCCTGATAGCTTTTTAAAGAATAATTATCAATATAAAAACCGACTTCATAAAAATTACAGAACTGGACCAAATTGAAATGGGACCACACGGGAAGCACCAGCTTCAAATAAATAAAAAAACATCAAAATTGGTTTACCCAGTCGAAAGTTCTGAGGTAACAAACATAATATATATATATATAAAATCTTTTTTTTATATATAAAAAACCGGCTTCATCAGAACTAGACCAAATTGAAATGGAACCAAATGAGAAGCACCAGCTTTCAAATAAAAAAAGAATGATCAAAATCGGTTTACCCAGTAAAAAGTTCTGAGGTAAGAAACATAAAAATAAAAATAAATTTAATAAAAACAGTCGAATTGATAAACTCGGAAAGTCAGTTAAAAAAATACAGTCGAACTGATGACCTCCTCATTTTTGGAAGTTGGTTAAAAAAATACAGTCGAATTGATAACCTCCTCATTTTTGGAAGTCGGTTGAAAATAAATCACATGACTATCAAAACTTGTACTATTTTAAAATGAAAGAAACACATCTATTTCAGGGACCATTTATTTTCCTAGATCGCGATTTGCCGTGGCTAGGCCGTTAGCCAGGCCAGAGGCCCGTATAGGTGGCTTTACTACGGGTAGTGAGTTTAGATGTGTGCGCGCAAGCACGCACACACCGAAGCTTACGGTGACACACTGCTATAGAATCTGTGACGCGGCTGCGGGGGAACGTTGAGATAGCAATACGTTTTCCAAATACCTACAACGCGAAAACAGTGTTTGCTATAGACTCCTCTTAATGTGGACTCAACATTCAAATCATGAAAAAAAACTGCTGTTTCATAGAAACTTGTTATTCACATAGCTAGTTATTATATTTTTCGCAATTTTGGGGTTGGTCTCAAAGTAAAACTTGTTCATAATTATGAGTATAATCACATTATTTCTGCTTATTATCGGCGCATATTACAAATTTTATGTTACTACTAGTTTTTTTGCCCGCGACTTCATACGCGTAGATTTTCATATAAATCTTCAATCCTTTTTTCTTCCCTTAATCCGACCCTTGCGCAAAATAACATAGCCTATACTTCAATCTGGTCATAGCTAAGCATATTCGTGAAAACCGCATTTAAATCCGACCGCATTTTCTTCCAGGGGTTTAGGCGATGTGCGTGAACAAACAAACAAAAATTCAAGAAACTGCCTTAACATGTTCAGCTGCTTATTTTATGTGTGAAGTATTGATAGAAGCATAACAGTAAAAACACCGTCAACAGTTTTCAAATCAAAAAGATAATGTGACCACAGTGCAGAACATGTTTTGAAGTTTTCTTTTTGTCTAAACCATAAAAAGTATATCATGTCACGGGATGATACATCTCTGAAATTTGACTGTCCAGCTTCGCTCGTTCGAATTTTTCTATGACCATGCAATTTCTGAACTATATGGTTACGACCAGAAGTATGGCTTTGGCCACGGAACTCTGACATAATTATGCTTGTCTTGCAAAATGCATTGGATTGAATCACTAAAGAGGTTTTATAATATCCTTGATCTACACGTTCATTCATCGAAGAAGGTTAAGAAACCTTCTTTAAATTTAAATTGATTATCTGAATGACAGTTGACAGTTTCAAATTTTTATAATGGCTATGTCAATAACATTCTCTTTACTTTGGACCTTCTTGCTTGAGGCTATGTGACGATCCTCATATTACGTTTCGGATTACGAAGAAAATAATCATAATGATCTTTTATTTCTTTTATGTAATAATAAAGAATTAAAATAAATGATTTAACATAATAGCCTATGTTTTAATCTGGTAATTTCTAAGCATATTCGTGAAAACCGCATTTAAATCCGTCCAGTGGTTTAGGAGATGTGCGCGGACAAACAAACAAACAAACAAACAAACAAACAAACAAACAAACAAACAGACAAAAGTTCTAAAAACTGTCCTATCGTGTTCAGCTGCTTATTTTAAGACGCCCTGTGTGTTTTTTTTGTTATTTCGCAATTACAGATTTTTTTATCTCTACGTTATTATTATATGTATAGATAGATATAGATAGATATAGATTGTTAATATGCCACAACCGCCTTTGGCTTTATTGTTTTGATAAGTGTTAAGTAAAGAAAGAAGTTACCTATATTTTTAGAATGGTCTTTACGAATACTTAATAATTTATTGCACATTATGAAATCCATATAATTATGTACATATGTTAGGTAGCATGTTTAAGGCAGAATGATCTTGATTGGATATGACAAGAAAGTGCGGAGAAAGTCGATTGATTCCTTAATCCTTCCTTGTTTTCTTAATTTGTCTTTAAGGTTCTCGTCTACCAAAAAAAACGTGTTGAAAAATAAATAAAATAAATAAATATCTGGGTAATTTTTGCACACATGGTCATCTGACCCCAAACTAAGCAAAGCTTGTAATATGGCTACTAGAGACTGATACGTACGCACATATATATTTTTAAACACATACTTAAATAGATATTAACACCCAGGCATAGAACAAACACAAATGTTTGTCCTAGATGGGAATCGAACCCACGCCCCCAAGCACAGAAGTTAGGTTCACTACCAACTGAGCCACCGGGGCAGTCAAATTTGTCTGATATCTGCTCAATTCAAGCAGTGAGCATTTTTAACGACCTCTAACCTGTGTCAGACTTCCTACAACTCGTGTGTATTGACACGAACGATCTCTCAGTAGAAAATGAAACGAAACCTCCTCTGGGATCAAACAATTGTTATTTCAAATCATCTTTATAGCGTGTGTAGAGAATATCAAGTTCCATAAAATGTTTTGAAAGAAAAATGAAATACAATTTCATAACTTCTAAGCTAAATTTTAGATTGACATGCAATTATAAAAAAAATACTATTATATCGGGTTAACAGGGTTAACAAATCTAGAATTAAGGCTCGTCGTACACAACGCTACACATATCTTCGACACTCGACGGTTTTAGTCTCCAAGCGACTACCGCCATACATTGTCGCCGACATTGTCTGCGACGCGACTCGTGTACGAACCTCAATGGATTTGTATGGCGGTAGTCGCTTGGAGACTAAAATCGTCGAGTATCGAAGATTTGCGTAGCGTTGTGTACGAAGGGCCTTACTCTCCTATTTCATGATTTGTCATCAAATCCGCTGTGATTATTTTGATAATTTGACTAAAATCTATTTTCGTCATAATATTTTATTTAAACAATAATTATAATGACTAGCTGCGCCTCTCGGTTTCACTCGCGTGGACATTTTCCCAGGATCTCATTTTTGTGAAATAATGAGTATCCTATGTTACTCCCAAAGCCCGTCTCTCTCTAAGCTAAGTTCAGTTCTATTTTTTAACCAACAACTCAAAAAAAGTTTAACGTGTATATATGTGAATTGTGTGTCAAACTGCTGATTGTACTTCTTGAACTACTAAGCATATTATATTGTCGCAAGAACTAAAATTGTATTTTTTTTAGCAAAATCTGTTAGTAGGAACTACAGTTATATGATTATTTACGGGATGTTTACCGTAATAAGGTTGTGAATGCAGCTCCGAATATTTTGGCGCAGGTTTATGCGCCATGTTCACGGGAAGACATTCCATTCATGTTCATTCATTCCATTCGCAATCTTACCACGGTAAATATCCCGAAAATAATCATACAACTAGTAGGAAATAGTCCTAATTCAGCTTGCAAGATTTGATCAAGTTAAATAAAAGCTTGTAATAAAGGTATATATCAATTTATTTATATTACACGGGAATTTCTCACGTAAGATTAGGCCGGATACGCCGACTATAGTCTCAACTGCATTCAGCGGTCTTTATCAAGGTGAATGCGCGCGCGCTTCAGTGCAAAGTGAGACATAGCCGCGCGCACGCATTCACCTTGATAAAGACCGCCGAATGCAGTTGAAACTATAGTCGGAGTATCCGGCCTAATCTTACGTGAGTAATTCCCGTGTAATATAAATAAAATGTGTAAAAACCACGTCAGTTTCCATGATAAAATTATATATATATATCGTTAGTCATAATTGTCATTGCCCAAAATATAACAGTTATGTTTTCCCGCAGCCTACACGAATCCGAAACGACATACGGGCACCAGGTGATAGTAATTCTGAAACATCTTTGTATGCATGACCGATATCAAATTCAAAGGCCGGACGAATTCAAAGATAGGTACGAGCTACGAACGTGGAATGTAAAGGACAGGAGGATAAACAAAAGCTAATATTTAGATAAGACCTCCATTCGCAACCACCGCACCGTATGACCAGCGCTGGGCCGAGATAAGAGTACGGGACGGCACGATACGTGCGCCGTCTTTGTCCTATAACATTAAAAATGGACCATTTTTTTTGTTTATTGCACTCTTCTCTCTGGGGATGTGAGGTGGGTTGAATTACGTGTTGTTTTTACATGAGAGCCAACACTTCTCTCTATCTACAGAGCAGGGTGAGTGAGGAGTAGTATGACAAGGAAACATCTCAGCGCACACAAGTTTGATTCGCTACAACTTGAAAAGTATTCCTTCTTGTGTTATTTTTTATCATCTACTAGTTTTATAATAATCAAGAGCATACCTTTAACTGAAAATGATTTTAATATTTGCACATCATAGATCTACAATTTTTACTTTCGATTTTCTTGTAACTGCGTGTCTCTCTTATTATGAAATTAAAAGCAAAATAAAACAATTTTTTTTTCACAGGTCAAAATTAATAATTGATAATCAGTAGTTAAGTTAAACCTTTAAAGGCCGACTTTTCAATCCGCAGTTAAACGGTCAGATAGTCAACAAATAAATAAACTTATCTGTCCAATAAATTTACAGGTTTTACGCCGCAGATACCCTCTAACTGACTATTGAAAAATTCGAAAGAATGCTATCACTGGAATAAATCCTATCTGATTATTTAACTGAGGCTTGAAAATCGGTCCTAAATGAAATTTCAATTAACGGTTTAATTGATGCATGAACAATAAATATAAAAATGTTGATTGCCATTAAAAAAATATGATGAACCATATTCACTGTATCTTTGAAATTCACTAGGTATTTAGTAACCTTTTAAAATATCTAAGCGTCCTTTTTAATCGAATCATAAATAAAATGGTATTCATGCACAATATCCCTGCACGTAGGCAAGTAAAATATGAATGTAAATAAATCATAAAAATGTAAAATAAATGCAATATAAGCGGATCAGAGATGAAAAGCGTACATGCATTATGCAGTCCTCTTGTTTTGAGCCAGGAAAAATCCCAAGTACTTCCAGAAACAGGGGATGCTAACAGTTGTCTCTTAGTATACAAACACCTATAGAATAATGTTATCGAGTCACAATACAAAATATTATTTTTGAATGGAATAATAAACTTGCGCTTGACTCACCTCGCTTGATGTTAATCGATGATATGGGCTACAATAAATAAAATATCTGGAACATTATTGCACACATGGTCATCTGACCCCAAATACATACATACATATTTATTTTTAAATACATACTTAAATAGATATTATCACCCAACATGCACGTAACAATGAAACACGCTTGTCTAGAAAAAAACAATTCAAAGACTCATTCAAAACTCGCAACTTCAAGACATCCCAGATAGTATTTTTTTCTTTTTTTATGCCATAGGTGGCAAACAAGCAGACGGGCTGCCTGGTGGTAAGCGATCACTGTCACATAGGGATACCTGCAACACCAGGGGCATCGCAGATATGTTGCCGACTATTAACAGCTCTTTTGTGAAGAACCCAATATATTATCGCTACTCTGAAATCCCGCAGGATTCACAAATTGCAGGTGGGAGGCAAAAAAGAACCCGTAAAACTGACAGCATGCGATTGCCACTGATCTATGATATGTGGATGAACAACCATATCGGGGAACACCCATTCAGATTCTAGTCTTAATGGTCTTCGCCTAATAATATACCCACAAGAAACTTGTTAATGAATTAAAAATAAATTAATAATTTTCTGCTTCCTACTTTTTTATCTGAAACCTTCCAAATCCAATATGCGAAACGAGAAAAGCAACCGTTTATAAAACAGATCTCCAGAGCACGTAACATTTTCATGGCGCAAGCTGCAAAATTTTCGTTCTAGATAACGTCACCTGCATTGCTAAGTTTCAAGTTTTTTATGAGTGCTTTTGTTGTTTTAAGCATTTCAGTAAACAAGAGAATACTGTGCACGTTCTTATCATTTAATTAGAGTTCTCCTTTTTAGAGATAATATGTAGTTAGTCTTGCAATATGCTCAATTCGTTATTATTTACTAGTATTGATAACCGGTTAACCTTTTGTGAAAAAACCCACTTGAAACGATATTCTCTACGATAGATATGCATGGTTTCCGTCCTTTGCCACTTCCGTTGTTATGGAAGATAATGTAAGAATGGACTGTGTGGATTGCTCTAGAATTAGGCCATATCAAATATGTAGAGAAAAATTTAGATTTCTTCTAGACAAACGTCTTCCATTTTCAGCTGCATCGATGCTTACCATCAAGCGATTTGGTGTTCAAACGTCGATCTTATGTAGCGAAAAAACATAAACCTACTCTATCAAAACTCGCGTGATCATTAATTATACACTATATCAAACTTGACACTAGCGTATTTTGTTTATAGGTCGAGACGAGCTCCCGAGAAGGAGCTGTAATAACTACGAACCGACCTTCAAAAAAGAATATTTATGGCACCGTAACCGGTCAAAATAGAGAGTAAACCTCAGATCAAATAAACTAAGGAGATATGGTAAGGTGGCGTGGCGGGTGCAAACGAATCTGGCCTAAATCAGGTTTTATGTCTTTAGTCAAAATCACCCAGAAGACGACCTTGCCGCTCTATTTTAGCATGTAGACTATTTGTTAGTTCATTGGTGTCGCTACAAGTAGTATGCGTGAAAAATTATTAAGTGAACCGTACTTACAGTTTTTGCGTTAAGTAGTTAAGCGGTATAGTGAAAAATATATATGAAACACGGAGACATTTTGTTCTCGTTGACATGTCTTCCTTATTTGTCTGATCTATTTTTTAAAGTTTATATACCTTCTTAGAATGTTTTGAAATAATATAAATATATAAATATTAATAAATAAAATTAACTCCTGGCAATTCTATTATCTCTAAATCATTAAAGGCTTTGTAATAATATTTTAAATCCTAAACATTCAAACCAATTCTCAATTATGTACCCCGGTTCTATTTGCAAAGTTAACAACGCACATTGAAACCTCGGAACCGTAAAGCCAATTATTGTGAATAAGCTTCAGTAGCAAACTGACCAATGAGGAATTTCATTTAATCGCCCGAAAGCAGTCTGTGAAAACTCAAAACAAAGATGCCAATGCCACAATGATTGAATGAAACCCGTAAGCCTTGTTCACATCGGCAACCGTTAGAATGACGACTAAAACCAGGATAATACTGTGAATTAATCATTATCAATGTAAAAAACAGCCGACAACATTAGTAAATTACGCAATTTCGTTCAATCGAATTTTACAGTTATTTTGATTTAAAACCCAAATTACAGGATCAAATTTGATGAAATTTCTATGGGACTTATCTAGTATAGTATCCTTTCAAATGAAAAAAATTTTTTCTAAGTGATTTATAAATAACGGTGTACTGAGGTAACAACCTTAAAAACACAAACGAATCGAGAACCCCCTTCTTTTTTGCATTCGGTTAGTAATAACTTAGTTTGTTATGTAACAAAGAAACATAGTAAAACACTTTTTTTTATATGATGGAATACACAATTTCACAAACGTACTCCTCCACACTGGCTGAACGGAATTGGTTTCAATTTGGTATGTACACTGGATTTAGCTGTGACACTAGATTCAAACGGCTATTCTAGTTCTGAAAGAGTAACGATTCCTTAATGACACTGGGTGAAACCGCGAGATGTAGTCTAATACATACTCACCTAATTCAAATCTTTGTTACATCATCATTTCATCATCTTCCACAACCTGCTTCCATCCCGCAAATATCACCAAGGCCTTGAAGACAAAGTCTGTGAGTGAGTTTGCGACTTGAAGGCAGACGTCAGAAATACTGTAATTAGCTGCCGATTCGACTAGCACAAGAAGGAGGCAGATCGCATAATCACGTTTTTAGAAGCTTTTATTTAATTTGCAATGTTTGTAAGCTTGTCTAGGTCAAATCTTGCAAGCTGAATTAGTTCTTTCTACCCAATTTTGACGAAATTGTCATACACCGTCAGTTTTTTGTGACAATACAATATCCAATATTGAAATATTATCAAAGTGGCCGACAAAATACAATAAAAAACATTTAAATAAATATTAAAAGCACCATTGCAATAAAAGCTTGTTCAAATTTATATTGTTTTAAATTAATGTGATGCAAAATATACGCACCTACTTCAATGTAGTCACGCCTCAACGTTGTAATAGTTGGTAGAGACAGGCTTTGAACTCCTAACTCCAACGCTTAATGAAAAGCCGGTTCGAAAACAGACGCAGACCTTTTGTTTAGAGAAAATTGTCAAGTCCTCGGGAAAAATTCGCACAAATTGGGAACACGACGGATTATTAGTGGCGTAAACGTTGGCGATGAATTCCAGTTTAGGGCTTCCTTTTTAAGTGGATATTTTAACAAATTGGAAGTAATAGTTTTTTCTACTTTTACAAGATATTTTAAAAATGGCATACGCTTAGGCCCGATTGGACACTATCTTTTAATTGCGCCGGCAACTCGCCTGATGTTAAGCGATGATGCGGTCTACGATACAGCACGCTTTGAAGAAACCAACTCACTCGTGATTTGAAAACACCCAGACATCTACTTATAATAGGGAAAATTCTGAGACCGGAGGTTTCAAGCAACCTAAATAATCACTAAGTCCATGTATATGTATGTATAATTAGGATACCTAGCAGCTACCCTTGAGTCAAATATCTGGACCTAAGCGCCTAACAATGTAATCAGGTCTGGCAAACTAACCTGACAGTCAGCACACTGTCCGAACTGTGAACTGTGGTTGTGGTGAAACGACTGTTTTATGTCAAAACTCTTAGCTTTATTTACCTTTTTTCTATTTAAAATATCTTTAAACAAATTTTTATTGCTTATGGTAGCGAATATTGAGTAGTTATCCCTCCGAATGTGTAGATATCTATGCGCGCCTACCTAAAGTCAATCGTAGTATTAACAACACTTCAAACCGCAACATCGTTCACCCTTAACACCATTAAACAGCGCCAGCAATTATCTGCGAGCTTTTTCACCCTCTCGACTCTTTTATGTCCCTCAACTGGGAAGACATAGTTTTAATTGGACTCGTTTTAAAGCACGCAAAGAGTCTTTTAATTAAAATCTTAACTCTTGATATTTAATAGAGTTGACGGTTGGGATCCCCAGTCATTAGATGAGCATATTTCTGAAGCTTCTTCATTGTAAATTAAATGTTGTTACTGGGTTTCCAATGAAATGAATAAAGTTAAAACAAAAGATTGGATCTATAAAAAAATTACAATAGTAATTTTTTTGTCTTGAATTCACTACGCACAAATACTGATTAACGATTAAGAAATTGTAAAGAATCTCGCCCTCACCTCGCATATACTAGCTTGCAGTGCCACTGGTAGTTTCGGTTTCGTAAAAGGGTAACAAACATACAAAAGAGTTAACAAAAAGACTAGAAACGCGGTTGAAACTATAGTCGGAGTAACCGGCCTAATCTTACGTGAGTAATTTCCGTGTAATATAAATAAAAAGACTAGAGTTCAGCATCAGAGACGTTGGGTTCTTTTGTATCTTTTATCGCATTTACAACGGGGAATATTCTAAAGAACTGTTTGATCTGATGCTGGCGTCGCAGTTTTATAATTGCACTAGCCGCCACTGCCTGAAAGCTCGATCCACATATCATAAGTCAGTGGAAATCACACACTGTGCTATTCACACGATCTTTCTTGCCTCATTCTTCCAAAATGTGGAATAAGCTACCTTCCGCGGTGTTTTCTAGAAGTTACAACATGGGGTTCTTCAAAACGCGAGGTACCTTTGCTTTCCTTCTTAAGACTCTCTATAGTCTTAAAGGTTCAGGAATCTATTCGTGATGCATCTGGTGTTACAAGTATCCATAGGCGACGGTGACTCTTACTATCAGGTAGCCTATACTTCTACGTACGTCTACTTGTTTGCCATTTATGTCACAAAAAAAGTTGTTAATTTATAATATTAAAGCGTTATGATATACATGAGTCAAGTTATTATCGGTGTTTTAGTATGTCAAAGATTTTAATGAGCAAACCATTTATTTTATGAAAATAATTCTAATTAAACACCAATCCAACTTGCAAGCGAAACCTAAACACAGTTGAGTGTAGTAAAATCCGACCAACTGAAAACTTTGTGATTTATTATTGTAGCCAAACTATCTGAGTATTTACTCGGACGGTTTCACGTCACAGTATCGAAAACTTTTGGTGCTCGTATATTCGTACCTATCGCTATGAGACTTGTAAGCAATTATTATTATTCAGCTGGCTGAAATGCAAAGGGGTATTTATGTGTGAAATAATAGGGACAATAAGATTCATTTTGAGTTACTCTACGTTCCACATGTAGACGACTTATGCTGTCTATAATTATTATTTTTAAGTCATGTAGATATACAGTAGAGCTACAATAACAAATATGTGATATAATATATAAGAATATATACACATAATAACACATGCAAATTTTCTTTTTCTTTTATTTTGCTAGAAGTTTTTGATTAGCATAAGATTTTACTTGTAAAATATAGGAATACTTTAAATTAGAGATAAAACATTTTTGTTGTCGTGTTACATCCATCGCCTCTCTTTTCTTAAACGACATTTTATTTCTTATCACCTCAGTAAGACGCACCCCCTGTATTTATTTAATTAACTGGAACCCCCTGTAGTCAGCGTTTCTAATGCATCTGAAAAGTGACTCAGTTCCCTTTGAACCAGAGAAATGAAGCTCATGAATTACCTTTTTCAACGGAATGTAGTTGAGGAGCAATGGAAATATGAACTCAATCAACGGACGATAACTTATTGGTTTTATCTCTCAATTCCATTACTGGGAAGTCTTCCAAAACGCATTAAAAAAACATAAAAATGCGATAAGTGGCGTTGATGTGGATCTGAAGATTTTTCAAAACCACAGACGAAGTAAGGTTAATTAAAAAACTTGCTTATCCTCTTAGACAGACAATATCTAACTTTCTATCTAAGACTGTCTGTCATGCTTGTTTTTGTATTATTTTATATAGTATTATGTGGTTATTGTTTGCTAACAAACAAAGTACTTGTTTTTCCACAACACAACACAATATATTAGGGGGGCTTTGCTTAGCCGTATAATAATGTATCCTCTTCCATGTCCCCTTTCATGTATAGGTTTCTGTGAAAATAGAGGTAGGTACTCAACTTGAAAAAATGAGAACCATGTCTCGCCAGCGCTATCTATCGATGATTGCAAAAATAATAATTGAATGATTGGGATTGGGTGTTTTTTCTGGGCAAGCGTGCTCCATCGTAGACCGCATCGCGCTTAACATCAGGCGAGTTGGCTGTCAAACGCAAGCCTATTTCTGAAAAAAATACTGTTTCTTCAGCAATAAGAAAACCGCCCATTATAAGTATTCGCTTTTTTATACCCACGAAAGAACAGGGAACAGGGTACAGCATTTGGAGGTAAGAGCTTGCGTGTTTGTGTTTATCTGTGTCTATATTTCTGTTACCGTTTGTTTCCGAAATGGCTGGTACGATTTGAATGAGTTTTCTTTTATATTTGAAAGCAAGTTTCATGGTGGTCGGTTCTCTTTAATTTTATAATAAAAACCATTATATTTCAGAAGCAGAACTCTTTATTTAACAATATATATATTCTACTGTACTCACATTACAACCGCTGATTGCTAAGACCCCAATTACACAACTCAATTCTTGCGAACAGCTTCGATGCCAGCTTAAGATACGACCGTTTGCCACCGCTGCCTCGAACCCAATGCCATCCTTTATTTTTCCATAATTAAAAAAAACGGCGGTTGACGTTTTACGAAACGTCAACCGTTCCATAGATAATAGTTTGTTTAAAAACTCGATAAATCGATTCAACTCGATTCGAAACCTAACAATTATGTTTGATGAAAGCTGTAAAGTTACCACTTTGTGGTAGAAAAGCGGTAAAAGTTGAGTTTTGAAATTAACCCTAATGGGTTTTGTCATATATAATTTACTTTATTTTAATTTCTGACATTACAAACACTGCAGTGTCCGTGGTCATGGGTAGACTAGTTAGGTGACGGATGTCTATGGAAATGTTATAAATTTTTTTCAAGTACCGATAATGATTTTAAATCAAAACGTTCCCTATGAATTCGTACCTACGCAATCACCCACGGTGTCCAGAGGTCTTGCAGTTCTGCGTCAGGCTGGTAACATCCAACATTTTAGAAATGTTGCGATGACATGCAACATTTTAATGGAAACTGGACTAGATTGGTGGAAAACAATTATTTTTGGTTCGTATCCTACCCTCAAAAGCTGTCTGCAGTAAGATGAAAAAAGCAAAATAAAAGAAGTCTCTTTTAGACTTGACTGTAACAACCGCTGCTCCCTACCTACAATGAATTCTCTTTTTGAACCAAATGTAAATGTTTTCGAAGTTACCGTTGGCAGGTATAATTTAATTTCGTTTGAGGGGAGCCGGTTGATTATAAATTTAATTTTATGTGGGGGTTGACGTCTGCGCGTCGCTACTTGGTATTCCAATGGCGCTATCGCAGCTCTGATGAGCTCCACATCATATAAGAGTCATTCAGGGTTTCAACCTGATTGGTGAAATAAACAAAATAATACTGATTTTTATGATTGTAAAAGCTGTATTGAGAGAGTTAAAAAGGAAATGAAGAGCGTTGCTGTGTCTGTAAGGACATTTTTTGTTTTAAATTATTCACAGGCTAGGCGTATGACTACAGCTTATTTTAACTGTGTAAGCTAAAATGGTCCCCTAGAATGGGAGCTAGCTGTCAAGTTAGGCTGCCGGAACAGACCATTAGGTGCTTCGAGATACATTTACAACTTCAGGGTGCTGTATGCTCTAATTCTCATCTGTTATCATACTCTTTTTAATAATCTGAAGATCTTTGTCATATGGTTTATTTATTTATTTTGACTAAATTTTAAGATAATATGTAGAAGTAAAAACAGGATCTGCCGGGCTATTCTGCAAGCTAAGTGAACGCGCAAGTGAAGTGATAAGCTAAGTGAACGTGTATTTTTCTTGTTGATTACTATAGAGAAATGTCAAAATGTCGAGTGATCATCCTTGACTGTAGTCCTTTACCCTTATAATTCGATATATTCACATTTATCTGCAGAAATAGACAAAAAAAATCACATTCACTTAGCTTATCACTTTACTTGCGCGTTCACTTAGCTTGCAGAATAGGCCGGCAGGGATAATATTTTCCTTTTTATTTTGGCGTCGCACGTCTTGTGCAATTGCCAGTGTCAGGTACTGAATTTTGATTCTAGTTTTATTAAATATCGTCAAATAAGTCACAAAATCAAGCAAAGTAAGTCACGGTCAAGTCCAAGTCATACCCTAGTAAGGTGGTGGAGACTTTACTAGAAGCTTTTGTGGACTTTTGGATAATCATGAAATTATATGTTTCAACTCATTATATCAATTGCCCACACACACGCATGTTCAAAAACACTTAATAAACAATAATCCACCATCATTAAACATTAACACTCGAAATAACACAAGTTTTGGAAAATACTGCATTAAGGTGACACCTTAATTTTTATGTTAGCGCCTAAACTCTAGACTATTCTTACTCGTAGACCAAATAAAACATCAGTAAACGGGTCAAACATCTAGCCTGTCAACGATAAATAAACTTTGTTAATAAAAACAAACATTTATTACTAAAAACAAACTTTTTCGTATTCTTCTAAGAACCTTTTCATTTGATACCCATTACCCATATCAAGAAGGTAGATATGGCCACCACCAGAACCCTGGTCATCATCTAGAACAGTACGTGGGAAGACAAATCCAACGAACCCAAACTCGACGGGATGACGTCATTTCGTTTAGGAGTTCATATGGCCATTTTCTCTCTCCATTATCAGACCAGCTCGGTACAATAACATTTCATTGTCACTGGAACTTACATAAGTATGCCAAATTTCAGCTCAATCGGTTGAGGATAACAGGGTCTAAAATTCAGTTGCAAGATTTGTCTCACACATTACGAACGAATATACTAACAGGATAAGTTAAATGAAAGCTTTTAAAACGCGAAGGCAACGTCATAGCCTACATGAAGCACATGAGTTTTCATACAATTACAACCCACCAAATTATTATTTGTAGGTTCTTTAACATAATTTTAGTTCAAATTTAAAACCGAATTAAATCTAATGAATAAAATAGAATATCGAAATATTGCTCCAATCATACATACATATGAATAATATCCTTTCGATCTGTTTATAAACAAATAAATCATCAAAGTCAAGTAGGTAGGTATAATTAAACAAAAATTAATTTTACGATTCAAAATGGGCTAGAGTAGCAAAATATTGTGGCTTTCACAAATGGCACCATTGGGAATGTAGCTTTACTAGTTTTCCACAATACATTTACAAATAATTATTTCGCAGTTTCAAATTGGGATAGTTTTACCTTTTCACTTGTACAATCCACTAGCCAGCGTATTTGTTTTTTTTAATTCTGATTGGCTTTTGTCTACATCATGCCTGATAATATTAAGTATAGTAAAGGCGAAAAGGTTATGGCAGCAACGTGAAAAAACAGTCGCGGGCATCCAGTGGATGCATATGGCAGGATGTCATTCAGTGTGGAGGTTAAAGAGGGGCCTATGTTCAGCAATGGACGTCTTCTGACTGATGATGATGTGAAAGAAAACACGTCGTCACATTGTATCATTTTCGTAAACTTGTCTATTTTCGAGTGTTAATTTATAATAATGGTTGAATATTATTTTTTAATTATTTGTGGACGTGGTCGAGTGTGTGAAAGTGCTATAACGAGGAGAAACATTTATTTGCGTGTTATTTCCAAAACTTTATGGAAGCCTCTTGCAAAGCCTCTCTTTACATGACTTTGACTTGACTGTGACTTATTTTGATTGACTCTGTGACTATAACTCGTGACGATTTTAAGCAAAACTAAAATTTAATTATTATTTTTTTATTTCAATATTAATTGACACTGGCTAATCACAAGAAGTGCGACCCAAAAATCCTCACAGGTGAAAGATATTTAAAAAAGCTAATCGCGAACTAGTATAGAACACCCTTACCTAGAAAGAAGCTGTTTACTATTGAAGACACCCATTGGGGCGTTGGAGTCAATTGAGAAGCGTGCCAAGAGGCTCAGCAACGAAGTTCTGGTTCAGACTAAGATTCTTAGTCTTGAGTATCGGCGCAAAGTTGCTAGTCTATCGTTTTTTTTATCGGATACATTTTGGAGAGTGTGCATCAGATCTGCATGATTTAATTCCCATTCCATTTTTCTATTAGATTGCCAGAGCGGGCACAAAAAATCGACACCGCTCTATGGTTGCCATTCCGAAAACCCGTACGAAGCGCTTTGATTCCACTTTTATTGTGTGAACTGCTAGTCTGTGGAATGCACTGCCTGAATGGGTATTCCCCGATAGTACAATCTGGATGTCTTCAAGTCGAGAGTAAATCGGTTTCTTCTAGGCAAGCGTGATCTATCGTAGATCGCATCATCGCTTCACATCAAACGAGTTAGCGGCCAAGCGTAATTCGGATAGGTCATGTAAAACCTTCATTCAAAATTATTTCGAATATTATCTGATTACGACTTTTTGAGTTACAGCGATAAAACTGTAAAACCTTCAAGGCATTCTTGCTCATAGGTCATTGACCTTTATACAATGTTTCTCAAACCATAATGTTTTTAAAACCATAAAAACTTTTATTTTATTTATTTATTTTTTATTTCCAAACTTACAACTACCTTTACAGGTATATTACCTAATGCGATAGCGTAGCAACATTCAATTAATATCTAATTACAGAAATAACATAAATTCCTTAAAGCTATCTTTGTGAATTCATTCAGAGCACAACCAAATAGGTCTACTTCAACGGCAATGACGTTGAGAGTGCGAAGTGCTCGTGTAAAAGGGGCCTCCTGCAGAAGATTTGTTCGTGCTCGAGGGACTGATAGCAGTTTTGGCAGTCTTCGCCGCCACACGTACCGATCAGGAACGCAAAAGTATAACTGCTTCAGTATATCCGGATTGTGCACCCTACCTCTCAGCACCTTGAAAATATAAGAAATAAGTGTGAGCTCTCTCCTGACCCTTAGTTCGTTATATCCAACCATGCCTAAAATAAATAAAGTAGGGTACATCAACGGATAAAACGGATATACTCCATATTTTTTCAAATACAAGTACCTTATGAACTTGTTTTGTATCCTTTCGATCATAAGAATGTACTTCGCCTCGTGAGGGGACCAGACGACTGCATTACATTCAAGCTGACTCCTGACTAGAGCGTTGTATAAGGCGGCAATCGCATTAATATTTGTAAAACCGTTAGCCATACGCAGGATAAAACCCAAATTTCTGTAGGCTTTTTTGCAGATTTTAGTAATGTGATCCCGAAATATCAGCTCTGAGTTAAGAGTCAACCCCAAATCCCTCACAACATTGACTATATGCTATGTCAGGAACATCTCTGAAATTTGGATAAGTCCACAGAGCGTCGTTCGTTCGATGTTTTTCTATAACCATCAATTTCTGAATTCTACAATTATATGGCTTTGGTTACGGAACCCTACCATATGCGTGTCTGGACACGCTCTTAGCCATTTATTGTTTTATTTTCGTATCTTGCGCTCAGTTAAGCCCTTAATGTTGCATACTCTAAGCACTCAACATTTCCCCACAAATGCACATGATACACCATACAAAGCACTTGGCTCGAGCGACCTCCATCATAGAAAAGCTTTAATCACGATATTGCTATGTCGGTGCATTAGAAGTATTACTTGTATCAATTGCTCTAAAGTAGATAAAAATAAACCTATTCAGCAGAATGCTGATATAGTTTGGCCAGACCACAAAGGTCCAAACTCTCGTAATAATATAAAAGTCTGCACGATATAAAACATAATGTTTAACTGAGAAAATAACCATTACAAAGTTAAGCTGATATAAAATGGTTTAACTGAATTACATAATGAAGAATAAACCGGCCAAGTGTGAGTCAATCTGTGCAATGAGGGTTCTGTATCACCGAAAAACCGATCACACAAAATACAAAAAAGAGTGCAAAAAAACAACATCACGCGGCGGTCACTGATCCAAGTACCGAACACGCCAGACGTTATTAACTTGTGATGAACAGAAATTTGTCACCGACTCGCACTTGACCATTATTAATTATTTGTTGTTTTACTGTAGAGTGTGTACTATAATCATGCTAGTTTTACACTTTTACATATTACTATTTTTACATCAGAGCAAATAAAAAAATACATTAAAAAAAGTTTGTTGTATGATGGGGACTTTTGACTTGTTAATATACCGTAACATTACATATTCTGTGAAAATTTCAACTGGCTATCTATTACTACGGTTCGAAAGATACAGCCGTTAAAAGGTGGGACGGACAGACAGCGTAGGCTTAGTAATAGGTTTCCACCCTTTGGGTACGGAACCCTAAAAAAACTAAGAAACAACCAGTGAACAAGCGTAAATATAAGTATTAAAAAGCTAATCTTAAGAATTTTATGGGCTTTAATGACAGCCTTTTATTCTTGAATACCATTACAACCTTAAGATAGTAATTTACAAAATGGCGTTTCATTTACGAGAACAAAGGGACAAATCAAAATAAAGGGCTGTTCTAGAGTTCTTTTAACGTGAAAAGCCCTTTTGACTGAAGAATTTTCACAATTATACTAAAATTATTCAAATTGCTCCACTCTGAAAGTACTAAAATAGGACAGAGATGATAATGGTTATTCCGGCTAGCCGGATCAAAAGGAAAAAATCTGCCGAAACTATAAAGTAGCCGGAAAGCAGCCAACATGCAATAACATAATAATTTCTGTACCAAATTCTACGCTTTAAAATATATACCTACAGAGTTACGCATATACCCTGACCTCCTATCGGCTAAGTACAGTTATAATGACTAATGAACCTTGTATTTAAATCTCAAATGCAAAAAGATAAACATTATCAAGCAAACGCGCACATATTATTGTCTTTAAATCTCTCTAATAATTACTATTACACAGTAATAAAACTAAACTAACATGAATACTAGCTACACACATTAAAATAAGCCCTGAATTTACCGATTACAGAACACAGCCTTAACGCAAATTTATTTCACATTAATTACGGTTTATTTTAAAGCTTTGCCTAAACTTGGCTGTGACTTGAACATTTCTAAGACGCCTTCTCTAGCTAGTCGGCATTTCAAATTAATGATTATGGAAATAGAGTTTAGAGAGAATTGATGAAAGTTTGATTCTCTTTGGAATACGCGATAATATTGAACTTTTTAACACGCTTTTATTAGCTTGGTATGTATCTACGTATCTATGTAACGGAATCTTTGAACGTTATTTTGCTTTAAAACGTCGGATTGATTTGAAACTTTGCATTCTTATCAAGGACCGATGACAATGCAAGAAAGCGGTTTTTTTTTTGTTTTTTTGAACTGCGAGAATTATTTTTTGTCGACTTCTGGTTCCCAATTCGATCCGTATATATTTTTTTTTTTATGTATGCTGATCTTTCCGACATTTGTGAATCGTATTACGTATTTCTTTTTTTCATTGTGTATAAAAAGTTTTGAGGTAATCCCACAAAAATTTCATTAACTGGGGCTCAGTGGATTTTTAACCAGCTCCAATAATACGAATGATTTTGTTCGAGCGCCTAATAATTTTGCAGTCGTTTTTTTTATATATAAGTGTGTTCTGTAATCGTTTTGATTATTCGATGTAAATTTTACCTGTTTACCTGCCTGTTTACCTCAATAAAAAAAATATATTTAACGTTAGTAGATAAATATAATTTTAGTTGTTTTTATAGTCGATAGGCTAGGCGTTTGATCATAGCTCACCTGAAAGTCAAAGTCAAATCATGTATTGACTTTGACTTTTAGGTTTAGGTAGACCTAATGTTAAGTGATGAATGTTGAAGATCTAAACACGCGTAGTCTGGATTAAAAACTGGCTCTCACTGTCTGAGTTTTTGTTCCTCTGTAGCTTGGGCATCTTTTATACATTTATATACTAGCTGTTGCCCGCGACTGCGTACGCGTAGACTTTCATATTAACATTAAGCCCCCTTTTGCCTTTCCGCTAAATCCTTTTCAGTGGATCTCTTTACCCTACAAGAAATAGGTCATAGTTTCGTAGGTCACCTAGTTTTCAAGATTTCATGATGAGTCAGTAAGTGAATGAATAAATTATATCTACACTAATATTATAAAGAGGAAAGATTTGTACCTATTTTTGTATGTTTGTAATGAATAGGCTCCGAAACTACTGAACCGATTTGAAAAATTCTTTCATTGTTGGGAAGCTACACTATCCCCGGGTGACATAGGCTATATTATATTTTGTAGCGAGGCCGAAGGCCGAGCTTACACCCGTGCGAAGCCGGGGCGGACGGCTAGTGATATAGTAAAGACAGATACTTTTGAATAAAACATGATTAACTCTAGTATGAATAGAAAAGTAGATACATACGATATATAGGTAATATATATTTATTATATATATATTTTTATCGATCAATTTCGTTATTAAACTCAACAAAATACAAGCTTACTTCATAAATAAACTAATTAGCCTTCTAACCTAAAACTGTTGGATTGCCCATAGACTGTTGAAGGCCTAAAAACTAAGAAAAAAACTGAAATATTTCCATGTAGTTTGGGTGTGACCAAACTTGGCACATTAAGGCGAGGTTTTCCCCCTTTTATGCAACGCTTCTTACTACAGATGAGTCGCATTTAGCGGAGCAAAATCATGGTGCTTACACACTGTCGTGCGTTTCACTACTTCTATTTTTGAGGTATTTTTCATATTTCTCGAAAAGTATAGCTGTAATCCATACTAATATTATAAATGCGAAAGTAACTCTGTCTATCTGTCTGTTTGCTACATAATCATGGCTAAACGGCTTAACCGATCTCGATAACGTTTTGGAAGGTAATAGTATGTATCATGAAGACATAGGCAATTTTTTTCTGAAGATTAATCGCGGAAGAAGTCCCGGGTACAGCTAGTGTAAATATGTATATATGTTAGTGTATATGCATTTATGGTTCCCTCCATATTTATAAAATCTGTATATTAAGATATCGTAGGCATCATTCATCATTCGTAAATAGGTATTTGAATAAATCCAAAAAATAAACATGGAAAAAAGCGCAAATATCTTGTTATCATATTTTATTTATATTGAGCGAAATGTCCTTAATCGTGTTTCGGTCTTTACGGTTTGCTAGATTAAACATTCGGTTTGATTAGACACCGTTTTTATAATTTTAAGCTAACCATGGAAGTATGTAAAACTAAAATGACCAAAATTTCTAAAAGTGGGAAAAGAGAGCCTTAATGCATTTTAATAAGAGAGTGGCAGACTAACTCTAGTGCAGAAAATCCCAGTGAACTCAATGCAATCCACCGGAGCTAGGCTTACCATAAATAACGTTTAGTGCCTGGCAAAGAGGTGTTCAAATTGCTTCCGTGTGATATATCCCACGTTGTAAGTACGTTTAGCCATATTGAATTTTTAACCAAAGATGCCCTAGTTACGGTCTCCCAGCGGGTATCCCATTTATTGCCACGTCGGGGCCAGGTACAATTTCACAAGTGTTTTAATCTTCGGGTATTTTGAACCTTGTACCTCCATATTAATAAATGGGAAGTATCCTTGGAGTAGTCACTCTATTTGCTATATTTTTCATCAAGTTGAAAATTTGAAGAGTGAAAAAGACAAAAATAGCTGTTCCAAAATAACTCATATAAACTGTTATTAAATAGGCAAGTTATTCGCATATTTTTTATGATAAATTACTAAAAAAATCGGTGAAAATATCAAACTCAATAAAGTGATTGATGAACACCCGTATAATATATAATTATGTCTTTTACTTATATCTATATATATGTATATAAAAATGAACCTTTTTTTCTCCTGGTCACGCTATGACTTCAGAACGGCTGGACCGATTTGGCTAATTTAGATCTTGAAATGTTTGTGGAAGTTGAGGGAAGGTTTTTTAAACGGTGAGTAAACGGCTGGACTGATTTGGATGAAATTTTGTGTTCCCGGAGCAGGTCACAGTAACGAGGCTGAGGGCTGAGCTCTACGCGTACGAAGTAGCTGGTGTCAGCTAGTATGATATAAATATGAGTATATCATTTTAGGTTACTATATTCCCATTGCTGGGACACTGGCCTTCTCTCAGAGATAGAGGATATGCCCTAATCCACCATGCATGTTGGTGAATGTCAAATATTATGTCCGAACATTTGACGTTCTTGGACTTAAAGGTTACCCGCAATGTTTTCCTTCACCGTTTTGGAGCGATGATGGCATCAAAACTGCATATAATTTATGTAAAGTATAAGTCATTGACAGGACAGGGTCGAGGATCGAACCGGATATCGTAAGATTGGAGAAGCACAATACTAACGCCTGGTCACTATCGCTCTATTAGTTATGGTATTATATTAGTATTGGTGGCCCATTAGTTAGCAGGTGCAAATGCACAAAACACCTCAAACGGGAAGCTAATAAAACCCTCTTAAAAACAACGCAACCTGTGGAAGGGCAAATGAGAACGTCAGAATAGTGTCCGGTTTCGCTCGGTCGTAAAGCAAGCTTTTTAAATTGAGATAGGTTGGCTCCGCGAGGTGTTTTATGAAAATTTCACGTTCATAACTGATGCTGGTAGATGGAATGTCGTTTTTGTGAAATGCAAAAACCGGCTTTGAATTCCGTCACGTCGCGTTTGAATTGCCGTGCCTAAATTGGCCAGCTTTGACAATATTTTGGACAAGCATTTATTGCGGTGCTGTGGAATTATGGTGATACTCGGAAGTGGCTAACTAATATGAATAAAAACCGGAGCAATCTAAAATTCTTACTAATATCCTAAAAGCGAAAGTAGCTCTGTCTCTCTGTCTGTTTGTTTGTTCGATTTTCACGACCAAACAGCTGAACCGATCTTAACGAAATTTTGCAGGGTGATAGTGTACATTGTAAGGGCGGACGTAGTGTACTCCCCCCCCCCCCACCCCAAAATGCGGAAAACTGGTAAATCACGGGTAACACCAAGGGTTCAGCTGGTAGAAAATAAATATTGTAGAAAACAGGAATAGAAGAAAACATTGCACAATCAGGTGTTCACAGCAAAACTTATGCGTACCCAGTTACCAGCTATTCCAACTTGTATCCATGAGAGGGACACAAAAACGGATTGTTGCTTAAAATTTAATCCTGAAATGGCGCCACCATCGCTGTCGCGTGTCAAGTGTAGCGCGCATCGTTAGCGTCAGAGTTCCTTTTGTCTTGACGCTTGTTATAGACTGTGACCCGCTCGAGGCCTTGTTTACCTATTCATTGGGCTTATTTTATTTTCAGAGGAAAACTTTCAGCTAGGTACATTATTAGGCAACGAATAGATAAAGATGGACGTTCAAATAAAAGTCACTAAAGCTAGGGTCTTTTAGTTGTTTTGTTTAACTAGGTGGTTATTAAAAAACTAAGAGAGAATACTGACCGCATCAAACCGTGGCGGTCAAACGGAAGCCTATTATTTAATAAATAAGTGAAATAAGTATTTTTATATATACGAGATGGAAAAAAAACCGTTTTATCTTATTTTTTTTACTAGCTGAGCCCCGCGGTTTACACACGTAGACATTCCTCAGGAACCGCGTACAATTTTTCGGATAAAAAAATATACTGTGTCACTCTCTAGCCCGTCAACTATGCAAAATATCACATCAATCTGTTGCTCTGCTACAGTGTAAAAGAGAAACATCATTTTAAAACCAATTTGTAGGATATACCCACTGTTGGTTTCGTTTATAATTAGTTCGTAAGAAATTAACTAGATGGCGTTGACCAAGCTTAAAACGCGCAAACGTTTGGTCGCCGATATCACATACTCTGTCTAGTTGTTCTAATAAATCAGATTCCTACCCATACACGTGGTGTTTCATTCGGACCAAGGAATTCTCAACCATATTCGAGCCGGATCCAGCAGGATCTGTGGTACACGTGACGGTCTTTTTGGAGGAGATTACCGGCACTTATAGCAGGCGCTAAAGTAGTGCACGCCGGGGATTTCCAGCCTCTTACACCGGAGGCAATAGTTGGAAGTCAACAGCAAAAGTGGTTCAACTACTGGCCACCCAAAGGCGGCAGTGGGGGAACAACTCAACGGCGGGGCAAGAAATCAACCGGAAATCGACTCAAGTTGGAGCAGAACTGTGGTTGGTGCCAGGGGGCGCTTCGATCGGAGTTAAACAGAAGTGCACGAGATTGGCGCTAGAGGGCGCTGCAATTGGAATCAAAGTAAAGTGCAAAGAAATCGTGAGTACAATTTAATTCATTCAAAGTGATCGTTCATTCAAGAGTAAAGTGTTAAGTGAATTTGACAGTGACAGAATTTAGGGACTTTAAATATTTGCATGCTAGTTTAGGACTTAGAATAATTTAAAAATAAGTGGTAGAAACGGGGAACCTACGGCCGATTTGAGAATTTTTCACTTCGACAAGGTTCCACACACTTGTAAAATTTTCTGTATCAATCCGAGACTTAGCAAATTCTCATCGTAAAAATATAATTGTGACAAGGTTCCATAGACTTAGTAAATTTCGTCCTAAAAATTATTTGTAAAGGTTTTGTATTTATTGATCAAAATGGATCAGATGTATAGATTACAATTAAATAAAAAAACAATCATTGAAAGGGCAATAATAAATTATAGAAAGTCACCCAAAGAACGCATCACACGTTCTTATGTACAAGCCAGATTGGATCAATTAGAAACAATATGGAATGGCTTTATGTCTACGCACACGTCTATAATTCAAGCGGCTTTGCATGAAACAGACCCGTATTTCACGGACAATGTTTATGAATTATCTGAGGAACTGTATCTAAATCATAAGAGTGATTTAATCGATGTTTTAGATAGGTTAAAGTCAGTGCAGCTGGTAGTTGATCAGTCAGTCAAGCGTGTCAGTAGTGTCAAATTGCCAAAAATACAGATTCCAAAATTTTCTGGTGTATATTCAGAATGGCCCACTTTTAAAGATTTGTTTAGTTCATTAATCCACAACAACAACACATTGGATGATGTGCAGAAGATGCACTACTTGAAAGGTTTGTTAACCGGTGAGGCCGAGCAACTTGTTCGCCACATCCCTATCACATCAACCAATTATAAGGAATGTTGGGAATTAATTGTTGTTAGATATAATAACAAAAGATTTTTATCAAATTCTTTGTTAAAACGGTTTCTGAGTCAAACTAATGTGTTAGAGACCTCAGATGGCATAAAGGGTTTGTTGGACACCACTATGGAGTGTCTCAATGGCCTCAAAAATCTAGGAATTGATGTGACTTCCTGGGATGTCATCATCATTTACATAGTAAGCGCTAAATTAGATGAAGAATCACGTAAACTGTGGGAAATGCAAACAAGTACTAATGATGAAATACCCACACTCGCACAATTCGAAGATTTTCTGGAGGCACGGTTCAGAGCACTCGAGTTTTTGAATGAGTCTAAATCCACCAAACCCAAAGCATTCATTACCAAACCATCGTCTTCTCGGCACCATGTGCATCATGTTGTCAAAAATGGAAAAAATGCTAATGTAACCAATTTATGTCCATTTTGTAATGAGTATCATAAGATTGCATATTGTAAGCTTTTTGCAAAAGAGAGTCACGATTCGCGCCAGAGTTTTGTTCAGAACAATGGTCTATGTTTCAATTGTTTAGGATCAAACCACTCCGTCAGACATTGCCGCCAGAGCACATCCTGTCATATTTGCAAGAGACGTCATCATTCGTTGCTTCACCCAAAGTCTGCATCAGCAGTAATAGACACTGCCATTGAATCTGCCAACGTAAAATCATCAGTGTCTAATAATCAAGCAACGTTATCAGAAGGCCGACAATCAACGTTAAACGTAACGTCACATTTTTCAAAGGAGTCTTCAGTAGGGACGCAAGTCTTGTTAGCCACGGCACTTGTCGAAGCACAGACAATGCATGGCTCAACACAACTGCTGAGAGTGTTAATGGACCAAGGGTCCCAAGCATCATTCATAACAGAATCAGCAGTGCAACTCCTTGGGCTTAAGAAGAAGTCAATCAAGTCAACAATATCAGGTATAGGTGGTGAGAAAGGCTCTTTAGCTTCAGATTACATAGTCACGGTGACTATTCACTCACGCCTAGATCGCAACTTTAGTGTGCAAGTACATGCGTATGTACTCAACAATATAACATCACTTTTACCATCGGCAAAGGTTGTTCCTTGTGACTGGCCTGAGCTAGAAGTAGTTAGCCTAGCTGACCCAGAATATCACACACCAAACAAAATCAACATTTTGCTTGGTGCTGAAGCTTATGGCCAAGTTTTAAAGGAAGGTTTAATTCAAGGTCCGCCAGGGCTACCAGTTGCTCAGAATACAGCTTTTGGCTGGATTTTATCAGGAAGTGTTTCCTCAACTAGTGACACCGTCAATTGTCATCATGTTTCTATCAGTTCACAAAATCAAGCTGATGACAATGAACTTCTAAAGAAGTTTTGGGAAATAGAGACTGTCATTCCCGGAGTTCAGAAGAAGACTCTTTCAGAAGATGAATTGCGGTGTGAAGAGATTTATTCACAAACTACCTACCGTGATAAAGACGGTAGCTATGTTGTCAAGCTTCCTTTCCGCGATGAAGATCCGCAATGTCAATACGGGAACAGTAGAGAGCTTGCAATCAAGAGATTCCTGATGCTAGAAAATAAATTCAAGAAAAACAGGGATCTTGCGATGCGTTATTCCGAGGTATTTCACGAATACATTGACCTTGGCCATGTAGAACGCGTACCAGAAAAGGATTGTAAAGTATCTACAGCGGTTTATTTACCCCATCACGCTGTCGTACGCGACGATAAGACGACAAGCAAGGTCCGAATTGTATTCGACGCTTCAATGAAGAGCTCTAATTCACCGTCGCTCAACGACGACTTATTGGTTGGTCCCGCGTTGCAACAGCCGTTACGTCATATCATTATGAGGTGGAGAATGCACCCCATAAGCATCTGTGCTGACATCATCAAGATGTATAGGCAGGTGAAAGTGGCTCCTGAAGACGCTGATTTTCAGAGAGTAGTATGGCGCGACAATCCAGCATCTGAAATAGAAGAATACAAATTAGTACGTATTACATTTGGTACAGCATCAGCACCTTATCTCGCAGTGAAGACTCTTCAGCAGGTTGTGGTTGATGAGGGTGCTCGTTGTCCCGAAGTAGCTGAAAAGGCAAAAAATGATTTTTTCGTAGATGATCTCATGACAGGGTGTCAAACAGTTGAAGAGGGAAAAATTATACATAAAGAAATGACAGAGTTACTTACCAAGGGTGGATTCCATCTGCAGAAGTGGGTGAGTAGCTGTAAAGAGTTAAATGAGGAAATTTCAGAGGAAGGAAAGGATAAGGTAGCAAGTGGTAATCAGAGAGAAGGAAGTAAGGACATAAAGGAAGATGGAATTATGAAAATTCTAGGAATTTGTTGGAATCGCGAACGGAACGAGTTCCAATATTCAGTCAATCTTCCGCCACAACAAACTCCAGTGACCAAGAGAAAGGTCATATCAGATATTGCGCGGTTTTTTGATCCACTGGGATGGGCAGCACTTTGCGTTGTTACATCAAAAATATTCATCCAGAAGCTTTGGCTCTCAGCTCTTGATTGGGACGAAGAACTTACACCGGAATTGATGACTGAATGGCAAACTTACCACAACAACTTAACGGAGACGTGTAGTTTCAGTATTCCTAGATGGATCAATACTTACGATAGCGATGATTCTGTAGAACTGCACGGTTTCTCCGACGCGTCATTATCAGCGTACGCTGCGGTGGTGTATCTGCGAACAAAAATAAAGAACGGAGAAATTAAAGTAAATTTGATCACATCTCGAACAAGAGTAGCACCTGTTAAGCAGCAATCCGTACCTCGTTTAGAGTTGATGGGAGCAGTGTTGTTGGCTGAGTTGACAGAAGAAGTAGCTGAAGTCATGAAGATCCCGAAAAGTAGCATTCATCTGTGGACGGATTCCACAGTGGTCTTGGCGTGGCTTAGCAGCCATCCAAGCCGCTGGACCACCTTCGTTGGAAATAGGGTATCGACCATCCTATCTAGCTTTGAAAACAATCACTGGGCTCATGTCCAGACCTCTGAAAATCCTGGAGATATCGCATCAAGAGGATTAGGAGCTCGAGAACTAACTGGCAATGTATTGTGGACTCAGGGACCACCGTGGCTAAAGAATGATACTATAATTTACTCCAGACCTAAGTCAATAGCCACGAGCATGGAACAGCGATCAATCAAATCCCATGTTGTCACTGAGAACGCACAAGAAGATCCCATTTGGACTAAGTATTCAACATTGCAGAAGTTAGTGAGAGTGATAGCTTACTGTCGAAGAGTTTTGAAGTGGAAAAAACAAACTAGTAGAGAGAGAAGATTTCAAACATATCTAGAGAAAGAAGAGAAAGAAGAAGCTATGAAAGTGTGCTTAAAACATGTGCAACAACAAGAGTTTGGTGAAGATATAAAAGTAATAAAAAGAACAGGGCAAGTGAAGTCGAAAAGCAAGTTGAAATCTTTTTACCCCATGACAGATGATGATGGAATTCTACGCGTAAGTGGTCGTATAGAAAGAGCCAATTTGGAGGAGAACTCCAAACACCTCATTATTCTGCCACACAGAAATCACTTCACCAACTTAGTAATTTTAAAGCACCCAGGAACCGACAAAATCACACGAGTCGTTACTCTCAAATGCAACGGCTCAGTAATCAAGCTCCCATTATAAAAATTATGTATTCTACCTGTAAAGAACTAGTTATAGTTAAAAGTTTAGCATTAAATTTCTAGTATCCGATGTACATTGTATAGATGTTTCATATTAATTAGTTTTCACTTGTACATTTATTAAGGACATGAACAGATGTCCTTGGTGGGCGATATGTTGGTTTCGTTTATAATTAGTTCGTAAGAAATTAACTAGATGGCGTTGACCAAGCTTAAAACGCGCAAACGTTTGGTCGCCGATATCACATACTCTGTCTAGTTGTTTTAATAAATCAGATTCCTACCCATACACGTGGTGTTTCATTCGGACCAAGGAATTCTCAACCACCCACAAATTGGGATCTTAAAATTTCTCAAAACGTAGCATACCCCAACTAATTCAAGAAAAAGCTACCAATATATGTGTATACTACAAATGTTTACAGTTTTTAGCAACACATTATCAGCATTATGGCTTCCAAACAAAAGTACTGCAACGTACTTTGACGAAACTACAAAATTTTATCGTCCTAGTACAACAGTAAATCAGATTCCAATCGCTTCCCAACCATAACAGCTAAGCCCTACGCCAAAAACCGATACTCATAGGTCATCGACATAATCCAGAACTCATTGTTCCCACTGCGGACAGACGATCACACTATACTATCAGTAAGGACTCCGTAGACGGACAAATTAAAAAGAAGTCGCGCACAAAAAAGCATTAGTGCTGAAAAGTACATGTAAATCAATATCGCATCGTGCTAAATATGTATAAAGAAGGGTTCACAACATTGTTAGAACTTCCGAATGTTAGTCCAAAAATACTAAAAAAATCATAAGTGCTGAAAAATACACGTAAGGTTGCCTAGAAGAAATCGCTTATAGAGATAAGGCCGCCAATTGTTTCACTAGTTTTAAGTTGTTTTTATCTTATTATGTACCTGTGTAATTTTTGGTGAGAACAATAAAGATTTATCTATCTATCTAATTAAAATCATATCGTGTTAAATATCAAGAAGGGTAGACAACATTGTTAGAACTTCCTAATGTTAGTCCAAAATAATGCGCCGCTGTCGAAATCGCAACTATGCGTCATAGAAGTGCGCCTATATCTGTTCATATAGAATTACGCGAAAAATTTCTACTAAGCAGAAAAGGTTCCGCTATACTCATCATTATGAACAACACTAGAGTCGCGAAAAAAATATCTGTTGTTCCATAGAAAACGATCATTCACGATCGACAAAATGTATGAAGCTCCTGATATTTACTCACGATTTCTGAGTTGGTCCTGATTAAAATTGTTCATAATTATGAGTATAACAGATCCCTTTCGGCCTAGTACAACCTTTTCACGTAATTATGTATAATAAATATATTGTGCTTATTCATGTTTAGACTGACGCGACGTGCAACAACGACGCACTAAATAAATCGGAAAAGGACTGACTTCACACTCGTGCGCAGAATACTGGTTAGCACCACTGTTTGTATCTTTAGAAAATTTTATTCGCTACGTCGTTCGCTCTGTGAAATTTTCAATTGCAGTAAGCTTACTTACTTTCTTTCAAAAGTCTAAGTTTAATAAGTTGTAAATTTTATCCTAAGACAGTAAGTTTAGCAGTCAGTCATAATTTCATCCTTATTACCGATAAACATTTATTAGTAGTAATGTTGGGAAGCTCAAAGTGCCTCGTCAAAAAAATTCTAAATTTAACACTTTATTTTTCAACACAAATTATAAATGCAAAACTTGAATGCTCTAGGATATGGTTGCTCGTCCATGCTGTTTATAAGTGGTACCATGTCGCCTTGCCCTGGCGACCTTCCAAACCAATGTTTTTACGCGAACAAACTTTTTCAACTATCCCGCTGTTTGTATTAGTTGCCCACAAAAAGTTTGAACTAATGCTATCCTCTAAAGCCGCGTTGAAATTTTTCAATGGCCAACGTTTCAGATTTTTTTTTGGCTCACCAGATATTTATTGCGTAGGTATGCGCTGTTTGGAAATGACCTGTTTTGATTATTGTAAAAACAAAAAAAAAAGATGAATGCGTGCGCGCACATTTTGTGTCAAACGCAGTTAAAACTATAGTCAAAGTAAATTACCTAATCTTACGTGAGTAATTAATTCCCACGTAATAAAAACAAAAATACATTAACTAAACAATACTTAACGCTGCTTTTATAATTAAAAATTCTGAAAAGGCACTCGGCCTTTACGAATTTATGTAAGTACGTTCTTTGTAAGAGTTTAAACTTATAACAGGGGTACATTTTAAGTTACAATAATATTTGTTGCATAAAATAATCTCCTCAACTGAACACTGATAAACCAAGATAAGTAACTCATATTTCAGTCACAATAAAACGAACAATTGCACCTGACTGGATAGCCTCACGTTTTAACAAATACAATACTGCAAATAGGAAATTGTATCACGTAAGAACCCGACAGAATGAACAACAAGCGGACATCGCAAAAACCTTGGGCATTAACAACTTGTGTGGATAAAACCGCAATTTTTTTATTTTTTTTATTTATTATTTATCTCAGTGTATAAAATACATGCTATGTATATACAACTCTGCCAAACTGCGTAGCAGTTTGTAGGCAGATATCTACTCTCATTACAACATTGCAGTATTGAGTAGGAACATTTTTTTAATTTTCTTTTTAAGGCAATAAAATGTGGTAAGCAAGACCTGTTCGTATTACACAGTGTTAGGTAGGTACTAAATCTAGCTGGTTAATTATCGCTGCACAATTATATAAATTGCACTGATGAAAAATGATGAAAGGGATTTAGGTTCGTTAATCAAGCTCTACATGGTATAAGGGTTTTTCTAGGCATACAATTTAGCTAGAATTATTTATTGGCCTAACGAATGCGAAAGTGCTCTTCTTCTTCTTTTTTTTTAATTGCAGAATAGGCTTGCGCTTGGCCGCCAACTCGCCTGATGTTATTCTATATATATATATATATTCTCTGTTCTCATTCTCATTCATTCGTAATACACTTTCAATAGCTTTTCATGGCTTTCTTTCGGAAAATTTATCTAGATGGTACTATTAAGTGTAAGTTGCGATTTTTGTACGTATAATTACAATTAAGAAGTGACATTAAACTGATCTGATGATTAACTTCATCAGTTCAGTTTGGTGGTACTAGGGGGTAGATAGTGGAACTCTTCAATGGTAAATTAACTAGTAAACCCCTGGAGATTGGTTTCATTTGGTTTGTTTTAACGAGTTCCATACAATAGGTGCACTTGGTGAGAAGGGTTTTTGTTTTATTCACTGTTATTCATTACAATTCTTTGTGCCGGGAATGTCATGGAACAGATCCAAAGGTACGAACAATTCACACCTAAACCCTTAGCCAAAATTTAAACTCATTATTAACTATCATAAAACATCTGTCTGGCTGTAATCTCAGGACTCTGGACCTCTTGTACAGGCAGAGACGCTTCTTAGCCATACTGTTCATCAATAACCTTTTCTTCGTCTATAATAAGCAGTTAAAAGACACCCAAATGTAAAATCTCGTTCCCTTTTTCTTTTACCGCAATTTTGAGGTCACCCTTAAAACGCCCGCCTAAAATCATAATTAAAATCTTTAAAAGGGGTAAACCAACAGATGTTAACTTAAAAAATATGGTAATTGTTAAAATTAAACAAGCAATCCCATTGTGTACTAAACGAGGTCTTCGGATGGCTTTCCGTGGAAATGGGCTATTGCCTGAAAACGCAATGTGCACATTCATACAGTACACCAAGTATTGCGTAACTTGGAGATTACTGTGAAGGAATCACAATTTTTCAAAGGTTTTCGAAAGGGCTTAGTTCACGATTAGTCACAGTTTAACACCAGACCCATTAATGACCCAAAGCCTAAAAATGACTGCGTAGGAATATAAGCAATAAGCAATTTTTATGTTTTTATTTTCATCTAGATTATATTTCGAGATTTTGAATCTCTTCCGTCACAAACGTATGCCACGAAACTGTAAAAAAATTACGATGAGATAGTTGTGTCGGAATGTTATTATAAATGCAAAGTATATCTATCTGGCAAAAGTAATAATGTATCTCTCTCTCTCTCTCTGTCCGTTTCTCTGATTTTTTCTCAATCTGTACATCATCAGGACCAAACAGTTTAACCGATTTTTATGAGAAAATAATGTGCATTTTAAGGATGAACATAAGATACATATAGTCTATAGATACTCTGTTTTTTAGCTGTAGTTAATAGTTTTGGATAGTTCAGGACAGGTATTCAGTTTAATTAGGTAGATTTAAAATAAGATATTTAATTTGCTCCTTTTTTATTTTAAGTTTTAATTAATTATATTTAAGTTTATGTATATATTCTGTTATATTTTTTTAAGTTGAGCATTATAAAAATAAACCTCTATAGATTACATAGAGCAAACTAGAATTTTTAGAAAGATGGCAGAGTGCAGCTTTTATCCAATTAATGTAAATTAGTCCGAATGATCCGATATTATTTTCGCTATATTTAAGACACTCACTACATCTATATTGTGCGTTAAATGTACCAAGTTTAAACAGCGATTAGGATCAGGATTTAAAGTAATTTGCATCGTAATGCTAACGGTATCGGTTTATGACCTCCTACAGGATATTAATTTCTATTTATAGATATACTAGCCGTCCGCCCCGGCTTCGCACGAGTGTAAGCTCGGCCTTCGTCCTCGCTACAAAATATAATATAGCCTATGTCACCCGGGGATAGTGTAGCTTCCCAACAGTGAAAGAATTTTTCAAATCGATTCAGTAGTTTCGGAGCCTATTCATTACAAACATACAAACATACAAAAATAGGTACAAATCTTTCCTCTTTATAATATTAGTGTAGATATTTACTTTACTTACCTATTCGATAACTGATTCCACAGTGCCTTAAGTCGAAAGTCTTTTGCCAGTGCCTCCTTCCTATGGATCCGAGAGTACACACTGTTTTTTATTATTATTCAATAATATGCTTGAGCTTGACCGCCAACTGGCCTGATGTTAAGCGATGATGCGGTCTACGATGGAGCACGCTTGCCTATAAGAAACCGATTGACTCGTGATTTGAAGACACCGACACCCATTAACTATCGGGGAACATCCATTCAAGCATGCCACGGACTAGCAGTTCGCACAATAAAAGTGGAATCAGTGCTTCGTATGGGTTTTCGGAATATCAACCATAAAACGGTGTAGATTTTTCGTACCCAGCCTGGCAGTCCAATAGAAAATGGGCAGGAGTGAATTAGATCATGCAAATGCGATCCACACTCTCCGAAATGTATACGATAAAAAACCTGTAGACTAGCAACTTTGCACCGATGCTCATGACTAAGAAGCTTAGTCTGAACTAGACATTTAAAGTCAAAGTGGCAACAGGCTGGCCATATGGCCAGATATCTCTAGAAGAACCGATAACCTTTGTGGACTCGAATTCTAGAGTTAGGACTGCGTTTTAGCAAACGTAGCAGGATGCCCTGCGGTGAAATAGGACGCGACGACCTATAATCATTCTATTTTTTTTTATGTTTTCCATTTTAGATTAATTATAAATTCTCCTGATTAATGCGACGCGTGACCAAAATGCTGGCGTGTTTCTGGCTCAACGCATAAGCATTTCCATTCAGTGTGGTAATGCCGCCAGCATACCGGGTACGCTGCCAACTGATAGTTGGCTTGAGCATTTGGATTGTCTTTAGACCTTCAACGGTCTATGAGCAGTCTAATTTTTTTTATAATGTTAGCTTGTATTTTGTTTAGTTAATAAAGACACTTGCCCACTTTTTACTTAATATAAAGAAATACTACCAACATTTTTTTTATATATATTTTTTTTATTGTAAAATAGGCTTACGCAAATGTTCGTAAAAGCCGGCCATTGGGGATGGAGAACTCACCTCATTTAAAAAAAAAATTAAGAGCTCCTGGTTGAACTGGAATGGAACGCATGCTCATGCGTTGAGTATTTCAGTACTTTCAGCTTAATCTAAGCTGTGCAGTGTACATTCAGCGAAGTAATGCTGAGCATTTGTATTATTTTTAGACTTTCAATGGTCTATGGATAGTCTGTTTTAGTATTATAGGCCAAGTAGTTTAGGTACGTACCTATATAATGTTAGCTTTAATTTTGTTAAATTACAAAAATAAATAAATTTGATTTTAATAATACAATGACACAATTAATATTTGTGAAATAACTTCAATACAAACAAAAAAAAACATCCACATACACAATCTTGTATGTGAATTGAAGCTCACTAGGACCCAGAATTTCAGCGTCCATTTTCTTAAATAGTTAAGTTGCGGTCATATCGAAACGACTCGAGCATGAGACCCGAGAGAATTTCTAAGAAAAATACACACTCCTCCCTTCTGGATGTAAATTAGGTTGAAAATTCAAAAGAGCACTTAGTTTTAAACCGGAATCAAGCTACTTCAAGTATTAATTGCTTTTCGTGGCTCATTGTGATTCAGATCTGCCAGAGTGAGATGCAAATTACGATAAACTTTTCCAACTGTTCCACTTTTCTAACGGAAATGTGAAAAGTTTAGTGAAAAACACTGCGCGTTGTGGGATAGAAAAGTCTATTCGCAGTTTACAATAACCTATTTTTCTTTTTGTTTGGTAAATGCCTCATAAAACAACGCGTTTAATCATTGGAACTTTGATGGAATAGCTTTAGTATAGAGGCCATTTGTCTCCTTTTGTGTTAGTGGTTTTTTATACTAATGATGCTGGCATTTGCATTGTTTCGCACTTTACTCATTTCCATTACTGGAAATGAGTAAAGCTGAAAACAATTTACAGTGACAATGATAGAATGACTTTATCAGTCGGTGGAACTGAGTAATTTATATGATGCATAGATTTCAAAATATTTGAATGTGCTCTAGTTTCTACGTAGAAATGATAAAGAGATATATCAAAATAATTACTGGCTGATTAATATTGTTATTTAATTTAACTTAATATTAAGCATCCACAAACACTTTAATATAGATAGATAGATAAACTTTTTATTGTTCACACCACAAATTACATATTACACGATAAAATAGCTTTAAAAAAACTAGCGTAACAATCGACGGCCTTATCGCTAAGAGCGATCTCTTCCGGGCAACCTCAAAATGTCACAATATTATCTGCCTCAAATTCACATAAATCAGCTTTATCAAACGAAACTTTACAGTATGCAGTTGTATTGTATGTAAAACTATAAGTATCAAATAAACAAAAAATAAAAACATTGTATTCCATCTTAGAACTTTAGACGAAAATCTGGTTCGCCAGATTCTATGAGTCGCTGACTCATCGACTAAGTAACCAAACTGTAATGGGACGACACGATGGGAATAGTGAGATGGCCTCTAAATTGCGTCTGTCAATTACGACTTGAAAGCTATTATTGTTTTAACTTAAGATAACAAAATAAAACATCAGTGATAGTTACTTGATCGATAGGTTACTCACGTTTTTAAGATCTTAAATTATTGGTTTTTTTTATTTATCCATTTATACCGTTCGTATGTTATAGACGTAATTACTTACACGCATTTTACGCAAAATCCGATCTGAGTTTATTTTCACTGTCAACTTTACTTCAATAGCTCTAAAGTTTTCACAAAAGCAAACACAAAGTTGCCAAAGTAATCACGGTACTGTCAAAAAACGCAATGTGGAAGAGAAACAACTTTAATTGTTAATCTTAATTAATATTATAAAAACGAAAGTTACTCTGTCTCTCTATCTGTTTATTCGCTTTGCACAACTAAACGGATAGGAGAAATTTAGTAAAATTTTACAGGATGATAGTGTACATCAAGAGGATGACAAAAGGTAATTTTTTCTCCAGAAAATGAGGAAAAACTGGAATATTACGGTGAACACTGCGGGATTCAGCTAACTAATTAGATAATTATTAATTAATTTCAATAGCTTATTAGCTAAAGCAGCACAAACTAATTACATTAGTCAATCAAACACAAATACAAATCGAGTAATGTAACATAATGTCATCTATCTATATCTATACATTATAATAAACACGTAGAGATAGAAAATTCTGTAATTGCAAAATATTAAAAAAATCACACAGGGCGTCTTAAATAAGCATCTGTACAGGTAAACGTTAAGACAGTTTTAAGAATTTTTGTATGATAGATAGATAGATAGAATAGAAAACTCTTTATTGTTCACACCAAAAATTATACACGTACATAAAAACAACTTAAAAAACTAGTGAAACAATTGGTGGCCTTATCGCTATAAGCGATCTCTTCCAGGCAACCTTAGGCAGGTATGTTTCTTTCTCCACGCACATCTCCTAAACCACTGGACGGATTTAAATGCGGCTTTCACTAATATGCTTAGATATGATCAGATTGAAGTATAGGCTATGTTATTTTGCGCAAGGGCCGGATTAAGGGATAAAGAATTAGCGGATTAAGAGAGGTTTTTTTTTTTAAATATCACTCGATGTCAATACAATAAATCAACCTGACAGTCACATGTAAAATTAAAACAATTGTAATGGTACAGATTTAAAAAAACATATTAGCGTCAAAAATAAAAAATATTTCACCATAAAAACAAACATGTCAAGAGGATCTTCTTTTTCCGCGTCCACCTTGCACGCTTAGCACGATTAAAAAAATGAAATCCAAATATATTTTTTGCATAGAATCATATAGAATGAAGCAATCGGTGAACAAATAAAATTGTACGAGGTAAGCGCTTCCAGCACTTTCTTTTAATCGTTAGATATTTCACAGCCAGACGATTTTTGTATATCTATAGACTCTCTAAAAACGCTTAATTTCTGTGTTAATAAATACTGTCTGATGATTTAAAATTTAAGCTTTATTATGAAAGTTACCGCTTTGCATTCAATACAATAACGGTTTTACGCCTCTTCACTTCCTTTGTCACTGGCAGCACGTAGGCTTTACGTCATTACCGCTTATCACGAATCCGTCATTGTGTCATACAATTAAGCTTACAAAATAATACAATCTCCCTGTAACACGCAGTGTGAGGCACGTTCGCTGAACAAGGAGTTAATTAGTAAAATGCAGCGCGTCGCGCGCAGGATTGGTTTGTGATGTGTCAACTTGTTAATGAAAGTAGACCAATGATAGACATAATTAATTAAAAGGAGATAATTAAATTAAAAAAAAAAAAAATTCGTATTCTTCTCACCAAACCCTTTAATTTGATGCACATATCAAGAAGGTAGGACCCTGTCATCATCCAAATTTACATAAATAAAATATATATTTATTAAATTTCAGATCAATCTGTGGAGGATAACTGTTCTAAATAAAATTCAGTTTTTAGATTTTTCCTACACATTCGAACGAACATACATACTTACTAGTTGATTAAAAGCTTGTAAAAAAAATTTTGCAAAGGAACTGAGGAATTGTATTCAGAACGAAAAAATTCTCCAGATAATAGAATGTTTTTTTTTACATTACAAAGAGAACTGATCTTCACCGCAATGAAACAGTTCGCCGAAGAACCAGAGTCATGGCATAGCTCAGCGTATAAGTAAGCAAAAGTGGCAGTGGATTGGTCATATGTGACGCAGAACCGATACCCGCTGGGGTAGACATGTTCTACAGTAAAGTTCATGATTCAGCAAACGTAGTGGTGTAGGACACCATACACCCTGAGACTCGGTATAGTGATGATAAACGTAAGGCAGTTAGCAGTGACTGGATGTTGAAATTCTCACTGAGAAGTGTGCTTTGCGAGAGTCCTGTGTGCAGTAGTGGACTAAGGTAGGCTGCAAATGATGATGATGACAAAATAGATGGTAATTAAACGTCTCTATTGAAAAAGTCTCAATTCATCAGTAATTCAACCTGCCGTAATACTAATATTGCCAACAGTATTCTATGAACCCTGTTTTAGCACAATGGAGATTTTCTCTTTTATAGTCTCGCTTATCAGAAATCTCATGAGAAAATAATGTCTACGATAGATTCAGTAATAAAAATCTAATTAGAGGCTCTGATTGAAACTCTCACTACCAACCGTCGTAAGGTAGTTATTGCCTTTACTACTATATATCTTCTCATTTTCTATATACTTATTGATAACTAGCCACCCGCCCCGGCTTCGCACCGGTGATCTGCCGAAAACCGAGCTTGGTTTTCGGCCTCGCTATCGTTCGCGCAAAACTTTATGAGCCCTCTGAAGTTAGGCCCAGTGGCTGCGCAGTACGCATATTATAGGTATCCGAGGGACTTTACAGGGCGTCGGGGAGGCCTCGCGCCTAACTTCAGAGGGCTCATAAAGTTTTGCGCGAACGATACAAAATATAAGGTCGGGGAAAAAGTTTCTTCGTATTTTTTAAACAAATTCAAGACATATTTTTTTCAAGTTTAATTACATTTAATTATAATATATATGTGCCATTTTGTTCGATAACTTGTTGCCATCTTGTAGGTAGTGACATGATCCCGTTGCTGTAGAATTTTTGGGACTTCTGATCAAAAAAATGCAACAAGTAGTTTTGACAGTCCTCTCTTGATGTTAATCTAACACTACCCAAAGAATTCTGAAGAGATCGAAACAGGTGGAAATCTGAGGGTGCAAGGTCTGGGCTATATGGTGGATGCATTAACACTTCCCAACCAAGCTCTCTAAATTTTTTCTGAGTGGCCAAAGATGTGTGCGGTCTGGCGTTATCATGATGAAAGACCACACTCTTTCTGTTGATCAATTCCGGCCGTTTTTTCTCAATTTCTTGTTTGAGACTCATCTGCTGTTGGCAGTAGAGATCCGAATCGATGGTTTTGCCCGGCGGTAAAAGCTCATAATGAACGATGCCCTGCCAATCCCACCATACACACAGCATCACCTTATTACGTGTTAATCCGGGTTTCGCTACAGTCTGTGGTGCTTCACTGCCCTTTGACCATGATCTTTTGCGCACATTCTTGTCGTAGGTGATCCATTTTTCATCACCAGTGATCAATCTTTTCAAAAACGGTTCGGTTTCGTTACGTTTCAATAGAGAATCGCAAATGAGTACACGATTCATTTGGTTTCTTTCAGTGAGCTCGTGTGGCACCCAAATATCGAGTTTTTTGTATACCCAGTTTTTTTCAAATGGGTCAAAACTGTTTTGTGGTCAATCCCCAGTTCTTCAGCTACGTCGTAACTACTAATATGCCGATCTTGGTCCACTTTTTCAGAAATGGCATCGACTTTATCCGTAACAGGGCGACCAGAGCGAGCTGCATCTTTGACATCAAAATTCCCGGACTGAAAACGCTTGAACCAACATTGTGCTACTCTTGATGACACTGCATTAGGTCCATAAACGTCACAAATTTTATTCGCGGCGTGTGTCGCATTTTTCCCTTTTTTGTTATAAAATTTCACAATATATCGAATTTGTTCGTTAGATTCACTCATTTTATCGAACAAAAAAACAATTGAAAAATGGCGGGAAATTGCTTTTTACGTTTTTTATTCCTTTTTTTAAATGTTATATTTTTAATGGTATCAAAACCAGCCAGATACAAACAGTACAACGGATAAGATTTTTACTACAACTTTATACATACAAAATACGAAAAGACTTTTTCCCCGACCTATTATAATATACGTCACCCGGGGATAATATAAAATCAGTTCCGTAGTTTTTGAGTTATTTCATTACAAACATCCAAAAATACAAATATTTTCTCTTAATAATATTAGTATAGTATATTGGCCTACAACCTCTGGTAGCTTTTCCACATCATACTAAACAACTTTTGTTTTAAGACTTTTCATACAATTTAACACTCGCGCTAGATTTATTTTTTCGAGTTTGTGTGAACACATTTTAGTAATGTATTTTATAAGTGCAAGAGTTGGTTGGGCTTCGTTCAGGGCCCACGATTCATTCCATTTAAATTTGCGTCAAGTTATTGCTATTTGGAGCCTTAATTTAAATGTTTTTATATAGAAGAAAATAAAAGACGAATTATTAATAGTCATGGAACTAAAATTGTTGGTTATGCAGTATGAGTCTAGTAGTCATAATTCTATCCTAATTCTCTGTCAAAATTAATGATTTTATTCAGTTTTTTCACAATGTTATTGCAACTGTCAGTGCAAATAAATGCTATTATAACCCTGTATAAAATGAAGCGTCAACGACTAGGAAGATTAATTCGTTTGAAGAAGGTTTTCATCTTAATTTTAGTTGCATGAAATTTTTTTACGCAGTGACAAACCAAATACACGTACTATATCACAGTTTATCATCGCCAGCAGTGCGATACAGGTGCGCGTGAAAGCCTGGCTAATGAGAACGTAAATATTTCACGGCTACCCGCAACATTTTATTGATAACTACGCTGGTTCCATGCCGTTAGCCATTACGAATCATAGTTTGCAACTGATGCTTTCATATTCAGAATTACGCGTTCGCTTTATGGAAATGTTTCAATGGATTTTGTGGTGGTGTTTTTAATGATGCGAAGTTTGATGTTCAAAGAATTATATTGCCTTGTTATAGAGGATAATTTTTAACTGCAAGGCTTACAAAACATCAACACGGTTATTTATAGAATCGAATGAAGAGACAATTAAATTGATCACTGCTTGCCAATACTATGCTTGGAAGCAGGAATAGAAAATCTACTACACGCAATAAAAAATGTTTTATGATCGTGAAAACCTAAGATAATCATTAATTGACTTAAGTTAACCTCCAAGGTGTGTTGAAGTTCTCGACATATTGATGACCCAGCTGGCTCCAACAATAGGAAAATCGATCGAACCATCTTACATTTCCGTAAATAGAGCAAGTCTGCATCTCTATTCTCGTCCCTATACGTTATTCATGACTCGCGGCTGACACTGGTTTAACTCGAAATTCCTCTGAATAGGATCAGGTAGATACGCCTACGCTTACGAATTTAGAAAAAAAACTATAGCATTCATATAAGCTATTCTTTTGCGTGATTTATAACTGTTTTAAATAAAATCTTACAAGATATATATCAATATATTGGGCTGGCAAAGCATTGACAATAACGCTAATGTTGCAGGTGTCCATTGGCTGTGATTGTTGATAATGATATCTCATTTTTTTTCTTCTTTTTAATGTTCGCAATGTGATGAAAATAAAACATCAGCTGACGCTAGAGATCAAAAAACGACGCACTCTAGTACGCTTTAATATCATACGGTGCGTTGTGGCGTAACTAAGTTTGCTTCTGCGGCGCAGCAGCGGCGTTTTACATAGAAAATCTGTAGTATGCCGCACGATTCGCTTCTGCACTACAAGCTTTGCAAACGAAAAACACGACATTGCGGCGCCGCACCGTACCGTGTGGCATTGTCCTTACATTACTGGTTTGCAACATTCTAAACCACACCATTTTGTTCCACCTGATTTTGACAACTTTAGAATAGAAATCAGCTGTCAAAATTCGTTGTTAAACCATCGTTATCTACAAGAAATGTAAATAAAGCCCCATGTTTAATTTATAAATCATTTTTGTGTCATCCTTATGGAACACCATCGCATGCTGTGATCGCGTGCAATCGCTATATAATATTACTTACTTCTGTATGCTCAAAATACACAACAAACGCAACCCTTTCTAAATAAAATTATAGATTAGATAATTTCGATGCAGAACCGCTGCTGGGTTTATTATTTACCTAATAAACAATAACAGCGAATATCATGGACAATAAAGTGATATTTTAGTATGTGTTTCGCGACGACAATGCTCATTTTCACGCGTCTGTGCTTATGGCTTTGTCTATTTTGGTTATAGAAAGAATTGAGAGGGTGCGATGTCTAAGATTTTAAAGAGATATTTTTTTATATCTGACTATTATATATCTATACAAAAATTTCTGTCTATAATTTTTTTTTTTGCAAAAGTTTGAAACTTAAATATAAAAATCACTTATCAAGAATGAATCGGTTTCTTCTAGACAAGCGTGATCCATCGTAGGCCGCATCATCGCTTAACATCAGGAATGTTGGCGGCCAAGCGCAAGCATATTTTAAAATAAAATAAAAAAGTTTTTTATAACCTACCTAGGCACCAAAAAAAAATCCTAATCTATTCTGGGAATTTACGGCTACTTCTTAACGCACAGCGCTAAACCAGCGCAGTGCAAAAAATCACGCGAAGTTAACCTTACGCGCCGGCATACGGTTGGCGGTCGCGCAAATTTTCACATCACCTAAACAGAATCGCTTAAAACAGGTAGCCGTAAGGTCTCTTATCTAATTTTAACTAATCTGAACCAATCTGCGAATCGCATAGGTATTAGGTTCACTTTGTTTTTTACATCTCATTTTATAATGTTGTGTATAATAATACACAACATTATAAAATGAGAATAGATAATAACACAATTAAATGAGAATAGTTTATTGTAATTGTAAGTATACAATAAACGATATCTTGTGATATAAACGATTAGAAATATAAAACACTGTTTTGTTGTTCACTAAAGTATATGATTATTTACGGGATATTTACCGTGGTAAGGTTGTGGAAGGAGCTCCCGATATTTCGGCGCAGTTACATGCACCATGTTCACGGGAACACAAATCGGGAGCTCCTTCCACAACCTTACCACGGTAAATATCCCGTAAATAATCATATAACTTGAATTAGAAACATCACTATAAAATGATGATGCAATTAAACTATAATTTTATCTGGAACACTTCAACAACGTATGTTTTACTAAGTCTACTGATAAAGCGTTAAAAACTAAATCTTTTGATTACAAAAGCGAACTCAACATGAGTTAAGACTTTCTTTGAACCAAGTTGGATATTTTTTTTATTATAATTTATTTATTTGTATATATAGCAGTACGACCTAAAAGAGGCCGCAGGTAAACGCTGGATGCAGGCCGCTTCCAATCGGCCCTTTTGTAAATCGATGGGGAGGCTTTTATGTTCAGCAGTGGATGTCCTACGGCTAAAATGATGATCATGATAATTATAGTAGTAATATGCCACCGCCGTGGCAATAATTTGTAAATTACTAGATACAAAAAAAATATACTAAATGTAACATCGCAATCTTATCCATCTTATCCTTTCTTCAATGCCCCTTTTGCAATAACAACCCCTTTTTGAAGCACATGAGGTGTCGTTTCTATCGTCTTATTAAAATAAGTCAATGTACCTAGCAGTAGGGTCATATCTATACATATAATAAAAACGTAGAGATAAAAAAAACTTTAATACAAAAAAAACTCTGCATAAAAACATCCGAAGACATAAAATAATTAAATTCCGCGTTAAAAGTAGCCTTAGTTACTCCATAACATCAGCTATAATATGCCAGTGAAAGGAAAGATGAAAAAAAACAACCTCTTTGAAGCAACCTCCTTGGTAGCGCACTAGCGCATAACCTCCTTTGACATGACAAATTATTTTTTTCTATGATGTAATCATCATGTAAGTATAGGCTTCAATAATTCTTGTTTTTGTTTTTTTGTATGGCAAATATTATTTTAAAAAAACTGTTGATCCGATCCCTATCAAATTTTACAGGATCGCTGGGCTACTTTATATAGAGTTTTTTTGTATTCTGTTGTGATTTGGAATCCTCAGTGCGCGATCCCAACTCGCACTTGGCCGTTTTTTTATATATAAGAAGATTTGAAATGCAGAAACAAAGTGTTGAGAACAAGAAAAACCCTTGCTACCTATCTAAATATTTCCGGAACCATTATAATAACTAGGTACTCGAGTAGTAGCGCGTTATTACATAAGTATTTTATGATATCGTTTAACGTAACGGGTTTTGTATTCAAAGAGTTCTTTTAGGAATGTAGCGTGTTATAGTTTTAGCCGGATATACTGCTAAGTTATAACAAGAGATTCGTATAATTCTGCAGTTGTTCCTTTTATTTATATAATGCACTTTAGTAGCTGTAAGCAGTGCTTAACTGTTTCTTAGCTGAACAAGTTTTGAGATAAGTAAATTTAAGTTATTTATAAAGTCGAAATCCGTCTTAATCTTACGTACTCACGTACGCATATAAATCACTTAAAAAATGTGAGAAAACTATGTTTCCATAATTTTTTTACCTATACTGATCGCTACTTTTGTTATGTAACCCTCATTTGGAAGTCTCGTTAAAAGCAAATTTCTACCATATTGTAAGTGTATTCTTTTAGATACAATCGACTTATATATTTTACAGTAACACGGCTAAACGGCTTAACCGATTTCGATAAAATTTTGGGAGGTAATAGTATGTAGCATGAGGACGGGCATAGACAATTTTTTTCTGAAGAAATCGCGGACGAAGTTGCAGGTACGGCTAGTGTTATATAAAAATATCTGGGACATTATTGCACACATGGTCATCTGACCCCAAACTAAGCAAAGCTTGTAATATGGCAGCCAGAGACTGATATACATACATATATATTTTAAAATACATACTTAAATAGATATTAACACCCAGACATAGAACAAACACAAATGTTCATCACACAAATGTTTGTCCTAGATGGGAATCGAACCCACGCCCCCAAGTGCTGTAAGTAGGTTCACTACCAACTGAGCCACCGTCATATAATATATTTTATTCAGTTGTTGTATACAACTAGTGAAGAAATTATATAAATCTGCTAGTAAATTTCTTAAATATAGGCTTTTAATTTTTTGTTTGGATTAGAAAGAAATGCTCTGTCCCCTTTCCGCAAAATAAGTGTCAGTATGTAGTTTGTATGATGCACCTACTCACAATTGACGTCATTAATTTTGAACATGCCGATAAAAAATAAACTGTCCGGTAGTCTATAGAGAGAAGTCGCCGGACCTCAAACACATCTCTAATTTTCTCTTTGTGCTTGTTTAAGGCCGTAGATACAAAGCTTTCTTACAATATACTGCTACTGAGCCGCTTCTGCTGATTCCAATTATTTCCTTAACTGAGCATATCTCGAGGTGACTATGACGAGACAAGTAGGCGCAAATTAATTTGGATTTTCATTTTATAATGAGAAACGTGCATCCTTTATTATTTTCGGCATGTTTGCCGAAATGATTCTGGTGTTACCTACGCGAAACGATAAAATGAAGCAAATGTTTATTCAGCCAAATATTTTATTTACAAAAATAACATGTGTGTATAATTAATAACTATCATAGTTGACGATAACATTTAATCAAAATGCAAATAAATTTTGTACAAGATAGTCTTTCGTTTTTATTCAAAATCGTTCATAAGGTCTGTTTTAGCTATAACTTTGTCTTGTTTTTGCAGTATTGCTTCTCGTCAAGTAGAAGCTGACAAAGTACTTTATAGCATAGATTAGATAAGATTTTCGAACCATTCCGAAGCCAGCACGACTGATTGTATAGTTATTTCTAACTTAAAAAGCTGCAATACCAGTAATGGCTCTGCCCAATATCAGAGCATGAATATCGTGAGTACCTTCGTAGGTGTTCACAGCCTCAAGGTTCATAACGTGCCTGATTATATGGTACTCGTCCGATACGCCGTTACCCCCAAGCATGTCTCTTGCAACCCTCGCAATATCCAGTGCCTTACCACAGTTATTCCTTTTAATTAGGGACACCATGTCAGGAGCGGCTTTGCCTTCGTCTATTAGGCGGCCGACCCTCAGGCACGCCTGGTACCCGATGCTTATCTCTGTCAACATGTCCGCCAGTTTCTTCTGTATGAGCTGATTTGAAGCGAGTGGCCTTCCAAATTGTTTCCTATCTAATGTGTACTGACGGGCGATCCGCAAACATGTTTCAGCAGCACCGAGCGCGCCCCAGGCGATCCCGTATCTCGCGTTATTGAGACATCCGAACGGCCCCTTCAGACCCACTACGTTCGGCAATAAATTCTCCTCCGGTATAGCCACATCGTCGAGCAATATCATCCCAGTAGCCGATGCTCTCAGAGAAAATTTTCCATTGATTTTAGGCGTATCCAAACCTTTTTTGACTTGAGACCGTTCGACTATAAATCCACGCACTTTGTCCTCCTCGTTTTTCGCCCATATTATGAGGATGTCTGCGATCGGCGAGTTTGTTATCCAGGTTTTGGAGCCGGATAAAATGTAAGTTTTGTTTTTAGCGTCGTATTTAGCTCTCGTGACTAATCCACCAGCATCGCTACCAAAGTTAGGTTCAGTCAATCCAAAACAACCGACAAGCTCCCCTTTGGCCATTTTTGGGATGAACTTTTGTTTTTGTTCTTCAGAACCGTACATATAAATTGAACCCATAGCGAGACTGCTCTGAACACTCATCGCGGATCTAAATGCAGAATCCACTCCATCCAGCTCTCTTGTAAGAAGGCCGTAAGTGACGTAGGAGACACCGGAACATCCGTACCCTTTTATTGTGCATCCAAGTACCCCTAGCTCACCCATTTCCTTGTAAATTTCCCGATCGAAGACTTCATTCCTGTTAGCGTCGACGATCCTTGGTAGCAGTTTCTCGTTACAATAAGCTTTGAACGAGTCCCGAATCGCTTTTTCGTCGTCGTGTAATTGTCCATCTAAATTCAATGGATCCTCCCAGTTGAAAGTAACTTTGGCATTTTTCGAACATGTGGTCGAGAGAGCTCGCAAATTTATATTGTTCTTACACAAAGCCGAGAGTAATTTAGTAGTTTGTGACACAACCATGTTGAATTATTTCACTGTTTGATAACGAAGTCAACACAACGAGCACTTTGCTATCAGATATTTACAGTTTCTTGGCGCTTGTTAGATTGTTTTACAATCTTTTGGCATTCCGTGCCAAGTTTTGTAGATTTAACACACTTTTCTATGTTGTTTCACTATGAATAGAACTACTTTTAACCTATTTTACGAAAAGAAAGACCAATAAAGTGGTTAACCTCGGCACTGACCCAATGACAGCAGCACAGTGATAGTAGAAACGACGTTCTGCGTCTATCTTCATTCATATGACTGCGTAATAAAAGCGTTACACGTACGCTTGTGTGTGTTTGTTTATCAAGATTACAATAGTTTTATTCTGTGTCTTATGTCCTTTGAAATAAGACTTAAATTTGTTTAGGCACGTGTAATCAGCTTCGTGTGGTATCTGCTCAATAATAAGAACATAACCTTATCAACTAGCAAATGATGATAGTGATAACTGTTGTTGATTGATATAATAGTTGAATAACAGGTAGCTAGTTCTGTATCTAAGTGAAAATCATGAACCGGCACGAAATCCTTTACTTATTCGAAGGACCTTACACCTTTTCATAAATTCTTCTTGATAGCAATTCTGTTGTATATACTTTAAAAATGTTGAACGAAGCTCGTCCTCTCTCCAAACTGACTAAAAACTTAAATAGGTGCACATAAATGACAAAAATGTCTATTAAAAAGTTTAATTTGCTGCTGAAATTCCGGGCAAACTTTTTCTAGGCCAGTGCCTGCATAGTTTAAACAACTTGGGTAATACAGTCGAGTGCAGTTATAATGCACTAAGGCGCTTGACGTGGTAACTTGTAAGACTTTAATACTGTTAATCTGCGTAGTTGCATTGAAATTAGACTTGATATCTGTGTAAGTACAAATTCTCTAAGTCGTTAGACTTAGAGAATATGTAAATCTACTTGAGGACAACTAAAATACTGCACAATATCGGGTGTTTTTTTTAAATCTGCAAAACAATTAGGCTTTTACTTCATGTACCTGCCACACCCTAAACTTTTAGTTGGGATAAAAAACTCACTCTGTGATAAAATTTACTATTAGAATTATTTATTTGTTATTATTTTTCGCCAATGTTCAAGATACACGAATTTCTTAAAAAAACACGTTGGTACAAAGACTGTTAATTGGTTGAAATGAGCTATTCGTTTTATTTATAAATAGTTTTTTTGCCCGCTACTTCGTAGGTACGCGTAGATTTTCATATAAACCTTCAACCCTTTTTTCTTCCCTTAATCCGGCCCTTGCGCAAAATAACATAGCCTGTACTTCAATCTGGTCATAGCTAAGCACATTCGTGAAAACCGCATTTAAATCCGTCCGCATTTTCTTCCACGGGTTTAGGCGATGTGCGTGAACAAACAAACAAAAATTCTAAAAACTCTACGTTTTTATTATATGTATCGATTACGCATGTGGGTACACCTAAATAAAAATAAAATTATTATCAAATTATTTCTAACACGTAGGCATCTTAACTATAATAATTGTAATTAATCTGATTACTGTAACAACATAGTAAGTTTCTTCTATACTTATTTAAAAACGTCATAAAACTACAAGCTTTATATTAGGTATAGGACCTAATGTAATACCTATTTTCTACCACTATAAGTACCACTTATATTTATTCTGTAGTAGGTCTTTACAATAATTTTTGACGTAATTGTATTATTAAACAAGCAAACACCACTAATTTTTTTATGGTATTTATTGTATGTATGGCATTTGTATTAACCTTATTGTGCAAATACTTATATTTTATGAGAAATTCACTAATCAGCCAAATATCGACGGCTAAGTAATAGTTACATTTAATATAAATATAAAATGATAATATTAGTACTGTAACATTTTTTTATTTGGTTATTAAACTCCACAAAATACGAGAAAAATTGTGGGGGCAAAACAATTGTAAAGAAGGGACGGTATGCGGACAGCGTCCATTTATTCATGTCCGTGGTCACAACCAAGTTATGAATGCGCACCACGTTGCAGCTCACAAACTACAACGTATTTAAGTTTTTCGCTGCTGAGGGTAGAGAAATATTTAATTTAAATTAGCCAAGACCCGCCCTCGGCGCTATTGTGGGTTGAAACAAAGAGTTATTGTACTAGATTTGTACGGGACTTGTCGTCGCTAGAATGAGAACAATGTATGTGCGAAATATGGCAGCTTTATTTATCAATGTGGACTAAAAATGCCGGTGAAAATGAAAGTTGTCACATAGTAATGACGATGAACGTGTCTATTGTTAGATTGGTAATAACTATACCTATGTCCAGTACAAAACACAATAAATGCCAGCCAAGTGCAATTTACACACAACTTAAATATTCGATAATATTCTACTTATAAAGACATTTTTCTGGAATAGCTATAGCATAGTAGTTATTCATATTGATGAGTTCAATTATTTCTCCTTTTTAGATTAGCCCACAGCTAGGCATCAGCAAACATTTGTGAAAAATTTGAAATAATTAAAGTTCAGGCAAATTCAATATCAAAATTGAAGGATTCAGTATTCAGGGCGTGCGAATGTTCAGACTGCGTTTTTATTTAAGTTTATACTCTATTTTTTAAGCACTTACTGATGCTTATTTCCCATCTTGCGAAAATACCCTCATTGTAAACTGCCTTATTTAATGGCCGCGACAGTTCTCACTCCTTTATTTATTTAGGTGGGTGATACCTTTGAATCTCGTGTCATCCGATTTGCCCAACAATGTGTACCCCAGTAATTCACGGGGGACGAATCTAGTATAAATTATTCAGTCTATATTTACATGACAAACGACGGGGAAGCAAAGGGTCTAAGACCTTTAATGGCACTCTTCGGCCTGGTTAACTCTATTTTACTCTCTTGATCCTTTCTGTTGTGGTTCGCTCGCAAGTGCTAGGCGCTTAAAGTTCGTAATGGGTCATCGCATCATCATCACCGGCGAATGATGGCTGAACGTAGCTTCTCTCAATGTACGCTACCAAGCTCGGTCTTTAGGTCTCTGTTTCCAGTTTTTGCACGTTGCAACCAATAAATACCTATCACGGTTCACGGTTGCCTGGAAGAGATCGCTTTAAGCGATAAGGCCGCCTGTTAAAAGCCTAGATAATTACTGTAATTTATAATGTTATCCTTGTTTTTGTGGTTTTTAATAAAGAGTTATTGTATTGTATGTGGAGTAATTAAGTATTTGTTAAATACATCAACTTCCCCAAAGTTTGAACTCCGTCCAAAATGTTTAGCTATGACAGGTCCAATATTGTAAAAGGCTGAATGAAATCATTTTTTTAATATTTCACTAAAGTATATCGGCTGAAAGCTAAAATAGTAGTTTGACTCGGACGAATCCATGAATTCAATGCCTACTGTCAGTCACAGTTTAAGAAAATTTTCATTATATTTTAATGTTTATCGTGTCTTATCGCGCCAATAGCGTATCGTATCGTATCGATCATATCGTATGATCCATCCCTTTGCTTTAATGACCAATACTTTACTTGCCTTGCCTCATCACCACTGCCATAACCTTACTCCATCTGACATCACCACAAAAAAGTCTAAACGTTTTTCTTTTTCTTTTCTGTGGTGATCACGATGCCGAGCAACTTGCCTGTCCAACTACTAGCCACGAAAATTACGACAGTTCACAATGTTCAGACAGTACCACATAAAACCCTCCACCCTTTCTCACTTACGTTACGACACACTTTAATGGGCCAGTGATTTTTCCCAGTCATATGCAAATGCCAGATTAGCATACATTTTATCCCGGCTCCTGTAAGGTCCGGCTAAAATGTCGAGTATTAACAAGGCAAATTTTTCTTCGTGTCGCGAGTGACCAGCCTTTGTGGCTTTATTTTAATTTCAAGGACGACGTAGGATGGTTATGTGAGAGCATAATTTAGTCCAGGAAAATTTTTGGTTGTGAAAATGGAGAATTCAAAACAAATAATTGTTTAGATAACTGTTTTATTATGGAAACTGACGTGGTTTTAACCAAGGAGCAAAAATTTTTTTTTCACATCCTAAATCTATGTTTTAACACATTTTATTTATAATGACACGAGAATTACTCACGTGAGATGCCGTGAAACGTTCACCAAGTGAAGCTTGGTGAAGTTCTACCTAGCAGTGGGTAGGTGTTTCAAAGAAAAGAGTTTATTATAGTATAAGTTAAGATTTAATAAAGCAAGCGAATGAATTTACAAGTCAGACAGAGGGTCGTGAGCTCGGAAGGTGATGGCGATAAAAAAGTGTTGGTCCCTTGTTTGGAGACTTAGCTTGAAGAGCTTGGGGCGCCGGTCGCCGCGTAGCTCGACGCGGCTCGTGGCACGTGGAATGTCAGCTGGGCAGTGTAGCGACGAGACAGCTCCGTCCGAGGTTTTCAGGCGTGGCCAGAGTGTGGTCAGCGCGTCACGTCGCTGTTGTTGGAGACGTGACCGGAGTACGGTCAACGTGGTAGCGAGTAAGGTCAGCACGTCACGACGCTGTTGTCAGTATCGTGGCCGTAGTAAGTAGAGGGTAGGAGCCCGATTGGAGTACGGGGCTACAAGATTATAATTATAAGTTTAAAGGTTAAGTCTGAACGACTTTCACACGGGAGTACCGTTGCACAAATGAGCGAGATTTTTAGTTCGGGTTCTATATATAACCTATTCCTTCTAGAAAGAATATGATATTTACATACCCGAATCTTTTAAAAATGCAATTAAATATTTCCGAGGGTTAGAACAATGATTTTTCGCTTAACGAAATGAAAGTGATTGACATTACGTCAATCACCTTCATCTGTCAACAATGTTTATGTCATAGTAGTGACCTTTTTTATTGGTTAAGTTTGGCTTCTAGCTATGTGCCATTTGCCATGTATTGGAAGTTGGTAACAATCATGGAACGTTACAGCCGGTTACTCCGACCATTGTTTCACCGGTCTTTTTAACCAACTTCCAAAAAGGTCCCTCCTTAAAAAGGTACTCAATTCGCATGTTTTTTTTAAATATAAGTTTGTTACCTCAGAACTTTCGACTGGGTGATCCGATTTTGATGTTTTTTTTTAATATTTAAATGCTGGTGCTTTCTGTGTGGTCCCATTTTAATTTGGTTCAGTTCTGATGAAGTCGGTTTTTGTATTGATAATTTTTATTCAAGGTGAATGCAGTTGAAACTATTGTCGGAATAAACGATGACCAATTTACGTGTCATATAAACAAAATAGATATTTGTTTTATAATAAGTAAAATTTGCTTCCTACTAATAATTAATATTTTTTTTTTTTAAACCGTGATATTTTTGTATACATACAATCATCTGACTCCAAGCTAAGCAAAGCTTGTAATATGACTGCCAGTGACTGATATACATACATAATTATACACTGTTTTAAACTATCACGGTTGTTCACTAAATACCACGGTAAATATCCACTTTTTATACATAATTACGTTTTTTTATACGTACTTAAATAGATATGAATACCCAGACATAGAACAAACACAAATGTTCATCACATGAATGTTTGTCCTAGATGCACACGAATCAAACCCCCGCAGAAGGCAGGTTCACTACCAACTGGGCCACCGGGGCAGTCATACGTTAGTTATCATTATTTTCATATGCGTAAATTCAACAAATCTGTCACTATTTCGCCCGCAGCAACAACCACTATAACTTATTCGCATTACCATAATCTGAACCCACTTGCGAAACATTCTGCCCAAAATTTTCCAGACAACAACCCAAACAGGGAAAATCATCGCGAAAACTTCGCCATAAATAATTTACTTACATAATTACCGCCATTCAGTATGTTAATAAGTGAAGTTCCGTCCTGCCACTTAAATATTAAAGCTAATAAAACATTCAGGGTGGAACACTTCGGCAAGTGCATATAAAATAAAATATTAGCAGCACTTAGCAACGGAATGCGCCGAAATCAACGCTAATTTAGAAACAGGCAACTCTTGCAGATGTAGACAGCTGAATATAATTTTAAGGGTCGCGGATTTTAAGGTCGCGCTCATCAGCCAGGTCAATCTATTTCGTACATTAAAACCACTAAGACATTTAAGTATGATATAAAAATGAGCATTATAGCAAACGTTCTAAGTTATTTATTTTTTGCGGAAGAGTTCTCTTTTTTTTTCAATCTCTTCCGCCATTTATAGTGATGCCCATAATACATAAGCAGGTCTACAACGGATCATAACATTTTCCATAATATCAATATACCACCTCTGAGGTGAACTCTGGTTAGTTAGAATTATAGTGGTGCCTATGTACACCAAACAGGTGTACTATGTGTAAATGCCCATAGTGAACTAGCTAGGTGAACCACGGGTCCCGGAACAAAAATATAAAGACGAAAATTTCAATTATTGGTATCATTTTTTAAAAGTTTTTGCTTACCATGTTATTAGGTACTAGCCGTCCGCCCCGGCTTCGCACGAGTGTAAGCTCGGCCTTCGGCCTCGCTACAAAATATAATATAGCCTATGTCACCCGGGGATAGTGTAGCTTCCCAACAGTGAAAGAATTTTTCAAATCGGTTCAGTAGTTTCGGAGCCTATTCATTACAAACATACAAACATACAAAAATAGGTACAAATCTTTCCTCTTTATAATATTAGTGTAGATGTAGATATACGTATGTGGGACAAATCTTGCAACTGAATTTAAGACCAGTTTATCCTTTAACCGATTGAACTGAAATTTTACATATCTACTCGTGTAAGTTCAATGACAATGCAATGTTATGTCATATGTGTAATAAATACTAATACACAAAATATGGTTCTGTTATCTACCATTAAGCTAAAAGTCCTAAACGAAACGACGTATCCCCGTCGACTTTGGGTTCGTTGGATTTGTCTTCCAAAGAACTTTGGTCCTAGATTATGAGCGGACGCCTAAAAGCTTGTTTTAACTAAGTAGGTAGGTTTATACTTCGTATTTTTTTTATTGTGCGAATAACTAGGCCGTAAAATGAGCTGCTCAAGTCAAATGGTTGCCAAATGCCCATTCGATTGGGTGTTCCCCAACAGTAACAATTTGAAAATCTTCAAGTCGCGAATGGATCGTTTTCTTCTAGCCAAGCTTGCTCCATCGTAGAATTCGGAGATCACATCGTCGCTTACCATCAGGCGACCCGTCAGCTTGTTTGCCACCTATGGCATCAAACTAATATTATAAATGCGAAAGTTTGTGAGTGTGTGTGTGTGAGTGTGTATGTTTGTTACTCCTTCACGTTAAAACGGCAGGACGGATTTGGATGAAATTTAGAATAGAGATAGCTTATATCCTGGATTAAAACATAGGCTACTTTTCATCATCTTCATCATCACCGATTTTCATCACCACGCGGGTGAAACCGCGGGGCGCAGCTAGTAAAAATATATATTTAAAAAAACATTTGTACCCACCAGTAATATCTCGATAATAATTATGTAACTGTAGTAAAACAAGAGTGATAGTTTGAACTGTGTTTTGAAGAAAAAAACTTTATTAAATACTAGCTGACCGTCCCGGCTTCGCACGGGTGTAGGGTCCTGGTTACAAAATATAATATAGCCTATGTCACCCGGGGATAGTGTATAGCTTCCCAACAGTGAAAAATGTTTCAAATCGGTTCAGTAGTTTCGGAGCCTATTCAATGCAAACAAACAATCAAATGTTTCCTCTTTATATAATGGTATAGATTACCTATTCTATTCTAAATAGTCTGTTTCAAGAAATTAGCAATACCAACAGATAACAAGGTAGATATTATTTATACCTAAACCAGACATAAACCTCAGGCTAGCTTTCCCAGACACATAAATGGAATAGTCATGTAGTTCCAGAAGCTGAGTTATACGAGATAATCTCAGCATGTACCGTCAAGACGAGACTATGAAATTGACTTCAGTGCTAGCGTAGAGCGATTTCGAAATAGAAAACCGGAAAATAATCCGTCGAGAAAATAGCTGTTTTGTAATAGTGTCAGCGTTAGTTGAAATGACAGGGAGGGGTAGAGGGGGTAGGGGAATTTTAAGAGGGATGGAAACTGGAGCTTAACATTTTAATAGTTGTAATTTAAACGGCTGATAATCTAACGGTGGTACTACATGCTATAACCGAATTTAGAACAATATATTTTGGCGTAAATATAGGCTTATGAAGTTGCAACTTAATCAAGATGACCGATTGAAAATATTGACTGCAGGGATCTCAATCTTTCTCAGCAATTGCAAAACTAAAGATTTCATACTATATACTTATCCAAAACATTCGAAACTGATATATTTATGATTATATTACTATATTTCATATATCTTCGGTATCACTTTGGTAATTGGTTAGCTTTGTCAAGCAACATTGTCAATTAAACCAAAATTTCAGTACTTTACTATTCCTATAACCGAACCGAAGCATAAAATATTTATATAGGTTTGTAGATATTTCAAAATATCTGGTATAACAATAATTAAGAATTGGTGCTACGTTATTCAGCTTCAAGTGGTAGCTAAAAGCAAGGCAGGCGCAGGCAGCGGGGGCTATATTCGCGCTCATTTCATAGTTTTTGAAAATGTATAATCTAATCACTGACTGGTAATTAAAAAGATACTGATTGGTCATTTTTTCAAATAGTATAAACCAATTTTCATTCTGATATTTTATGGGATGTCGGAGAAGATAGAAAAAAAGCTATTATATATCTCCTCTCCCATCTTTAAAATCTTTATCTTCAAAAATGTTTAAAACGTGCGAATGAGCACCCGTGCGGCACTGACTTCAAATAGATGAGTGTATAGCGCTTATAATCATTATATTAACTTATTTTTCGCTTTTGAGTGGCTATTTGTGGTTTTGAAGTCGGTTTTTTTTGGTAAAAATAATTTTTGACTATTATTATTTCTTAGTTAATCAGCCGTAACTTTTCAGACGGACAGGCAGACAGAAAGTTGCGTATATAGGCTTCGTAATAGGGCCCCGTTTACACCTTTTGGGTACGGAACCCTAAAAAGATATACATATTTCATGTTTTGACTTTGACGAGTCAAAGTTGTTTGAAAAATGCCTACTGAGTTGTTGCCTTAAGGCTAGATAGATATCATTACTATTCCAAACAATGTCATATGCCCATGATTTGCTACCAATAATTCGTCCACAAAGTGCTTAGTAAAGTTATTACCTATATACCCTCTTCTCTATATCCGTAGAGATTAATGCAATTAGATGTAATTAGCTCGAACCCAGAAATTGGCTCCTCGCACCGCTACGTACCTAATAATTGATTAATTCAGTATGAAAAGATCCGAAGCCGTTGACTATTAAGCGTGCCTTGATTAAAAGGAAAATTAATCGCTTGTGCTTAGCGTAATACATTATAATTTTGAAGGTAGGGAAGTAAATTAGGCGTTAGGATATTATTTATAGCATGGAAATACGAGCATTTATGATTATGAAATCGCTGAAATGTGAAGAGGTGTGAAAAGGTTTCTTTTGATTTGTCTACATAGTATAAAATAAAGTCGCTTTCCGCATCTGTCCGTCTGTATAACCGCTAATTCCTCATGATGACGATGATTTCTGAAAACCGCATCAAAATTTTTCCAATGGTTTAGAAGTGGTGCGTGTACAAACAAACAGACGTAAAATTTAAAAACTGTCTTAACGTGTTCAGCTGCTTATTATAAGATGCCATGTATGTTTTTTTTTATATTTCGCAATTACAAACGTTTTTAATGTTTACGGTTTTATCATATTATGTATAGATTTCACTGAAGTAAATCGGGTACCTGTTACGCCAGTCTTACGTTCAAAAACCTAGCGAAAGTGATCTGAATTCATAGTTTTCATTGTTTTTTTTTTACCTGCTTATAGCAGCTTTCAGGGCAAATAAATAATTGGACTGAGAAAAAAAGTCGATTCCTTTTTTTACGGTCTACCGATTCAAGGGCTTCGAGCTGGTATTTCAAGTAAAAGTACATTTCATAATCATTATCAAATCATAAAAATAAATATCTCTGGTAACATGTTATTTTCTTCTGGGTTCCCGCGATACAGGCCTAGCCTAGTGCGGAAATCGCTGTTATTATTTATACTTACCCACCCAACTTACTCTTAAGCATAAGCCTAACTTTATTTTTGTGACAATGTACCTGTTTACTTACTTCTATATTAATATTTTTTGTTTTATTGTTTTTTCATTGTCACAAAATAAACTTTTCTGATTTCTGATTTTTGATTTATTTTTTCGTTTGATATACCATATTTAAGCCTATGTTTATGTGAATAAATTTATTTTGATTTTGATTTGATTTTTGATTTGTAAGACCAGGCGGTTGCTTGTTTGTTACCTATGACGTGAAAAATATAAAGATGACTTCAGAAATCATTTACGAAATTTCCAAAAATTGGTCTCCAAGTTCAATTTACCCGTCGTTTGTTGTTCTCAATGTACATAGTATTGAATTCACAAGCGCTTCCCAAATGACAATAACATAATTTCCATCAGTACAAGTTGGCAGCTCCAACACAATGTTACGTTTAATTTCGAAAACAACTTCTCAGCTCTGAGCGTCCATTATCCAGTTCTTCGCATGCTGTAATATTCCGCGAACTTTGGCTCGAACAAAATTAATGTTTAAACAAATTTCAATTGAACAAGTACTCGGCAAGTTTGCAATTTAATGACTTTCGTTATAGACTAAGTTGAACAATGTAATGCTTTATGAGAAATTTATAGGACATTCATTAGTTATGCGATATTGCGCCTGAGTTGGTGAGGATAGTAAACTAAACAGTCTGTCCATTAAACTGCAAAATGCATGATAGCATGTAGATATAAATTAAGTAGTATAAGTTAAGGTTAGACTTGTCTTACTAACCGTCAATTTTTTTTATTTTTTTTTTTTGAAGTGTTTTTCCACAATTTAGGATTTACTATTTAAATGTTATAGATAAGACACAAAAAAACAGCCGGCAGGATTCGAACCTGTGCCATCGGGTATACGCCCAGAGCGCTGTTTCCGCTAAGCTACGTTCGCTTTCCTGTCGGCCTCGAAATTCTTGGGCTGTCTTTGTCCACCAATCTAAACGTTAGTGACGTCATTTATATTTCTTGTCTCCAGCAAATATATACTCAGCTAGCTGAGAGAGCTAGGAAGATGACTGAGAAATGACGCCTTTTTACTGACTCGAAAGCAATTATTAAAACCTTGTATGTAAATTGCTATTTCAATTGGTCAGCTAAGTCATTCTAAATCCATAATGGCGGACTTTCAAAAAGGCGGACCAGTTATTTTTATACAACCCCTTGATATGGGTGTCAAATGAAAGGGTTTGCTGAGACGAATACGAAAAATAAAATGAACTCACAATAAATTCAATAAGGCGGACACCTAAAAGATTGTTTTTATTTATTAACAATTTTAAAATATTTGAAGTGTTGTTTCAAACTAGCATTTACTTACTATAATAATGATAGACTTTTTTTAAATTGTTTATAACATTTATATAAATAACCGTCGATTTACTTAAATTACGCTTTTCATTGCATTTAAATAATGTTTATTCTGTTATAGAAACTAATACCCAGAATTATATTAATTAAATTGAAAATTAATTAAAGAGCACAAACATCAGAGATCTCAAACTAGATTTCTATGCTGAATGCAAAAAACAAATAACATTTACTAAAATATGTGATGGGATTTTTAGTGTTTTTTTACATTGGACTTTTTTTTTTTTTTTTTTTTTTTTACATCGAAGGCATGCTTAAACAGAACCAGTCTAGTTTGGCCTCAATCTCACCTGATAAGAAGAGATGATGAGATTAAAAGGTGTAGCTCGCTTGCCTAGGAAAATACCTATTCACTTTTTCCTGAACAACCCCGGACTGTACCTGTTCGGAAAGAAATGTGGAGCTCCGCCTAGAGTTCCACGTTTCGCTGGCCTTACTTAAAAACGTTACTCAAGTTGATATATGCTTAAAATTGCCCTGACTCGTTTTCTCGTCTGACGATTGCCGTCAGCGAGAAGTTGAGAGAGCATTTTTAAGCATAGTTCAACTTGAGTAAAGTTTTTAAGTATGGCCCTTTATGCGTCTGAATGGAATTTCCATGATAAGAGAGTGTCTCAATACGTGTCTGTGAAAATCATCAGACAATACAAGAAATTACAGATGCGTCTCTAATATTGTGCCAGTCCCATCCAATCATACGTTAAGTCCACCCCTTCATATGATACTAAGTCTCCTCAATGATAGAGCTAACTATCGTACCTCTTTTAGACATCTGTGAGCATCACATTTATGTTGATCTGATTCCAGATTTTATATTTTTAATTATAATCTCTAATGAGGTCGGCTCGACATCAAAGTCATTTAATAAGACATTTAATCTGTTGCTTATAGGGCTTTTTATTTTGCATATATCTCTATTAAAACAACTAGCATTAGTCTACAACCAGTCATTATATAAACCACTTGCAGTAGCACCCTGAGGTTTTACCAGAAACCATAAAAAAATCCGGGATAAAAAGTATGACTTAGTCCAATGTATGAAACGTGGTGTCTCACTATTGGGTCTCATTAGCAAAGCTCAAAGTCGCACAACGAGCTATGGAGAGGGCTATGCTAGGGGTTTCTCTACGAGATTGAATCAATAATGCGGAGATCCGTAGACGAACGAAAGTTACCGAATATAGCCCACCGGAGTGGCAGTAAACAGACGTAGCACGCAGATCAGGGCCGATGGGGCCGAAAGGTTCTCGAATAGAGACAACGGACCGGTAAGACCAGCGTAGGACGTCCGCTCACAAGATGGACAGACGATCTAAAAGAGACCGCAGGAAAATGCTGGATGCAGGCTGCTTCCAACCGGCCCTTTACAAATCGATAGGGGAGGCCTATGTCCAGCAGTAAACGTCTTATGGCTGAAATGATGATTAAAAAGTATAACCTACCTCCATACCAAATTTCATTCAAATTCTTTCAGCAGATTTATTAGGTTTTTGCAATTAATATCTACACACTCATTAAATACTTTTAACTGAGTTTATTGCGTATATTTTATGTTACAGTTGAATTGGGACAGTCATACTTGCACACAAACTTTCGGTTTTACTATTAACATTATTGAGATTTAATTATATAGGAACTATGGTGTCCGAGCGATAGTATGTGCGCTTTACAATCTGACGGCATCCTGTTCGATTCTCGGCCCTGCAACAGTTCGATGTCATCTCTCAACAACGGAAAGAAAACATTGTAAGGAAACCTGTATGTTCAAGAACCCCAAAGTTCATAAGACATATGTCATTCACTGCTCAGCTTGATAGATAAGTATGGCCCATCATCTCTCTGAGAGAAGTCCTGTATCCAAGAAGTGGGAAACGTCATGATAGGCTGATAATATTAGATATAAAGATGGAAACTCTTTACTATGCACACCAGAAAAAAAACACACGAAGTAGTGACAGCCTTATCGCTAAAAGCGATCTGTTCTAGGCTACCATTAGAAGGATAGGATAAGACTGATTACGAGTTTTTTCTTGAGGATAATGAGCGTCTAATTTACTACACTACCTAAAATTTGAAGTACCTAAATATCAAAAAGCTGTTATATCAGACCGAAATCTTTAAGAGTTTTAAATTCGATTTGACCTGAATGTTAATCTAAAAGGTCGTGTCAAAAGTTTTAGTCACTGTAAATTATAAGTGCTTTCTAATAACGAATTATGGCAGGCTTATAAATGTTAAAATCCTTTAACGCCAGGTTTTTAGGTACGCAGAAACTAAATTAGTTGAAGATTTTCGAAGGAAAGAGAAATAATTCATAGGGGAATTTGAAAATGGGGTGAAACTGAGGCTACGTGAGTCAATGCTAGAATCGCCAAACTTTGCAGAAATTCACTATTACCTACTTTCAAAAGGTAGTAGTGTAGTTTACGTACATAAACCAACAGTTTTTTTAAAGATTACATGCGAATAAGTGAAATAAAGTTAATATGCAAGAGTTCTGAGCTAGCTAATTGCTAGATTCAAACACAAAATACTTGCAAAAAAGGATTCCTTGGCCTACTAAGCTTATAACAAAAAAAAAAGTCTTGGACATTATTGCACACATGGTCACCTGACTCCAAACTAAGCAAAGCTTGTAATATGGCTGCCAGAGACTGATATACGTACATATATATATTTAAATACATACTTAAATAGATATTAACACCTAGACATAGAACAAACACAAATATTAATCACATTAATGTTTGCCCTAGGTGGGAATCGAACCCACGCCCTGAAGCGCAGAAGGTAGGTTTACTACCAACTGAGCCACCGGGGAAGCTGAATTATAACATTTCCTTTTAATAGTTCACTGAAGGACCTACCTATATCGAATAGCTGCTACAGTCTTACGTTACAAAACCTAACGAAAGTGATCAGAATTCGTGGTTTTGATTTGAGTTTTTACAATGTTATTGCAGCTATCAAAACAAATAAATGCTTGGACCAAGTTTAGTCAATTTATTAACAGACTTCAAAAAAAGAGGATGGTTCTATGTTCCACTGTATATTTTCTATGTATGTTCACCGATTTCTCCGCCAACTGTTAAATGATTTAAAAAAAAACTTTTGTTCGAAGGGTTCTTCCAATTTGGTCCCATTGTCACCAAATCAGGATCTGACGTTGGGATCCCAGGGAAATCTAGGGCAACCCTAAAATTTCATAAGCACTTATTACGTTTCTCATATATATTTTGAAGTCGGTTTTTTTATGTGATCCACTTGTAACTCGTATACACTTCACTTCGCTGATTGATCCAATAACTGGATATACGTAAACAGAGCTCCTGATGATTGAATAACGCTCAAAGTTTCAAAGCAAATTGAAAACCGTTTAGTTTCTGAAATTTAAACTCAAAGTTAGAGGACGATGAAAGGCATACGTGTGAATAACCCTTCTTGACAATGGATTACCTGCAAACGTGGAGAAACTAATATATGCTTCGGTAATTGTGACACAGTTCTATATATAATAATTAGGTCAAAACTAATATGGGACAGTAATAATTAATTTTCTCTTAGGTGGGTTGAATTGAACGCAATATTGTAATGTAACATATTCGTTACATGAATGTGAGCGAAACACAGGAGCCATAATAGTTTGGTTGCCGTGCCGATAGACAGAGATAACGCAACAAGAGTTACGCGATAAACAGAGAGGCAATTTCTAGGTTAATATAGCTGTAGGTAGTTAGCGCTCGCACGTCCTGAATTGCACTTTAATATGTAGTAAGTAAGAGTCGCTACTTATTCAAATTATATTGCGGAGTAAATCTTCTGTACTTGTTCTTATAAGTATTCTGTGACCAAACTATAACTGTATCTGTAGAGTTTACCAACCTTATTACCTATATATAAGTGTATATATATAAATCTCGTGTCACGGTGTTTGTGGTCGCAATCCTCCGAAACAGCTCGACCGACTTTTATGATTTTTAATGTATTTTTGGTAGGTATGAGAATAGGTCGTAAAGTATTTTTCATCATTAGCATCATCACAATTTTTCATCACCACGCAGGTGAAACCGCAGGGCGCAGCTAGTAATATATAGTATTGTACTATATTTCAGGCCTGCGTACTATATATTTCTGAACAGACATAAATCTTGACGTAAAAAAATGCGATTTTTTGAAAGAAGGAGATGCAAGGCTCTCCTCTTATTGAACCGAAAATTGGACATGTACAAGTTTCTTGGTCTTAAGTAAAACTTGCTCCGTTTCGTTTCCACACGTGACCATATTTCTGTTAGCAAGAAATTGATGTAGATTTTTTTGCATAGAAAAGTTGATCAACGGTGCTATAAAATGTTTGGATTGCAAGATTTCTTAAAGGAAATGATCTGATTTCAGGCTTGAGAATTAAACGGTATAGGTTTTAGAAGTTATAGGCCATCTAGCTTAACTTCGCCTATTATCATGACAACTTTTTACACATCATGTGAATCCAACAAAGTCTACACGATTCCATTTTTACCCATGCAAACATCACATAACTTTCAGTACAAAAACCGCTTTACGGAAAAGCATTCATACATGGCAACGCCGTAGTTACGCAAACGAATATAAAATCAGTCTACGTCGGTCATAAAAGGAAGAGAAACGACGCAATGGCTTCTAGTCAACGCGCATTTTGAATTCATAAGACATGCGGACTATAAACGGGTAGAGATAGTTCAGCCTAGACAAAAGTAAATAAATAGTAACGTTTTTGAAGGTATTTCTTAATTATTTAGTTAACATAAAATTAACATAAAATTAACTCGAATGATTATCATACTTGGTTATGTTAAAAAATATTTTTAAAATTTTGATTGCGGGTGTGAACCGTATGCAAGTGATTCGTCTCAACTCCATAATGGCTGCACTGATTTTGGTATTGAAATGGCTTATTTCCTGAATTACCACATGGGCAATTTTTAATGCCACAAAAATAAACGACTCCTGGGGCCTTACCCCTAGCTTCACTTTTGCGAGCCAACTTTTAGTAGGTACCTGATAGGTACCTAAAATTAACTAACTCATTTAAGCTGCATCGTTTAAAAGCGTCTAACTTGAATGAACGAAAATTCGTTTTACTATGCGTGTGTGCGTGAAAAGAGCAAGACTTGGCGGCTATCAAATAACTACAGCTTTTCGTAGTTGATGGTACCGTTTAGACAAATAACACCTATGCGGGTCAACTTTTCGAGCTAGGGGTAAGGCCCCTGTAGGGCGCTGAAAGTATCTTATAATAATTCTTATCGTAGACTGTTTTCTAGGAAAATGTGTTTGCTATTTGTGTTACAAAAAATCCTTGCTCAATTATTTTAAAGACGCTTTTGCTAGCTTCAGTTGTTACTAAATAACTACGCAATGTAATAAATATAAATGTTCGGTTTTTTTTTTTGCACACACATTTATCTGACCCCAAATTAAGCAAAGCTTGTACTACCAGAGACCGATATACATACATAAATATATTTTTAAATACATACTTAAATAGATATTAACACCCAGATATAGAACAAACACAAATGTTCATCACATAAATATTTGTTCTTGGTGGGAATCAAACTCACGTCCCTAAGCGCAGAAGGAAGGTTAACTACCAACTGGGCCATCGGAGCTTCAACTGGGCCACCGGGGCTTTAAATATTGGATCTACTTGTGATTGTCGTGTCGACTTGAAACTTTGCAAGTATACGTACGATAATCTGGATGATAATAAAATAATTTGATACTATTAAACTGATTTGATGATGCTTCCAGGAGGTGGATAGTAGAACTCTTCAATACCTACTAATAAGCCTCCAATCTTGAGCTTAGTTTGCGATGTAGAATTCTCTATATCACAATAAAATTTGTGACTTATGTCTGATGATAAAATCGAGAGGTGGGTGGTATGTAGTAAGCGTATAAGTAAGCGTGTTTTTTAGTTTCTTAAACTAAACTATGGTAATTATTATAATTTATAATTTTATTCAATCATCATAATATTATGAAAAACTAAAAAGTATAAAAACACTTTCTAACTACTTTTCTTTTTATGAGCATCTTTTTTACTTCTCTTTGCAACAAATAAATTATTAGTGATCAAATGCATCATTATTCGAAACAATTTTAGAGTAAGAAAGACCATGCCAAAAACAATAGTCAACATGAATGCGTAAACGTCTAACATATTATACTCTATCCAACTTAATTCTATCGCTGGGTTCTTCATATAACTGGCTCCTTTATTTCTTACAACATATTCTATCCAAAACATTGCTGTATCTAACGGAGTCATTGGTCTATCCTTAAATCTATTCGATATTTCTTTGGCCTTTATTTTATAAGATTCATTTGTGAGCACTTCATTCAAGAGTTTTTTAAGTGTTTCTTCATTAATATCTTTGAATTCAAGTATTTTTCCGAAGCCATGGTATTCGGTCTGCAACAAGTTGTTGTATTGATCGGCGTATATCGGTATCCCGATGATTGGCACTCCGTTGTATATCGCCTCTTGAGTTCCAATTAAACCTCCGTGACCAATGAAAACTCTGATGTTTGGATGAGCTGGAAAAATATCATAATATATGATACATGGGAAATAACGATGGGATGGATCAATTGAATTTGACACAAGTACCTACCTAATTATTATTGCAATGATATATATTAGTTCGCATTTTGATTTTTTATTGAATAAATAATTATTTGATTTGATTTCAAGTCAAAAGTGAATCGGTTTCTTCTAGGCAAGCGTGATCCATCGTAAGCCGCATCATCGCTTAACATCAGGCGATTTGGCGGCCAAGCGCAAGCCTATTTTTTACAATAAAAATTTACATGCCTACATAATAATATTATCAAAATATATTTTAGCCGACTTCTAAAAAAGAGGAGGTTCTCAATTCGACTGTTAATTTTTTACTTATTTTTATGTTTGTTCCTTCAGAACTTTCGACTGGGTGAACCGAGTTTGAAGATTCTTTTTTTTATTTGAAAGCTGGTGCTTCTCGTGTGGTCCAACTTGGTCCAGTTCTGACATTTTTATGAAGTCGGTTTTTTATATCGATAATTGTTATTATATACATTGTAGTAGAAGAGTGTACTGGAGAAGTTTGACTACTTTATTAATAACTCCATAGTTACAACTATGGAGTTATTAATAAAGTATTATATTATACTGAGTTATTTTTTAATACCGGAGACTTCTGGCAGGCAGTTTATTTTAGAAAGAAAGACAATGGGGTCAATTCTGTTGTACCATTCTCTAAACTAAACTAATTTGACAGGACCAAAATTATCGACGTTTCTTTTCATTTGAATACGTCAGAAAAGGATGGCAACAATTATAGAGCCGTCAAATTTAGTTTAGAGAACGGTACATAAGAATCGACGTCAGTATATTTATATTAGAGCTCTAAATGGCAGTAATATTAAGCGATCGTAAATGATAAAGAACGCGGGAGTACGGGTAAAGCTGAAGAGCCAACTCTGGCACTAAAATAAGGCAAATATAAAAAAACATTTATAACATTATTTCTATGTCTTGGAACGACATTTTGCTTGCCAGCATGAGATCTCCAGTATTTAAAAAATTCATATTATTAATATAATTTGCAAAACGCTTACGTGTTAAGTTTGACGCCAACGCTTTTCTGTCCCTGGCTTAGTAGCTCCCAAACGGATGGACCCATTTCAATGTTACTTTTATAATTTAAAAGCTGGTTTAATCGACTCGATCTAATTGAGCTGGATCTTTGGACTACTTAAAGTACTTTGGAGTCACTGCGCTAACCTAGTACCAGTAATTAAAAAATACGACAGATAAATACGTCGCTAACCTGTTTTTAAACTTACCCAAAATTTCTTTCTGTGGGAACCATTTTCTTATAATCAAGTTGTCTGGCTTATCTTCCAAATTATCATCTTCCCATTTCCAAATCACAGTCTGTTTTAATGTTTTAAATGCTTTTAAAAATGCGTTTCTCTTATCTACTGGCAGTTCTGAGCTTCTTACATTTGAGCCGAAATTTACATACACAACACCTTCAGTGGCTGCGTCTAAGATTTTTTGAAGATCCTGCAATGTCAGAATATTTATATGTATTACTAGCTGTGCCCCGTGGTTGCACCCGCGTGGTGATGAAAAATTGTAATGATGATGATGATAAAAAATACTTTACAACCTATTCTCATACCTACCATTATTTTAAATCATTTTTATTAATAATAGGCTTGCATTTGACTGCCAGCTCGCCTGATAACAAAAAAGAAAAACATTTTAAAAAAACGGTCGAGCCGTTTCGTAGGAGTGCGTTCACAAACACCCTGACACGAGCTTCATATACGAGTACTTATAATATATAGATATGATATAAGCGAAATACCACCGAGTGACTGATTTATCACTAAATCTCGAAAACGACTTGACCTACAAAGCTAAAATTTGGCAGATTCCTTATGTAGAGCTAAGAAAATATTTTTCAAAAAGGTTGAATGTTTAACTAAGAAATATATTCGTACGAAGACGCGGGAAACAGCAAGTTTTCACATTCAGCCCTTTACGTAGGTATCATCTAATACCTAGCCTGAAAGCAAATAAAATCTATAACCAGTAAACACTTACGTTTGGAAGTTTTACATTGCTCCTGCTAAGATGAGCTCCTCCAATCTCTACTATATTGGGTAGGTACGCTACAGGCGTATCAAAACTAAAGTGTCCATTGACCAAAAACATAGCGGCATCCCTCTGCACTTCGTATAGACTTGGCATTGGTTCTGGCAAGTTAGGAATGTATTTCTTCACAAGTTTCTCATTCTCATCCAAAAACCAATATCTCCACCACAGATACTCGTATACAGTAAAGTAGAGATTTCTAAACCTCGATAAGAAGCTGGTTGGATCTTTTATGTCTAAGAACTCTGAAACTAGAGTGGCTAATTGCAATGGGTTTCTGGTTGCAATGTTGTGTCTCATGCAGTTTCCAAAAGTTGTAACTAGAATCAATGGAGCGTTGTACTTATGGGCCAAGATATTAAAAGCCTCTGTGAAAAATTGCTCGCTAATAACGACGTCGAATTTGTTGTCTTCTGCTAAGAATTTTTGTATTTCAGTTGAATTCAACGCCATTTCTGTAAAGGCTTTCCCACCTCCCCATAAAATAAGGTCGTGAAATTTTTCTGCTGATATCTGTACCATGTTGAAAACGTTTGGTCTGCCGCCACCTAAAATAAAAAGGTGTAAAATTAGGTATATCGTAAATAGCGACCACTTTCATTATACTTCGAACTTATTAGGATGACGTCAAACATCGACTTTCAAGGTTAATTTATTAAGTAAAGTATCACATCACATCATCAGCCAGAAGACGTCCACTGCTGAACATAGGCCTTCCCCTTTAACCTCCACACTGAGCGACATCCTGCCATCTGCATCCACTGGATGCCCGCGACTCTCACAATGTCGTCGGTCCATCTAGTGGGAGGCCTACCTACGCTGCGTCTTCCGGTTCGCGGTCTCCACTCAAGAACCTTTCTTCCCCATCGGTTATCAGTTCTTCGAGCGATGTGGCCTGCCCATTGCCACTTCAACTTGCAAATTTTAACAGCTATGTCGGTGACTCTGGTTCTTTGGCGAATATCTACGTTCCGAATTTTATCGCGCAATAAAAACACGTAAAGGACAATAAACCTTAAAGAATGGTGCGATCAAGTGCAAGTTTTTTTATTTCTTATTTACACCACAAATTAGATAACAAGTACAATATTTTTTTTAACAAATATAACAACTGTTTCTAAAAACATTAATCATGTCCATTTAAAGAAGATCTTTGAATATAAATAATTGACGCTCGTACTTCGCCCGGCTTAACTTAAATTGGTGATACTATATTTTTTATAATTATTTCTTCATAAGATGTTTTTGGCATCGCCCGTATTGTGCATTTGCCAGTGTCAAGTATTTAATGATTTTCATGTTATTAAATGACGCCTGTAGAAATACGCACGAGTTGACTGCTGTCACAGAACTAAATAATGCAAGCGATAAATTATTAAACCCAAGACACTGAAGACCCATTTTAATTAAAAATAAAACGAATTTACGATACATACGTGGCCAATTGGCCATTCATCATCAGCCTATTTGATGCACTGTTGGACGTAGGCCTCTCCTAAAGAACACCGCAAGGCACCGTCTTCTGCTTTTCGCATTCAATTGCCGCCAGCCGCCTTTCGCAAGAAAGGCGGCTGGATGCTAGTGACAATCTGCATTGTCGCTAGCATCCCCTGCCTAGCCGTTACTTTGACCGCCACCTTGGCCAGGAATAGCTAGGAGGCTGGTACGGATCTTTTTTGGTTGTACTATGGTTGTACCTCATATTAGGAAGCAGGCGGGTTGGCAATCGCAAAACGCACTCTTTGTACTGGTGTCGCTGCTGCCCGGCGTCGGCCTGTTTCATTTTGGCTACATGTCTTGGGATGGATACACCGCCATTTATTGTCGCTTCGACAGAGCGTTGTTTGTTATCTATCAGGTTGACATTTAGTTGTTAATGCCTTCTTTTCATCCCAAATGGCCATTAGAATATGAAAAAACTAATTGTCAAGAACTTATAGTTTTGGAGAAAAAGATCAAAACGGATTGTTTTAGACGAAACTCTAAAGAAAAACATTTTCACCAATCATGTTTCAAAAAATTATATTAATCCTATTTATATCTTGAACTGTATTTTTTTTTTGTTATAAATATATGTACAATACATAAAATTACAATAAAAATATGAATTCATATTTCGATTATAAATAACCAAAATATGAATTCGGTATTGTTGATCATAACCGCGCAAATTAATTCAACGCAACCCAAGTTGTCGACATTCAATTTTTAAAGGCACGTCCTTAAATAGTCATTAGGTATGTGTTTTTTATATTTTATTTTAGCATGATAAAATTAAAAAAAAAACATTATCATCATTTCAGCCATAGGACGTCCACTGCTAGGCATAGGCCTCCCCCATCGATTTCCAAAAGATCCGGTTGGAAGGGGCCTCCATCCAGCGTTTTCCTGCGGTCTCTTTTAGGTCGTCTGTCCATCTTGCTTATACACACGTTTCAAATTTTAGTGCATCGTAATTCTATGAAAAATTAAGCGCTGAGGTCCTCCCCAGGGCACACCCCTTCTGGGGTGCCAGGGCAAGTCTGATCCCCCACTCCCGGCGACGGTCCAAGCCGAGGCTCGTACCTCCGAGGTGCCCTTACGCTTGTCGCCCAAAATCTAAACCATGTTGGCCCAACGCCCTCTGCGTTCACCAACTAGTCCGGTCAAGCTGTAGAGGCCGCAAGGCCAACAGCAATAAGTCACATTAGAAAAAAAAGCGCTGAGGTACTTTAAAATACATTCTCTCTTACCAATAACATCCCAAATCTGTTTGTCATCCACCATAACCTGTCGGTAGTTAGGCGGGTGGTTCTTCTCCTTATAAGCAGTAATTACGGTCACATTATGTCCCCTCCTTGCCAACTCCGTACCGATCGGCTTCAGCATTATATAGTGGGACATGGATGAGAATGGCACCACATATAATATGTTGGCCGATTCGCATAATGATAACCCACCGAGAAGGCATCCTAGGATTATGTGTAGTGATAACTGTAATAAAAAGAGTTTATTCTGTTATAATTTTATTAGTAGTTCTTATTCAACTGTTTTGCATCCTCTAAGTCCTCATAAAACCTACTGATTTAGCTGATATTCGAAACTCAAATTGTACTTGCATTGAAGTATTTGGCTACTAAAGTGAATGAAAGTCAAAAACATTTAAAAAACACATATCCACCAATTTATTTGTGTAGATTACAAGGCCTTCGCTTTATTCGATCATTTATAATCAATTCTTTGTCAAAACTCGGTCAGGGGTCAGAATAGCGAAGCGATAATATATTTGCCCCATTTTCACAATTTTGAAGCAAGGTTTTTAATTCCTGGGTTTAATTTTTATCTGCCGTACTACTTACATCATGATATAGATCTTCGTCAATTGTGAACAAATTATAACTACCTATTCTCTTGTTTTCTCTTATATTAAATTATGAGGATTTTGGCGTTACAAGTACGTCTTGTGGCAAATGCACAGTGTGAAATATTTGCCTTGCCTATTTGTCTAGTGTTATTGTCGAGTTATATTAGATATCGTCAAACAAGTCAGAGTCAAGCAAAATAAGTCACGTTCAAGTCATAATTATGCCTTAGTAAAGCAGTGGAGATTTTACTACGAAATTCTGGAAACAACACGAGAAGACATAATATTTCAGCTCGTTATATTCCTTGCCCACACTTGATCACGTTTACGAATACGTAATAAATCATAATTCACCATTCTTACATGATCAAGTTCAGGAAAATGATACAATGAGACGATTATGTTTTTCACGTTGACGCCAAAAACCTTCCTATTCTTGGTGCAAGTTTTTTTAAACTCTGACAGCAGAGTGCAATAATATATAAACTACGAAATCATACCATTAGGTATATATACTACTAGCTGTAACCGCGACTTCGTCCGCGATTTCTTCAGAAAAAAATAGCCTATGTCCGTCCTCATGATACATACTATTACCTCGCAAAACTTTATCGAGATCGGTTAAGCCGTTTAGCCGTGATTATGTAGCAAACAGACAGAGTTACTTTCGTATTTATAATATTAGTGTGATAACCAAACTAAAACGACAAAGACGAAAACTATAAGGTAAAACCACTATTTTTATTGTCACTTCCACACTTTAATATAACAACGTTCAAATAGTTTCAACGTATAACGTTTGAATAGTCAATCCTCAAGTGTGGAACAATACTTACACATTTCCACCATTACTGATAAGTTAAACGTATCTAATCGTAAGTAAATAGTGCTAAAATTATCTATTACACGGATTAATTATAGCCTGGCACGTTCAGTTTAAGACTCTAGAAAAAAACCTGTTGTAAAGAATTGCCGTTGCCATCATAAATGCTGCTAGCATTGTGGACACCATTGCACCATAAACATTGAGAGTTGATTTTTATGTTTTTATTTTTATAACATAGACATCATTTATACATGTCAAACACACAATAAACAATGGTAAAATATGCCTCCTTTAAATCCTAAACTTATTCCAATAATACCAAATCAAAAAGTAGCCAAAAGCTTCAATATAAAAATCGTTAATATAACATTTAATTCAAAATAACATGTTTTATGTAGATACTTGTTTTTTTATCTTTTTGTTGAGGTGTAAATGTTATTTTTTATTATTAATTCATACTTAAGTCAAAGATTGGATTGTCTTTAGATCTTCAACGGTCTATGGACAGTCTAACTGTTTATTTAGTGTTAGTTTTAGCTAGTATTTTGTTTATTTAATAAAGGCACTTGCCATTAAAAAAAAAAAGTCAAAAATGAGGAACACATACCATTTTAATAATTCCTTGCCTTATTTGCTTCGTAGCTTAATAGAGATCCGCACACAAATCACATGCCGACCGACCTTGCAACTACAAGATACGAAATGACGGGTACATTTTAGAACATATGTCTTTTAACATCTTCCACACACTGCTCGCCAGAGGCCCTACTCTAACCGCGGGCCCGAATACGCGCAGTTAGCAAAATCACGCCAACGCGAACTTTAACGCGCCGATATACGGTTTGCGGTCGCGTTATTTTGCAAACTGCGCGTATTCGGGCCAGCGGTTAGAGTTGGGCGTAAGGCCCCTGGGCTCGTTCAAAGGAACTAATTCACTGAGATAAAAACCAATTTATTTAATTTCGGTTCTACTGGTATGCGAAATATTGAATCTATATCTTATGGTTATAAATGATTAGATACACGGTGATACGGCCGCAAATAGGTCTTGCGGTAGGTACAAGCGATAATGCATTATAAAAAGTTGTCTATCGTCTCACACGGAAGAATATGCGACCTTGAAACAACCCACATTAGACTAATTGGAAATGACTTGAGTTTTTATTAGTTGCTTAACTAGCTACATTGAAGACGCATGTACCTGTTTTTTTTTCTTTTTATAAAATAAATTACCCTTCTCATAAAGGTACTTCAGGTCCAGTTCAGTAACTTGATCATTTTTATAGTACTGAAAAAGGTTAATTTTTGATCACCCCAGTAAACAAACTAGGAGCATAATTTTTTGGCCAATTTCTTACCGCTCTAAATTTTAAAAAAACTTTTAGTCCTTAAAGATAGAATATAATGGGGTCAATTCTGTTGTACCATTCTCTAAACTAAACTAATTTGACAGGACTAAAGTTATCGGGGTTTCTTTTCATTTCAATACGTCAGAAAAGGATGGTAATAGTTTTAGAGCTGTCAAATTTAGTTTAGTTTAGAGAATAGTACTTCAGAATCGACGTCAATATCTAATAATCTAATAATATCTAATAATAGCTGCCATACTTATACATAAGTACGTATTTGTATTTGGTTGTTGGTCGATGATGTGCTTTTAAACCTCATTTGTACAAAAACTTTTACCATAGAGTCTATACCAAAAGATCTTATTTAAAAATCGTACACTACATGAAACGTTTCACGTTTGGCGGGAAATTCAAATTTCAAACAGTTTTTTTGTTCTTGTAGCTAGGCCGAGTAATTATTGTAAACAATAATGATGTTCGCGAAAATTGATTACTATTCTTTACAAACTCGCGTAAAGTTAATTATCTCCAATGCACATTATTACATACATTTGTCAATAAACAAATTTATGCTGTATCAAACGGTTTATTGCCAAATGTAAGTATTATGGTGAGTAACTGATTAATAGCTGTACATGATAATGTAAAGAACGACTAACAATTTTCGCGAACACTATGCCATTTCGCAATAATTGGAAAGATGGAAAGCATAATGCTGATATTTAGAGAAGAATTAGAACAGGAAATCAAGTGAATGCATAACTTTATGAGTAGTCAGAATGTGTCTAAAAATGCACGACTGGCTGAGTACTGGTCCTTATACCTATGTATGGTAGTGAATGTCGGGTTTGGTAAAAAAAAGCATGAAAGTAAGATTAATGCTTTGGCAATCAGAGGTTTGAGAAAAGAAGTAAGTTGGATAGACAAAGAATGGAACAACATGATAAGGGAACGTTGCGGTGTGGAAGAAGATATAGAAAGGGACGCTTACATAGTTCGGACATTAGAGTGTATGAATGAAAAAAAGATTGACAAATCAATTTATGTGGCGAACGTGAATGGGCAAGCCGGTAAGGGTCGACGTAGGCGAACATATCACGACAAAATCAAAGAAATTTTGAGAAAAGACCTCGTCAAAGGTACCCTTAACCGACGAGCTTGTATAAAAACACTCATAAAAGTTAAAGAAGCAAACTATGTATTTCAGAATCGGAGCAAGTGCAGAGATGTGATCTCTGCTTGCCCCAATGGAAAAAAGGCATGATTGTATGTATGTGTGTAATAATAGGTCGGGGAAAAAGTCTTTTCGTATTTTGTATGTATAAAGTTGTAGTAAAAATCTTATCCGTTGTACTGTTTGTATCTGGCTGGTTTTGATACCATTAAAAATATGACATTTTAAAAAAGGAATACAAAACGTAAAAAGCAATTTCCCGCCATTTTTCAATTGTTTTTTTGTTCGATAAAATGAGTGAATCTAACGAACAAATTCGATATATTGTGAAATTTTATAACAAAAAAGGGGAAAATGCGACACACGCCGCGAATAAAATTTGTGACGTTTATGGACCTAATGCAGTGTCATCAAGAGTAGCACAATGTTGGTTCAAGCGTTTTCAGTCCGGGAATTTTGATGTCAAAGATGCAGCTCGCTCTGGTCGCCCTGTTACGGATAAAGTCGATGCCATTTCTGAAAAAGTGGACCAAGATCGGCATATTAGTAGTTACGACGTAGCTGAAGAACTGGGGATTGACCACAAAACAGTTTTGACCCATTTGAAAAAAACTGGGTATACAAAAAACTCGATATTTGGGTGCCACACGAGCTCGCTGAAAGAAACCAAATGAATCGTGTACTCATTTGCGATTCTCTATTGAAACGTAACGAAACCGAACCGTTTTTGAAAAGATTGATCACTGGTGATGAAAAATGGATCACCTACGACAAGAATGTGCGCAAAAGATCATGGTCAAAGGGCAGTGAAGCACCAACAGACTGTAGCGAAACCCGGATTAACACGTAATAAGGTGATGCTGTGTGTATGGTGGGATTGGCAGGGCATCGTTCATTATGAGCTTTTACCGCCGGGCAAAACCATCGATTCGGATCTCTACTGCCAACAGCAGATGAGACTCAAACAAGAAATTGAGAAAAAACGGCCGGAATTGATCAACAGAAAGAGTGTGGTCTTTCATCATGATAACGCCAGACCGCACACATCTTTGGCCACTCAGCAAAAATTTAGAGAGCTTGGTTGGGAAGAATTTAGTTGGAAGGCTGTTTCGATCTCTTCAGAATTCTTTGGGTAGTGTTAGATTAACATCAAGAGAGGACTGTCAAAACTACTTGTTGCATTTTTTTGATCAGAAGTCCCAAAAATTCTACAGCAACGGGATCATGTCACTACCTACAAGATGGCAACAAGTTATCGAACAAAATGGCACATATATATTATAATTAAATGTAATTAAACTTGAAAAAAATATGTCTTGAATTTGTTTAAAAAATACGAAGAAACTTTTTCCCCGACCTTATATAATGATTTCTTACTTATTAATCTTACTTTATTAATTATTTTTAATTTATCTTACTTTAACGTTACTCCAAAAGTTCGCAACGAGTGCTATTTAAAACCGGAAACTTTCTATCTGTGCGTGTATAAAAATTATACTTCCTTCTATAACCCTGTAGTTAGGATGTATATTTCGCCAATACAATGAAATCGTCAAAAATCATTATAGCTCTATAGACATTTTTGATTATTGTCTGCCCAGATTCAAAAGGAATATAAAGAAGATTGCATTCACGGCTCATGTTAATGTAGCTAACTAAAAGTAAAATCTATAATTAATAACCTAATTTTAATTATTTTTATTTGTAATATCATACTGCTTTTATAAAAACCATGATGAGTACGCATATTTTGGGATATTGTTTAGTTCACAATTGTCAACACACTTAATTTAGATTTATTATGACTATATTCTGTTTTGTGTACCTCAATAAATATATAAATGTTGTTTTTATTGTCTTGCAGAAGCTAAAAAGTAAATATTCTTCTCGGCCCGAGCTGTAATGATCTTGGGTGACCTTGGATCCATCGCTGCACTCAGGATTCTAGTCCTAGTACGTTCGGGATTCAATATGCACCTGTGACTAAAGAAAACTGCTGCCACACTGCTTTATCCTTTTAAATAATCTACTATTCTTTCTTGACCAATTCTGGTGTTATATAAATTAAAAAACCCTGATATAAAGTCATTTATTCAATTACCAACCTCACACATCCTTATTTCATTTTACGACTACCCTCAGAGATTTCAAAATTAGAATACGCATAGAACCCTTAACAATTAGCCCTCCTTTAATGGCCATCCCCATATCCCTGTTATTGTAACATTTGTGTTTTACAACAATAGTCGTTGTTGTTTAAACAATTGGTTTGTGTACGGATCCTTGTTAATTAGGTACCGGATTTGATGGATAAATAGGTAGGAATACGGATATGGATCTGTAGTGGTAGGACTCTTTTGCAGGGGTCCGCCTGGGGAAGTACCACACCTTTGCCAGTTATTCAACCGCCTAGCAGTAGTGTACAAACACTACTGTGTTCCGGATTGAAGGGCAATGTTACCAGCGAAATTACAGGGCACACAGAGATTTGACATCTTATATCTCGGGGTGACAAGCGCAGTGCATTGCCATCCAGGGTTTTGAACTGTTGAAGTTCAAAATTAGTGGAGTTGTGCTGTTATGGGCAAGCGTGAAGAGCCATCAGGCGAGCGACTTTGCTCGTCTCGTCACCAGTATCATAAAAAAATTGATTTTGTATATGAAAGTATATAGTATATATGTCTAAAAAACTTTCTAATTCAAAACCATATACAGTGGGAATTGGATAAAGGCACTGAAGGAGCTAGTAATATGTTTGTCTCTCTCTAACACTACAGAAACAAGTGCATCACATTAAAAACCGACTTCAAAAACATGAAAAACGTAATAAGTGCCTATAAAATTTGAGGGTTGCTCTCGATTTCCCTGGGATCCCATCATCAGATCCTGACTTGGTGACAATAGGACTAAATTGGGAATATACCCTACCGAGCATTTTTTTTTTTTTAAATCGGTCAACAGTTGGCTGAGAAATCGGTGAAAACACATTTTTTTTAAATACAGTGGAATATAGAACCGTCCTCCTTATCGTCGGTTAAAAATATAACAGGGTATATTGTAAGGGTCCATGTGATATGTAGATGTTTTTTATTACACATCCTCGTATGGGAAATCGATGATTAGGTTTTTTGAAATGAAGGTAAGATATCATACATCACTTTTCATCAACGTTATTCTTTGCGAAATATGGCGCAAAAGTGACAAAAAGTTGGTCCTGCATTTCTAAACTATTTTAGACATATAAACTTGTAGCTTGCCATGCCGATGGCAAACTTTTATACAAAATTATTTTGAACATTATGACATGTCATACTAATAATTGTCATGTCATATTAGTAATTACAAGTAGTTTTTATTGCTATGAAGCAATAAAACTAATAAATTCAAGGCGTTGTATTTTAAAGATCATTGACTTGTCGTAAAAAGATTCTAACAAAGAATGTTTTCCTAGTAGTTTACTATGTGACTAAACCATAAAAAGTATTATGTAAGGATGGTACATTACTGAAATTTCGCTAAGTCCACCAAGCTTCGTTCGTTCGATTTTTTCGAAACTCTACCAACATTTGAACTTGACCATAATTAATATGACTTGGCTATGGAACCCTACGATGTGCATGTCTTCACACGCTCTTGCCATTTTTGGTAGAACACAAATACACAAACAAAATATTTGATGACCAATAGATAATTTCATAGTAGGTAGGTAATTGTGGTAGTAAAGTATTCTCACATTATCAGTAATGATGAATAATTAAGGCATAAATTGTTGTTAAGTATACAACCATTATATTATACAACAGATAAGAATCAACGTGACACTTAGAAACTAGGCGGAAAACTTAGAGTAAATATAAAATTAATGCATATATTAAGTGGTATATGATATCGGGTATCTTTCCGTCATATTCCTTCTGTATATAAATATATGTATGTACTTATATGTGTGTGTTCCTGATAAAAATATCTAGTATTTTCTCTCGTTAGTGAATGTAGCTATTACAAAGTTCTTATGAGAAAATAAATATCTTTGACCACATCTTTTGTTACGAATTGTGACTGATACAAGTATTTTATACGGCCGTCCTCTCAGCGGCGGATTTACACATTTGCCGCCAGGAGGCTTCAAGTTTTGCCGACCCTACTGACCTCTACAATTCCATACCCTAACTAATTCACATTCATATTAATAAAAAAAAAACATTATAATTGTTACTGCATGATTTATGCGCTATCGTCCTAAATACACTAGCTTTTCCCGTTATTAGTAGATATGATTTTGAACTAGGGGGTGTTTCTCCTAGATTATTTTTACAACCCAATGATTTAGTTTGCACATGAAATAGTTTTTGGGTATAATTCAGAGCTAATAAAAGCTCAACCATGTCACCAATACGGCGGGTAGGGTATGCTTTGACCCCTAATTTGCCGCCCCTAAAATCTGCCGCCCTAGGCTCCAGCCTATTCAGCCTACTGGTAAATCCGCCACTGCGTCCTCTGTATGATAATTAACTAGTGCATGTAAATTTAACTATTGCTTGAGAATTAACGAAGTCGTCAATATAGGTAGGTAGGTCAAATGTAGGTAATATAGGAGGGATCTGCGCATCGTGTATGCATTACTGAATACTGCTATTTGCTGAATACGGTGCATTTTTTATAATACGTGACATCTGTTTGAAGTCAGTCGAACTAACAGGGAGCAAAGAAAATGAAACTTCGTGGTGGAACATGATTATACGAATCTTTAAAAGTTTTGTAGTATCAAGATAGGTGGCGCTTCACTAATTCATTCGACATTTTTTTCTTTAACATAAAATGTGTCTATATTTTGAAGAACACGCTTCTAAGAACATTGAACTGAATTTGACCTTAACCGTTGCTAGAGTAATAGGAGGACAACTTTGGTCTCCATTATAATATATCTTGTATACTTGTGTACAAGAAAATGGTTCAAACAATATTTCAATGTAAGAGGTTTGAATGCTTTTCCACTAAAAAGAGGTGGAAGCACAGAGGTTATGTTAGTATTTACAAAAAATCCAGGTGGTGTCCTAGGTTCATGGGTTCAAGCCATAAACAGTTGCCACATAGTTAAATTGTGCCATAGCTCAAAAACGGTAAAGGAAATACATCGTGAGGAAACCGGTATGACCAAGAACCTCAAAAGCTCAAAGACTTATGAAATTCACCAACATGCAATGGGCCAGCATGGTGTATTATATCGCATTCTCTCTGTGTGTCTCTCTCACTCTCTGAGAGAAGGCCTGAGACCCAGCAGTCGGGAACATGATAGGCTGAAATAATGATGATGACTGATTCTCATATAAATATATATTTCATATGAGATGAGCAAGTTCACACGATGGTAAGAAGTTTTCCCATAACAGTTGGATTGGCACAAAACCACTTGACAGCCCCGTTAGCTCAGTTGGTAGTGTGACCTGACCTGTACCCTTAGTACAAGATTTGACAGTTTTAGAAAACTTTTTTCGTTTTCGTATTGTTCCATACATTTTAGTAAAGCGCCTCCAGCGGAAACGTGGAGGAACTAAAATCGGTAGTAATCGACAGTATAGGTTGCTTCACTCAAATACGAGAAAAGGTTTCGAATAGCTTTCAGCCCAGCAATGTATGGAACAAAACAAAAACGAAAAAAAATTTCGAAATCTATCAAATCTTGTACTAAGGGTACTGACCGTGTACCTGACTTCTGCGCGTGGGGGCGTGTGTTCGATTCCCGCCTGGGACAAATATTTGTGTGATGAACATTTGTGTTTGTTCTATGTTTGGGTGTTTATATCTATTTAAAAATATATATGTATGTATATCAGTCTCTGGCAGCCATATTACAAGCTTTGCTTAGTTTGTGGTCAGATGACCATGTGTGCAATAATATCCCAGATGTCCCAGATATTTACTGCACTGCGTTTGTCTCCGGTTGTGAAGTGTTGTTATTCGCTGTATCTAGATACTAATTGTATAATGACACTGGTTATATTTGCCATTCAATCAATCCAAATTTCAATAAAACAAAAACTATTAGTGCGTATTAACACATTACAATTTTATTGATACATTTTCATAAATTCTTAATTAACATTATTGTCTCTTAAAATATCATTGTTAAATTGTAAGGCTATTCACAAAATTAGGGCGGTCAATTTAAATTATTATTTATCTACCCGATTTTCGTAAATTCATGACTATGGACGGAATCATAACATATTAACAATAAAATTAGTAAAGCTCTATGACTTTTTTTACATGATTACACGATGAACTTTCGATTAAATTATCATCTGTTATTATTTTATTAAGGACTTATGTATAGTTAGATAACTATATCTAAAGCGTTTCGTACATTCAGTCTGTGAATGACTCTGATATCAAAAATATATGGCATAAAATTCATTACTTCAGATGAAAGTTTCAATAATCTCTTAACTTTTCGATTACTTTGTAGTTACTACTCCTACGTTCGGTGAATAAAGGAGCTTTTGGCTCGTATCCATGAGTTCTAATACCGTTTTCAATGTACTTAGGTGGTTCTTTGTGGCCCCTGCTTTTAGTGACAGAATTTATCTCTCTGGATTCTATGATTTCCTTGGAGCGACCGTCTCTTGAAGGCACCACTTTTTTGCTGACAGTCTCGACTGTGTCCGTGATGCTAGGTCGCTCTGGATCGCCAGATTTGGTCGTATATCTGTAGGTTTCTGAGTAATTGTCGCTACTGTTGCTTCCTCTCCTCAGAGGCGACTTCACTCTGGTCTCTAATCGAGAGACGAAGGGGCTCGTTTCTCTGTTCAGGGAGTCGGTTTTGTAGAGAGGCACTTTCCGCTCCTCTGATATGCGGTCCCTGTAGTGAGGAGATGGCGTGCCGTATCGAGATGACAACCTGCTGCCGTCTGACTCGTCATCGTGTAGAGTCTGGTACAGCTCAGGCGCGCGCTCCTTCAGTCCCTTCAAGAACATTTTCTTCTTATCTGTATCGTCAAACGATTTTGAGTATCCGTTAGCGTGGCCGTTGCTGAGAGGTGTTTTTGCGTATCGAGCTCCGAAGAGGCCGTCGCGTCTGCGTTCCGTTTCTCTGGAGACAGCGTCGGCGAGATCTCGTTGGCTGCGGTTTATGATGGACACGATGCCGGGACTCTTCAGCTGTTCCGGGGTCTCGTCGAGTCGGCTGAGGTGGGGATTTGATTTGTACATGGTGGAGTGGTTTCTGTTCATAGATGACACGTAACGAGGGTGGGTGTCCTGTTCGGGCGCGCCCATAGCAAAGCTCTTGCTCCGGTTGAGAGGTTTGTAGGTCCGCGCGGGCTTCGCCGGCCCGGGCGGGTAGCCGTTTATTTTCCCGTCTGGCGTCGCTGTGACGTTGTTAGAGATGTTGGCCGCACTGCTTGACCGCTTGTTGGGAGTGAGGCGGTGCCAGTATTTGTTCGAGCTAGGCTTCTCTGTTTTCTCTTTCCTATCGTGGAGTTTCCTCGGCAGAGTCTGTGCGCTCCGCGAGTGGTCCTCGTCGTCAACGTTCGGGTTCAGACGGCTCGTGGAATGGCTGAGCCGACCCAACGTGTTCGAGAACTGGCCCCTGGAAATGAAAAAAGTTTAATCTATTTTTTGCTTTCTAAGAAAGGATTTATTGGCATCACACGATGAGCCTTGCCCACGTATTTTTATTGTTAACTCGTATGTCACAAAAAAAGTTGGCATCCTAGTAATTGGATTGAATGGGGGATCTCCACCTACGCGCGGAGACCCGCGCTTTGTTTAAGATTATTAAGCTACGCCTTTGTTGCTTTATTATTGTAAGCGGGACAAGTGGAATGAATAATTGCGTGTAATGAGTCCAAGTCTGGCCTTGGTTAGTAGATCTGCCGCAATCTGCAAAGATAATTGTATCACGCTAATTTGCATTGACCACCACTACACCTGTTTGTACGAACATTTCCTAGCGATGACTCACTGACTCACTGATACATGTCATTGTGAGCATATATTTCTTAAAATTTATGTTTCACATGACAAATGCGCGTGAGTCAGAACGGGTGGGCTAAATAAGGGCTCGTTTGCGAATAAAATGCGTATTTACCCTTAATAGGAAAGACCGTGGATGCCGCGCCTAAAAAGGCATGATATGCCGGAACGCAATGTCTTGATTAAAGTTCTGATGTGTCGCCGCTCTTAATTGATAAAATGATACTTCAGATCTTATTGTGTATTCAATAAATCACAGTAATTACATCGACTTCGTTTATTACAAATGCTTGCGTCTAATTACATGTCTCTGCGCAGTTCACAATGCAAGTTACGTACTGTATCTAAGAATATCGTGTAATTGCGAAATATAAAAAAAAAACACAAGGCGACTTAAAATATGCAGCTGATCACGTTAAGACAGTTTTTAGATTTTTTGTCTGTTTGTTTGGTTGTCCATATCTACTACCACCACCAACCACTAAACCACTCGACTCTGGGATCCATTAGTTTGTATGGGACGGATTTAAATGCAGTTATTACGAATATGCTTAGCTATGACCAGATTGAAGTACTATATAGGCTTTGTTATTTTGCGCAAGGGCCGAATTAAGGGATGAAAAAATTGGTTAAAATTTTATTTAAAAATCCACGCGTACGAAGTCGCGGCCAACAGCACTAGTACTCAAAATAATTATTGCGAAATAATTATGCATGCAGATTTTTAAATAACATGTAGTACCCACATATTATTTATATGACTCCGTATAGTGTAACTGCGTTAAAATACACCCAATGTGTATTTTACGCAGTATATGTACAGAATTGTCAAATCTTTTTATTCTATGTGGCATGATAAATGGATAGATAATTTACATGATTTTGAATTGACCAAAGTAAATTGTAAGAATATTTGCACACCCAGTCGATAGAGTTTAGTTTCTGAATATATTATATGTGAACTCGTGCAAGGTGATAGCGAGCAATTTTATTGCAACTCACTAGAACACACCCTTAATTAGAACTTGTAGTTAAGGTTTTTTGGTAGATTAAATTTTAATAGGCATTGACGAATTTTCTTGATAGGCAGTGACGCCGTAATAAAATGACATTGGTTAAAATATTTATGGTCTCAATCATTATACATTTTATGGCCTTTTTTGTGCAACATCTATTATCTCATGATTGTAATTTATTGAGGATGAACAACCGTGATAATCCTCAGCTTTGTGTTTAGAAAAGCAAAAAGCTCGTCTACCCACGTGTGTTTGCATCACGCAAATTCTGCCTTTATTACATTTAGTTCCTATCAGATTGCCGTAACTCTATGATAATAGCTTACAGAAGCATTAATTAATTTTATGTTTGGATCGTGCGAGGGCGGACGCATGTATCGGTTGTAGGACAACATTCTGTTTAAGGCTCATTAGGTTTTTGTTTATGTGAATATAATATGGTTTAATGGTTATAGAATCACGGATAAAATTAGGCCTCGCTGATATGGAATAGCGACGATTGATTTACAAGGCGAGTCGCTGCGTGCGCGCAATTAAACATCGGTGGAATAACTTAACATGAACTGAACATTAATTTCCGCACAACTTAATCAGAATTTCGTTCTTTGTATTATTTCGGACACTGATTTGTGGTATAATAAAGTTTTATTTTTATACATAGTATTTATCTGAATGAGAATTCCTTGGCTCTACAATTTTTACTTTGGAAAAATGATGATGAAAATTAAACACAAATAATTGTAAGTAAGTAGATTGTTGCACTGACCTGTCTCTGTGTTGTGTGTCGCGGGCGTCGTGCGCGGCGGAGCGCCTCTGACTGCCCTCGTACTTGTGCTCGCGGCCGTAGATGCTGGGCGCGAACGGGTCCTCGCCGAGGTAGTACCGGTGCGGCGGCGCGCCGGCCGCGGGGGGCGCGCCGGGTGGCACTGGCGGCGCCAGCTCTCCGCCGTACTGCCGGTACGTGCGCGACGAGTGCGAGGGCGAGGGCGAGCGCGAGCCGCGCCAGCGCGCACGTCTTTCCGCCGACGCCGACCGGATCTTCCCGACCAGCTTCCTGATCGAATTCCCGATCGCCGTGCCGACCGACTTGCGCGCGGGCGACTGCCGCCGGCCGCCGTCCGCGAACCGCGTCTTTTGGTTCTGCTTGCGTTCGTCGCGGTCGCGGCGGCGCGGCGGCGTGCGGTCGCGCTCAGAGCCGCGACGGTCGCGCGGCGGCGAGTAGTCCGGCGGCGGCTCAACGGCGCCCTCTTCGTGCGAGTCACGCGACCGGCCCGAGTTGTCGTTGCGCGAAGAGCTCCGGTAGCCGCTGTCGTAGCGGTGCTCGTCGGAGAGACGTTGTTTTAGGAGTCGCTTGCGCTCGGGTGCCACTGGGCGGTACTCATCTTCGACGGAGGGCTCGCGGAAGGAGCGGTCCGCCTCAAGCGGGCGGAAGGGAGAGCCACGCGGTGGGCTGTGCACCGTGGACGATGACACGTAGGCGGAGTCATCGCGCGACGGTGGCGGCGGATGGCGGCGCACCGCCGGTGGCGACTCGCGCTTGTACGCACGCCGCGGGGACGACTCCCGTACGCGCTCTTCACTCACGTACGGTGGCGATGGGGACGGCTCCGGCATCCTGGGCTTGGTGGCGCGCCGCTGCGACCAGTCCGCGACGCCCTTGAAATAGCCACCGGTGCGGTTAGGAGGGGCGCTCGTTCGTTCGTCGGACGGCGTCGACGACTTTGTCTTACGGAGGACCCGATCGCCGTACACGGGTGGAGGAGGCGCAACGGTCGTCTTTCCGTAGTAGCCCTCGTCCTCGCTGGCTTTGTTTTTATAGAAGGTGGGCTCCGGGCGGCGCGCTATCTCCTCGGCGATGGAGTCGTGCGAGGAGCGCGACTCGCTGCCGAAGTGGTTCTCGAGCCACTTGGAGGTTTCCTTTTTGCGCGTCTCCTCCTCGATGTCGAAGTCGACGGGCCGCTTGTAGTCCTTGTCGTGATCTGTAAGCAGAGGCGTGTGTGAGCCGTGGGCGGAGGCGATGGTGTCGCGCAGAGGACGGGCGCGCGCGCTGCGAGTCGCGCCGGAGTGCGCTCATTTCGCACTATCGCACACGCGCCGCCGCAATCGCTCAGACAATAAATTTGCCAAACCACCGAAGGTCAATGCGATGCAAACTCGAGACATCTTTACTTAACCGCCGTGAGACGGTGCTGACTTGCCAAGGCTTAATTATTCACTGAATGACAATTTGTAGCCCACTATTGTCTTACGGTTTGTTTATGGTGTTATGTAATTATATTGGAACCGGTTTATGTCGTCGTTTAAGTTTGTATATCTATTAATACTCTCTAAGGCAGTGCTGGTCTATTGTTCTGACGAAATAAAGGGCATATTGTAGGTATAATGCTACGATTTTGTCATTACGATGAGTATTTGGAAACAATGTTACTCTTATGCATGCATTATGACGAAACCAAGCGTTCAAAACAATTTCTCGAATAATTCAAAGTAATGTAGGTATAACAAAACCAGATGTTGGTAAGTATTTCTTGTCATGTTCGCAAATATTACACAATATTAATACTGTTTATTGAAAACGTAAAATCACCAGTATGCTCCTTTGATTCATATTTATATTGTATGGCTTTAACCACACTTAGTTAAATAGTGACTCATTGCAGAAGCCTATTGACACATGAATGTAATAATGTAAAGCAATTTTGTATTGATTCATTTATATGATAAACTGATAGAAACATGCAGTTGCTTGGCGTGTTGGCGTGCTTATTTAAATGATCGTATTTTAGTTTATTGCACGGCGCTTAGTAATGTACCTATATGCACATATTAAAGATAAATTGTAAAGCTAAAATTGTTTTTATATTCCTAAAAACTCTAGTGTTATAGATAGGATAGAGGCCCTACAAACTTCGTAGCATCGTAGACATCCGTTGGCCCGTAGACAATTCGTAGCTCCTAGCTACTTTCTCTCCAAAAAAAAATGCGTACATATTAGATTTTTTTATATAATGCATAGTTTTCGCATAAGATATTTTAATGGTCATTTCCCAACCCAGCTGACATCCAAAGAGCGTAGGCAAGGATTGGGTAAGAGGTAAGCCCATTGACTCGCCTTAAACGCCGAATGTTGACATGTTTGTTTAAATTGCCCACTTATCCTTTGCCAGCCACTTGTTTACAAACTCCTTGTGTTGGCTGAAAGTACATACTCTTAGATTTACTATCCGGCCTGGTTTCTCTGGATAGTGTGTTTGAGAGATAACTGAAAAGCTAAGCTTATTTCGATTCAATAGTGGGTTGTCATTTCTCATAGTACCTAAACTAAGTCATATTCTTTTTTTAACTTCTATATCACAACCTACATATTTATTTACTTAATTATTTATGTATATAATACTAATTGCGCCTCGCGGTTTTATCCGCTATCCTACAGGTACCATTACACTTTCGGGATAAAAAGTAGCCTATGTTTTATTATTCCATAGAATATAAGTGTCCATATCGAATTTCATTTAAATCCATTCAGCTGTTACGAAGTTGCACTTACACAAACTTTTGCATTCAATATACAAGGTTACGCACTAAAGGTGTACCTAATGATGGGTACTATCAAGAACGATCAGTACTATGGACCCCTTTCGACTTACTTCAACATTTCTGGGTAACCCAGTATTAGTGTCATAGTTTTGGGTTCAACCAACTTAAAACATTATTTCAGTGTCCATGTTGTGGCTATAAAACCCTAGGGAAAACACTGTTTAAATAAACACTGTTTTAAACTATCACGGTTGTTCACTAAAGTTATATGATTATTTACGGGATATTTACCGTGGTTAGGTTGTGGAGCTCCCGATATTTCGGCGCAGTAACATGCACCATGTTCACGGGAAGACTGAAGAATGCGGGTGGTTGGTGAAACAAACTTGAAATGTTTTGTCGTCATAACTTTTAAAATCGTCACAACCCAAGTAACAAACTGACCTTATAACTTCATGATTATATAGCTAAAACTCTTGTTATTGTCACAAAAAAGAAGTCAAGATAGCATTTAACCTTTTAGCAGCTGTACGTAAGAGATTTTGGCTAAAATTGCCTAAATCATTATAATCTTGTCTAGTAAATGTTATTAAATGCAAATAATATGACTTCAATAAAGCTTTGAACTAAATTACACTTATAAGTGTCTTTGTTAATGCCTTTTAGTCATATAAAAATAAAACCTTATAAAGGTTTTAGAGTTAGTCTGGTAAAGGTTAATAAATCCAATTAATATGACTTCAATAAAACTTTTAACTAGGTTGCCCTTATAAGAGTTTTTTTCAATACTTATTTGCCATATAAGAAATATACCCTTTTGAAGGTTTTTGTGGAGAGTAATTAATCTTATGAAAGTAATTCATATGATTGTTACAACGCCTGTAACTATATACGAGAATTTTATATGACTTCTATCAATCAAATGATTAATTAGTAGTCAATGGTCAATAATACAATAGCATTGGTGGTTCCGTACAAAATTACAATTTAATGGAGTGCTACATTTACACTTTATAAAAAAGCCCTTAAAATAAAGAAAAAAAAAATATGGAGGTGTGCAAACTGCCACTTCAAAGCATTGAAGAATTCAGTATAAAATCAAGCAGTGAGAAATAAATTATTATTGTGACAGTGAAGATGATATTCGTGAAAATAATATAGACGATGAGTTGAAAAGGGGATGATTATTCATACTGATATCACAAATTGGGCTGTTAAATTCAACATCCCGCAGATGGCTCAAAAATCAATTGAAATATCCATTAGTATAAAAGACTTAAAGAGCAAAGAAAAACCTATTTTAGTACTTCATTTAGAATATTTTATTATATCAACCCAGAAGTATGATAAATGGTTTTTAACAGAGACAACCAAATTATAGAATCTAAATCAATATACTTCTTACAAAAAAACTGAAAAAAAAAGCTAATGGGATGGAGGTTGGTTGGTAACGAGTGCGTTTGACTCCCCAAAGTATTTAATAAATCAATATGCATGCAATGTAAAGAGCATTGTAATGAATCAACAAATTAGTGTGAGTTTACGATTGCTAACATAAAATTTCATGTAAATTATTAACTGGTGAATGCGATTCAGAAATATATTTCATACCTCTTATTCACACTTATAATAAAAATTAAACAGCAAATCTTGTAATAATTGAGTTTTATTTACATAACCAGTAAACAACAAATCAATAGAGAATCATTTAATTTCGTTCTTAAGTCTGCTTCTTCACAGATATTGGGCAGTGACTGTGATGAACTCGAAGACTCTTTGTTGATACTTATAGCAGTCGTTCCGATACGGATAGAAAATAATGCAATGACAAAATCAAAAGTTTTATATCTTTATTCTGAAAAAAGTTGAGTGCGGTGTGTTTTTTTTATATAATTAATAGGCTTTCGTTTGACCGCCAACTTGCCTGATGTTAAGCGATGATGCGGTCGACGATGGTTGTTCATTTCAAGAGACAATTTGCGCAAGTACACGTTTTTCTCCACCTACCACATTCACGGGGAAAGTCAATGACTCATCGACCTAGTGGGACACTTCGATGAGACAATGGATTATGGCCATTTGTACGCTTTAATTAATCTCATTTGGGAAACTTTGCTTTCTCCTCCTACATGCCAATGTAAATAATATTACCTAGCAGAGGCAGTAATGGAACTACCTACGCTGTCATTTATTAAGGTCATAACTATGTATAGAGTGAGTTCAGCAATGGTGACAAAATATAATCCTATTGATCATAATAATGGTTTTGAGCAGAACTAAGTGCCTTCGCAGTAACCGACTCATATGCCGTGACGGCGAACGATATGACGCTCTCTTATTTTATTTTGCATATTTAGGGAAACTTACAGCCTAATAATTATAAACATAAAAATATATTTGGTGACTGGGCCAATTACAAGTTTCCGCCTATAGATATGTTTATGCCGTCATATTTCACATCTGCCGAGCGTCCCGTGTCGGTCAACTTTTTTATTTATTTGTTATCTGAGGCTAATAAAAAATCTGATACAAATTACACATGTTACATATAATGTGATACTTAATATAACCAACCATTTTGGATTATGTTATTTTTTTTAGCAAATTTGTATTTTCGTAGTCAAATTTTTAATAGGCTTTCGGACAGGTGTTTCATTTGTGTTTGGTTCATCAGGTGTTTAAAAAACTTACTGCAAAATTAACAGTACCTAATACGCATAATGAAAAAATTATAGAGATCATAATAACAAATGAACAAGTCGAATTAAGAATGTCCTCTGTCGATTCTATTTCAATTATTTTGTTTCACGTTTCATTCATTTTTGTAGAGCAATGAATATAAAAATATATAATTAATACATTTTTCAAATCAATAATATTCCACTTCCGGTGATGTTCAATAACCAGGATTCATCAAATAATTTTCCACCCTTAGAGGTGGATTATTTTCTTTAAAAAACTGTCTGTCTGTGTCTTCCCGTGAACATGGTGCATGAAACTGCACCGAAATATCGGGAGCTCATTCCACAACCTTACCTCGGTAAATATCTTGTAAATAAACATAATTTTAATAAATTTCAAATTAAATTAAATTATGAAATAGGGTCACCTTTGTGATATAAGTATCATTAAAATCGGCGGAGGTATCGTATAGCAAACACAAAAAGATACATTCTATTCGAGAACCCACGTTTTATGAAGTCAATTAAAATTTGACATATAGGTAAGTAAATGTGCATCAATGAAGAACTTAGTCTGCATACTGAATCTGACGCTGTGAACAAACCTGCAAACCTGAGTGCAAGTAACGTTCATTATCGATCGACAAATTTAACAACTAAATCGACAAATTCGATAAAATTGCATTTGATGCGTACTAGTATACCTATACCGACAGAAAAGTTTTTTTTTTTTTGTTTAAAACAGAACGGCTGTCTAGGCATTTTTGTAAGTTGTTGTAGCCACTTGCACCCATATAAACCCCTAGCAACTGTGTCGCAGAGTTCGACGCGTTGACATAAATAAGAATGTTCAATCACATATCTGGTGCCAGAGTTTCCTTCTCATTTCCGTTCTATTTACTTGTCTTTTCTGTGTATATACCTATGGCCGATTCTATGGCATTTTATATATACGATACACTTACGTACAAATTTTTCAGGCACACTAAGAATCTTGCGACACCAATGAACTAATAAGGATGAGTTCAACTAGAGTTATTAAGTCTGATTTAGGCCAGATGCGTTCGCATCTGCCACGCCACCTTATCTATTACCATATCTCCCTTGTTTGTTTGATCTGAGCAAAGTTACCATCAGACGGAGTGTGGCAGACAAAGCGCGCCGGTAACGCATAATTGTTCAACGACATGGTCTGCCCACGGCGCCGTCGAACGTGAACTTTTATGGCAACTCGTCTGGCCTCAACTAACGTCGCATTGCTAATTTCATGATATTTTGCCAGCAGGGCCGGATTAACCCTATTGGGGCCCCTAGGCAATGCAACTCTCGGGGCCCCTTTTCGATAAGTTTCGATACAATGCTTCCACATTCAACCAAATACGTTGGCGCTTTTTACAGTAAGTAAAATCATTTTTTTCCATATTTACCGGATGTAAATAATGGCGAATGTCACGAATGAAACGGTTTTTTTTTCTTGGTGCATGGCCCGCATCGCCCTAGGCAGTTGCCTCATCCGCCTTATGGATAATCCGGCCCTGTTAACAAGGCTAGTGTTAGTGCATTAGGTGCAGTGCAGCGATAGGTAACGAAGAACGACAAAAGAAATCAGCGAAGCTTGACTCAACGTCTGCGAAAATTGTGCTTTATCATCGTATCTACACCGATTACCTAAATAGTTATGGATGAAATATTGCAACTTGTTTTTACTATGGTCATGAATCTGTTTTGCTGTTATATACCTACAGCTAATGATGTGTATATAAGATACATACTTGTTTGAGCGGAGGCGTGGGGGCAAACCTAAGTTCGGAAGACATAAATGCTTGTAGCTGTTACTTTATATGACATGAACAATATACGCCTGCCTGTGGCTGCCAGTGTGCCTTCGAATTCCATCTTCATATATAGATTTGGCATGCAATAAACATTATGAATCTTTATCGCGGCTTGTAAAATTATTGTAGTGCCAGGGGCTGTGCTGTGCATGGTGCATTTAATCAATCCAAATCTTTCTTAACCCCTGACGAAACAAGAATATGTACCTATCTTTGTATCGTGTATCTGTACATATGTTTTTGTGTCATTGTAGATACAAACACCGAGTGTCAGTGTAGACACATAGACACAAAAACATATATATCTACACAACACATAGATATACAGACATATGTTAAACTCTACACAGATATAAAATCACAGATAGGTACATGGATACACGACACACATACATAGGTTAAACTCTACACAGTCATACAATCACAGATAGGTACATGGATACACGACACACATATACACGTTAAACTCTACACAGTCATACAATCACAGATAGGTACATGGATACACGACACACAAACATACGTTAAACTCTACACAGTCATACAATCACAGATAGGTACATGGATACACGACACACATATACACGTTAAACTCTACACAGTCATACAATCACAGATAGGTACATGGATACACGACACACAAACATACGTTAAACTCTACACAGTCATACAATCTCAGATAGGTACATGGATACACGACACACATATACACGTTAAACTCTACACAGACACAATCACAGATAGATACACAGATACACAACACACAAATACACGACACACAGATAGGTACATAGATATGTAACTGTGTGTCTATGGTATCAATAAACCAATTATAGAAATGTGACTTGATCGAGAGTGTTCTTAACTTGATTCATGAAAATCTGTTCAGCCGTTTAAAGATTATCAGCTCTAATATCACGGGCTTAAAAAACAATTTAAACTTTTTACCTACAGATGACCTACCTCAAACTCCTTAGATTCCACTGTGTCAAAAACACCAAAACAAAATCGATACCGCACGCTTCACAATCGATTGCGATTAATAAAATCGATAGTCACGTAGAAATAGAGGCGTATTGTCTCGCGACACGGAACGTTTTGCGACCAAGGCAAACAACCTGACACTGGCTGTGGCTCTATTAGCATTTGCGATCGTTGTAAACTCCGATCAAACAGGTACATAATCAAAATACCATATTTGGATCGATACAATATGAAATCTATGAATGGACAGAATTTATGACGGAACCAATTATGCTGTTTTGTAAAGATTTGGCATTATGAGCATAAGATCTAATATCGTAGACATACCTATCACCACAATGTTTAAACCAGGGGCCTTACGCCCAAGTCTACGCGGGCTCGAATAGGCGCAGTTTGCAAAATCGCGCGAACGAAAACCGTATCTCGACGCGTTAAAGGTTCACGTACGCGTGATTTTGTAAACTGCGCGTATTGGAGCCTGCGGTTAGAGTTAGACGTAAGGCCCCTGGTATTTATGTCAAGCCGAGATATTTTTCAATACCTTTCTATAAATAAGCATCAGATATTTTTTAGAACTGTTCTATGATGTTCTTGCTCGTCTACAACTTCCGAAAAAAAGTATATTTCCGCAGACCATTATGTAGTGTTTTACTTTTTCAACAACAAAAAGTTCACAGGCGGCGGGCCTGCTTATGACGGCACGGCCTTAGATCGTGACGTCATATCTGCATCTATACCAACCACACCAACTCTCTCCGAACTTTCAAACAAAATTGTGTATTTCCTTATTGAGTTCTTTGTTACTGTCATCCCGCCTATTGATGAACTCAAACAGATAAGGATAGTGGTAGAGGTAATGACAGACTGTGTCACTAAACAAGCGCGCGTAGCACTGCTCTACAAGTGGTCCTATTAGATTATGAAAACAAATAAACTTTCGAGCCGCCCAGTCTTTGAATGGGTATACTGCGAGTAATATTTTAACCGCTACGACGACCGATAGTTATTAGCATTAGGGCTTTCCACTTAGCACAAAAAGCAAACAAGGCCGAGTTTATTCGGAAAAGTTTTTTTTTTAGACCACCACAAGCGACAGATTCTATACTTAGTAGTAAAATTTTTTTTTCTATCTAGGTTTTTTGTACATCAAAATTCAACAAAAAACTCTATGCCTTTATTTGCTAATTTTACAATAAAATATTTGTTTCCTTAACCGTTAGAAATAAATACCAACGAGTCCATCTTATTTTACTGTTTTTTTAAATATAATATCGACGGGTAAAAGGCGACTTGACTTAAGCGACACTTTTACCGAATATGAGTTATACATATATTTGGAATCAGCATATTTTTCTGCGTCTTTTAAGCCTAGTTTGGTTCAAATCGGAGCACTTTTTTGTCGCTTCATTCCATGTAAAATTTGGGGGTCAATTTTAACAACAAGGTGTTATGCGACTTGATTTTAACGCTTTTTTTTAAACCATGCATTTGAGCCGATTTGAATGAGGCATTAAAACAGATATCTGTTATTTCAATTCATTTGCTTTTTATATTTTTTCCTAAAGTTGTCATTTCAGTCGTTTTTACCAAATCTAAATTGAACTGACATTGTATTATGAAGCTTTTTACTTTGATCAATATTTATAAAGGTAGTCCTTTGATTCATTTTACTTTGAATGATTAATCCTCTCAATGTCGCTTCATTCTTTTTACTCTAAACTATATTAGTATACAATGACGCTTGAGCGTTTTTACGGCTGACCAATAATTTTGTTAGTGCCGATTGAATCAATTATCTTCACAATAAAAATAAATACCTTGAGCATTTATTCGATTTAAACAGGTTTTATTACTAGCGAATTTTACGTTTAAGCACAACAGTTAAAGTGGTAATGGTTTGTAAGTCTTTTTAATTTTATACTGACTAATGAAGTGAAGCTCTTTGAAGCACCATCAGTTTTAAGTGTCATATTTTCGTGTGTCATTTAAATCTAAACAAAACAAATGCTCAGTGCATTTGAGCCACACGCATACTACAGGGAATAAATCTCGAGTGGCATCGCAGTCACAACTGTCAATCGTCGTAGCGTAGCGTAGCCCTTCCTCTCCGTTGTTGGAGAAGTGGGTAATCAGCTTAATTTTTTTTTATTTTATTGCTGTGGCTGGGCTCTGGGGGAACACTGCCTCCAGGGAATATGAGGAGGGAACGCTCGCCCGGTACTGACCGGGCGTCGTTTCGGAACCCTCCTTAGGACCTGAGTCCTGTGGGATGGTGGAGGGGCGAGCGACCAGCCGGTACTAGTCCGACCGGCGGCAATCAAGCTCCCTCCTTTAGACCTGTTGAGGTCAGAGCCAGGTGTCGTGTGGTCATCGTGATGTGGGTTTTACCCACTTGCGGTTTTTTCTCCCTTTCTTCTTCGTCTTGTCTCGTCCGGTATGTGTGGGTGAGGTTACCCACTGGCTTGTCAGGTGGTAATGTCTCCCTCATCGTCCTCTAAATCGTCCTGCAGGAAATCTCGAGGGAGCGCTTTCCAAGTACGTGCGTCTGGGGCACGTGTCTGGAGCGGAGCTATGTTGTGTAAGTGAGGGTGTGTTCCGTTGTCTGCGCGGTCAAACATGCCGCGCGCCAGACACACAACAAACTCCCTCACTGTTTCGGCTTTCACGTCCCGGGCGATGACGTCATACAGGACCTCGATCGAAATCGTCGCTGCGATCCCCTTATACAGCACGACGTCCAGCACGTCCACGCTGTGCCATTGGTTAGTCGGAATGTGCGTCGGTGAGTCCGGGCCAATAACTGTAAAGCCACGCAGGGAGGTGGTCTTCTCTCGTACCATCCCCTCCCCCTCACTGCATTCCAATAGAAAAGATGCGTATGGCCACTATCCATAAAAGTTTCCATATATAGTGGCCATTGAGCGCATTGCAGCCGAGCGGTGGTCCTTCCCGGCTGCGATGGCAGCGATGGCAGCGATGAGGCCCAGCAGTGCCCCCATAACGATCTGAATCCCCTGGACAACAGGATCCCCTGTTGGGCTATCGCCTAACTAATTAAATTTTTACTATTTTTTTATTGTATAGCTCAAAGATCAACACTATCAAACACTCCAAATTAAGGATATGAACCCCTTTTTTTATAAGTTAAGGTGTCTCTTCAGGTATTTTTCCTCTGCTGAAAACATTTTTATTTTCATTTAGATCATTCTACATATATCTATAGACAATACATTTTGTACTTAAATCTTTTATACTTTCATTGTATGTTTGCAACCCGTTATGACAGTCGTTTTGCCTTGAATAAATTATAGTAAATAAGGCATTACAGTTATTTTACCATAATCCAGTAATGTTGTTTCTGGTATTTAAATCAATTCGCCTTGACTAGAAAATAATGCATTTTGTCTTAAGTAGCATTTATATCAATTAATACTACTACTATGGTTATGTCCCATGGACAATATCATGGAAGCTTGTATTTAGATTTGATATTCAGCAGCTTTGATGTTAAATGTTAAGTAGTGTTATGGCGCTTGAATCAAGTCGCCTTTTAACCGTCGATATAATTAAACATGCCCCTTATTTCGTTTTCTTTTTTTCTCATTAAGGTACCTACTGACAGCCTGACACTCTACACCTGGGGCCTTACGCCCAACTCTAAACGCGGGCCCGAATAGGTGCAGTTTGCAAAATCACGCGAATGCGAACCTTAGCGCCCCGAGATACGGTTAGCGGTTGCGTAATTTTGCAAACTGCACCTATTCGGGCTCGCATTTATAGTTGGCCTTAAGGCGTGGTACTTACTAATAGCACAGAATACGTCATAATACACTCTAATAGGTAGAAGGAACGAACCTAAACCGATTTTTATAGGGATATTTCTATGCCTTAGCTTATCCAATAGGTATAGGTACTGTAAGAAATTTGCCTACAAATTCTACTCTAGATTCCTACTTATAAAATTAAAATAATAACTACGCACTCTACAGGTGGGCACGTAAATTACACAGCATTTACACAACGCCATCTGTTAACTTTCCACTACACCATTATGAAACTTTAATAAACTCACACATATTACTGCCATCTGTCGTTGAGTAGTAGAACTATGTTTAGTTTCAATTCTTACCATTTAGTCGGAGGCGGCGCTGGCGTCGCATTCGCACTGATAAACTGTCCCAATCGTCATCCATGTTCGGTTGGCCTTCCCTTTCGACTGCAACAAGAGGACTTTAATATTATGCGGCATCGTTAATTCGGAGTTTACGTTCTAACTGGTTTTAAACACCACAACCAGAAACGTAATCCTCACAGAATGATCACATTAATTTTTATTCACAATTACCTACCTCATGTATTTAAAATTACTAACATTAAACCGTCGTGGCTCTTGAACTTTTAAATGAGGATTTCCTTCATTTTTATCAAATTGTTAACATAAATGGAAAGGTATTCGACAAAAAATTCAAACAACAAACTCTTGATTTTATTGTGCGAACCACTTGACTGTGGAATGCGCTGCCTAAATACAAGGATGGATGGTCCCTAAATATAACCGATTAGTTCACAACCACAATCTAGTGGTCTAAGTCACGAGTGAATTGGTTTCTTCTAGGAAAGTGTGCTTCATCTTAGACCGCATCATCGCTTAACATCAGGTAAGATGGCGATCAAGCGCAAGCTTTTATCAATTATCAAAAAACCTTACGCGTAGCAGCGTATAGGTAATAATTATGTATATTTCCAAGTTGGAAATATTAGATGATTATGATTGTGTGAACGTGAATAATAGGTAATGACTCCAATATATACCTTCTTCACTTTAGCTGTAGCCTAGACAGTATGGCGTACCCACGCAGTCCTGGATCTAGGGTCATCCAGCTGGGGGGTGCTTGACCCGGTTGCTAATTTAAGGGGGCCAAATCAATGTCTTGATAAGGTTCCGTATATGCAGAAATACTATTACGAACCCTTATAAGTATACTTTTAACTTCAATAGGTTAAGTACCTACATGAAACTTTGCACAGTTGGTTTAATTAGAATTAGGCTTTGGCTACGGCTATCAATATCATTGGCTACGGAACGTTCTTAGCCTGTTTTTTTTTACATCAGATTTGGCTAACGTTTGACCAATCTCACCAGGTGAAAAGCTATGATGATGCTGTCAAATAAGGAGCAAGTTTGCCTAGTAAAAATCTTGAACCTTTCGTCTACCGTTTAACAGTTTTTTCATATTTTCATTTTCGCGTGGTCAGAATTTTTGTCCATCACTAGCTAATATTATTCTTCCTCTTAACCTCTGCATCTTTAATTTTAGCCTTCCTTCACTTTTTGTGGCAAAGATGACTTACCATACGGGACAGTAGCCAGTAGGCTGATGACGATGAGTTATATTGTTTTGAGTACGAGTACGTACCTTCGTCAGTGCGCGTGCGCGAGTGTATCTGCGTTGCGAGACGCCGCCCGCCCGCCATCAGGTCGGTGCTGCGCTCGAGCTCCACGCACTTGCGCCGCTCTGTGCCACCCGTCTGCTCCACCACACTCTGCTCGCTCCGTAGGGACTTAGCCTGGTCAAAATAATCCCTTGTTACTGAGTTGTGATTGGAAACGCCATGACACAGGGCATATTTCACACCCAAGTCCCAATGACCTTGATCTTTCCGTGCATAATAACATCATGATGAGTTCAGGGTTTTAAAATAGATATAAAAACACGCACCTCCTCCTTAGATAGTTCTTCGTCGCAGAGTCGTTCTTGTTCCTTCGTGTGTCGTGTCTCGGTGACTATCGTCCCGTCAGGACGAAGCGCTCGCAGCTCCTCCTTCGAAAGAAAACTATCATTAAAACAGTAAAATTCTGTGAAATTTCCTTGAAGCGGAAATACACTATAAATTCGTCAAAGAATTAGTTTATGAAGATGAACTTTCGCAAAGTAACGCCTTATTCAATCAACAATCTCAAACAAAACTGTATATACCGTATCATCAGTAGTGACGGTGGTGTTGTATGCGACAGTGTCCTTGATGAGCTGTGGCCCGTGCGGCACCAGCGCCAGTTGGTGCTCCGTCTGGGCCTTCAGAGCATCGCGAATGTCCTCCTCTTTCGTCTCGTTTACTGCCGATATCAAAGCCTGGCGACAACGAAAATATGTGGTTAGTACAATATGTCTTATGTTCTCACATGCATGTCTATGAATGCCTGGAATAGAACGCTTTAAACGATAGGAACCTAGTGTATATTTGCCTATTGTATCTGCGTATTTGTATTGTGCATAATTATATGATTTTTTAATAAATAATTATCTACTTATATCTTCTGGGTTTGTTACAAAATTTAAATTTCCATATTAATAAATAACTAAAACAATAGATACGCTAAATACAGGGTTTAGGAGTATTTTCCTTGTTATATAAATAATTCGGTCGTTTAACTTAAAATTACTATAACTTTATCGTTAATTCAATACCATTCGAAGGATGGTAGAGAACAGTTATATCCTTTTGCCATCTAAATCTCTATACCAGGAACGAGCTTAATACAGATATATACCTACACAGAAGAGAATAAAATTTAACCTCTTTGTCCGAATTTTGGGTTGTTTTTTCTGGGTTCAACTGCAGCTAACCCAGTAAATGTTTTTATGTTTAGTTTAAATTCGTTTATAAACTGATCGTGTTTGTTTTAGACAAGACATGATGCACCGCTGCATTATTATGGAATAATTTATTATCTATAGTGGTAAATTATGTAATGTAATGACGTACATCATTTTGGTGTTCATAAATTAAATTTAAATTAAAATAATAGTTGAAGGCAACCAAAATTTGTTACTTTGATAACCCTATCTATCATAGTAATACTAATTTTCTAAATGCAAAATATTTTTTTACTGTGGATTTCAAGAGGCCATTTTATCCTTCATCCTAGTTTAACCATTATTATTCTAATCTGCCCGAAAACTTGTCACTTTTACAATATTGTATTTATGGCAAAGGTTTCAAGTACGAATAAATTTGACGGTTAATACGTTCCAATTTCACATTTTTACATCATTTTAACACAAAATCCTTTAAAGTAACTTTAGACGTACCTACAGAGTTCTCCCTATTACGTCTGGTTAGACGTAACGATAATATGGTAGTAAACCTTTTTTTTTATCCTCGCGATCTCAGTTTCCTTTCACGTCTGCCTCAAAGATGTCCATTATTCAATACATAAACTTTCATACAATTTTGCTAACGTTTGTTTTTCGAATACTTCCTCAAAAATTTGCCTTAACACTCACATAAGTACTAACAGTAAAAAGACGAATATTTGCTATCAAAAAATTTTTACCGCCTCACTAATTAGTTCAAACCTTTTTCTCGCGAGAAGAGAGATCGCTTTTAAGTTTTATGTTTTTTTTCTGTTCTCTTAGAACATCAAATTGACATTATTTAGCAAATAAACATTTGAAAACTGAGTTTGAAAATGATTTATTTTAAACACAGCTCTCCTTCTTTCACGTATTTTAATATTTATTTTCTTTGTATTTGTCTAGTCTATACAGAATGGCAACGGGTCAATCCAATCCGCAAAAAACAGAATCATCTATGGGTCTATCCTATAAGAAAACAGCAGATTACTGGGCTAATATACCGGCGACAATCGATGGCGTGCTCGGTGGTTTTGCCTGCCTTTCAGACATTGACATAAGCGGTTCCAAAGCTTTCTTGGATAAAGTGTTTGCGCTACATAACCCACCAGGAACTAAACTGGCTTTAGACTGCGGTGCTGGAGTCGGACGTGTTACCAAACACCTGCTGGTGTCTCGATTCGATAAGGTGGATATACTTGAACAGGATAAGAAGTTCATTGACGCTGCGGAAGAATTAATAGGTGAAAACAATCCCAAGTTAGGGACGCTCTACCATGATGGCCTCCAGAAATTCAAATTTGAGAAACACAAATACTATGACGTTATTTGGTGTCAATGGGTGCTATGCCATATAAATGACTGTGATATTGTTGCATTTTTAAATAAGTCCAGATTAGCATTAAAAGAAAATGGTATTATTGTAGTCAAAGAAAATATAAATAACGAGAATGCGATTGAGCTAGATACCCAGGATTCATCAATAGTAAGGCCTCGAGATCATATGATAGAGTTGTTTAAAGATGCACATTTAAACGTAGTGTTGACAGAAACCCAAGAAGACTTTCCTGAAGAGCTTTATCCAGTTCTTACATTTCTTTTGATCCCCATCAGTCGTGAACCCGTTGAGATAGACAACACTAGACCAGTACATAAACATAACATATTTTCTAGTGAAATTAGTTTATAATGGAATTCTAAAATTAAATTATTTAGAGTACATAATTATCACAAAAGCTCGAAAAGTTATTTCTTGAAATCTTTATTATAAACAACAGTAAATAAATATTTTTAAATAATTATTGTATTCTATTTGGTAAGTTGTAATAAAATTGTTCCAGGTTTATTTATGGGCAATGTAATATATTCTTTAGAATGGGACGAATTTGCATTTGATTAAGTGGTGAATCGTGGGCTGAATTCGTGATTGTGTCGTTTAATAAAGTAGGATACAGGGCGAGCCGTGGTCTTGCGACGATGTTTGCTAGCGCAATCTCTCGTCTCAGTTACGATACTTTCTGTTGCATCACAAGCTATACCATTACTGTTTTTAAGTATATGCCATCTGTAAATAAAGTTTTATTCCATTTTATGTTTCTTTAATCTGAAATAGTATACGAGCTCTGTACTATTGTGTCAGCCATCGTTTCCGTATAACAGCAAATACCATGGCCCACAAAGATGGAATTTCGATTGAAAGCGGCGAGCTGTAATGGTATATCTTTAGTAATTAGCCGTCGATCGGAGGTTCAATCAGAGAACAGTTAGCGATGAATATCGCACGGCGCTCTATTATTAGGGCTTCAGCAATCTCGCTGCTTTGTGGTCTGCCTTTTGCCCGATAATTTTGCGTTACTGTTACAAATTACAAATTATATTACTTTGTTTAATAGATACTTACGTTTACATAGATTATTTTCAATCTAACAAGAAACATACTCTCAATATTAATATATACGCTAAAATCATCTACGAAGTAGGCCGGTCGAAATGTGGCACCCCAGCCCAATTTTTTGTGAAACGTCGCAGCGTTATGAGAATTATTTCTGTCAACAAAATTTCAAAGTTCACCACGGCCAAAATAGTTTCTAATATTTACAATTTCTCTTCGCGTAGTTTTGTCAAGATTTAACGTAGGTAACTCTTGTAACTATAGGTACTCATGCACTTAATGAAATGGTTGTTCAAACTGATCATGACTAACTGTGACTTAGAATGTATGACTATATACAGTGAAAAAAAAATTGGTAAGCACTCTACTTAATTGCAGAATCAGCTTCCATCACTCCATAAAATTTTATTGACTATATTTGGGTGATGGAGGTCAAAGATCTAATTCCCTCCTCCCCATTTTTCTTTCGGACTGCCAGAGCGGGCACGAAAAATTGACACCGCTATATGGTTGATATTCCGAAAACACGTACGAAGCGCTTTGATTCACTTTTATTGTGCGAACTGCTAGTCTGTGGAATGCGCTGCCGGAATGGGAGTTCCCCGATATAGTTACAATATGGGTGTCTACAAATCTCGAGTGAATCGGTTTCTTCTGGCCAAGGAATATACTACTCTCTAACGAGAGCTTCTGGCCAAGCGTGCTCCATCGTACATCATCAGGCGAGTTGGCGGTCAAACTCAAGCCTATAACTGAATAATAAAAAATATTCAGCAATAAATACTAATTCTTTAATAATAACAAAAGTTATTACACTGATTACATCTATCTATATACATAAAAATTTCGTGTCACGGTGTTTGTATCCCTCCGAAACAGCTAGACCTATTTTTATGTATATTCGGTAGGTAAGAGACAGCCAAGCTAGTTACCCTAATTTCAAAATGGTGTGACTAACTATAAATGGTACGCTGAAAAGGAGAATTTATTTCAATTGTTTAATTCATTCTGTAATATAAAAATTTTCTTTATTCCATGTCGGGGCAAAAAACATTTAACTTTTTGGGTATTCAGTTGAAAGAGCATTGTTTAAGACTAAATTGAAAGATAAGTTAAGACAGACGTGACTGAATTTGGAAGCAAAAACATCATTTGTACGTGTTTCGCGAAACTTGAAAAGTACGGCTAATTTGAAAATATTTTTATTCTTTGTACTTTAACCTAAACAATTGTTATTTTCTCATTGGCGTAGTCTATAATGTGATGTGTGTAATGTGTAGTCTATAAGAAACAACATATATACTTACTTAAACGAAAATCTGTTAGAAAATTTTATTTTAGTTAATGATTTCAAATGAAATTTTGTAAATTCTAATCTTATTGATACAACAAAGTAAAAGGTAAGAGCAGCTAACTGTGAGTGGTAGAGTAAAAGTGGAGCATGTCGTACAATAATTTGGCATAGTCGACCGTTCTCATGTTCGCGAGTTATGAAAAAATCCAATTTCTCGTAAAAAGGAGGTGATGGATATCTTAATAATGTTCCGTTGAGTTTTTTTTATGTCACACTTTTTATGAGAACGTGCGAGAATGCGTCGTGAAAGGAAACATCGTATAAATTGAACCTTGAAAGTTGACGGATTTTGGCAAGATTTATGATTGCGCGTTGATATGTTTTACGACTTTTTCTTTGAAAGTGTTATGTGTATTTCGACTAATTGTTTTGTTTTAATGAGCAGATACTTCTTGGCTTTTTAGTGGATCATACGCACAGCAAAAATATGCGTTTTTAATGTCTTTCTTTTACAATAGGACGTCAGAATTGTAAGGTAGGTAGTAGATGTTACTTTAAATTTATTAAGGGCTGAGAAACTTGAAGAAAGCTCAAGCAATGTTTGTATGCATGCCACATGTAAGATATTATCACTGAATTTACAATTATTACCAGTTAATTCAGACAAGATTTCTATTTTCCACTTTCAAAGACCGCCTGTGTAGTTTCTTATTCCATATTTCTAGCTTTAAGTACGTCTCGTTGGCCTTCCAATGATATATCTCAAAAGATAAATCGAAACGCAGTTAATTTTATGCCCTAGCTTATCAACTTGAACCAGTATGTGATTATATTTATATGAGTTAGATATACAGCTATTTACACCTTACTTATTTGCCTAGATTGTAGTATATGCAAATAAACAAGCTTCACCCTGTGCTTGTAGGTGTGTAGCATACATGGATATAAAACACACTAATATTATAAATGCGAAAAATTGCGTATGTGTTTATATATTCATTCGGAAATCAACTTTGTACTAATTCATCGGATTTTAATAAAATGTAGTATAAAGAAATAAATAAATATTTGAGACATTTTTGCATAATATGGGTAGCTTATAATAAATTAACACACAGACAGGAAAATATCAACGCTTAGTGCATGTTAACTAGGCTGAAACCAGTGGAAGCTGCTAGTATATTATAATTTGACTATTATTATTCCCTCCTGCCCTTTTTTCTATCGGACTGCCAGAGCGGGCACGAAAAATCGACACCGCTTTATGGTTGACATTCCGAAAACCCGTACGAAGCGCTTTGATTCCACTTTTATTGTGCGAACTGCTAGTTTGTGGAATGCACTGCCTGAATGGGTGTTCCCCGATCACCGCGTCCACCGTAGGCCGCATCATCGCTTAACATCAGGCGAGTTGGCGGCCAAGCGCAAACCTATTCTACAATAAAAAAAAAACCTTATATGTTGATAAAAGTTATTTGATGTTAACACTACAGTGTAGGCGCACTCTATTATGGTAGAAAAAGGTCGATTAATTGCGTGCCTATGGTCTATTTTACAAGCTTTTATGCCACTTGCCGTGTTAGTATGTGTGTACATTCGTATGTGTGGCACAAATCTTGCAACTGAATTTTAGACCAGTTATCCTCAACCTATTGAGTTGAAATTTAGCATACTTACGTAAGTTCGGTGGCAATGCAATGTTATGGTACCATCGAGCTGGTCTGATAATGGAGACAGAAGGTGATCATAGGAACTTCTAAACGTAACGGCGTAACCCTGTCGAGTTTAGGTTCGATGGGTTTGTCTTCCCAAGCACCAGGTCCTACCCGTATTCTTCAGTCTTCCCGTGAACATGGTGCATGTAACTGTGCCGAAATATTAAGAGCTCTATCCACAACATTATCACCGTAAATATCACTTTAATAATCGTATAAATGTAGTGACCAACTGTTACAGCTTAAAACAGAGTTTTAATGTTATTTTCTTTATTCGTACAGCTTAGATTTTACACAAATTCATTCAATCATTTTATATATTTATGAAAATAAAAATAAAATTTAAACCTTACCACGGTAAATATCCCGTAAATCATATCATATAACTGTAACATTAAAACTGTTCAGTAAAACAAGATCGGACATTTTTGTATGGAATTTGGCCAATCACCCTCAGCTCGCAAGCTTCTACAATATAATTTTGGCTATACCGTTTTTATCCCGTGGGTTATCTTTGTGGAGCCCATGGTAAAAAAATATCCTACATTTATGAACTGCTAAATAGGCTTGGTTCGCGAATCGATGCTAATTAAACCAAGGATGATTTATACGATGGTCCTTGATTAGATCAATTCTGGCCGCTCTCCTTTTGACTTTGATACAGTATTCATTTAGGGCCTTACTTAAAAACGTTACTCAAGTTGATCTATGTTTAAAGATGCTCTCTCAACTTCTCGCTGACGGCAATCGTCACACGCGAAAACGAGACGGAGCATATTTAAGCGTATTTCAACTTGAGTAACGTTTTTAAGTAAGGCCTTTAGTAATTTTTGAGGATCTCAATAATCAAAACTCTAATCTATATATTATTATTATTACAACCCATTCGAAACTGATTTCTTTGATGCGTGAGCGCTTGTTGTTATTTTTTTCCTATTTTCATACTCTACTAAATAATAACGAAGTGTAAATAAATTACATTCGCTCCTACCAAAGTTTGACATTTTTAGTTTGATTATTTTAAATTTCAATTGTAATTATTATTATAAATGTAATGTGACTAGCTACTATTATTCTTTTCTATTAATATTTGATGTTTTGTATGAGTCTATGTTACTTGAAATAAATGATTATTAACAAAGTGTCAACACCCCAAGCAAAATACATAACCGTAGAGCTAAAGTAGAAATAACTGATTAATCAGATATTACAAGCGGATGAAAGCAATTTGTCATTCGATTTCTAGCTTGTAGATGAAAATTAAATTAAATTTAAATAATGTCATCAAGCGACAGTGACGATTTTTTACGATACGTAGCTTGACGTAGAGTAACTTGTTTGTTTACTAATGTCACAATTATTTGCATAAAATATGCGTCCCTACGGTTACATTGAATACTAAGAGAGGAATTCATAAGTTATTAAAGATAATTATCATAAAATAGAAATCAGAAAATATTAATATAATAACTTAAAATAAGCGAATTCACTGAATTCTTAAAGTTTTATTAATCTTTTAGCTGACCCGCCAGACTTCAGTTCATATAAAAATCTCAAGGAAAATTGCGTTTTCAGTTACGCCCAACTTTTTAAATTTTCCTCTTTCCCTGAAACCTTAGGACTATTACAAAATTTAAAAAAAATAGATTTTTCCATACCGGCCCATCCATTTTCAAGTGGTGACCTTACGAACGAACAGTATTTAATTTTTATTGATATTGATGAACCTAGATATTTTTTGCTTTTATACATTTTGTTTTTAATAAATTTACAATACCAAATCCCATAAAATTTGCTATAACACCTTTCGTGTAGGTTGCTTGTTGTAGGTATGGTGTGCTTATAAAATCACAGCAGTGGCTAAATCATTCTGATCCAATCTAATAATAATGGTGTGCTAAAATACTAGTTACTTTAAATCAAAGTGATGCCAAAATAAGATTAGAATCTAAGCGTCTATCATATATCAAAATAAACACAAAGTTTAACACAAACCCCAGAATATAATTGGACGGTTTCTCGATAATCTCGGCACAGTATCAGAAGATAATATCTTCTGACATTTATCACCTTACTAATAGACAGTGTTTTAGCTAAATTAACAATAATAAACGTTTTTTTTAGGATTCCGTACTCAAAAGGCTGTACACGAGACCCTATTACTAAGCATATGCTGTTTGTCTGTCTGTCCGTTCTACCTTCTTTCGAACCGTAATAAATAGCCAGTTGAAATTTTCACATCTACACTAATATTATAAAGAGGAAAGATTTGTACCTATTTTTGTATGTTTGTAATGAATAGGCTCCGAAACTACTGAACCGATTTGAAAAATTCTTTCACTGTTGGGAAGCTACACTATCCCCGGGTGACATAGGCTATATTATATTTTGTAGCGAGGCCGAAGGCCGAGCTTACACTCGTGCGAAGCCGGGGCGGACGGCTAGTAATATATAATTTTACGGCGGATTGACTAAGAAATAATAATAATCAACATACAACGTACAAAATCGTTTTTCAAAACCTATTTAGCTCTAATTTATAAATGGTTATACGTACACGCGTCAAACTTTGCAAGATAGTACACACTCTAAAGTAAAACAACAAATAATAAATAATGGCCAAGTGCAAGTCGGTGACAATTTTTTGTTCACCACCAAGTTAAAAAACTTCGACCGCGGTCGGTACACTTAGATGAGTGACTGCCTGAGCGTGTTGTATTTTAGTTAAGTTTTAGTTGATTTTTAAGTTTATGTTAATTTTCTGTTTTTTAAGTCATTGTGCATAGTATATACTTCTTTATCATTGAAATTAAATAAAAATGAGAAATGAAATATTAATAACTAAGAAGGTACTGTTATAATTTGCCACGCAAGTTTTCTCTGCCTATTTATTGTATTTTTCTACAACCCATTTGTATAAGTTAGTTTTGCATGCTTCATCTAAGTTTGATTTTTGTTCCACTGGTAAAAAGTAGATGGCGTTGTTATGTGTTAAAACGCGCAAACGACAGTGGCACTTAAAGTTATATCACAATTTTGCCTTTTAATAAATGTTGTCTTCTGATACAGCAGTACATATTGGTTTTATTTATACCTAACTTACTGTCACTACCCGGGTGAGGTAGTGAGAGACCAAATCTTTGTTCATGGTCCTTCTTGAGCCAAATTAAGGCTGAATCAGTGAATTTTTGGAACGACTACAAGAAGTCGTACACCGGTCCAGCGAAGGACGCAGTGCCGGTAGGATAGTTACCAGGCGAGTAACTATCCCCCTTGACAAGGACAGCTGCCGGGCGAGTAGCTGTCAAATTGGAGGTGTTGCCAGTGAGCGGCGCTACTATACCCCTAACCGTGGGGGTCTTTGGAGGTGAATTTAGTGAAAGTGTTTACGGGTAATATTGCCCCCCAGTGAAGTTGGATATCCCTGCAGTGAGTGCCCGGAATAAACTGTAAGTACTTTTAAAAATAAATTTAAGTGAAGTGCTTAGAGTAAGTTAGCTAGCTAAAGATTTCTTTGTGTTGCTTAGGGACTTAGAATAGTTTTAGAAATAACGAAGGTACGGGGAATCCATGCCCGATTTTACTCCGAAATTTAAAGTTCAAACACTTAGAAAATTTACAGTAAAATTTTAGTGACTTGGAATATTTTGGAATTTTGTTTAACTTTATCTAACTAACTGAATTTTGCTGTTTATGGCTTTTTATTTTGTCAGATCATAACGTAGTTAATTATCAAATTGTTTATATACTGAGTGAGCTTATTTAAAGTATTGGAACTATATCGATTTTGTGAATGAGATCTGATTCGAAGCTTGTTGTCTATTTGTGTGTCATTTTAGTTAAGTCTTACACAAGCTGGTCATAATGGAGAATTTAGTATACTTTCTAGATGATCTGTACCATCGCTTAACGAAAGCTCGAACAAATTATAAGAAAACTGCCAAGGACAGAATAACGAAAGAGTATGTTGAAGGTAGGTTGGAGGCCGCAGATAATTTATGGTCTGAGTTTCTTTCCGGTCACAAAGAGTTAATGAAGAGTCAGGGTAGTGATGTTATAAAGGCGTCATACATTAAAAATGAGACCTATGACAAGTGTGATGATTTTTTTCTCGAATACAAAACGGAATTAAAAACTAAATTGAATCAATTCAGTGTGCCTAGCAGAAGTACAGAGAGTTCAACTGGGTTTACAAGGGAAAGGTCAAGAGCTAATGTGAAATTGCCGAAGGTGAACATTGATTCATTTTCTGGCAAATGTTATTCAGAGTGGACTACTTTTCGTGACTTGTTTCGATCACTCATACACAATAACGACTTGTTAGATGATGTCCAAAAACTATTGTATTTAAAGGGATATTTGTCCGGAGAAGCCAAGCAATTGCTGAGCTGCATTCCAATTTCCCAGGATAATTATGTAAGAGCTTGGGATCTGCTTGAAGAGCGCTACAATAATAAAAAGTATGTATCAAATCAAATTCTTGAGCGGCTCCTGGGTCAAAGGAATATTATTCAGGAATCCGCGAGTAGTTTGAAGGAAATTTTGGATACTACAAACGATTGTTTGGCAGCTCTATATAATATTGGTATTAAGACAGAAAACTGGGACATCCTCGTTATCCATATAGTTGCCAAAAAATTGGATCCAGAATCTAGAAGGCAGTGGGAATTCAGTGCTACTGATGCAGGCATCTCGGACGAATTACCTACTTATAAACAATTCCAAGAGTTCCTTACTAAGCGCTACCGAGCGCTCGAGTTTCTGGATTCTCGGTCCAACATGGTATCCAAGAATCAGAATCGTAATAATTTATCGGTTAGTAAGTCAAGGTCTATGCACATTACAATGGGTCAGTGTGCATACTGTCCAGAGAAGCACAAACTTGCTGATTGCGCGGCGTTCAAGAGAAACGCTGTAGAAGCGCGACGTAATTTCGTTCAATCAAACAGAATTTGCTTTTGTTGTTTGGGGCCCAATCACACTGCACAAACCTGTAAGACAAATCTGAAGTGCTACATTTGTTCGAGACGGCATCATGTCCTGCTGCACCAAGAGAGTGCAAACGATGTTGTCGTTTCAACAAGTCATGTATCTAGTGCTGAAGAATCTACTTTATCAGATAACAATGATGAGGCAGAACTGTCAGCACAATCATCAGAAGAAGATGAAACAGTGGTATCCTGTTTTGCACGAAAACATAATGCTGTTTTACTGCCAACGGCGCTAGTAAAAACTAAGTCTAGGAATGGCCAAGGTTTTACTGTTCGAGCGTTGTTGGATCAAGGATCTCAAGCTTCGTTTATCTCAGAAGCAATGGTTCGACAATTGGGTTTGAGAAAGGCTTTCTTAAAAAGCCAAATTGCAGGAATAGGCGAAGACAAAGCTTTAGTCTCCAATGCAGTAGTCAACCTTAAAATATCGTCTCGAATTGACCCACGGGTAGTGATGAACGTTAAGGCACGTGTGCTCAAGTCCATTACTACACTTTTACCTACAAGCGAGATAAAGGCACTTGAATGGAAGGAGCTGCAAAGGATAGCCTTAGCAGATCCCGGATATCATACACCGAATTGTATCGACATGCTGTTGGGTGCCGAAGTATATGCACACATCCTACAAGAGGGAGTTAAGAAATGTCCGAAAGGGTCTCCTATCGCCCAGTGCACATCACTGGGCTGGATTCTATCTGGTGCCCTTGACGTCATAGAAAGCACATCTGAAATTAAGGTCATGCATATTGTGGAAAATAACGATATTTCAAAAGGTTTCTGGGAAGACGGCGATCCCATGTCTAACGAAAGGCTGCAAACTAATAAAGATAAACGGCATGAAGAACATTTTGCTGCAGCGACAGTTCGAGATGATGAAGGTGGATACGATGTACAACTGCCATTTAAGGCTGAGAATCCTGTTGATGTTCATCCTTTGCAAGAAGCTGAAAAGGCGTTACTTACATTAGTAGGAAGATTAAATAATGGTGATCTGAAACAGAAATACAAAGAAGATTATGGAGGGATGATGCAGCTGAAGCAATAAGACACTATCGAATGCTACGAGTGTCATATGGAGTTTCATCGGTTCCTTATGTAGCAGTAAAGACATTTCAACAATTTAGCGTCAATGAGGGTCAAAGGTATTCAGCCGCGGCCAAGGCGGTTGTAAGCCAGTTTTACATGGACTTTAATTTTTAAGATGTGAGAATGTACACAAAGGAATAAAACTTTATCGAAAAATTAATGCAGAAAAGAGAGAGTCAGTCTTAGAAAATTGACAAGCAATAGTGAAAAGTTATTGCAAGAAATTAAGCACGATGAGAAAGGAAAGGCAAAGGAAGAAGAAACAGAAGGCTTAAAAATAAAAACAGATGAAATAATGATTTAAAAAAAATATTGGACTTACCTGGGACCACAGGGGCTCTCCTTCCGCTACGAGGTCGACACGCCCGATGTTCTGGAACCTGCAACATAAGAAAGTATTAATCATATCAGAAATTTGTCGTTTTTATGGCTCCTCAAGGTGAGCGGAGCCAAGCATAAATATTTCAAAGATTCGAATTTATAGGCTATGGCTAATAGGATTGAATTGGATAAGATCATATTTTTTGAAAGGTTACAAAAGGGAAATCAAAAATATTGACTTACGTTACAATTCCGCGCTGGATTGGTGTCACATTGAGCGATGCAATCGAACTCTGCGGATTCAGCGATACATCATAGAACACGTGCAGTGGTACTTTATACTCGTGTTATATATTTGATAGGTAAGAATCGTGTCTAATGTGACTATGATATCTGCAAAACCTAAGGTTGTTCCAAAAACGAGTTTCTAGACCCAGCGTACATAGACATTCATTCTGCGGTACAGCTTTATTTACGAGGTTAATGATGAAAATTGCATGTTATGAAATTGGATCGTCTTTGTATGGTTGCTATCCAATTCGCTGAAGTTTGGTAGCAAACTGTAAATGGTACTATCAAACATGTAGTGGGTGAGTTGTGCCTTCTGCCAATCACTGACCCATGAGTTTTGTGCATGAACACTTGCAGCGGAGTTTAAACCTAAGGTATAATTATAAAAATTTCGTTATATTTTGCTATATTATCTTTTTATTATTACTCAGATCATTTGTAACGTTTTGTTTGTTTATTTTGAAACACCGTAAAAGATCGACTGTTCATAAATTCACTTGTAAGATTGTATGAACAAGGCTAAGCCTGTTCATGGTGGGCGGTGATGTATAAGTTAGTTTTGCATGCTTCATCTAAGTTTGATTTTTGTTCCACTGGTAAAAAGTAGATGGCGTTGTTATGTGTTAAAACGCGCAAACGACAGTGGCACTTAAAGTTATATCACAATTTTGCCTTTTAATAAATGTTGTCTTCTGATACAGCAGTACATATTGGTTTTATTTATACCTAACTTACTGTCACTACCCGGGTGAGGTAGTGAGAGACCAAATCTTTGTTCACCATTCGAAGCTGCTTGATTTTCTTTAATACGTGAGCGCTTGTAATTTTTTCTCCTAATTTTTGGTAAATAAAATTTTGTCTTATTTTTAGGGTACCATACCCAAAGAGTATCAACGAAGCCCTATTATTAAGCCTACAATGTATGTCTTTCTGACAGTCTGGCAATTTTTTTAACGACTGTATATTTTAAACCGTAAAAGATAACCAGTTAAAATGTTTACAGAATATCTATAAGGTTACGGCAACGAATTTTTGTCTTTGCTCTATTGTTAATAGGTAAAACGTACAAGTGTCAAACTTGGCATAGTGGCCAAGTGCGGACTCGGGCGCGCGGTAAAAATCCCGAGCTGAATTAAAATAACATATTTTTTGAGTACGGAACCCTTGTCGTGCGTCCGACTCGTACTTGCCTGGTGTTTATTTCGAGTAATTCTTGGTACACATCAGTATACGTCTCATTGCAGAACATTATTCGGAATGCGGAAGGCTGGTTGAAAAAGACAACCTTTTCACGACCTTATATGCAGACCCGAGGCTTTCTCGAGACATCTGCCACGTTAGATTAGAAACCATGATAGGTAAGAGGCGTAAGAATAAGCTAAGTGCCTTGTTTGTATTTTAGCTTGAATAAAATACATTGCAAATAATTATTTAATTCGAAACATTTATTGTTCAATGGCACGAAAACCACACCTCTGCCTTTCAAAGTGTAATTCTAACTCACAATGTTACACCAAATCGACCGAATGTCCAACCTTCAATACCAGGATATTTTAACGTCCATAAGCCTCAATACTACATACTTATAGTATGCGAGTGTGCATTACAATAGAGTTTTGAGTTTTTGCCAGCATCTCAGATAATTGACCAACCTGTTATTGAGTTACTTTAAGAAGAGCCGGTATTCAGTGAGGCAGATCAATATCAGAACCTAATTGGATCGCCAATTATTTTATTGAATGAATGATTTGTGGCCTTTATTATGGAATTTATTTCGCTCGTCAGACTTATTACGCGATTTTCACATTACATATGCTCTTGCACGTGTTCTACGCGAAACCCGCTAGGTTAATTTATTATTCTCGATATAAGTTCTCGCACATGCTAACACAAAATTGACAAAATACGCACAGCACCATCAAAAAACACAACATTCGAGAGAGAGAGAGCAGGCCAAGTGATTAAACAAAATTGAAATAAAAGGCAAGAATGCAATAAACTCAATGCTATAAGAGGTGTGTTAGGTTTATAAAACGGCACCAATAAAAATTATCGGCGCATTTTCCGCTATAGAACTGACAGGTACACAGGTGGGGTCGAACACGGCACGACTCTCGAGATATCTAACTTGTGCATCGGCCTTGAGAGTGCTGTGGTTGCGCCGCTGCTGCCGCTCGCCCGTTCCGTGCGCGGTGACCTTTCCGCTCCTCTCCTCCCAACGAAGTTATTTATTGCCACCGAACGCGCGATAAATTCCCGGCATCTGTGCCGGTACATCCGCGTTGTCTGCACTGCTGTACTCACGTGAAATAGGTAACGAATTGTCTCGCGGTAGCTTTGAAAACGCTGACAACTGCCAACCTCTGATTTATGCCCAACGAATGATTAATAGCAGCATCTCGAATGCAGTTTGTAATGGAGAAGTCGTTACCGCAGTATTCGCTAACGCAACAATGGCAAGGAGAAATGTTTATTAGTTCGAATAATTGGCAGTTACAGTTAAATTTATGGACTATCAGTTTTATTGTGAAACACGTATTGTAATTTAACAACTAGGAAATAGAACTGCCCTTTCCCGCTGAGCCATAGACTTGTCCGGGCTGCTCAACTGCTCAAGATCTCCTATCAACTTTCAACTTTGTACAACTCGTGGCAGCAGGGTTCTCTTATCAACAGCGGAAATGTTATTTATTGAGGACTGTAGTACCCATACAGCCAGCACATAAGTTATGAGGAACTGATAGCGAAACGTCCTTACCTCAAGTATTATTTGAAAGTGCCAAATACGTTTGCTGCGTGTAACCTCATAAGTATTCATGATACTTAAAACTAACTGGACGGGTCAGTCACAACGGCTGGCTCCTTAAATAACAAGCTGTAAGTCAACTGCTCTCTTATGAGGCACGCAATTTTATCCAAGTCGAATAGGGAGAAACCACTGATTACTAGTAGTCTACTTAAGTTGCGAAGAAAAGAAAATGCTTTTAGAGTTGGTGGTCCGGAGGAGAAATTACCAGACTGGGAGCGACAAGGTGAACCAGTCTCTGTTATGGGCTGTGAAAGTTATTGCACGATGCCAATGTACGGACTTGTAACTCAATTCGCTAATACTTAGCTAAACATCAATGATCAACATCCACCTACCAGTAGACTTCGTGAAAGTTGGCTGCGACTTGGACATTTCAATAAGTGTCTGAGCTGCTGACACGTACAATAGAGCTAATCGGTGTAATACAGAGAAAAAGTCAAGCAATTTATCCAAGAAGCGAGTCTTCTTTGATTAGTCCTGCGGCCGACGCGGCGGGACCGTGTGTCTCCATTGTTAGTGGCAAACATTCCCACGAGCGTACCGACGACGTAGAACAAAAACACTACTGGAGCGTAATCAGGAGTCCTTGACAATCCCATTCAAGATGTTAAATCGAGTTATTTGTTTCACCCTGATTGCTGTCTACACTTGAATGGTATTCGATTTATTTTATTTATCCATTTTACAGACAAGTAAATGAGTCCAGGTCTAATAAAACCTTCGTCGATTGTTTTGATGTAAGTACGAGGTGTGTACTTTTTAATAATTAATATATACATAACGTTGTGTTGAACGTTTGCTAGATAGGTTGAACTTGCTTAGATAAGTTCAGTAATAGTACTTATGAGAAATAGGTTTCTCATAAAATCGAACATAGTAAATATATACTTAGACATCATCATATAAATGGATATAATATTAATTTACTGTGAGGTCGAACATCAAGCGATCAGATTCAAATGGTTTATTTCTCAGTATCGACTGAATAATTTGTATTCATAAACTGTCTGGAAGCTCACGTATACTGTTCCACGAATACTTCGCAAATGCAACTTGTTTGTGTTAAATCTGTATTGCACTCATAATATACGATTTGTATTCAGTATCGGTTCTTAAATATTTTACAATACTCGTTATTCTGGTTAATATGTTAGGAATGAATTTGGTTTGATGGATTGCTGTGTAGAATGCAATCAATCTAAGTAGGTCGAGTAATTAATGGAACCACTTCAACAAAGCAACTTGACTACGCCACTATTCATTTTCTATGAAGGAGTCTCGATTGCTAAGATATTGATTAAACTGATAATTAATTGACAGTCAATAGCTCTCAGCATCACACACATAAAAATCACTATTTTTTTTAATACAATAATCTGATTTTCCAGCTACAGATACAAGCGTCACTGTAATTAGCAATCCAAAAAGGTTTAAATGTGCAAAGAATAGTACAGCTAACTTAAACGCAGGATGTTGGTGCGAGACTGTAACTATCATGCCTGGGATTGCTACATTTCCGCTATGTATGCTAGCTATTTGTAAACAGACAATCTTATATGCTTGAAACAAGGGCTAACTGAGACTGACGAGTTACTTTACCAAAAATATAGCCAGGTTCTTATCTACTTAGTCTATGCATGGTTTCTAATGCTTATCACAATTCTAATTACCTTTATGAAACTTCATCGCAACGCAGACATTAATAAGTAATGAATAAAGTGAGAATTTCTCTTTGACTACGTGCAGTCATCATAACATAACTGTCCCAAAGGAAGTACAATTATGTTCAGTTTCCCGTTAAATAAGCTTTGCAATTGTAGTCGGAACACAGTTTGTGTTTCACATTCAAATGTTTGTATTAAAATGTCTAGATTTACATTCAGACTTCTCTTAAGGATGAGGTGAAATAACTGTTAGTGCTAACAACAAGCAATGCAACTTTAGTTTTGGTAAAGCAAATTAATGCTCTAGCGGCTTTAGCAATAAAAATACTTAAAGTTGGCCAACGCAGTTAAGTTTTATGTAAAAGTTAAATTGTTTTCATCAAAGAAACAAACTTCTGTAGATATTAGCAACTTGCGGGACTAGCTATAAGAGGAGCTCTGCTCAAGTGGTTTACGAGTTGGACTATCGGTAAGTTTAGCTAGTTCGCATGCCACAGGAACATTTATATTCAGAGAGCAAGCTATCTGTTGGGAGACCATGTGGCGACTATTAGTTATTTAGTCGTGTGCCGTTGGACACAATAATATGTGATAACTTTGCTAACATTTCGATACAATGGCGATATTGTCATATAAATGACTCGGATATACGTGTAGATTCTAAAATATTTGTTTTATTATACACATTCCATGTCTATATCCCTCTAGTTAGAAATGGTTCATAAAAATTCTTTAACGGTGTTACCGATATTTTTACGCCACTAACTGTTAAATTTTATTCTACGTATTCGTTTTACAAAGCTGCTGCTGGTATTTGTAATAATAATCCCAGAAGAGAAAAACTTTGTGCATTAAACTATTCCCATGCCTCATAATTTAAGTGTTCCCTTTTAGTAAGATATGATTAACCAACCGAATTAAATACATAGTGCGTACAGTATACGCTCATAATAACAACGTTCAAACTTTTATCTCTCCTTTCTCTAACAATTGGCTACAAAAGATATGGTCTATTGTCTCAAAACTGATACCACATCACGTAACAACGCGTTATTTATAGTTAAGTATGTAAATCAATTTCTAGAGAACATTCACAAGGAAGTTTAATACTGTGTAGATATTATCTACTTCCAATACTTCCGATTATCTGTAAGTAACAGGAAACTGGTAGAGTGCATACATTTATGTAACAGCAGCCATAATAAAAAGTTGAAATTACATTATCCGAGCAATTTGCTACATTGTCTTTATATTTTCCGCTTGTGAATGATAAACGAGTACAAATGTTCAGTATATGGCAAAAACATGCTTGACAGCATTAAAACGCTGTAAAACGCTTCTAAAGTGAAAGAGCATGCGTTTTGTATAATATATGGAAAAATAAAAAACCACTTTCTAACGTAAACTTTCGATTGTCACTTGTCACATTATTTGTGGTGCTGTCATTTAAATTCACATAGCTAATTCGCAAATAACTTTGTGCATTTTATAATGCAACAGGTCTGCATGGCTGTCACGACTCGTGCACTAGACGACAATATCTACTGGCTATGTAACTTGGGTATTAATTACGTACTGAATAGCTGTTTGTGATTATAATCGTAGTTATTGAACTGTGCTCTTACTTGGCCTTGTGTGGTCTCGTTCATTACAGTTGAAAATGTTAAACAAACTTTACGCGAAGTACACCTGTTTGAAAACAAACCGACAAAACCACGCGACATTAAATTAAAAACATTCTCGTTTACTTTTTTAACTCCTTTTTATTATCACGACACTTGATTCGTGTCAGAAAAAAGTTAATGGAGCAAAAATTATGCAGCTGCACGTCCTACTCGAGTATAGAAGCCTGTTAGCTAACTAATTACGCCAGTAAATGGAGTTCAACTTTTTTTTATAGCCGGTGTGAATCGTGACCGGACTAGTGTAAGCCCTGGTAAATGCTTCAATGATGCGCTAGTTTTGGTTTTGTTAGGGTATAAGTAATAAAACGTATCCCCCAAAACTTCTCCAGACTGTGTAAACATAATTTCTTCGCTATCTTCCTGTAAGTGCCTTTGACTGGGTACATAATAATGTGCATCGGTTAACATTCCCACGTGTGTGCGACAATGCGATGCTCTCGGAGGTTGCTCACCTCCATTGTGCTGGTCTATCTAACACTATGACGTCGCATAATTAGACGAGAGCTGATCGCGTCGATACGCGCCGTCATCTTTGTCTTTGGATTCATGTTGACATGCGATTGATGCGGGTACAGCATTGTAATGATAGGTGGCTTATTAATTTTCTTAATAACATGTGTCATTGTTCGACGATGCTAAGATTAGCGATTTGTTTATTTTGCTCGAGCACCGCCGTAAGGTAGCTTGTCTGCCTATTTTCTATTGGATACATTTTGGCGAGTGTGCGCAAGAGCTTCATGATCTTATTCCACCCTCTTTTACTACAGCAGGCCTAGCACGGGCCGTGGAAAAATTGTCTTTCCACCGTTTTTATCCGCGCGTAGACGCGACCGAGCTAGAATATGGATACGTTTGTCTCTTTCTAGCGGGATAAAAACGGTGGAAAGACAATCTGTCCACGGCCCGTGCTAGCCCTGCAGGACAAGTAGAAGGTCTGCACACGACCACCTGTTCCTCGTGGAAGTTCCAAAGATTCGTACACAACGATTTGGGTTGCCATTTATGATACGTACTGCCCAAGAATGGAAAATTGTATACGTGTCCAAGGTGAATACTTTGAAAATACTGATATTAGTTTTAAATAATACATTTATAAATATAATATATTATTATATTTATAATTTTTCGTTACCTAACTAATTTCTTTTGGCACGACCCTCGTATTTTCAACAAATGTCCGTGTATGTAAAATGTGTAAACGGCGTTACTAACGCGTCTAAATGATGCATCTAATCTGTTCATCAAGCCGAACCGACCGATGTAAGCGATTTTCCGAAGAGTGATCACGATCACGTGTGCTCACGGCACTCACTCTCGTCTCCACTATGCATGAAACCGCAGTAGCATCATCTATAACGAGTATAATAATAGTGGCGTGAGTAACTGGCGAATGATACTCCAGTTTGGTGATCATAAACCAAATAAAAGTAGTAATAAACCTGCTAGTCTGTAATGCGCTACCTGAATGGGTGTTCCCCTGTAGTTATAATCTGGGTGTCTTCAAATCTCGAGTGAATCGGTTCCTTCTAGGCAAGCGTGCTCCACCGTAGAACGCATCATCGCTTAACATCAGGCGAGTTGGCGGTCAAACGCAAGCCTATTTATAATTAAAAAAAAAATCGGGATCTTTTCTTGACCAATTAACATAATATGTACGTTAGTGAAAACAGTTAATCATAGTTTATAATTAACGCACGCGCGAGTTTTGGGGAAGGAAATAAAAAAGTGCACACAGTCAAAATACTGAAAATATTATTACTTTTTAACAGAATTCGGTTGTTTTTTTTTTGTTGTGTTTGTTACCTCAAAACTCCGTCATTTATAAAAGAAAGGAAAAATACATTCAAATAAAAAATTTACTGTCCACCCCATAGAACTTTCATCAAAATTTGTTCAGTTTTTTGGTTTTCAAATACTCTGTGCCGGATAGGGCTATCTGGGATGAGAGAGACAATATGCAGTCTAAACGGTACTGGCAAATATATTCATCTGGGTTGCGCGACATACAATTTCCTGCTGAATTTCACAACTGTGCAGATGTATCTATCTATACATATAATAAAAACGTAGAGAAAAAAATAATCTTCTATATCTATATCTATATCTATACATATAATAAAAACGTAGAGATAAAAAAATCTGTAATTGCGAGATAACAAAAAAAAAACACACAGGGCGTCTCAAAATAAGCAGCTGAACACGATAGGACAGTTTTTAGAATTTTTGTGTTTGTTTGTTTGTTTGTTTGTTTGTTTGTTTGTTTGTTTGTCCGCGCACATCTCCTAAACCACTGGACGGATTTAAATGCGGTTTTCACGAATATGCTTAGAAATTACCAGATTAAAACATAGGCTACCTTATATCATTTATTTTAATTCTTTATTTTAACATAAACGAAAATAAAAATCAATGATTTATTTCTTCGTTACACGAAACGTAATATGAGGTTCGTCACATAGCCTCAAGCAAGGAGATCCAAAGTAAAGAGAATGTTATTGACATAGCCATGAAAATTTTGAAACTGTCAACTGTCATTCGGTTAATCAGTTTAAATTTAAAAAAGGTTTCTTAACCTTCTTAGATGAATGAACGTGTAGATCAAGCATGTTATAGGCCTTACAACCTCTTTGGTGGTTCATTCCAGTGCATGGAGTAGGAGTATTACATTCTCTTGGTTTTATTCTATGTTAGCATTTAAAACACAAAATATACCGCATCCTATTTTAATTCAGTCCCGCGAATAGAAATATTTAAAAAAAGGCCCTTTGTTTATGAAAATAAACCTATACAACAAAATTCCGGACGCAATAAAGAAAGAAAGAAATAATAACATTTTTCCAGAACCAACTTCGTAAGTTTCTAACCCAAAAATGTTATTACGAGATAAAAGATTTATTCGACGATAAATTTTAGAAAATAATAATTAGAAAATAAATCTCGATATATAAATAGCTAATAAAGTAGCGTCATAAGTTTTGTATCATCTCATATATAATTAAGTAACCTATCACACTAAGTATGTTTTTTTTTTGTTTTGTAAAATTACTTCACCCTAGGTTAAGTTTGAATAGTATATATATATATTTATGTAATAGATTTAACTATACTTAAATTTATATGTTTATGTCTGTGGTCTGGTTTTGTGAACAGGCACTACATAAGTCATTGCTGCACCCTTTATGCAGGGTATATAAACTTAGCTTTTAGAAGAATACAGTGTATATTTGCAATAAGAATATAGAAATAATTTTATTTTACTGTGATATTTTAACAGATAAATAGAGTAGTTCCATTTCATGGCTTTTTAATCAAGGTATACATACAAATGCACGCGAAATAAGAAATAACTAGCCAAGAGCGTGTTAAGACAAGCATTATGTCAGGGTTCCGTGGCCAGCGAAACTGGACAGTCAAATTTCAGAGATGTATATCATCCCGACATGACATGATATACTTTTAATGGTTTAGACAAAAAGAAAATTTCAAAACATGCTCTGCACTGTGGTCACATTATCTTTTTGATTTGAAAACTGTTGACGGTGTTATTTATTACTTTTATGCTTCTATCAATACTTCACACAGGGCGACTTAAAATAAGCAGCTGAACATGTTAAGGCAGTTTTTAGAATTTTTGTTTGTTTGTTCACGCACATCTCCTACACCCCTGGAAGAAAATGCGGACGGATTTAAATGCGGTTTTCACGAATATGCTTAGCTATGACCAGATTGAAGTATAGGCTATGTTATTTTGCGCAAGGCCGGATTAAGGGAAGAAAAAAGGATTGAAGGTTTATATGAAAATCTACGCGTACGAAGTCGCGGGCAAAAAAGCTAGTTATGTAATAATTTGGACCACAGGCATGTTATTGATAAAATGTATGCTACAATAGTTGACACACTTAGAAATGCGGCATCGGAACGTTTTAAAAAGTGTACTGGTAGATTTAAGAAAAATAGTCAGGTGACAGGTTGGAACAAGCATTGTAAGGAAGTGCATGGGAACGCTCGACTGCGGTTTCATGAGTGGGTTTTACACGGTAAGCCCACATTGGGTCAATTTTACGATCGGATGAGAGAGTCGAGAAGTGAGTTTAAAAGAAAACTGAAGTGGTGTAAAACCAATGAAACTCAAATAAAAATGGACATTCTCGCGACGCAGCATACAGCTAAAAATTTCTGCAAATTTTGGAAAGAGACCAACAAACTGAATCCGAGACCGAGTGTTCCCGTGAGCGGTGAGGGTATTTGTGACACTGACCAGATTGCCACCCTCTTTAAGGAACACTTTCACGTACATTCTCCTTTAGAACCGGGAAATACAGGGGCCGAGGCAACTGATGCAGGAATCGGACTTCGGGACTTCGGGACTTTCGGGACTTTTTTGCACACACGGTCATCTGACCCCAAACTAAGCAAAGCTTGTAATATAGCTGCCAGAGACTGATATACGTAGAAGAACCATTTACGCGGATAACAGCGAAACAGGTAGCGCAAGTGGTGAGGGACATGAAGAGAGGAAAATCCCCCAGCCATGACTCTCTGAGTATAGAGCACCTGCAGCATGCAGGAGTTCATCTGCCGAGGGTGCTCGCCATGTTCTTCACCTTCTGTGTGGGTCACTCATACCTGCCGGAGACCATGATGAAAACCGTGGCTGTCCCGATTATAAAGAACCGCACGGGGGATGCATCCAGCCTCGGCAACTACAGGCCCATATCACTCGCAACAGTCATCGCTAATGTACTGGATGGTGTGATTGAGATTCAGTTGCGACAACATCTCAAGCTACATGATGCCCAGTTTGGTTTTAGACCTGGACTATCGACTGAGGCCGCTATACTAAATCTCAAGCACACTGTCCAGTATTATACCAGCAGAAGCACACCTGTCTACGCTTGCTTCTTAGATTTATCTAAAGCTTTCGATTTGGTGGCGTATGACAGGTTGTGGCATAAGTTGTCGGACCTTCCTTCTGAGTTTGTCTCTCTCCTGAAGTATTGGTACGGTAATCAAACCAACGTTGTGAGGTGGTCGGGGTCACTATCGGAGGTGTATAGGTTGGAATGTGGCATGAGGCAGGGCGGGCTATCGTCCCCAAGCCTCTTTAACCTCTACACTGACCGCCTGATCCATGAGCTCAGAAACGCCGGTGTCGGCTGCTCAGTTGACAGTGTCTTTGTCAACAATATTAGTTATGCTGATGACATGGTGTTGCTGAGCCCATCGATTAAGGGCCTCAGAAAGCTAATAAGCATCTGCGAGCAGTATGCGGGAGCTCACGGGCTCAGATATAACGCCATAAAAAGTGAGCTTCTAGTTTTCAAAGCGGGCTCTAAAACATATGACAATGTTCCACCAGTCATACTGAGCGGCAGTGTCCTCAAGAGAGTCTCGCAATTTAAGTATCTGGGTCATTGGGTCACCGATACGCTCGGAGATGATGTGGATATGGAGAGGGAGCGCAGGGCGTTGTCAGTCAGAGCTAACATGTTGGCTCGTAGGTTTGCAAGGTGTTCTGCACAAGTAAAGGCGACCCTGTTTAGAGCGTTTTGCCAGTCCTTTTACACATGCAGCCTATGGGTTAAACATACCAAAAAGTCCTATACAGCCCTGCGCACCCAATACAATAACGACTTCAGGGCGCTGATGAGGCTGCCACCGTACTGTAGCGCATCGGGGATGTTTGCGGACGCGCATATAGACAGTTTCGCTGCAATTATGCGCAAACGCGTAGCGACCCTGATGCGCCGCGTGCGGGGCAGCTCCAACAGCTACCTACAGCTGTTCGACTGGCGGATGGACCTAGACTGCCCAATAATGCAGCACTAGACCAAAGTCCATGTTGAGCATGCTGGGTCCAAGCCGAAATATAGGTTAAGATAATTATATTTCTCATGCTATTATTTTTATTATAATCAGGATTTTTATTGTATTGACTTGTATGACATTATTGTTAAATTTTTTTATGATCTAATGCTTTAATGTAACTGTGTGTAATATTTATATCTTGACATTTTTATTTAAATATGGAATATATTATTCTGAAACAAATAAATTGAATTAAAATAAAAATAAATGGAAAAATATAAACCGAGTATCATTCAAATAAACGAAATTTCGTATATAAAATTTAAAAAGTCGGATTTTAAATTGACTAAGCACTCTATAAATGTGCATGTAACATTGGAAGACCTTTTAATTTCACTTTTAAATTATGATGTCACTGTTCTCCATACCGATTGATTATACAGCAGATAAGCAGATTGCAGCTCAATTACTAAACCATTACGTATACAAATCGTAATCTGCAGAGCAATGACGCCTTGGCATTATAAATTCGGAAGCTATCTTAATACAATCTGCAGTTAAACGTCGAAGATTTAAACGTATCGTATTATGTAAATAGAGTCCATTCAAAATGGATAATGATGGTTAAATACGATTGGTACAAATACGAGGCGTGCTAAAGCTCCGCGCCGAATATTTGCCAACTCGCATTCAGAAACCATTGAAATTATTAAGAAAGGAGAGCTTTTAATATTCGCATTTAATAATTTATTTAGCAAACAATTAAAAAGGGCCCAAATATTGCAGTAAAACTGTTCTTGATTTAAGCTAATTATTATTCTCTAAACATTTAGATTATAAGAGTGTAATCTAAAACGATTAGAGGTTTATTACAAAGGTATTCGTTTATTTACAGGTACTCTTTAAAGTTTAACACATAGTAATTTTTTTTTTTTATTATATAATAAGCTTGCGCTTGGCCGCCAACTCGAAAAGAATATAAAAGTTTTTTTTATGATACTGAGTGACGAGACGAGCAAAATCGCTCGCCTGATGGCTCTTCACGCTTGCCCATAACAGCTCAACGCCACTCAGAGTTTTGAACTTCAACAGTTCAAAACCCTGGATGGCAATGCACTGCGCTCGTCACCCCGAGATATAAGATGTCAAATCTCTTTGTGTCCTGTAATTTCGCTGGAAACATTGCCCTTCGGAACACAGTAGTGTTTGCACACTACTGCTTGGCGTTTGAATAACTGGCAAAGGTGTGGTACTTCCCCAGGCCCTTCAAAAGAGTCCTACCACTACCAAACTATTACTACTACTTATAACTACTATGTAAAGTATTAATCATGTGTCGAACTATACTGGGTTGTTACATTACTGCAGTAGCAGACAATAGAAGCGTTGATAGACTTACGTGAACAATATGGACCAACCTAGTAGCTACCTACTTATTCAATCTTCTAAACGAAAATGTGCCATTAATTACAAGGGTGATTAAACAAGAAAATTAACGTCAAGAAGTGTGTCGGTTCACATTACATCCCGTAATTGGGTATAAACAATGCCTGCGTCAAATTTTAAAAGCCAGTACGATCATTGTTTCTCTACTTCCGCAGCTCTCAGCGGTGCTGCTTTTATTTCGCCATTTTAGGTCGACAGTTGAAAGCTTTTCTGCGAAGTAACACGCATCAACATTAAATGCACATACGTTTTACAGTATACCTGGTGACGATATTTTGCACAGACATCTGTTTAAAAAATTATCGGTATTGTTAACTATGTATTCAAAAATTTCAACTTTAACCTATGTTGTTCTACGAACAATAAATAATAAATATTTGTGTAATTTTAGCGCAGGAAACTAGAAACGTACAGAGAAAGCATGTTACCGCGTACTTAGTTATAAATATGCTCGTAACAGTCAAGTAACAAAACTTGGCAGGGAAACGTACGCTCATAAAACAAAAAGCCAGTTCCACGAGTTTTCTCTAAATTTCATTTTACAAACGTATTTCAAGCACGATTTATTTCGCACACAAAGCATCAATAGTCGACAATATTGAAGTAAAATTTACGTCAAAGACAAAGTTCAATTAAGAATTAATTACCAAGTGTGTTTGTTAGTCTTATCAAATCGTAGGTACTTAAGAATATAAAAATAGAATGCGCATTTGATAGCCCATAATTGCAATTTTCTTCGAGGTAAGCTTGTATAGCCGGTGAGACTGGTTTTCCTTCTGTATTTTTGTGAAGTGCATCATTGAGAAACTAAGGTCATTGCTACGCAATATTTGCCAATTTGGCAACTAAAACAGACTACATTTATTTGGTATTACTTCCTGCTAAGCACCAAGCTTCACTTATAATAAGTACTTACTAAGATTTTAATTTAACCCCGCATTCGTTAGCCTACATTTTTTCAATATACAATTAATTTTAATTGTAGGCCGCTTTGAAACTAATTGTTCACATAATAGTTACGCGTGATTCACTAATTAAAAACTTACATAAGAGCTATTCAGAAGGAATTGGAAAACATCCTTTCAATTAAAAAAAAAACATCATTTGCATACGATGATTAAATGATGTATTTTTTAAGTTTATAATTGGCATAGATATGTTCCTAAATATTTGCACCATAATATTTGGTAAGAATAATTCTACAGTTATATGATTATTTACGGGATATTTACCGTGGTAAGGTTGTGGAAGCAGCTCCCGAATATCGGCGCAATTACATGCACCATGTTCACGGGAATAAGAGTTTTTTTTACTATTGTATAATAGGCTTGCGCTTGGCCGCCAACTCGCCTGATGTTATAGATACGTACGAAGAAACCGAATCACTCTTGATTGTAACTATCGGGGAACACCTATTCAGGCAGTGCATTCCACAGGCTAGCAGTTCGCACAATAAAAGTGAAATCAAAGCGCTCCGTACGGGTTTTCGGAATGTCAACCATAAAGCAGTGTCAATTTTTCGTGCCCGCTCTGGCAGTCCGATAGAAACAAGGGTAGGAGGGAATTAAATCATGCAGATCTGATGCACACTCTCCAAAATGTATCCGATAAAAGACCGATAGACTAGCAACTTAACTTCTATTCATAAAATAACAAGTACATAGATCTACTACAGTACTCATACCGATATTTCAGTACCATTCAATAGCAAGAAACCGTAATGCTCTCGAGTAGAGCGAGCAATAATACCTCACTTCCACAGGGCATCTACCATTTGTCATGCAATAAGAGTTGAGTTACCTCGAATCATTATTTAGTAGTAGCGATTAAAGTGAATCAACGTGGGCCCGTGATTAACTGTGGGGCTGAGAACGGCCGCTGCCTGCTCCGTACCTGCAGGCGCGACATCTCGCCGCTTCCTCATTGCGCACCGCCGGTTATTGCGCCCGGCTCCACCTGCCTAGGGCTTCTCAGGACTTCCCAGTACATAATACTTGTGTACATAAGTGCACAAGTAACTACATAACCAGTGATTTTTTTCTCTCTTTTTATTTATTTAGGAATAGGCTTGCGTTTGATCGCCAACGCGCCTGATGTTAAACGACGATACGGTCTACGATGGAGCACGCTTGCCTAGAAGAAACCGATTCACTCGTGATTTGAAGACACCCTGATTGTAACTACCAGGGAACACCCACTCATGTAGCGTATTGCACAGATTGGCAGTTCGCACAGTAAAAGTGGAATCAAAGCTCTTCGTACTTAGCACTCTAAGCTGCTACTACAACCCGGTAGGTGGTGGACCCGGGTATGTCCTAAAACTGCGACCAGAACCACCGGAGGATGGGCAGCGGCGTCCTATTAGTACAAGGTGAACGTACTGCGATCCCCAAGCCACCTGCCATTATGGATTATGGCAACACCCTTCTCTAAGAAGGAGGCCTTTGTCCAGTAGTGGACATTTAATGGCTACTGATGTGCTGCTATTACAAGTATTAACATTTCGGTTTATCCTACCTACGTGCAATTCTAATAACTATGTAGGTACTCGTATGCACGGAGATTGTTTCTGATGAAGATATCAAGTTCTAACAGTGAATATGATTTATTATGTTTCACAGTCATATTTTCTCACAAACTGATTTTTAAAATAACCTTTCAATCAACCTCGCTCAATGAATCAATTCGGTTCCACCTCTAATCTCCAAATTGTAAATAATATGAGCCGTTACACGATACCTCGACTTTGTACGTGTTGAAGAACGCAAAGTTCGTACAAATTAAATATTTGATTACAGTTAACTTTACAGACGATTTGAGGTCAATAGCTTGCAGTAACGGTCTCAGTCGGAAACTCGCATTATGTGGTCTATTGAATACACATTCACATTGTATAGATTTGTCTGAGAAGGTATGGAAAAGGGCACCTATCTATGTCAACGAACGAGTATATCCACGGGAAATGATTGAAGAATAAAGTATAGTGAGTTAAAATAGTTTCAATTTTAAACGCGATAAATACTTCAAAGGTAAAATCATTACAGACTATTACATGTCGCTGTCTTATAATACAAATGTAATTTTGCACTTAGGACATTATTTATCCTTTGATTGCCCACAATTAATGCTTATTAGAGGGATAACCACAGGCAATGGGAATGAATAAAAAGTGAATAATTTCTATGGAATAAGATGCATTATCGTTTCAGGTTTTAGCTTCGTCATATAGTCATGTGAACATCGTGTGTGGGACGCGATAATGCACGATGAGTCTGTAAGTATTTTTAAATTGATCAAATGACATGTCTATTTCGTGTTATAAATAATCAACAAGTAAATTACTATAATTATATTTTACAGTCTTAAAATATATATGCCAGATAATTAGCACTTAAATCGGAATCAATATAACACAAATTGAAACTTCTTTTTGATTATTTTTCGAATGATTAGCTGAAGCTGCTCTTAAATTAATATTATGCAACCACTTTCACCGTACGAGTTGGGACCGTTGTTTGCACACACTTCAATTAGCATCGGTAAAGTATATTGTTGCTAAGACCTCGTGTATTCGTCTCTATTTTTACAACTTGTAACCGTTACGTAACACGCTGTGTGAATGTTCTTAGACATGGTTGAAATTGAAGCGGATTTTGAACTGAAATTGGGACAGTTCGAGTCAACGACTTGAAATTTACAGAAGATCAACTAAGTTCACTTTTTTTATGTTTAATACGACGTTGGTGGTTCAATTCATGCTTAGTAGTAGAAATTATAATCTATAAGAAATAATATCTACATAACGGAATATTCTACGAACCTTTCTTTACTAGCATACAATTTTAAAACAGTTGAATAACCAATATATAGATAGCTACTGGTTCTTCACGCTGACTAAAAAAACGCAAAATACAACAGATCAAATAATTGGCTCCAAATTCGTATAATCATTAGGTTTGAAAGATTCGTTTCGGAGAATACTGTGCTTTTTTGTTCTTTCTTTAACTAAAAGTCGCCAGACTCAGTCGTGAAATGAAATAGCAAGATAATGTTTCTCTCGAAAAATTACAATTTTATCTTACAAAACGTGGGTATGAGGTACGTGCTATTTTATATGATAATCAAAATGATTTTAGTACTATTTTTACATCACATATATACAAGCTTTCTTATAAATGTCAGAAGCTTTGAAGCTTTTCGTCTAAACACCTGCGCTACTAGCAGCAATCAACTGAAGAGTTATAGTTAAAATAACACCTTATCTAGCTAGAGAAATCAGTGCAGCAAAGGAGAAAATCTAAGAGTTGCAATATCTAAGGTAATAAATAGATGGCAGGGAGGAAATATCGTTTCGCCGGTGCTTCGGGGGGTAATCAACCGTAGCTTCACGGTGTGGTGCTACCTTTTGTTTCAGTTCGCCGACGTCTCCGCTAGATAACATCGGTATTTTCTATTGCAAACTGAAAAACGAAACAAAAGTAACATTCTTATTGTGCTGAGAAGATAATGGCGAAATAAAATAACTAAAAGTTATTACTTGTGTTGTGTTATATACTAACCAAGGTTTCATCTGTAGGAACCATACATTTTTCCGGGTTAAAAAGTATCTTACATATAGTCTCCCTCGGGCTCTCTATCTTTATACAAATTGAAATCAAACCAACAAACAAAAACACTTTTTTTAATTTATAGTATTAGCACAATGTTTATTGCTTTGAGAGCTTTTGGCTGCATACAATATAAAAAATATACACATTATTTTCGGTAAATCTAGTTTTTTCTTATCACGAATAAGTCCGCGTTTGAACACCGACTCGCCGACGTAAGCGACGATGTGGTCGAAGATGAAACACGCAGACTTAGAAGATAATTCACTCTTGCCTTGAAAGGGCTTAGATTATATCTCTCAGGAAACAAGGAAGCCGGCAGGTTGTACTTTCCCTTAATAACTACCTTTTTGTGAATGCTTAAGTTTAATACGCTTATGACGTAATGTAAGAAAACACGTTCTAAATCCGTAACCTATGAACTCTCTTTGATACATCATTATACCGTTCGCATTATGTGAATTGGCTATTATCTAAGCGAATTAGAATAATAGACACATTAAACAAATCTTTATTACTTGTTATGTAATAATGATCGATGACGCTATCAAGTATAATAAACAAAAGTAAAAATCTCTACACAGATATTATTTAACTACGCACACGCCATAAAGTTGCTTACAATGACGGCAATTACTACTTGCACGAATAAATTACAGATTATCTAGTAATGTTGTGACTAAAATGGGCTAAATATGGGACATGGCCTCAGGCATTTATCAATTTCAATATATTTGTTATATTGAGTAACTCTCTGTGCCTAATATCAGTTGGTTTTTAGGTTCTGATTATCATAATTAACATATTTGCCAATTATGTACTTGGTATACTGAAGCCACCTACTTCTTAGTAGTTTTGAAAGTTGATAAAGAATTATGAATCAATTTACTGCATCCGATTTTGAAACGAGGTGAGAGGTAAGTAGAGTTACGTGCAACAATCTAGTCTAGTGCGTATTTTTTACATGACACCCACTAGATGGTGATCTATAAGAATTACTTGCGCGTACGCCAACGTAGATCAACTAATGTTCGAAAAGTTTTGTGTAACAGTCTAACAAAAAGCTAACAACTTGATTATGAAATTTTCGAATCATCAGCTTGTTTGTAACGCAGAGTCAGAAATTTGTGAAGTGTGGAAAATTACGTTTTTTACTAGAATGAATCACCACTTTTATTACGTATAGTTATTTTTTTCATATAAATAAGCATACAGAAATGTTACTTCACACGAAAATAACTATCCTGTGATATTTTCTACATGTTCACTCAACAAGCTTATACACGAGGAATTTAGAAACACAAGTGCCTTTTACATGAAATCAGAGCTTTTCAGAGCGACAAATCGACAATAAAATAGTTCCAGCTGTATCGATAGATGGCGATATAACCGCTACTATATAACACAACTATATATATAACACGTCGGATTTCGTAAGGTATCGGCGCCCACGGGGAACTACAGCCTTTAATATTGCAAAAAAAGTGTTGCCGCTGCGCTGATTTAAATCAATACAAGCCAATTCTAAATGGTTCACGATGGCTCAAACAATTCTGCCAGCTAGAAAAGCTTATCGGAAAAAGGGCCATAAAAATCTCTCATAAGTGATTCAAGAATTGCACTGATACCACATTTAAACAATATACTTTGGTGGGTTATTCCTGGTCCTGGTTAGTTTTGTCACAGTCACTCTCAATCAGATTGACATAAGTGCGACGGGGACAGAAATAATATCGCATGCACCAGAATAGTCAGCCTGAAAACAAACCTCATATAGCATAAAAAATATAGATAGATAAATAAATATAGATTGACTGTATACAATAGTATTGAATGTTCAACCGAGTTGGTTGAACTTGCTGTTGTGCTGTTGAACAGTGCTTCACTGTTCAACCAACTCGGTTACATCTGTTAGCGCTAACAAGTGACAGCATTATGAATATCGATAATAGCTCACCTCATATATCGATAGTGCGATATCCCATACATTGTTAGTGCAACTCGGAGGCACGGACCATCAATAATGGGTGCCGGCGGGCGATATCCACCGATACATCAGCGAGATACTATCGTCAACTAAATATTGCTGGCCATTAGTCGAGGAAAACGAACAATAACTATTTTCACTAATTAGACATATATGTGGTTACATTATTTGAGCCGTTTGAGGTCGAGACAGTGGGCACTTGGGGACTGGGAGCTCACCTCATTTTTTAACTCTTTCAGAGTGCGACGCGTGAAATACGCTGGCGTGTTTCTTGCTTATCGTATAAGCATTGCCATTCAACAAGGTAATGGCGCCATCATCCTAGGTACGCTGCCAACTGGTAGTGGGCTTGAGCATTTTGAATGTCTTTAGACCTTCAACGGTATATGGGCAGTCTAATACTTTTGGCAGTGTTAGTGTTTGTATTTCTTATATTTGTTTAGTCGTTTGTATTTTGTATAGTTAATTAATGCCTTCATTAACACTTACACTTGCCCGTTAAAAAAATACCTCCTTAAGACACACGTTTTGTGCCAGTTTTCATAATTGCAGGGTATCTATAAAGTGATCAATATTGTTTCTTTCACCTCAGATACTTGTTTCTGTCTGTTTACTCTCATAGGTGATATTAACTATTCTAAATTCAAAGAACAATATTGAGCCAGAAGCACAAGACAATAAAAACTTGCAATCAAGTTCACAATAAGTATTATTTAATCATGAACATGAGTTTTAACGGAAATAGTTAAGAATGACTCTGGTGAGAAATGTACAAAAACTACAACGTTTCACAGCGTACAATAACCAACCTCAACAATCATCCGATGATCATGTTCTCAATACTCTCCAAAACAATAACCTTCCACGCGTGTTCCACACAACTTATAGAATTCAACACGCTCGTAATTCTCATGTGTGAAATAGGGCACGTTAACGTTTAAGAGTTAGAAATTGTTCATTCATCTGTTTGGTGCTAGGCAATAAAGCAACGAACAAAACTGGTTATATTTCACCTTATTTCAAAGTAAAGCTGAGCTTGGAACGGGTAATTTAGAATGAGAACTGTACATTATCTCAGCAAAGTTTCTACTGAAATAATATAGTCTTTGTCACGAAATTTATACGATAAGCCAAATCCTAAAGAGATACAAATCAGCTCTTTGTAACGACGTCAGCGACAGCTTTATTTTAATGCTATAGTGTTATTCAGTTTTGGCAGTTTTATATTACTTAAAAAACCGTACGGGTCTATTCTTTTTGTGAGCATTGGTTTACCAATGCAATAAAAAAATAAAAATTTTTTGGAGTGAAAAATCTTGCACGAAAGTCATGCTACAGATTCATCGCCTAGTTATTTTGCATTTACCCTCTTTTCTTATTTTTCTCAAATCATGTTCCTTTATTAGACACGTACGAACGGAATGAGAGCTGTAATAGAATTTGAACTTGATAGAATATTTTTTATTGACATGCTACTTACTATAATGCATAGAAATTGCTTGGTTGTTCACGTACGCAGCCTCACGATGTTTGAGCCTATCGGAAAGAAAGTGAGTTTTTTTTCAATACTTTTGTCTTTTTATTGACAAGAAAGCGCACGTACATTATTCTCGTGTAATAGAATATTACATAGATATTTTCATTATATAATTGGTTTCATAGTTCAATCTCAATTCAATCTATTTTCGCCATTGGAACTCAAGGAGCTATGTCAAGTTACTAAAGTACACCAAAATTATTTTTACCTTTACAATTTAACTTTAAATTTGAATGCGGCTGTAGATGGGCCTTTTCACCATAAAAATAATAATAAAGTAATAATTAAAAACCATTAATGATTACAACATATGTGCGGCTGTAAAGAAGCCTTGTCAATCTTATTACAATAGTAATAAGATTGACAAGGATTGATAACAGCAGAGCTACACCAATCCATGCAAATTTATCTTTGACGTAATTTTTAATCAGCTTTACTTAGTAAATTTATTTTGACTATAGTTTTGAACCTTTTTCATTTAATGCTAAAATTTCTTTATGAATCTTATAGTAAAACAGTATTGAATTTTCTTTCTGCAAATTATTTGTAGCCTAAGTGTTGGATGGACGAGTTTATGTTTAACTTTTTTTTAATTAAATAATATACTTGCGCTTGGCTACGATGGAGCAAGCCTACTAAGAAGATACCGATTCACTCTTCTCTTCTCGTAGGTCATACATAATCCGTTATTTCACTTCTCTTCGTAAATCTACGTACATATTTCCGCGTCTACATTAGGTACTGTTCAAATCTGTATTATCTTAATAATTTCTAAGCAATCAAAGACCGGACGGATAAAGAGAGACGCCAATAAATGTTCATGAACGGACAAAGCGCCACGCCTTGCAGTTTTATTATCTACTTACTTTTAAATTGCACCCATAAATAAAATCATTCAATGCAATATTACGAGACACTTTCTCTTCCAGATGGCCTGTTACATACATTGCACGTTTTCTAAACGTCGTCGAAGGGCCGTGGTAATGAAAAATAATTTAAATTAAATTATCAGCGCCCTAGAAATAAACGATCGTTTAACGTAACGTAATCGAATGATTTTCTAACAAGTTTACGTAATCAGCTGGACGCCTTTCTCCGTACGTTGACCCTCAAGGCCACTTGATCATTGAGGCAGTTGCAGTTGCTTAATTACTTTTTGACTGTTTTAATTGGATTCATGAAGCGTAAAGCTGACAATATTGTTACAAAAAAGTTCTAGGTAGAGAATTTAAAAGCAAACAATAAATATCTCTAGAATAAATCTAGAATGAATGTTTCATCAGTTGTTCTAAAAATAAAAATACGAATTCATTTAGCATAATCATATAAAAAATAAACTTTGTCGGATGTTACATTGTTTAAATTTCTAAACATATCCAAACATCAAAATAACATTCTGAGCACGTCCTAATGTTGGTATTTGTCAAAGGATGAGCTTTTATTTATTATTCTTGATGTGTGCTTTTTATACACTTGTGTATTGTAATAAATTATGAAATCTTTTTATATAAAGATATATGACACGTAGAAAATATTTTATCATCATCATATATAATACCTAACTGTTTTTCATCACCACGTGATTGAAACTGAAGTGTGTCGCTAGAATTTATAAAGTTTAGCGTAGAGATTAGTTTTTAACAGTTTTCATAGACAAAATAACTACGGTCATAAATCCAGGACATTCCTGTAGGATAACAATCATACTAATACATATTATACTTCAGAGAAGGTGTTTGTTGCTTTCCTTACACGCAGCAACGGACCGAAGTGTTTTTTTTATTGATATTGTTAAGGGCTGGAGAGTGAAATCATAGACTTTTTATCTCAAAATAATTGACTATACCGTAGGATAGCATAACCAACAACGGCTCAACGGAAATTGCCAATCAAATTGTCTCATGTGGAAACTATACATTTGAAGGTATTTCTTCGGTCTGTTACCTCTTCACAACAAAACGACTCAGTCCGTTATAATGAAATGTGGTATAGAGATAGCTTGAAACTAGAGGAAAGGGTTAGAGGTCTAGGCTACTATTTCATCACCACGGGGGTGAAACTACGAGGCACATTCATTAAATACATAAAAAAATTATGTGACGGTCTATAAAAATGACCGAATCTTTCCATCTCAAATCCAACAGATTAAAATTTGCGTGTATTTATTTTTAGTTTAATTAAATTTTATCTGATTTTATCTGCATTAGATAGAAGACAACATTGCTATTTCAGTGCTATCGATCAACATCCAATGTAAGTATTTACGAGTACATTAAAGCCGCGGGCAGATCATGCCGCGTTCAATTTCCGCTCACTGAGTTTTTGCTCAGATTACGTAACAGCGTCACGGCGACTCAACGGTCATTATCACACCATGAAACTGGACATTATTGGTATTACTTCAAGTTTAACTCACTTTAAGAGCAAGACAGCGATAGTAACCGAGTGGTAGCATATATAAGGTCGGGGAAAAAGTTTCTTCGTATTTTATAAACAAATTCAAGACATATTTTTTTCAAGTTTAATTACATTTAATTATAATATATATGTACCATTTTGTTCGATAACTTGTTGCCATCTTTTAGGTAGTGACATGACCCCGTTGCTGTAGAAATTTTGGGAATTCTGATCAATAAAATGCAACAAGTAGTTTTGACAGTCCTCTCTTGATGTTAATCTAACACTACCCAAAGAATTCTGAAGAGATCGAAACAGGTGGAAATCTGAGGGTGCAAGGTCAGGGCTATGTGGTGGATGCATTAACACTTCCTAACCAAGCTATCTAAATTTTTGCTGAGTGGCCAAAGATGTGTGCGGTCTGGCGTTATCATGATGAAAGACCACACTCTTTATGTTGATCAATTCCGGCCGTTTTTTCTCAATTTCTTGTTTGAGTCTCATCTGCTGTTGGCAGTAGAGATCCGAATCGATGGTTTTGCCCGGCGGTAAATGCTCATAATAAACGATGCCCTTCCAATCCCATCATACACACAGCATCACCTTATTACGTGTTAATCTGGGTTTCGCTACAGTCTGTGGTGCTTCACTGCCCTTTGACCATGATCGTTTGCGCACATTCTTGTCGTAGGTGATCCATTTTGCATCACCAGTGATCAATCTTTTCAAAAACGGTTCGGTTTCTTTACGTTTCAATAGAGAATCGCAAATGAGTACACGATTCATTTGGTTTCTTTCAGTGAGCTGGTGTGGCACCCAAATATCGAGTTTTTTTGTATACCCAGTTATTTTCAAATGGGTCAAAACTGTTTTGTCGTCAATCCCCAGGTCTTCAGCTACGTCGTAACTACTAATATGCCGATCTTGGTCCACTTTTCCAGAAATGGCATCGACTTTATCCGTTACAGGGCGACCAGAGCGAGCTGCATCTTTGACATCAAAATTCCCGGACTGAAAACGCTTGAACCAACATTGTGCTACTCTTGATGACACTGCATTAGGTCCATAAACGTCACAAATTTTATTCGCGGCTTGTGTCGCATTTTTCAGTTTTTTGTAATAAAATTTCACAATATATCGAATTTCTTCGTTAGATTCACTCATTTTATCGAACAAAAAAACAATTGAAAAATGGCGGGAAATTGCTTTTTACTTTTTATATTCCTTTTTTTAAATGTCATATTTTTAATGGTATCAAAACCAGCCAGATACAAACAGTACAATCGATGAGATTTTTACTACAACTTTATACATACAAAATACGAAAAGACTTTTTCCCCGACCTATTATATGCGGTTTAAAATCTGACGGAATCCGGTTCGATCCTCCGCCGTGCACCAATGACTTATTTAGTACCTAAACTAAATAAATTATGCGCAGTTTCGATGCCTTTGCGGTGAAATGCCAAAAACGGTGAAGGTAAACATCGTGAGAAAACTGATATATTCGATAATAACCTCAAAAGTTCAAAGACGTATTGACATTCACCAACATGCACTGGGCCAGCATAGTAGATTAAGGCCCATCCTCTCTCTCCGAGAGAAGGCCTGTGTACTATCTCTGGGAATATGACAAGCTGATAAATAAAGAATGCATGAACGAAGAGTATGTTTGTCTTAATTTAACGTAGATGAAATCTGTATAGATTTTTACTATCTACCAATAGCACAAATATTTTAAACGCGAAAGTTTGGGAATGTATATCATTAATAAATAATAAATAAATAAATATTTGGGAAATTTTACCACACACGGTCATCTGACCCCAAACTAAGCAAAGCTTGTAATATGGCTGCCAGAGACTGATATACGTACATATATATTATTAAATACATACTTAAATAGATATTAACACCCAGACATAGAACAAACACCAATGTTCATCACACAAATGTTTGTCCTAGATGGGAATCGAACCCACGCCCCCAAGCACAGAAGTTAGGTTCACTACCAACTGAGCCACCGGGGCATTGTTCCTGGATTTGGATAAAATTTGATACAAGGGTAGCTTATGAATCTGCGGGGCGCTGTTAGCAGCGTTATGCAATAAATCATTATGATTTCATCAATGATATTTATGTAACGTGCAAAAATCATTTAACTCAGCAAAAATATATAATAGCTTAGAAAAACTATCGTCTCGTGACTCGCATTATTGGTTATATCGTATAATAGGTTTAGAAATTACCTTGCTTAATAGAATTGAACAAAGCTCTGTGGTCTTAGCTAAATTTCAGAGATGATTCATCCCGATTCCCGACATAACAATAGGTATATACTTTGTATAATTTAGTCAAACAGAAAACTACTTGGAAAACAATATTTGTAAAAATAATTTTACGAAAAGGTATGTCTTTAGAGCTAGAACATCTTAAAATTATTAGTTTTATTGCTATTACTCAAAAAGTTTTCATCACAAAATATTCAAAATAATTTTGAATTAAGGTTTCCATAAGCATGGAAAGTAACTTTCTGTGTTAAATAGTTTAGAAATGGGTGAACAAACTTTTGCCACTTTAGTGGCCAAATTTCCCAAAGGATACAGTAGAAAAAAAGTTACGTATGACTTTTTATCTTTATTTAAAGAAGTATATATATTATATATATACTCAGCGATAACCAAAACACAGCGAAAAAAAACACAGTTTCAGAGCCATCCCTAATATGCAAAATAACATTTTTTTTATACTATTTTTTTTTATCTGTACTAAAACTTTACTTGTGTAGTTTCATACACTTACTTACCATAATAACTATACAATTTAGAAGGATCTAACGAATTAGGACGGATGGACAGACGGACAGAACGAACTTATAAGGTTTCCTTGTAGTACTATGGAACCCTAAAAACTGTGTTTTAATAAGACTATGTCATAATACCATACCAAGAAATATCTCTACATTATTCTCGCCTTATTCACAAACTTTCGATTAACCTTTGCTTTAAAGAGCTTTATCTACTTAATGCTGCCGAGAAGTGTGACATGAAAATAAGAAGCTAGAACAGGTCTATGGAACATTTTTGAATAACATCGTAAGTTTTTATCGATCAATGACTTCAATGTTTACAAAACCACTGCATGCTCAATTTACGCCGGCTGCGTTTTTGCCTACATTACGTAACATCGTCATGGCACGTCACAGGTCATTAACACAACAAAAGCTCAACCGTTGAGAACTTTTCAATAAAGTCACTGTCATACAATCGTAGAATGTTTCCTTTATTAGATTCAATGTTTTTATTCGGCCATTTCTCGTATTTGGAACGTATGAAAAATTATAACCTGAAATTAAATTAAATCTTCTGGAAACTCACGAAAGACCTTGTTTGCAAACACATGCACATAAAGTTACAATATTTACATTGTCATTTAATAATTTATTTCGTAGTTATTGATTTTTATGTACGTAGTTACAATGTTTAAGCCATCTTAAATTACTTATACCTGACAAAGGGTATCATCATACTTTTGTTATAAATGCGAGTGTGTTTATTTATTTTTCTTTCACGCAGCAAAGAGCAACGGATTGACGTGATTTTTTTGCATAGACATTGGAGCAAAGAGTGACTTAGGAAATGTCCACATGAGTAAAACCGCGGGCGCAACTATTATGCAGTGATTTTAAAAGATCTTTTTTCGTTTCAGTAAATGAGAATTAAGAAATGTTTTTTTTTTCAATATCTGGGACATTTTGCACACACGGTCATCTGACCCCAAACTAAGCAAAGCTTGTGATATGGCTGGCAGAGACTGATATACGTACATATATAATTTTAAATACATGCTTAAATAGATATCAACACCCAGACATAGAACAAACACAAATGTTCATCACATAAATGTTTGCCCTAGGTGGGAATCAAACCCACGCCCCCAAGCGCAGCAGGCAGGTTCACTACCAACTTCACGGCAGGTCACTATTCATTATCACAGTTCAGTACTCAGGACCTACTGAGACATTGTTAACAAGTGGCTTTCCTTCCTGCACGGAACAGTTGGTTGCGCTCATTGTTTCCACAAACCTAGACGTGTTCTTTAAGCACTTGCAGGCAAAGGTATACAGATCATGGAATAGTTGCTCTTTTTTGCTTTTACTGGTTGGTGTTGATGAAATTTTCCTATGCCTTTAATTTATTGATCTGCCTACCTCAGAAGTATAATTTCATCAAATCAACCATACAAAATTTTAATCTATGAAACAGTAAATGTAATTTTTTTAATGTTTATCAGGACTTATCGCGCAATATATTATTAATAGGTAAAAATAAGTACATAAAAACATGTGTTCAAATCGCGAAAGATTAAAAATTACTAGTAAATGTGCATTCAAGAAAATAATTAATTTAATTATGTTTTATAGAGTTGATGAAATGAATATGATAAAATGGTTGGTAAAACTTTAAGGTTATTTAAGTTTGTGGGCTACATATTTTTATTTTTTTGTTAATATGTTATGAGATGAGGATCTCATTCAGTCTATATTTTTTTATATATGTACACCAATTACTGAACCGATTTTCGTGATTACGTTTTATAGAGTAGAAGAGAAGCTTTCGAGATGTTCCTACAAAAATTTCATTGACATTGGTTAAGTTGTTTTTAACCAGGTCCAAAAACATGGAACATTTTGTAAGAACACCCGTTGTTTGGTAATATCAAAAATTTTGTTTGAATTCTTACTAATTTCCACGTTTATTATACTGATAATTATTATCAAACACCAACAGAAAGCGATGAAATGACTTTCAAAATTTCTTCTGTCTGTCATCAAAAGCTTTGGAATATCAAACGTACTTAGATAATACAATTATTAATGCGATGCCTCATCGTTACATAAGGCTTCGTGCACATTGAAGGTCTATTTCAAATGTCAAGTGAATCTGGGGCAGTCGTGATATTAACTCCAGTATGTTGGAAAATTACTATAAAATGTACAAGTACTTATGCCCAACCATTGTAAAGAAAGTTGTTGGAAAATAAACGGCCTTACTTATAACCGTTAGTTAAGTTACACAATGCTTAAAATTGCACTGTAAAGTTCTTGTTGACGGAAATTGTCTCGCGCGAAAACGAGGCAGAGCTATTATAAGGATTGTTTAACTTAACTAACTTTTCAAAGTAAGTTACACCAGTTATTTACTAAACGTCTTAAACCAATACCATTTACTTTGTAAAACATTATTTAATAAATAAATAATGCTATGCTCGCGAGTATTTTTATCTTATTTTTAGAACAAATGAAAATTCACGGCTTTGTGTCATCCGCAAAAAGTGAATTCGGCCTGATACACATTGCAATTCAAGGAGCAACATTTAAATTATTACAAAAGATACAAGAGAGATGGCTTAACGATGGGCGTCTCCTCGATCCCGCCGGTCGGACAGGCTCGCAAGAATGCAGAGCTCGGGCTCGCTTTCGAAATAGCCCGCAGGTCGCGACAAGGGAGCAATGCCGTGCGTTGCATTGCTAATTATTGTCACCAATTACTGTGTGTACTCGCCTTAACTTTAATAGACTTATCAAACAATTCTCCATTTGAACGTTTACTAGAATAACAAATATTTTGTTACATATATTTTCATTCATTGTTTAAATCTTTTGACTAGATATACATACTACTACTTTCCGAGGTTTAACAATGTTAGTAGATATAAAAAAAAATATGTTTTTTTTTTGCTGCTCCACGGAGTCTGAGATCCGAGTCCTTTGTCTACTTTTACATATTATTTTTTTAATTATTGCTAATATAACATAAAACTAATTACTATTAGTAGATTTAAATATGTATTTATTCTGTATAAGGATGCTTATACTGTTTGGTATATTTTTTTAAAGGACAAGTGCTTTAAAGTACATGCTAACACTACGAAAACAGATGTCATTGATGACAATGATGATTGAAGACAATCCAAATGCTCAAGCTCACTATCAGTTGGCAGCGTCTCCAACATGCTGGCGGCATTATTACGCTGAATGGCAATGCTTAGTATTATTTTGGTATATTATTTTCCATAACTTTCAATATGTAGCTAAAATTATGTCAAAATGTTCTAAATTAGCAAAGCTGGTTGCATTTAGGATTCATGCCAATTTTTTATTGCTTTTTAAATCATTATAATTATACATCGTTACTCAGAACGATTTAGTTAGACGCAGATTTAGTTTCTATAACGATTTAAATAACTTTTTATTTATTTTTATTTATTCATTACAAATCAGTTAACATATCAATCCTAGAAATAATAACAAATTAGCAATTAACTACCCGCAAGAACAGTTGTGCCAATGGGCCCAAACTAGGCAAAGCCTGTATCTTGGACGCCATATAGCCAGTTAACAGCCTCCTCCTAAATAATGACTTAGATTATTGGTTTTTGGATAAGAGTTTAATTATTAAAAATAAGCTTTGGATAAACTTCCTGGAAGCTGAGGAATATTGCTGCCCTGAAGGATGTTCAGCATCCAGTGCTCTTTATGTCTCTATCTTCAACAAAATAATACTTACTAAAATAAACACAAACTTCGATAAATTATTAAATATGGATATCGTCGGAATTTTCAAGAACATGCTGTTAAATACCATAGTCTATACAGGTTTTAAGCTTATTTGAGCACTTGTTGGCATTCACGGTGCGAATGCAAATGAATGCAAGCTTTACATAACAATTAAATAAATAGCACTAAATACCAAATGTATTGTCACATGTTAATAGAGCATCATATTTGGTAAATATAAAATTATATTAAATATTATACTAACCTTACCGTATAAAAAAGTTCTAGACGTCAAAAAGTGTGTATTTTTCAAATGTCACAATACAATATCCTCAAAATCACTGAACACAATCACAAATTAGTCAAATGTTGATCACTTATTCGTTTAAATGTTTATTATAAAGTTTGGATAAGATTCGGCTTAAATATTTCAAAGTCCAAGTTCGGCCATACAAAAGACTTCAACGGGTTCAAGCGAGCTCTCACTTTGCCGGCCCGCCGAGTACTGAACTCGCAGTGGCTGTATACTATCTCCTCTCGTATAACCCTGATAACGCATACCGAGAATCATCTCAGTACATGGAGTACTTGCCTTTTTTGCCTCTAAAAATACATTTTTGTATTGCCATGCACTTATTTTTTTTACTTGAACGATGGTGTTTTTGTTTTTATAATTTAATGCGAGCGCGGTCGCGAGGTATGCGGTCGATTGATACAATCATGGGCGAAAAGTAAATGGTTCTTAATAAACGACGCACCGCAAGTGCAGTAACTTAACCTTTTTATCTAGAGCTTTAAGAGAGGCGGTGAGTTTATATAAAGTAGTTTCTAAATATAAACTGCGTATCTGGACACGCCATTGGCAGGTGCGAGCCTACGCATCTCTCCTTTTTGCCAGCATCTTTAAAATTTTTATCCTATTTTTTGAGGAGACAATTTTATAATTAAAGTTAGTGCGTTTATCGCATCGAGTCTTACCGAGAAACCGTGGTTGATGATATCTATATCTTATCCCAGCGACGTACTAATACAAAATGGTAATTAATTTTGTTTATTAAACGACGATGGTGACATTTTATTTCTGTTGAGTTTAATTGATAATTAACTAACCGGTGTAATGTTATTTTTATGGCCACAAGGTGACGTATAAAGGTCATTTATAACCCTACTTTAATACAGGCTACGTTATCATCTCCGATTTCTGATCTGATCAGACCTAACGTAATTCGTAACGAAATACAAGAGGTGGTAAAAATTATAATGTAAATATCAGTTTTTTTTTAAATTCACAACAACGAGAAGTGATATAATTGATATTATAATGGACTCCATCTTCAATTTTACTTTGATGACTGTAACTATTAACAAGTCGTGTTAGAGAGCACTCTATTTCCTAAAAGTAGGTTGTGTGAGTGAAATATTTGTGACAGTAGTATATCAGGAAAGGCAGTGTACAAAGTTTATACAAGAAAATCATTAGGCCGCACATAAGTAAAAGTTAACTAATAAAAACATTCTGGTAGGTTGATTTTAGTAAGTGGTTATGTTTGTGAGTACTGGAATTTTTGTTTCGTCTTTATCAATTGCTGTTTTTTTAACTTTCAAATAAAGTTATAAGAGTAATAAAGTTATATCATCATCATATCATTGTCAGCTTATTTAGACCACTGTAGATGACAAGCTGTAGCATGATGTATTTTGCCATTCTTCCCAGTCTTGTATTAATTTCATACGAGAATTGCTGCAAAAATTATTGAACATCGTAGCGCAATCGCTGTATCACACTATGCTCAGAAGAAAAACTAGAACCTTTGACTCTGTCGTGGCGTATTTGTACAGTAGTGTAATAATTAAAATCGTGAATTGCGCCTGAGGTCTCACGGCAGACCGTTATCGCGAGAGAGCTAATGAAACACGGGAAAAATGTACCTAGGTCGCTATGGAGTAAAACGATGGCGATTGCAAGTAGTTAGATTTTATCACCGAAAACAAGTTATTCTATTCTTGATAACCATTTTAAAGATATATGTATAGACCCAACCAGTACCAGCGTCATAGTGTTCTTTTTATTTCTTTCTTGCTTTGAATAAAGTTATATTGTTTATGTACAAATAAAGCCTTGGAAACACATGGAGATATATGACGACATGTTGCGGAAAATTTTGCTCAACAACTACGTAAAATGTCCTTACGGCTACCTGTTTTATGCAATTTTGTTTAGTTGATTAGAAAAATTTGGCGACCGTAGACCGTTCCTCGGCGCGTTAAGGTTCACGTTTGCGTGATTTTCCAAACTACGCTGTTTTAGCGCTAATTCGAACCCGCGTTAAGAGTTTACCGTAATACCCCAGGGACAATTCGGATCTTCTTGCTAGTTAGGTCTTGTAGAAATGTCACCCAAGGAGGTTGTGTTGATTAGTGCTGCGTACATACTTATATATTGAGTAGTTTAGCTAAATTTAAGTGAAAGAAAAGGTGGTAGATTGTGTATTACTTATTACAACGAGAAAGAAGAGTAAATATTCTAAGTAACACCCTGCAACAAAGGGTGCGAGACTGACGCGGAACATGTGCGCTCGCTCTTCATGTTCCGCGTCACGTAAATGTACCGCAAAATATCGCGTGGAACGTTGTGGGGCACTGAGCAAAGTTGCAGTATCACGTATATTCCGTGTTACTCGTCATGTTCTGCGACATTTTGTTCCTAAGTGTGTACAGGGCTTAAAGATGTATGTCAGAACTGCATTCTGTAGTGCACCCAGTTCTGATAACACTTGCATAAACATTCTCTGAGCAATAGTACATTATTCTGGGATAAAAACAATCCTATACTGTCATCCCTCCAACTTCTTCATCTTCATCTTTATGGAAAAAGTCTTGTCGATACGTTGTCCTGTTGTTGCATGAAAGAGAAACAAATAAATACAATTTCGTACTATTGTTAGTTGCAATCGTCATCGATGTTAAAGTTAAACGTAAAATTTACAGAATAATACGAGTATGGTATTTATACGCTAGAGTTTTTATTTTGAACCCAACAGCTCAACTTTTACTTACGGTCGCTTAAATTCCTACTAATCTCACTCAACACCGACTTTATCTTATCTTAGATTGTGTTGTGTCATCAACCTTTTAATTTGTGGTATCATCACAAGTATCGTTTCATATTTCGTGTAGAATTACGACTTTTTCATGTTTAATGTATATTCTACAGAAAAAATCTTATCTCTGAATTGTTTTTTTGTTTGAAGTTTGTAGAAAATAATACGTGTTTTAAACTGAGACTTTATTTTTATTTACTAGAACTATCTCGTAGTAGCCTGCGGGTAATATAAGTGGTATTGTTGTTTATACGGTATTATGGAGTTCTCTTTTCAAATTCAGTATGTTAAAATAGAACAAGTATCAGTCTAAGGCCCGAAACCCATCTAAGTGACGTGACACGTGATCTGACGGATCTCCATACAACGTGACAAGTGACAGGTTACGCGCAAGGAAAATGTCACTTAGATGCCGGGCCCAAGAATCTGAAGAACTAGCATCCAAGATATAAGACAATAAATAATTCAAATTTCTACAAATGGTTCCTCACATAATATTTTTTAAAGTGACTGAGTTCAGAAGTAATTAAGACTTAAATTGCCAAACAGCTGACAATGAACTTACAATTGCATGTTTCTAAAGAAAAGAATGAGAGGTATTCAGGTAGATATCAGTGGAAAGCAGCGTCACGGTTTCCACATGACATCGGGGTCGTCTATTGTGGAGCACATTCATTGTCTAGTTTCTGCTTATAATTGCGCATTGGGCATAATTGACGGTAATGTTGAACGATAAAGTTATTAGATATGTGTCGGAGTTTGTTTTTGCTGGTCGTTATGCCTTTAGAAATGCATATTTAAAACTCGTCTTCATTTATTGTACTGTTTGTTCTGGGCAACAATATCTTGATAGTTTCTAACGGGGTTTACGCTGAACAAAAGCTTAAGCTTCAATTTAGCCGGTGAAGGCTATATTGATGTTCATGCGTGCAAATCGTGAGTTAGACTAGTCGTTTATGTTACTTTTCACTAAGTCTAGAAAGAAGTTCACCAGACCAGTCTAGGTCATTTTTTAATCTGGATAGAAAGTTTTTACCTGTACAAATGATACTTGTTTCAATATGTTAACAAGTAAAACAAGGTGTGACAAAAGAGTGATTGTTGATTCAAATCAGACCGCATCATGCCAATATCATGTTTTATAAGTGAAAACTTGTTATGGATTGCGTCTACTATCTACATTCTACCTTAGTACTAAAATTTGTTTATATCAGTTGTTTGTTTTCCGAATAGAGTTTTTTATTTTTAAATAACAAATAAAATACATGGCGAGTTTTATTAGAAAAGCCTTTTCTGCTAACTTGTCATGTTAGAGACCACCGCAGCAGTCATTTTCACGGTTCGCATAACCGATCCGATGACATAGACGGATCGACCGCGTGGCGGTGCACAGCTGAACTAATGATTGCTATCGGACGAACTATCGATCTCACGCGAGCTCTATTCGCCGCTCTCGTATATAACCTGCTACTTCACCGTGTGTACAAAAAGAGAACACGTAATTAACAGTGTGGCGGAGATTTTTCATATTAAGCTGTTCGATCGATAGTGATCTGTGAGTAGTGAAGACGTTATTGTGGACTGAATAAATATAGAGCCTTGCATGAAAAAGCTTGTGTTAATGCCCGATTGCAAGTGCCGTAATTTGGTTAACTATTTTCTTTATTAACTATTAATTTTTACAAGCTTTCATTAAAATTGCAATGTTTGTATGTTAGTTTGTTTGTTTAGGTCAAACATTTCAAGCTAAATTAGAAGTAGTTCCTTCTAACTGATATTGCTGAAATATTGCATAGGTACACTTTTAGTTGTGTGACAATATAATATGCAATGCCCAATATCATAATATTTTCAAAATGGTCGCCACCACAAGATGGCGGAACGTGTAAGTCTAAGTATACGTTTTGTAAAGCTTGTTAATATGGGTATCTAATCTAATAAACGTGCAGTGCAGTGAAGAGTAGAAAACGAAATGAGTGTGAACACAATAAATTCAATATGGCCGACGATCCAAGATGGCGGATCACATTTTATTTGCTAAAGCTAAAGGTTTGTTAGTAAAAATGTTTTTACTATTAACTTATTTTGGGATAAAAAGTAGTGTATATTCAAGGTATAATAAGTTACCTTAGTCCACATTTCATTCATTTATTAAAACTATTACAGAATTGAGTGCGGATAAATACACTTACATACAACCTTTTACATTTATAATATTAGTGTCATTAGTGTGATCGCATTATTTTTATATCTTGCTTATTTGAACTTAATGCACAAAATCTACTAAAAACTAGAGATTAATCTCTATATGTATTCATAAACGTAACCACACCTTTAGTATCGCGAATCCTTACCTCACTCTCAAGTGACGTTTTGGCATATAAAAAAACACCACTTAAGCGTGACGTGAGGATTTGAGATTACTGTATTTAAATAAATGAGTATGGGGGATAAAGTACGCCTCAAAATAAATACATTATGTTGCTGTAGAAAATCTTCAAAGAAAATACGAAACGGGGCCATCACGATGGCTTGAAGTGTAAACCTGATTTATACATTTTTTATGCATCACATTTTAGAATTTGATTGCACGAATATTATACGTTAGCGTTACAAATGACGTGAATCATTAGAAGTCTTGGAAACAAAAACATCCAAGCCCACCATTCAGAAATTAGCATCAATAACGTTGCGACCAGCCAGTTCCAAGAAAGAGTTCTAATGCGAGCGCTGCACGCATTGGATAACAAGCGCAAAACAAGGGATAAAACTTTATGTCGAATGTTTTATAGTTTGTAAATATTGAGCTACCTAGTTGTTTTTACTACAAATAAGTTCTTAGCTAAATCATAAAATAAAGTCGTGACAAAACGGCAGCGCATCTGGAAAATATTTTCTGTAATTACGTTCCACAACAGCACAGCTTTTGTTCGTGAATGTCACGTAGAATAGCTTTTCTCTAATTCTTTTTTTTTTAACCTCACTGATTTCTACCAGGGCCAAGGAAATGGTAGCCAGCACACAGAGAGAGGAGAAGCACATCTAATGCTGTGTATCTTGCGCGCTTACGGAGTACAATATTGACAATGCACGGCCTAGTATATGCGTGTGTAGGGACACAAAAGGTGCGTTACTAAACAAACTTCTAAAAATATCTACTAGAAATAAACCTAAAGAGAAACGAATCATCAGACTACATATATTAAACACTACGGTATAGTTACCATTCGCATAACAATTTAAGTTCTACCAACAACTATTAGATTTAAAAAATAAACAATATCTAATACATATACAAAATAATATTGATACTCTGATATCCTATATTTACTTGTACCAAATAGCTATGTTAAAGTGTGTATACGTGGCTAATGTGGCTATGGTCAAACGACAGTATCGTAATCTTTATTCTTACGACCCTGTCACCACCGCGCATATCCAATTTAAATTCAATATGTTCTACCATTCCGGTACTGCGTGTATTATTATTATGCAGCCTTTATCTAGATTCTGTCGGGTGTGAATGGATAATGGCGTAGTTTCCAGCCGGCTCTTCTGTTAGAGAAGGAAACACTCCCGCCCCTAGTCGGCAACGTAGAATCGAACCTTGTACTTAACTCTAATTGCTTACATGTTTTTACAATTCGCCTGAAATCAACGTTTAATAGGCCAGTTAAAGCTCTAGGTTATGCCCCCAGCCACCATTTGAAAGCGCCGACCATTGAATAAAATATCTTATCTTCTTTTAAGTTGAGTTTTATATAGAATCAGGCTTACGGAACTAAAAATAATTCTCGCAGTTCGTTATCAATACGGATACTATAAGATTAGTAAGTACCTAAGTTGCGGTATATTTAATTTAAAATGACGCATTTCAAAAAAAAAATTAGTATCTATTAAATAACTATTAAAATGTAATCTTTCTATTTGTAATATGTTGAAAGTTACCACCAGTATGGGTTTGAAATGAAACTTGCGTTTATTTGTTACTCAATTTCGTAAAGTTAGGCATAATTAATTTTGGTTATTATTTTTTAAATCTGGTTCGGTTTAGATAATAGCATGTTTTGCAGTGAGGTTGATAGAAACTTAGGCAATAAGCAGCCTGGTTTCATTACTAAGCAATTTCATTATCTGCATATATTGGACAGGTTTTAAATACCCTCCTCTACACCTACCTATGCCATAATTTGCAGTGATTGAGAATATTACGCAACTGCAGCTGAAGCGTATAATTAAGAAAGCTTACAATATTTTATCCTTAAGTATAAATGTTACTAGTCACGTTTAATTTCAGGATGAATAAAAGTTGCCTAAACTAGCCTAGGTCTTTAACAAATTAGTGAAATGCGAAAAGAGAGTTAATGTTCAAGTTGCAATTCGACGAGGCACTGCCAATTCTAGGTTAGGTACAATTTTAGCCATCATCAATGTTTCCTAAAATTAGTTTTGCTCTGTAACATGGATGATGTATTATCATGTATGTGCGTTTGATACATTCATCATCAGACCATTTGAATAGCCCACAAAATTGCTTTACGCACGCGAATATCTGATATTTCTTTTTGTTCTAAAGAGCGATGAGAACCAACTTTGTGGAATTGAAACAAGATTGAAAGAACAAGCTTAGAGCTAATGCTGATCAGTGTTCAGTGTAAATGGACTGATAAAAAATATGGTTAAAATAATCTAACTGGTAAAATAAAAATTGAGAAAATGGTCAATACTAAATAGATCATAGCAAGTTGCACGTTGCCTGCTCATCATATAAATCCATCATGTCGTATAAGAATGTATAAAAATTTGCAGAGACTGCGCTCCATTGGGGCTGGCAAAGATATGCGAATTTCTCTCCACCGGAACAAATGAAATGTTGTCTACACAACTATCACCGCACGTTTTGATGAAGCGTTGATCAGTATATTTATTGCAAAGATTGAAAGCGTTCATCAGTTTCACGGAATACCAACTAATGCAATATTAATGGTATTTTAATGGATGGTTTATTTTGTTGTCTCTGTGATAATAGGTAATTAATTATTAACGATGGCTTGACAGGTTGATATTTGATAAAGAATTCTTGAGAAAAAGACATTACCAAAATTAAGTGTTCTTGTTGAATTCATCATTTAGATAAACTTAAATCAAAATTTTGAGATGTAGTTTTGAAGTTATAATTTCCTATTGAATACGGAACTATAGAAGCTAATGGCAAGCTTCGATTAGCTACGATTCTAAAATAAGTTTGATTAAATTTAATTATAACAACTCGTGAGCTTGGTAAAATAGGGCATTAAATATACGAGTAACCAACAGCGATGTAATTAACTTTAACGATTCATTGTGAAGTACTATCGACAATTTTGATTTATCGATAAACGTACATAAAACATTTTGCTTTTGTTCGAAAAGTCAAGGCCGTTGATCGAGCAGACCCCACGAGTGATTTATTCATTCGAAACAATGCAAATAACTCGACAATGATCCGCAAACGGGAGGTATGCGCCATAAATAAAGTGAATTAAGCTCAGACAACAATGTAGATCCAGCTATAGGGAGCTTATAAGTTCGAATCAAAACCATCGCTAGTATGGATGCAAATTAAACGGCAAATTGACAAATTAGTGTCAATTACATTGTGCTAAGAGAAAAAATCAACAGAGTTAATGATCATTCATCTATACATATCTATCTATACATATAACAAAAACGTAGCGATAAAAAAATCTGTGATTGCGAGATAACAAAAAAAAACACACAGGGCGTCTTAAAATAAGCAGCTGAACACGATAGGACAGTTTTTTGAATTTTTGTCAGTTTGTTGGTTTGTCCGGGCACATCTCCTAAACCACTGGACGGATTTAAATGCGGTTTTCACGAATATGCTTAGAAATTACCAGATTAAAACATAGGCTATGTTACATCATTTATTTTAATTCTTTTTTATTACATAAAAGAAATAAAAAAAACAATGATTATTTTCTTCGTTACCCGAAACGTAATATGAGGATCGTCACATAGCCTCAAGCAAGGAGGTCCAAAGTAAAGAGAATGTTATTGACATAACCATTAAAAATTTGAAACTGTCAACTGTCATTCTGATAATCAGTTTAAATTTAAAGAAGGTTCCTTAACCTTCTTAGATGAATGAACGTGTAAATCAAGGATGTTATAAAAACATAGGCCTTACAACCTCTTTGGTGATTCAATCCAATGCACCAAGAGAATGTAATACTCCTACGACATTTTATTCTATGTTAGCATTTAAAACACAAAATATACTGCATCCTATTTTAATTTAGTCCCGCGAATAGAAATAATTCAAAAAAGGCCCTTTGTACATGACAATAAACATATAGGTACAACAAAATTCCGGACGCAATAAAGAAAGAAAGAAATAATAACACTTTTCCAGAACCAACTTCGTAAGTTTGTAACCCAAAAATGTTATTACGAGATAAAATAAATATTTCGACTATAAAATTTAGAAAATTATAATTAGAAAATAAATATCTATCTATTAATAGTTAAGAAAGTAGCGTCATACATTTTGTATGACCTCATATATAATTATGTAACCTATCACACTAAGTATGTTTTCTTTTTGTTTTGTAAAATTACTTCACCCTAGGTTAAGTTTGACTATACTTAAATGTATATATTTATGTCTGTGGTCTGGTTTTGTGACCAGACACTACATAAGTCATCGCTGCACCCTTTATGCAGGGTATATAAACTTAGCTTCTAGAAGAAGAAAGTGTACCTATATTTTGCAATAAGAATAAAGAAATAATGTTATTTTACTGTGATATTTTAACTGATAAATAGAGTAGTTCCATTTCAGGGCTTTTTAATCAAGGTATGCATACAAATGAACGCGAAATAAGAAATAACTAGCCAAGAGAGTGTCAAGACAAACATAATTCAGGGTTCCGTGGCCAAAGCCATAATATATACTTGTAGTCGTATTCATAGATCAGAAATTGCATGGTCATAGAAAAATTCGAACGAGCGAAGCTGGACAGTCAAATTTCAGAGATGTATCATCCCGACATGACATGATATACTTTTTACGGTTTAGACAAAAAGAAAACTTCAAAACATGCTCTGCACTGTGGTCACATTATCTTTTTGATTTGAAAACTGTTGACGGTGTAAAATCTACGCGTACGAAGTCGCGGGCAAAAAAAAACTAGTATTATATAAATGCAAGAAAGCGCAACCCTATTCAAATTAAATCGTATCACGGACCGATTCCGAAGCCACCTGTAAAATGAAATGCTGTCTATAAATATTAATGAAATGAAAATACAAATAAGACGAAGCCAGCAGCGCTGGCCGCAGGTATTCATAATCTTTGACAATGAACAGGTCCCATAGTAGGAGATAATTTTTCGTAACATCACCTCTTGGAGGCTATATCTAAGATTGAATCTAGGAGGTGATCACATGAATTCTTGGGCACACCGCGCTGCGCTTGTAGATTTTATCTAAACATCTTAAATTATTGTCTCGAGTGCAGCTACCTCGGCTCTCATCTAGCGTTGTAATCGTGAAGGTGAATACAAAATGTTTAGCCGCGGATGAGGCAATGCAGGCCGTAAACATATCCAATCAGTCATGCACATGCCTTCCAATATTCAAGTGTCAAAGTGCGCTGTTAATCGTTAAAGATGACTCTTATAATGTAAGTGGACAGGATTCGTAAATAGTTTATGTGTGGAGAAACTAAAGTCTAGCTGGTGAGTTAATTTGTATTGGTAACACAGTCATTGATGAAGAGTTATTTTTGGTAGTAGTAAGTAATGATTGTGTATAACAATATTTTATGTTTAGATTTTTTATGATAAAAGGCCGTATCCATTGTATTTTACAGCATTTTGTAAATGCTAAGCCCATATTTTGTGGTTTTATTGGTATCCGCGTTGAAAGCGCGCAGGCACTCCTACTAATGCCCGGCGTGAGGTCAAATTACTAGGCGAGTGCGCTGCGAACTCAAGTGCTTAGATACACTGAGCTCAAATTACACTGAATAAAAAAAATGGTTTATAGGAAATGTTCCCAATTGTCTTTTTAAAAAAGAGTCTGAAATTACAATTGCATTTCTTTTTTTATCAACTCCAAATCTATTTGCTGTTTAAAATATTGACGCGTATTTATCGGTTGTTGATATAAAAATTCCCTCGCAAGAGCTGAAAGTTTTATTGCAAATTTATGAGCGATGATGGCCAGGCAGTAGCATGTGCGCTTTACAATCTGACGACATGTAGTTAGATCCTTGGCCCAGCACCAATGACTTATTTAGTACCTACATACATTATGTACTACAGTTTTGATGTCATCGCTCAACAACGGTGAATGAAAACAAAATGAGGAAAGCTGTATGTCCAAGAACCTCAAAAACTCAGACATATATTATTCAACATGGTGGATTACGGCCCATCCTCTCTCTCACTCTCTCTCTCTCTCTCTCTCTCTCTCTGGGAAAAGTCCTGTGTCCAAGCAGTGGGAACGTGATAGGCTAATCTGATCATGATGATTGCAAAAAATATATATTTGGCTATATTAATTGAATAGTGCATTAACGATCGCGGCTGATTAATTTCTCTGATGTTGCGTCACCGTGAATATGGCAGTTCAAATATCAAAGTCGGTGACGTAACATATCTGGGTTGTCTGAAACTGGTCTCAGGTCCTCAGTGATAAAACGTGAGTGTTTGTGGTGCGCCGGGGGCGACAGTCAGCGGGCGTGAAACGGGCCAAGAAATGGGCAATCACTTTCATCAAGGCATCACTTTCTGTGGCGCAATAGGCCTCGGCGAATCACTACAACCATTTGAAGTAATGCTGGTATTGTAAGCGAGTGATGTATCTGAGTATTGCGTTACTCAGATTTGTTAATCAGACAGATGTACTCCTAAATAAGTCTGATTATTCACGAATACCAAAATGTTACAAGACTATTTGCAAAAATCTACAAAACACTAAATACTAAAACATATTTTATACAAATTATTCTCAATATAAAAAACCGACTTTATAAAAATTACATAACTGGACTAAATTGAAATGGGACCACACGAGAAGCACAAGCTTTCAAATAAAAAAAGGGTCATCAAAATCGGTTCACCCAATCGAAATTTCTGAGGTAACTAACTTTTTTTTTTTTATACAGTCGAATTGAGAAACTCCCCCTTTTTGGAAGTCGGTTAAAAACAGTTGCATTACCCATAAACCATTGAAAGTCTACAGATAATCCAAATACTCAAACCCACCACCAGTTGGCAGCATGCTGGCGACATATATTTCACCGTAGTTTAATTCATTGAGAGTGTAAGAAAAAGTGATAGTTGTCTTAATATTTCTGAAGTCAAATTGACTAAGCAATTAAGATTGGCCAACGTGTTAACCATTATCAATGCTAAAAAATATGATGATACGTTAGCAAATAACGTGATAATTTGACTACAAATACATCTCGTCAAATGGTTGCAAAATAACATTTTTGGGTCAAGATGGATGGATCGAACAGTTTACGAGTGATTTGTGTGTTAATTGCAGTTCTGTCATCTCTTATTAGTATGCATGACAAGTACACCGTTGCAAAAATGTAAGCTATTGACGAAATAGCAAAACTTTTTGGAAACTAATAAAATCTAAATGCCAAGGATATAAGGTGATGTCAAAGTCATTTAGGATTTAAAGCCTAAACCAGTAAGTTTGAGACCAAATGATGTCAGCAGTGCGAAAAGAGATGGCCAAATGGCACACCTTGGAAGCTTATTTTTATGTGCCAAAATATTATGATTTTAGTTGTATTTAAAACACAGATCTTTAACATCAGGATAGACACCGCAAGTTGTATAAAAATTCAACGTGCCGGATTTTTTGTGTCTACTGCATTTCGTTTAGTTAGTTAGTTTCGTTTAGTTCCATTCGCACGGAGCTTTTACAGTTTATTATAGACATTTTGTATTGACGTCTGACATGCTACTGCTCCGAAAACGAAGGTTGTACTGAATTATGATGCATGATATTTGGAGCATTGATCCAACTTCAGATATGACAGACATGAAAAGTAGATAAACTCACGCAGTCTATCCTGTTAAAAGTCTGAGATTTAAAGTTATTTATTTAATTATTCAATAACAGATCAAATACAGTAACAGATTAATACAAAGAGCATTTTATTATTTCTTAAAATTTGTACTAGTAGGTACCTTCCTACATTTAAACATATATATTTTGTTTACGGAATATAGAAAGAGAGTCATTATTTAAAGGTTTTTATAAGTATTGAGCATCGTTCCCACTGAAACACGATAGTCCAGCAAAACCGAGTATTTATTTTAAAAATGGCTTTGGAACACCAAAATAAAAGAAGTAACAAGTAAAAAATGTGCTCGTACAAAGCGGTGTTACAATCCGAGCATTGTAGGGCGTGGGCGCGGCGCCCGCGGCGGCCTATCTCCATGAACGAATTATAATTTCAAAATCCGCGTCGATTTATGTGAACGCTCATCTGAATAAAGCACTGCTCTATTTCACCCTTCGTGTATTACTATTGTTTCTCTTTTAAAAATGTAATAAACATTTCAATTCGAGGTACTTTATCTGAGTCGGTAGGTTCCGCGCGTGAGGTGATAAATATAGCGGCGTTATTATCAACAATTACTTGTACTAGCTATGTTTTATACCTTCTTATAGAACAAGAGAAAAAACATCGGAGATGTATGTGGCACAGTACAATAATGAGTGACCAGGAGGTCAAAGACAAGAACAGATATGTAAAAACTCGCATTTCAAAGTGAGCGAAAGCCTTTATAACTTGCATAGCATCCTGCATTTTAATTGCTGCATTAGACTTCTATTCTTTGATAAATCAAGTTATTTTAAGGATTTTGTTCGTATAAATTTCGTAGTTTTCTAGAATATCTTGCAACCTGTGTAACGTCTTTCCGTTTTTCGTTCCTAATACTTAATCGAGAAAATCAGGTTTGGCAAAACTGGTTGCAACGTTTGGAATCCAACGTATCTCTAACGTCTATTTATTACAGCCTGTGAACTTGTTTCTTAGGACTAGATAATATTAAAAACGTCAATGGAAAATCCAAGCGTTCTGCAAAGTCCATTAGCGTGCATCACAAGATATCGAGACTTGACCAAACTGAATCGCACCCTGACACTGCATCGATTCATCTTAAAGGTAAAACCACACTAAGTAGGTACTGTATAACTCGTAAAACATGACTATTTAGACTCTATTTCTCATAGCTTACGAAGACACTTCATCTGAAGAAACTGCTATGCTAAAGGCCGGCCGCATAACTTAGGATTCTTCCGCGAAGCTACAGGGGTGCGAGCAAGACGAAGCTCACTCCCAGCTAGGGATTCCAGGTGGAAAAAAACCGGGCAGAAAACCCGGATGCTTAAAGAAATTTCCGGAAATTTTTTTCAATATTTATATTGCCCGGCGCAATGATCTAGTGTGGCGGTTTTTTTTCATTTCCTTTCTAGAATACCCGGTCGGAATTCCCCCCGCATTCGTGACAAAAACCGAAATTTCCGGACATATTCAAAAAATTCCGGATGTATGGCAATCCTTCTCTCAGCTCGATCTCTTTTGTTGTCCTGCCTTCTAGCGTGTCGAAGGCGAATGGTAAGTTATGCGGCCAACTAAAAGCTATATCTGGGGTAGCTAAGATTGGCCTGTACAGGAAAATGCTCAAATTGCACAAAACTCTCAGCACATCACACAGTATACATCATTGCAGGACGTCAGTGCATTTTAGTAGAGGCCAGAAATCTAAAAACTATTATTTAGCATCATTATTATATTTCATCTACAAGAGATGATTCAAGGCAAATTACTAAGTAAGCGAAAAATTATGAAAGATTCATTTAAACACTGAAAGTGGGACGACTGAAACTTTTTTTGTAATTTTTTTATTATTTTTTTCAGTATGGTTAGTATGCCACATTTAGCGCAGGAAGACGTTAGCACCCGAGATACAACGGGTTCTAGTAACGAGTGTTAACACACCACATTATCGTATCTAACATGCACATTTTTTGCGTAATTAATTAAGTGTTAGATTTATAAGATCATTTGTACGTCATATAAATATTATGAATGACTTATAAAAAAAAAGTGATACATGACACTACCATTTTTCTAAAAAAAAAATGTCACAGAGCGCGTACGCGCAACGTTAGTGTGTTCATACCCTTATGAAGACGATAGCGCTTGTCATAGCAAGTCTGCCTTTAAAAGCCTTCGTATATTGTTAAGATGAACTTATTAGCTGACAACTTTTAGAAAAATATGACTAGTTATTTATTTTTACTGAGGATAATGTATTGACAACGCATAGATGCAACTCATGCTACACTTTTAGACGATAATCCTGTCATATGGCGATTTATTCACTCAGTAATAGATAAAGAGTGAAAATTTGCTAGTTGAAGTCGCAATGGGCAGGCCACAGCGCTCGAAAAACCGATAACCGATGGTAAAGAAAGGTTCTTGAATGGAGACTAAGAACCGGAAAACACAGCGTAGGCCTCCCACTAGATGGACCGACGACATCTTGAGAGTCGCGGGCATGCAGTGGATGCAGAAGGCAGGCTGTCGTTTAGTGCGGAGTTCTAAGGGGAGACCTATGTTCATCATTGGACGTCTTCTGGCTGATGATGAAGATCGATAAAGAGATAACGTTGCCAGTGAGCATGGCCTTATGAATGAACACTAACCTGATGCGTAGTATCGCCCCGATGGATGCTCTCCTCAGTCTCTTTCAGCCGTTCCGTGATGTTCCTGGTGAGGACCTTCAAGTCGCGGCTCTCGCGCACTTTCCCATCAGGGTTGGCGACTACTCGACTAGAGAGGACCACTTTGGCTCCGGCCGGCGCGATCGTCCCGTCTACGGCGTCCACTTCTGGATAATAACAAAGGTGGTAACCAAGGTGATCCTAACCTAGCGCCAAATTTCCATACAAAACTTGTACTACCAAAAATTTAAATGCATTTTAGGGTTTCTTAGCAAAGCAGAACATTTATATATCTGTCTCAAAACTTTTTAGTAAGTCAACCGATTAACAGGTTTTCACTTTTATAAATCTAGATGCTTCTAATTCTAAATTGAACGTTAACACCAATAAGGTTTTATCGTTAAATATGAAAACAATGTATAAACTGCGGCAGCCTTACTTTAAAACGTTACTTATGTTAAACAATGCCATAATTAGCTCTGTCGGTGAAATGGAAATTATCACGCGCGAAAACGAGACAGAGCAAGCGAGGTAGGTATATAATAATATGAATTTTATGTATGGTTCGCTGCGCGTGCTAAAATAAACTCTAATGTTACGAGGCGAGGGTCTCTAATTATTTGATTGTTATTCTGAAGTAAGCTTTCTGTATTTATACAATTATTTCTTCTGTGGCATTGTTTTACATGATGGAATGTTTTTATTTAAGGCCAGAAATATTTACCATCTATCGTTGGTCCAATGGCTCCATTGACGGCGCCATTGAGTGCAGGTTCGCTGGTATTGTCAGGTTGCTCGTCCGGTACTCGATGCTGAAGAAAATTAGTTTTTTTTAATACAGATAAAATAGCGATCGAAAACCTAGAAAATATTTTTTTTTTATATGTGTAGATACTTTAAGTAGAGTCTATGCCTTAGAAATACTAAATTTATTGCGTGAAATTATTTGGTTAGAGAAGTATCACATTCACTTTCCTGTCCCATCGTAGGACGCCGTTAAAAAGGTCAAAAAATGCTTCTAATAGGCGGTTTTCTGACAGCTGAAGAAACATAGTACTGCAACCATCGATAGATGGCGCTGAGGAGACATATTTTTGGTTATTTTCCCCTTTGTTACAATGCAACCTACAATACAAGGAAGAGGAGACATTTTTGAACACGCCAAGGCAAGGCACAATTATGTTCTGCACACTAACTTGTGCTCTGTTGTTGAAAAACAAGTACTTTGTTAGCAAACAATAACCACAAAATACTATAGGTACTTAAGAAATAAAATATAACAAAAAACAAGCATGATAGACAGATAGATAGATATTGCATGTCTGAAAGATCAATAAAAAATCTTGGTTGTTCTCAAATAAGCATTTTTTTTTTATTGATCTTTCTTCGTCTGTGAAGTTTTCTAAAACTTCATAACCGTGTGTCGTCAACGCCATATATCGCAATTAAATTAACTAATTATTTTTGTTAATTGCCTTTTGGAAAACCTATCATTGTATCATGTGACTACGCAATATGTATGTACGGATTGTACAGGTGTTAGCCCTTAAATCATAACTACACATTCAAATCGTATAGTGTAGGTACCACTTTAAAGAACAATTAACTTAAATTGACAATGTTATTGTTTTGATACCTCAGTCTGTTGGTAATTGGTGGTGTGCGTGTCTTCGTTCACAGAGGTAGATACTTTTGGTCCAGAGTCGCTCAATATTCGTCCATCTTCTAAAACCAACTCCCGCTTGACACGCGTCGCTATTTGACGCGTGGTCGTCACTTCGCTCGTTTTTTTCGTTACCCATTCCTCTGCAATGAAAATAAGCCCTTAATTCTATAAATGAAAATAAAAGAAGTTTTTTAACAAATGTTTCAGACTTCAAGCAATCGTTCGTTTATAGTTTTTCTTAATACTAGACTTACTACTTTTGATAGTTTTTTTTTTCTTTAGTTTTTTAATTTTTGTTCCTTAAGGTGAAACGTTTCACTTTGGCGGGAAAATCAAATTACAAACAGTTTTTTTGTCCTTGTAGCTAGGCCGGGTAATTATTGTGAAATGGCATAGTGTTTGCGAAAATTGTTGGTCGTTCTTTACATTATCATGCATAGCTATTAATCAGTTACTCACCATATTACTTACATTTGGCAATAAACCGTTTGAAATAGCAAAATTTGTTTATTGACAAATGTATGTAATAATGTGCATTAGAGATAAATAGCTTTACGCGAGTTTGTAGAGAATGATAATCAATTTTCGCAAACATCATGATCATTTACAATAATTACTCGGCCTAGCTACAAGAACAAAAAAACTGTTTGAAATTTGAATTTCCCGCCAAAGTGAAACGTTTCACCTTAAAAGCATGAAGGTTAGGAATGTTCCGATTATTAAGAAAATTAAACGCACCTTCTTTGGTTGTAGCTATTGTATCTCCAGGTTCAGCCTATAACAAAGAAAAAAGAGGTAAGTATTGTTTTTAAACACCCAGAAAAAAAAAACCCGCCAATTCTATCCGCTAATAGCGCCATCTCTTACCGAGTAGCGGAACCGGCGAACATCATTCTCAACACAGTCTGCCGACTCGGATAGGAATCGTAAAAGTACTCGGGGCCGCCGCTTGACGGCGCCATGGTCACTTAACGAGAAAACTGTCACCATTAACGCTCATAAAATCCGAGTTTTCATCGGAACTTTCATACACAGTTAGTTCAGTTTACTGAACAAATCGTTTGTTGATTATCAGGTTTATCACATTCATTTGACACTAATTTTCACATCTATACAATCAAAATTAAAGCTTATTTTTACCAAAATATCACGGTTGCAAGGTACAAATAATTAAATTGTTTGTATGAAAGCGCTATGAAAATCTAGGTACCTATAATAGAACAATCAATACCGTGTGCCCTTAAAGTCAGTTAGAGATCGACTGAAGGAAAATCAAGGCTTAGCAGTTATTTTAATTAATGAGTATTTAGATTAACATTTTCTTTTGGCTCACAATACAGCTACGTGTTAGGAATTCAGTTTGTATGCCACCACTTCCTTTGGGACCTCACGATTGTATTGAACTTGTTGAACTCTAATTGGCTGACTATCAGTTTCATAAATATTTATGTAGAACCTTGTCACGATAGGGTTTATTTAAAGGGTCGGTCAAATAGATATACCCTGTAGAATAATAATTTAGTTTCGACAAAGTTCTTCGATATTGCAATATCACTTATAGGTGCATCATCGATTACTTACTAAGTAAGAAACCGTTATCTAATAGGAAAAGGATCTGAGTATAATTTTCAAGGAAGTAGGTACTTATGTAAAGTGTGAATTATCTAAGTACCTTGGTACTTAGATAAGTCTCACTAGAGAATTACTAAACCGTCTTCGTTAGGTAAGTTCGTGCTTATACTTATTAACCTATTAGAAACAAGCAATATGTAGTACATATCAAGTATAAGGTAAGGTTAGAAAATTTAAGTAGATATTTTTCATTCTAAATGTACACGCCCCTCCTCAGTATTTTGTGTGCGTAGTGTGGGGGAGAGGCGTGCACATTTAAAATGAAAGGTCTCTACCTAAGGTAAGTCAGAAATGACGGTGGAAGGGAACCATCTGGAACCATAGACAATAAACTATAGTGTTTAAAACTATCAGTTTGAAGTATTGTTTTATAAATAAATAGTATTAAACTCAAATTGTATGACCTATCTGTTCTTCTCCCCCCCCGAGTTTCTTTTACTCATATCGTTATTATCCCGCGCTAGAGACATTAGAAGTCACGAGAATGAGAGTAACCGATATCATCTCGAGCCTACCAGAATACCCGGACTTTATCTTTGATTCCGAAGTAAAATTTACTATTATTTTGATTTACTTAATGAAAAACAACAAATGATGGCGTATGGTACAGAGACGTGGTCCTTAACTGTCGGCCTTTTGGAAAAACTCAGAGTCACATAACGGGCAATGGAGAAAACTATGCTCAGAGTTTCTTCAGAACGTGGATATTCGCCAAAGAACCAGTGTCACCGACATAGCTATTAAAATTTGCAAGTTGAAGTGGTAATGGGCAGGCCACATCGCTCGAAGAACCAATAACCGATGGGGCTGAAAGGTTCTTGAGTGGAAACCACGAACCGAAAGCCGCAGCGTAGGTAGGCCTCCCACTAGATGGACCGACGACATTGTGAGAGACGCGGTCATCCAGTGGATGCAGATGGCAGGATGTCGGTCAATGTGGAGGTAAAAGGGGCAGGCCTATGTTCAACAGTGGACGACTTCTGGCTGATGATGATGAAAAACAACAAAGTACCTATCAAGTTATCAATTACCGCGATCACTCCCATCGAATCCATAAGATCTTTAGAATAACATTACTAACTTAAATCCCTTTTAATCTCGTAATTTTATGCTAGTTGCATAAGCACTAATAAACTTGGTAGGTACCTAAACGTTTTCCAATTTCAATAAGTCGAAGGTCACACTTAAGTTACGACGACTTGTTTATTGATCTTCGTACCGGTATAACTAATGCATAGTCATTAGTTATGAATTAGGATCATGCAATATTAACAATTCATTCGTTACTTTATGTATAAATTAACTGTACCTATCTACTCGCAGGAACGTACTTGGACGCACAGAATAGTTTTTTTTCCATTTGGCCTCTTTTCTGTGCATGGACCGTCATAGACGAGACGAAAGAGGTAGGAAGGAGGTTTAAGTCCTGCAATAGGCTGGCGTGGATCCACCGTTGTGGGCACGATGGGCATGCCCACAACCCTAATACGTGACTCTTGACGCCCCACAGCTTTACCCGCGTGAAACTATTTATTTATTTATTCATATAGAAACACCAACAGTACACATATTAAATATTACACAATATAGCACTTTTTGTAAATAATGCAGTTCTGATATGTGCACCCTTAACAGGTGTTTACAACGTTCGCCATTAAAAGTGTGGTAAGACCAAATATATATAAAATATAAGGTCGGGGAAAAAGTTTATTCGTATTTTTTAAACAAATTCAAGACATATTTTTTTCAAGTTTAATTACATTTAATTATAATATATATGTGCCATTTTGTTCGATAACTTGTTGCCATCTTGTAGGTAGTGACATGATCCCGTTGCTGTAGAATTTTTGGGACTTCTGATCAAAAAAATGTAACAAGTAGTTTTGACAGTCCTCTCTTGATGTTAATCTAACACTACCCAAATAATTCTGAAGAGATCGAAACAGGTGGAAATCTGAGGGTGCAAGGTCAGGGCTATATGGTGGATGCATTAACACTTCCCAACCAAGCTCTCTAAATTTTTGCTGAGTGGCCAAAGATGTGTGCGGTCTGGCGTTATCATGATGAAAGACCACACTCTTTCTGTTGATCAATTCCGGCCGTTTTTTCTCAATTTCTTGTTTGAGTCTCATCTGCTGTTGGCAGTAGAGATCCGAATCGATGGTTTTGCCCGGCGGTAAAAGCTCATAATGAACGATGCCCTGCCAATCCCACCATACACACAGCATCACCTTATTACGTGTTAATCCGGGTTTCGCTACAGTCTGTGGTGCTTCACTGCCCTTTGACCATGATCGTTTGCGCACATTCTTGTCGTAGATGATCCATTTTTCATCACCAGTGATCAATCTTTTCAAAAACGGTTCGGTTTCTTTACGTTTCAATAGAGAGTCGCAAATGAGTACACGATTCATTTGGTTTCTTTCAGTGAGCTTGTGTGGCACCCAAATATCGAGTTTTTTTGTAAACCCAGTTTTTTTCAAATGGGTCAAAACTGTTTTGTGGTCAATCCCCAGTTCTTCAGCTACGTCGTAACTATTAATATGCCGATCTTGGTCCACTTTTTCAGAAATGGCATCTACTTTATCCGTAACAGGGCGACCAGAGCGAGCTGCATTTTTGACATCAAAATTCCCGGACTGAAAACGCTTGAACCAACATTGTGCTACTCTTGATGACACTGCATTAGGTCCATAAACGTCACAAATTTTTTTCGCGGCTTGTGTCGCAGTTTTCCCTTTTTTGTAATAAAATTTCACAATATATCGAATTTCTTCGTTAGATTCACTCATTTTATCAAACAAAAAAACAATTGAAAAATGGCGGGAAATTGCTTTTTACTTTTTGTATTCCTTTTTTAAAATGTCATATTTTTAATGGTATCAAAACCAGCCAGATACAAACAGTACAACGGATGAGATTTTTACTACAACCTTATACATACAAAATACGAAAAGACTTTTTCCCCACCTATTATATAAATCCGTTGCGTAGGCAACGGATTTTGATGCAGTTTTTCACGGAAAGTTTACATATATATCTAATAAAACATATACCCGTGCGAAGCCGGGCGGGTCGCTAGTTTAAATATAAAACAGTAAATTCGAATTTCTGAACATTTTTGTTCAGTTTTTTTTATATGCGTAATCCTGCATACGGTTAAATTAATAATATACTATACTATATACCTGTACACAGCATTTCTACCAAAGAAATCTTTTAACAACAACGACCCATTTCGAAACAACAGTTCAACGACAACTACGTTACGTTATCTTTAATGGCAGCCGATTTAATTACTGTCAAAAACCATCATTAAATTATTCGACATATTAATTATCACACAGTAAAACATCCATAAATCGTTATAAACCTTATTAGAAGCCCCGGTCACTGACAGCTCAACAAATCTTTTAATTTTCGGTCACCGACACGGCCATAAAGATGTGCAAGATATGGCTACAAACGTATCACACGTCATGCGTGACAAATTGTGACGTTACCGAATGATTTACGACTAGTGGTTCGCGATTGTGAGCGTAGTTAGTGTTGACAATATCGGTTCATCGTTGTATACAAATGAAGTGGCGCATCTAGTTGGTAAACATCTTTGTTGGAATCATCAATCATTCGTTGAGTGTTGGTGTGTAAATAAACTCGTCACTGCAGCTGTTTTAACACGTGATATGTTAAGACATTTTTGTTGTAATTATATATTTTAATGTAGAGGTACAACTTTACGTGTCGATAATTGAGAATAAAACGTGTTTAGGCGTAGGCGTATGTTGTTGTAATTAAAATTACTAGGTACACAGTGTTTTATAATTTTTTTATTCATTACTATTTTAGGAAACATCCTCGAATTCTTCAAAGAAGCTTTAGGGGGCGTATCAACCTCAAAAACGATCTAATTTGACGTACTCTCTCGGCTAATGAGAGAGGAAACATAATTCAATCCAAGTCAAATAGATGAAAGAAAAATGATCATTAACTCTTTCGTATGGGTATCACATCACACTTCACACTAATAAATTAAAAAACTGAAAGTAGCTAGTTTTCTTTTTCTCTTCTATATTTTTGTATGTTTGTTACTTTTTCACGGAACATGGCAAAAAGATATCTAGCATCATGAGGAAACAGATAATTTTTGTCTCGGAAAATTAAAGAAATTAGAAAATCGGGAGTATTAAGAAAGTACAACTAGTTTTATACAGGTGCATGTCTAGACGACGGTTTCTGCCATTTTTCTATGAAACAGATATTTGTTTTTGCGAATTCAGGGTTGTTACCATAGTAAAGGTGTAATGATGAGTAGGTACAATGAAAACCTCGAATATTTTCGTCGACGACGGATTTAAGGGAGGGCAACCGAAGCTACAGCCCCAGGGCCTCCACAATAGAGACTTCGGAAGAAAAATATGAAATTCAGACTAGTAAACACTCCACTCCAGGGCCAGGGAGCTCCACTCCTTTGTTGTCCCGAGACCTCTAGACCTCTAAATCCAGCAGTGTCCGTCATCTAGAGATGAACCTCATATACATCAAATAAAAGTGTCTGTATGTCATAAAGCGAATAATGACTTACACCCATTGTATAACAGAGGGTGCATCACAATGCAGTGACCTTGCCGTCGCGCTGCGGCGACCACGCGACAAGAGCGCGGCCTCCGCCATTGACACCTAACTAATGTTCTATGAGTAATAACATTATATAGGTAGGTTATTATTATGTAGGTAGATATTTAATATCTACCTAGTGGCCCACAAGTTTATTATAGAGACAATAAGATAAGGTTAATATTGCTCAGGCGATACAAATCGCCTTCTACCACAGAAGAAATAATAATACATCCCTTAGATCAAACAAACATAAAATATATACCGATGGGGAAGAAAGGTTCTTGAGTGGAGACCACGAACCGGAAGACGCAGCTTAGATAGGCCTCCTACTAGATGGACCGACGACATTGTGAGAGTCGCGGGCATTCAGTGGATGCAGATGGCAGGATGTCGTTCATTGTGGACGTTAAAGGGGGAGGCCTATGTTCAGCAATGGACGTCTTCTGGCTGATGATGATGATACCAATCGGTCAGCGCAGGCTTAAAGCTGGCGACAGATATTTGGGGGAATTCTCTGAAGAGCTTTTTGATCTCATTCTTGCATCCGTTTTCCACTACCGCACATCCCCGTCAAAACACCGTCAAAAAGATCAGTCTCCATCTTGCAAAGCTAGAAATCCTACACCGTCTGGTTTTTGCGCTCTTTTCATCAGCGGACCTGATGCAAGGTGTGGAATGTCCTTCCTCCGCAAGTCTTCTCCGAGCTTCGACATGGAGCGTTTGAAAAAGGGTTTCTTTTACGTAGGTGGCCGAAGCGGTCTCCTCGTTTGGATAGCCGGCAGTTACTGCTTATCATCAGATGGACTGCATGTATGCCGACTAATTATATGAATTTGACTAAAACTAAATAACCAATCAGCTATCGGACACATTAAAGGTGCGACATTCAACACCGGATATGAAATATTAAAGCTATCACAATAAAACCGGTCCATTCAAGTTGATGTTGTAGCGGACCATTATCTCGTATTTATTAATTTCAGTGTTCCGGTGGAATGACCTTACGAACCTTGCATTCTTTATAAGGAAAAGAATGTGTAAGGCGAGTAGCCATTCCGCGATAACCGACAGCCAGGTAATTAAGGTTTTGCAGCTAATATTTCAAGACTTTTTTGCTCATCCCAAAACTGAATTGGCTATGTAGGTACATCAGAGTAAGTTTTGCATCATCATCAGCCAGAGGACGTCCACTGCTGAACATAGGTCTCCCCCTTTCACCTCCAAACTGAACGACATCCTGTCATCTGCATCCACTGGATGCCCGTGACTCTCACAATGTCGTCGGTCCGTATAGTGGGAGGCCTACCTACGCTGCGTCTTCCGGTTCATGGTATCCACTCAAGAACCTGTCTTCCCCATCGGTTATCAATTCTTCGAGTGATGTGGCCTGCCCATTGCCACTTCAACTTGCAAATTTTAATAGCAATGTCGGTGACTCTGGTTCTTTGGCGAATATCTAAATTCCGGATTTTATCGCGCAAAGAAACTCCGAGCATAGCTCTCTCCATTGCTCGCTGTGTGACTCTGAGTTTTTCTAAAAGGCCTAAGGCTAAGGACCACGTCTCAGTACCATATTTAGTGACATATGGTAGAGTAAGATTTTAAGGAGCTCGAATTCTCGAATTGACTGCCCCGGTGGCTCAGTTGGTGTTGAACCTAACTTCTGTGCTTGGGGGCGTGGGTTCGATTCCCATCTAGGACAAACATTTGTGTGAAGAACATTGGTGTTTGTTCTATGTCTGGGTGTTAATATCTATTTAAGTATGTATTTAAAAATATATATGTATGTATGTCAGTCTCTGGCAGCCATATTACAAGCTTTGCTTAGTTTGGGGTCAGATGACAGTGTGTGCAATAATGTCCCAGATATTTATTTACTTATAAAAAAAAAAAAAAATACGAACAAAGTGAAACACTATTCAGTCTTCTCATGAACATGGTGCAATCTGCAACTGCGCTCAAAAATCGGGAGCTTCATCCACAACCTTATCACGTTGAATACCCGTTAATTAATCCCTACCATATTATAAATGTGTAGATCAAATACCTTCACACATGACTTCTAACTAAGTAGAAGCAATACCGGATATCGGTTTAACTTGCAAAAAAAATCCCGTTTGCGTGATTCAGGTAAAGTGTCGTATTTACCTATAATAGACGCACTTTTCATATTTGTGAAACTACGATCCATTTACACTCATTATTTTAGGAATTATTGAATACCTTATTACGTTTTTAATAATATTATTCGTAAAGTTTAAGCAAATTTACAATTTTTTCGCAAAACATCGTTTTAGTACGCAATCTATTTTCAAACTATGGAACTACAAATCTGACGGCTGTCAGTTTGTTTGTTTGTCCGCGCACATCTTTTAAACTACTAGAAGGATTTCAAAGCAGTTTCCATGAATATGCTTATAAAATACCTGATTGAAACATAGGCTATATTAATTTATGATAATAAATAGTAAAAAAATTTTTTTTTAATAATTATTTATAACGCCATCTAGCTTATTTTATAGTAATGTTGTCGTAATGACAGACTTCTACTCGCAGACATGGTAGGTAGGAAGATTGAAGCGGCTGTTGCCATATAATCTATATGTAAATAAAAATATAGATATTCGCCAAAGAACCAGAGTCACCGACATAGCTATTAAAATCTGCAAGTTGAAGTGGCAATGGGCAGGCCACATCGCTCGAAGAACTGTTAACCGATGGGGAAGTAGGTAAGGTTCTTGAGTGGAGACCGCGAACCGGAAGACGCAGCGTAGGTAGGCCTCCCACTAGATGGACCGACGACATTGTGAGAGTCGCGGGCATCCAGTGGATGCAGATGGCAGGATGTCGTTCAGTGTGGAGGTTAAAGGGGGAGGCCTATGTTCAGCAGTGGACGTCTTCTGGCTGATGATGATGATGAAATAAAAACGAATCGCCGAAATGTATGTACCCGCATAACTTCCGATAGACTGCACCAAATAGTTTTTTTTGTGTTTGTTATTTTCAGGACAGCCAACTGCTTTTAAAGAGGTTTTACAGTTTATTATGGCGTAATTTAAAGTACGTTTATTTTTGTATTGACTTCTGACGTGCTAATATACCAAGTCGACGGAGATTAAAATGAATACATTTTTTTGCCAGGATCAAACTTAAGACCAATAACAGACACGCAAAGTAGGTGAACTCGCGGCATCTAATCTGTTACTGATCTATGATTAGCAGCTATTTTGGATGTTATGGTGGTGAACGAAAGCGGTTTAGTTGTTGGAAGGGTCGAGGCGCAGAAAGCGGGCAAAAATTATTTAGACATCATTGATTGGCAGTCTTTACGCGGAGTAATGTTAAATAACAGCGATTAATTATAGATACCGCTCCATGCTTCCTACTTACTATTTATTAATAATTCAATAATAACGTTTGTCATGCATGACATTTCGCTTGACTTATACCAATTTTTTTTCCTTATTGGCTCCATGGCTCCACACTTCCAACGTATTTAACCAGTGAAAGTAATATATTATTTGCTTGAAATATATTTGAAACTATGGACATGTCGGGATACCTGTATCGAGTCAGATTAAAACTAGACTAAAATCATACTATGACGATAGTATGACAATCCGCATTAAAATGGAGAGCAATAAATCTACAATCATGTCATATGTGTAGGTATTATCTATAAAATATTCAGTATAAATAATCCGATGGATTTGTGCCTATTTAAAGTTCCGTTCGTGTTCGTTAGTGTAACATTTATATTTGGATATGTCAGTCTAATCGTCCACCCACTAATTACTTTGCGCTACGCGTACGAAGTCGCGGGCATTAGCTAGTAATCATAATATAACTGTAAGAACAAAGTGCTTTGCTATATCCAAAAACACACGGTTCACGGTGAAATACGGTGAAGGTTTTCTTAAGCTTACCGGTAACGCAACGTGCCACCTAGTTGAGAACGGTTGAAACCTACTTCAAAGAACCTCAATGAATTACATACATGCCAGCATTTTTATGTAGCCCGTGCTAAATAAAAAAATGCGGACAAAGAAAACAGACTTCAAGTAAATGGAATCAAGGGAAAAATCGATAAAGTATAAACAGAGTCTAAGAAACAGATAAACTCTTTCGAAAACTCTTCGTACCAAATTTCGTACTCCTAATCAAAATTCAAAATGAAATAAGATACAAATACTTTTTCGATACAATTCAATACAACAATACTGTTGAATTGCTCTTCAAATAGAGGAGAACAAGTAGTTTTTTTAAATTATGATGAATGGCTGTAAATAAGTGCAACTTTGTCTTGTATGCTTGCGGGCTCAGGGCGTAGTTGCCCTCGCTGAGGGTATCTCGACGGACTATCAATTTCGGACACATGCACAACTTGGAAACAATGAAGTGTTTGGGATGGAGTTCGAGTACAATACAATATCTAGCTATGCGCTAATGGGGGGTATCGCCGGTCTAGGGTTGCTACTGTCTTGTTTTCTGTATCTCAGCCGAAGAAACTCTGTGAGTAACTAGGTTTTATATTGAGAACTGCAACTCGCTCTAATATTATAAACTAGAACAACACTACGGCTTCACCCGGTACCCTAGAGCTTGTTTTTTTTGTTAAAATGTGGTATTTGTGTTAATCCAGGGTATAAGCAACCCTCATACTAAATGTCATCTAAATCTGAACAGCGGTTACTGAGTTGAATACGGAGTTAATGAAATAAAAATGTTTTTGCATCTAATTATTAACAGCGTATCATGTTCCCATTGTTGGGACACAGACCTTCTCTTAAAGAAGGATGTAAATAAATAACTAATTGCTAAGCATTTATGTATATGTATAATGTATATGTTATACCTATACTTAATTCCGCAGTGGAATTAATTTGTGAAAAAAATGAGAGAAAACAGTTCTTCTAGGATAAAACACCACGCGGTGCTTTTATTTTCACACTAGTGCTGTTGCCCGCAACTTCGTACGCATAGTCTTTCATACATATACAAACCTTCAACCCTTAATCCGGCCCTTGCGCAAAATAACGTAGCCTATACTTCAATCTGGTCATAGCTAAGCATATTCGTGAAAACCGTATTTAAATATGTCCAGTGGAGATGTGCGTGGACAATCAAACAAACAGACAAAAATTCTAAATACTGTCTTGTCGTGTTTAGCTGATTGTTATAAGACGCCATGTGTATATTTTTTTGATATTGCGCAATAAAAGTTTTTTTTATTTCTGCGTTTATATTATATGCTTTATAACAACAAGCGAAGGATATGACTGTATCCAGACGAATATCTGGAGAATCATGTTACGGTAATGACATCTAAGAAAGATAGTATACTCAAAAATCTGTGTAGAAGCCATGACTATGATTTTAAGTCGTCATTTCTTTATTCTTTATTACAAATCACTGTATTAAGCCATTATTTCAAATCTAGGGCAAAACTCATCGACTCTCTTTGCATACAGAATTCATAACAGCATCCCATTGAAGGCAGCATCCCTATACAAATGTATCGCAACACAATAGAGCTATCGGTCCAATCTAACTTGTTCGATGTAATGGAACGGAGGCGGCACGTAAAATTGACAGGGGACGAACTGACAAGGTCTTTGTGGAGCCAATCAAGATCATAACTCACTTATGGACATATATTACTCAAATAAGATCCGGAGGAAAAGAAGCTTTAAGGAAAGTGGTATCATTCATCTGACTTCGAAGAGTAACATTATTCAATCATGCTGAATTATCAACAAATCAAATCTTCTAAATATGCATCTTATACCACAGAAAAGAAAAGTAAATAGAACGGAAATGAGAAGGAAACTCTGTCGCCAGGTATTGTGACAGATACTTGATTGAATATTCTTATTTATGTCAACGCGTCGAACTCCGCGTCACAGTTGCTAACACAGTTGGTATAGGTTTATATGGGTGCAAGTGGCTACAAACAAATTTCTTACAAAAATGCCTTGACAGCCGTTCTAATTTAAACAAACAAAATATTTCTTTTCTGTGTCTTGTACCATATAAGTACTTAAAAATATTTCTTACTAGCAGTGCCGCGGTTTATAATCTGACGGCATCCAGTTCGATCCTTGGCCCTGCACTTATGACTTATTTAGTGCATAAATAAATAATGTGCAGTAACGATGCCTTCGCTCAAAAACAGTGAAAAAAAAACATCGCGAGAAATCCGGTATATCCAAGAACCTAAAAAGTTCTATGACATATTTGTAGTGGTAGGACTCTTTTGCGGGTCCACCTGGGGAAGTACCACACCTTTGCCAGTTATTCAACCGCCAAGCAGCAGTGTGCAAACACTACTGTGTTCCGGATTGAAGGGCAATGTTTCCAGCGAAATTACAGGGCACAGAGATTTGACATCTTATATCTCGGGGTGACGAGCGCAGTGCATTGCCATCCAGGGTTTTGAACTGTTGAAGTTCAAAATTCTGAGTGGCGTTGAACTGTTATGGGCAAGCGTGAAGAGCCATCAGGCGACGAGCGACACCCAGTATCATAAAAAAAACAAAATAAAACATATATGACATTCGCCAACATGCACTGAGCCAGGATGGTAGATTTGGGCCCATTCTCTCTCTCTCTCTCTCTCTCTGAGAGAAGGTCTTTGTCCCAGCTGTGGGAAAATGATACCAACTTTCATCCAAATCCGTTCAGTAATTACGTAGTTTGTGCGGGACACAAATACACATTTACACATTTAAATACAAACTTTCGCATTTACAGTGATTTTAATTCATAAACCGTAGGTAAGCACTACAGTTAATTAATCAATTGCCAAGATAGGAAAGACAGGAACAAGAATTTGACTAAAAGCCGGTGGCCAATGTCTCGGATCGTTTACGAAACAGGCCTAAAGGTCGAGCCAAATAAAGCCAGATGAATTGCCAAAAGAATGAGGCATGGAACAAAGCCGACATTAAGTGGCAAAGGTCGATGTTCATATAATTTCAATTGGCTATTGTAATACGATAATTTTGTTATGATAGCTTTCCAATATCTACTTGGGTACTCATAACAATAATTTGTTGCAAGTTCTTGGCTTAGTACACGATTTGTTGACCTACAAACAATCACAAACAATATCCAAAGCAATGCTTGGAATTTTGTAATAATTTAAGGCCCAAAGGCCACTGGAAAGCGAAGCGACGTCGCAGCGTACAAGCGGCCATGGAAAAGGCAACTGTTACCGGTTTACTGAAGATTCAAAATACCCACCCACCACCGTGCCACCCAACCACGCCACGTCCCACCGTGCTTCCGCACCGCGTCGTCTCTCTGTTAGCGCCAGAACCGTTCTAAACTCAAGTAAATGAAGCAATGACGTCGATTCTGTCATACCACCCAATAAACTAAACGAATCTGACACCACTAAAATTATCTGCATATTTTTTCATTTCAATATGTGAAAGAAGAATGGAACTCTCTAAGAGAATGCTGATACTGATGAGGTCTGATCATTTTACCCTGCAATGGTAAAGGGATGCGTACTGCGTAGGTATGTACTTGTGTATTATTTGAAGTTTTAGACGAACAAATGACTTCAAAGGGTCATTTTTCCCCGTTTTCAGTGACATAAAAGGACATAAAGAATAATAGTAATGTTGCCGATTACTTAATCAAATTCTGCTCTTCGTTTTTTTCTTTAGTTTATATCCCATATTTTTTTTTGTTTTTACTATCTTTTGTATTTGTTGCTTTCTGAAAACAATCCATATCTCGGTGTGAACGTAAGTTTATTTTGGAGGTAGATAATGATTGGTCAATTATTGTGTTCAACTACTGTCTAACCTGTGCCACTATTACTTCAAAGCACCTGCCAAGCTTAAAATAGATCTCTCATTTGATAATCCGAATGCGCTTAATGTCTTGTTCAGAATCGTTAATCTTGTCTCCTTATCTCTGCATTGCATAACGCCCAACATCCATCGTCTATTAGAAACCGAGAGTAAGCCCTGGTAATAGTTTGTACCGTATATACTAACAGTATAGACAAAACATCTCATTAGACACTGTTCAAAACGCACAAGTGCATAATAATTGATGGGTTCCTCGCAATGAAAGGCGCTGATGACTGTGGCCAATAAAACATTTTCAAAAATAACCTAATTACATATCAATATAAAAAACCGACTTCATTAAAATGACAGAACTAGACCAAATTTAAATGGAACCACATGGAAGCACTAGCTTTCAAATAAAAAAGAATCATCAAAATCGGTTCACCCGGTTGAAAGTTCTGAGGTAACAAACATTTAAAAAAAACAGTCGAATTTTACCTCCTCCTCCTCCTCTTTTTTCCTCCTAGCGCTTCTGCCTTATGATCGAGAGGTCCCGGGTTTGATTCCCGGTCGGACAGATGTTTGATAAATTAATTTAAATATCTGCTCCTAATCTGGGCGTTACACTATTTCTATGCACTTATATGCTCTGAAAGCTGCAATAATATTGTAACAAATCTCATCCTTGATTGAGAAGAATCCCCACTCTATGGGTTTTTATCATTCCACTATTTTTCCATTTCACTATTTGTATTTACTGTGCAATTTAAGTGTGTAATAAAGATATATTTATCTTAATTATTATCCACAGCCGTCATTATTCCATTGCTGCAGGCCTAGCACGGGCCGTGGACAGATTGTCTTTCCACCGTTTTCATCCCGCTAGAAGGAGACAAACGTAACCATATTCTAGCACAGTCGCGTCTACGCGCGGATAAAAACGGTGGAAAGACAATTTTTCCACGGCCCGTGCTAGGCCTGCTGAGTATAGGTCTCTCTCTCTCTCTATGCCATTTGTCTCCGTCCTGTCAAGTCCTGTGCTAATCAAGTCTAGGTTTGTACCGCAATTGCGGCAATATCGTTTATCCTTCTTACAACTGCAGGCCTAGCACGGGCTGTGGACAAATTGTCTTTCCGCCTTTTTTATCCCGCTAGAAAGAGACAAACGTATCCATATTCTAGCTCTGTCGCGTCTACGCGCGGATATAAACGGTGGAAAGACAAATTTTCCACGGCCCGTGCTAGGCCTGCTGGACGACCAACGCAAAGTATATTTTATCGAATTTTTCTAAATAAAGTAGATTCATAAGTAAAAGTAGCTATTTCAATTACTTTCAGACACCTTCATCATCATCATTAGCATTTAACATTCCTCTGCTGGACATAGGCCTCTCCCAATGCACGCCACTGAACTCGGTGGGCAGTTCTTTGCATCCAGTTTTTGCCCGCCGTTTCAGACACGTTAAAGACTTTCATTATTAAGCGTACAATAATATTTTAACTGCGTGCTCGTTATTATTTCAGCTTGAAAAACAAAAGGAAAGCAGTCAATGAACTTTTGGCTGCGCACAGTTTACTTTACCATTGCTATTTGGAATATGAGTCAGTGTCCTTACTGTTGTAGTGGTAGGCAACCGAGAGTGGTATTGTACGATTCTGGCCCATTGACCGACCGGCTGACCCATACGGCAAGGCCGTTCACTTCTGTTCGATGGTGGATGGTAGTACAGGTAGATAGCAGTGCACGGCATTCTTTAGATATTCCTATTTGTACTACGAATTACTTTAAATGTTCATATTTATTGACTATCCTTATTTTGTGTTTCTTATTTATTTAATAGTAATAAATTTTATTAATAATAGATTTTAATAAATACGTTCTAGTTTTATTTCAATTGAAATATATATAATAACAGGATATGTCCTAATAAAGAATAACAGATCAGACCAACAAGGAAGATATGGTAAGGTGATTTGGCGGGTGTGTGTATCTGGCCTAAATCAGGCTTGGTGCGTTTAGTCGAAATGTTTACATTTGAGCAAGAACGATAGTATTACCTCGTATAAGCTGATCATAAATAGAACGAAAACAAACAATTAAAATTCGTTCAAAAATCAATAAGCTTTATATGTTTTAATTTCATGCTAGACGTCATAATTTGCTATAGTGACCTCTCTGTTCACTATAGCAAGTTATGACGTCAAACCTAGCACACGCGTGTCATACAAATGCTATATACTAACAAACGCTTTGCGGGAAATGGACAAGGCGTCCCCTTTCCATCCCCAGCATATACTTTAAACGCTTATATTATCTCAGAAATGTATCAGCAATTTTTTTCCGTATGTATTTAATTATATCCTTCGCTAAGCCTTGTTATTTGTAATAAATTAAACACCAGTCAACTAGCCTATTGTACTAAGGCATATATCCCTTGTTTGTCTGATCTAAGACATCTACTGACCTACCTTGACAAGCAAAGACGAAGATAAGGTAGTGGAGGACTCAGTGAAAACGCAGATATACAATTTTAAGCTACACTAAACCGAGAAGTGTTGATTTTTACACGGCAGCTATAACGCTGGGCTTTAGGCCTAAGGGATAAGTATTCTACTACATTCTTATTCATTAATGCAGTCGACGCTGCAAGCCCAAACAGATTTGGAAACCTTGATCAACACAATACCTGAGCAACCTGACCAAAACAATAACAATTGATACGCGTAACTGCATGTGCTTGCGTGACCTATGAAGCTCTTTGTTCAAATAACACTGACTAAATCAATGCGAAGACTGATAATTGTACGTAGCAACACTAAACTGGTACTAAAGAACGTCACCTAATTTTTTTTTTTTTTTTATAATTAAAATATCACTTCACAGACACCGGGGTCCGTGACTTTTGTTATAATTTACTACTATTTTGTTAACTTTAACGAATTTACATTACACAATCACCTAAATATTGCAAACTTATTTGTTTTGCGTTTCGTGTGCTATCATCATCATCATTAACAGCCAGAAGACGTCCACTGCTGAACTGACGATCATAAGCCCCTTAGAACGCCACACTGCGAACGACATCCTGCCATCTGCATCCACTGTATGCCCGCGACTCTCAAGATGTCGTCAATCCATCTTGTGGGACGCGTCTACGCTGTGTCTTTCGGTTCGTGGTCTCCACTCAAGAACCTTTCTTGTCCATCGGTTATGGATTCTTGGGGCCATATGGCCTGCCCAATGCTGTTGTTTAATGTGTAGTAAACTAATTAAATATTTAATATATTATGATTATTTAATATGCACAGTTGTTTAATAAGATAATAGGCTAGCCTTTGACCGCAAACTCGTCTGATGCTAAGCGATGATGCGATCTATGATGGAGTTTAATTTCCTAAAAGTCATCGAGATTCTAACTATCGGAGAGCGCAGGCAGCGCATTTCACGCCAAAGCAGTTTGCACAATTAAGGTGGAATCAAAGCGCTTCACACGGGATTTTACAATATCAACCAAGAAATCACCTTTTCGTCCGATAAAAAAATGAGATTAGAAAAGGAAATTAGATCATGCAGATGCAATGCATGTCGGAGAGTGCTCTGAAATTTATCCGCAAAAAATCGATAGACTAGCAACTTTTACATATAACATAGATTAATAAATAATGAAAATTCCGTGACTAAAATTTCTTGAACCTACTCCACGACAACTAGCACCTAGACTCGGAGCGTTTTTTAAATCATTTAAACATCTTCCCGGCCGGGAATCAAATTCAGGATGCCGAGACCGAGATGCGTAAGAGGCAGACGTGCTACCGCTGAGCCATACCGTTTATAAAGATCTCAAGGTCAAAGATATCGTCATAGGTTTTTCTTTGTTTCTGCCATTCTTTGCGGACAGTCGCAAACATTTAACAGATTTCGATAATGCAGAAAAAAACTTTCATTGCAAATTTTGTTTATATTACCTACACTGGAGTTACTCACGTATGATTAAGCCTGTAAAGAGCCGGTCATTGCAAATAATTTGTACCTACTTACAACCAAAGATAAGAACGTCATAGCTTACAACATAAAGGCATGGTCGTCACACGCACCCATAATACGGTATTGTGTACCATCCATGTAATCGGTTTCTAACGCATGTATTCGATTACACATCTTTTGTTTTTTCTGATTGTTATATTTGGGCCAGGTTATTCAGTTATCCCTTTTTGTCTGTTAACCTTCGATTTGTTCGTAGCGTGCGCCCTGCTCAAAACAATGATATGCTTGATTGGTAAATATTACATTTTAGCATACACTACGCACATGTGAGCGTGAGTTCTGTAATTAACAAAAGATTTGTAGTAATCTAGACTACCTTACTTTACATACTTTTTTACCTAGGATGTTTGAGGTAATAATCATTAATGAGTAACTTTTGTATATTTTAAAGCGTCTTTCAACTGAACTCTGAAGATAGTAAGTCTAAGCATAACACTACTTAAATTTCAGATTTTTAAAACGAGTCAAGTGAAATATGTTCTACCTTGTTTGCTGCATAACTTTTGTAAATCTAGATCATAGATAATCCATAATCAATAAAGAAACAGGTTAAGGCCGCGCGATCCGATCAGATCTGTGTCTTTCGCACATTTTAAAGATTTTTAACATAAAAAAAACACTCAGTGACAATTCAAATAAACCGATTGGGCATTATGTTTAGAACAACATTTCCAATGGTATAAAGTGTTGATAATATTGTGTAGGATGGCGGGAAAGATCGAAAATCTCCTAAAAATTGCTTTCTTTTGCCAAAATAAAATATATCAATTTAAAGATTACTTTAAAATGTTTGCAATATTATTCCTACTTAGCGAATATATACTTTTTAAAAGATACCTCTGGCATGAGCATCCCTATAACATGAGCCATGCAACCAACTCTACTGGAGTTGAGGAGTTGACTAGGTTGAGTTGAAATTGGTTCAGCGTAGATAAAACGAAGACCTCTCCGTATGTCTCACAATAACTTCTGCATAAAAGCAACCGAGACCTCAGGTTTTACGCTTCGCCAGGTACGGTTAGCTAAAAATCAGCTCTAAATAAAATCTATCAAACTTATCATAAACAGTATTTCCACACCCCAGCTACCGTATCAGGTGTCACTGAGTCACCGCAAGGCGATCCCTCTTACAAGGTGAATGCGCTAACGCGGCTACATTACAACCTGACATATTGAGCTTGACATTATGACATGTTGTGATTGAAGTCGGGAACCGAAATAAGCTGAAGTTTCTTCTCATGTTTCGAACAATTGAGTGATAAGAATTAGTTGCAGCTTTTTCCTGTTACCGAGGACTAATGGCATCTTTTGTGAAGTAAACTAATATATCTATATCTACACTCTTCTATACATATAATACGATGAATATGACAGAGCACAATCGCCCAATGTACTGACCATGTCATCATGGATGGCTTTTGATGATAGCCCTTTCTTATGGAGGTACTTAATGACGGCACGCTACTCGATTATCTCGATTATCGCACACGTTTCGAACTTCACACAATGAACTAGTCTGAACTGAACTAAATAATGTGGGTAGATTTGATTTTAAGAATTTAATGGATCTGTGTTAGGCCGAGTACTTTTCAATCCACCCTCGTAAAAACGTAGATATAAAAAAATCTGTAATTGCGAGAAAAAATAAATCGCACATCTCTTATAATAAGCAGCTGCACACGTTAAGACAGTTTTTAGAATTTTTGTCTAATTGTTTGTTTGTTTGTTTGTCCACGCACATCTCCTAAACCACTGGACGAATTTAAATGCGGTTTTCACGAATATGCTTATTTATGACCAGATTGAAGTATAGGCTATGTTATTTTGCGCAAGGGCCGGATTCAGGGAGGAAAAAAGGGTTGAAAGTTTATATGAAAATCTACGCGTACTAAGTTACGGGCAACAGCACTAGTCTGACTATATAGGTATATAATTCATATACAGGGCTACGCGGAAAGGGTGTACAAAGCCGAAAGGGGTATGTTATACTCATCATTATGAACAACTTTTACTATGGAACCCACCCTGAAATCATGAAAAAAATATCAGCTGTTCCATACATTTTGTCGAGTGTCAATGACCGTTTTCTATGGAAGAGCTGATATTTTTTTGAGATTTCGGAGTTGGTTCCATGGTAAAACTTGTTCATAAAATACAAAACAAGAAAGCACGTACGACAAGTGCGACAGCTAGTGCGACAAGTGGCGGTCTTTAAGCGATCTCTTACAGGCTAACATTGGATGCCTGGATTATTAATGTAGGAAATCTTGTTCTACTTAAGTGGGAGATTTATTTATTTATTTACGAAAAACAGATACAAAAAGGTTTTAAAAAAACAACATTAAAAAAACATAGATACATACATTAACTCTACCTGAATAATCTAGTTGATCAATCTAGGTGTCTTCAAATCACGAGTGAATCGGCTTCTTCTAGGCAAGCGTGCTCCATCGTAGACCGCATCATCGCTTAACATCAGGCGAGTTGGCGGTCAAACGCAAGCCTATTTATGCACAAAAAAATTGAGTTTTTTTTTTTGTTAAATACATTTCGAATGAAAAGTCCTTGCAGGACTTTTCATTCGAAATGTCCAGCATCAATTTAAAATGTGTTTATGAGAAACGAAGATAAATAGTAATTTATCAAAAAACTCAAGTTACGTGTTTGAACTATTCTGCTATAAATATAATAGTAGGTTCTATTGATAACACCTAATTAAATATTTAACTAATAACCTACCATTGTTATTGAAATTTTTACTCAAATAAAGGAAGCTATGTTAAGGAAGCGATCATCGATTAGAATTGTTGAATAAAATTGTTATTTACTTGGAAACTGCATACAATAAGAAACTTACTATTGTATTTAAAAAGCTAGTAAATAAACGTGACTTCATCGTCGACCTTAGATCATAGTAGGTATCTTATTAAACCTTACACGTGTTTTATTCTTTAGTTAAGCGTTTTTCTATTTATTTTTAATAAAAGAATGAGGTACCTATTAAAAAAATATGTGGATCTAACAACCATAACTCATACAACATATTTATTGAAATTTGGACAGGATGTTTTTTGGGTCAGCTATTACATAATATTTTTACATCGTAGTGGTAGGACTCTTTTGCAGGGGTCCGCCTGGGGAAGTACCACACCTTTGCCAGTTATTCAACTGCCAAGCAGTAGTGTGCAAACACTACTGTGTTCCGGATTGAAGGGCAATGTTTCCAGCGAAATTACAGGACACACAGGGATTTGACATCTTATATCTCGGAGTGACGAGCGCAGTGCATTGCCATCCAGGGTTTTGAACTGTTGAAGTTCGAAATTCTGAGTGGCATTGAGCCGTTATGGGCAAGCGTGAAGAGCCATCAGGCGAGCAACTTCGCTCGTCTCGTCACTCAGTATCATAGAAAAAAAAACATACAGACACCTGAAAGCATAACTCTTTACTATGCAGTCATGTAAAAACAAGCACCCAACAGCCTTGAAATACGAGACGACATTTCAATTCTACTAACCTAGATTATCTAACTAACGCAATTAGTTTAACAACCGTTGCTAACTAGTTGCCATTGATAAGGCACATTACATTACTGAACTATTGACTTAAAGACAAACAAAATTTTGAATAATTCAGCGGTATTATGTATATGTTAACTCGATCCTCAAGGCGCCTGCCAAGCGTGGGGATTATGCCAACACCCCTCTCTATGAGGGAGGCCTTGTCCAACAGTGGACGTTAATTGGCTGATGATGTGATGTGATGTATATGTTAACTCTACTGATTCAACGTATTTTAAATTACATGAACGGCAAGTAAATTGGAAAATTCCGTATTTTTATGGTACCCTTCCAAGTTGCAAGTGATGGTACAAGACTATGATATACAACCATATATACAAGTTATTAGAGTAGATATTTGTATGTGAGCTAACCGGTGACAAAAAGCCACGCAGCGACAACTAATAATGGATTGACAGCGAATACCTTATCGTTATAATTACTTTACAATATGGCAAATAAGGCTATAACGTAAAACCGGCCTTCACGTGTAATTTAAATAAAAATCACACGCCGTAGAAATGCGGTAGTCGTGAAGTGTATACAGACGCTCCCACGAAGAAGCAAGGTGAGCTGGTCTTGAATTTTATTGTCGCTGTTACGTTGGTACGTGGTTACTTTACGTAATAGAGATAACGTGACGGATACGTCGCATCGTACGCGTCATTTTTTACATTAGTACATAAATCCCGGTCTCCCGCCAGCTCCTGCCAAGCTCTCCGGAATGACGGAAGGAAATGGGGGAGACCTTTGCCCAGTAGTGGGACGGTATAGGTTTAAAAAAGGACCTAAATACGAATATGTGGAGTGTGTTCAGTATGAAAATCATAAAACAGCTAGTATTTAGCAGATTTTTAAGAAAATATTAGATGCCAATGCTGAATACATTTTTACAAAATTAAATCAACTTCAAGTAAAGTTCAATAAATGAGTTACATCGCCTAATGTTCTGCTCTAAGATATGGAATTTCTTTTAAAATGTATGGAACAAGCATTGAGCTTATTCAATAAAAACAAAAAACAAAAAAACGGATCACAATAATCAAAATGCTGGCGTGTTTCTGGCTCACACACATCATATGCCGCGTGATAATGCCGCCAGCATACAGGGTACAGTACACTGCCAACTGATAGTCGGATGGGCATTAATTGGATTTTCTTGCACTTTCATCGGTCTATGGACAGTCTGTATTTATTTAATAAGCGAAGTAGTTTAGGTATTTAATGTTAGTAAGCTTGTATTTTGTTTAGTTAGGGCCGATTTTTCAATCCGCAGTTAAACGCTCAGGTGACCCGTAGCTTATTTGCCCCTTATTCTATATAAAAAATAAAAAAAACATTTTTCAGGCTAATAAATTTACAGGTTTTACTCCGCAGATAACCTCTAACTGACTATTGAACAATTCGAAATCATGCTATCAATGGAATAAACACCTGGAATAAATATCTCATTCTTTTTTTTTTTTGGAAAATAGGCTTGTGCTTGGCCGCCAACTCGCCTGATGTTAAGCGATGATGCGGCCTACTGATGACTTTGACGGATTGAAAAATCGGCCCTTTAGGCACTTGCCATTAAAAATTACCACAAATAGAGAAGATATCGTGTAATACCACAGATTCTAGGATGTCAAAAAATATGAGATCTGTGTGTAATGTACAAAAAAATACAGTTTAATTTAGAACCTCCTGTTTTGAGTAAGTATCTGCTCATCATGCATCTGCTCATCTGCGGTTCATTTGTCTAGTTTCATTATTCATAGAAATCACTTGTTTAACTTCAGACGCTGTCATTGGCATTATGGTGATTTTTTATTGTATTTTTTTCGACTTCAGAAAAAGGAGTATCTTAATTCGTCTGTATTTTTCAACCGACTACCAAAAAGGAGGTTCAAAATCGTCTGTTGCATTTTTGTGGGTATGTCACGCGATAACTTTGCCAATTGTGAACCGATTTTAATGATTGCTTTTTATAGAAGAGGTTATATGTCAAAGGTACCATTAAAATTTGAAGAAAATATTCCACCGTGTATTGAATTTTCCTTGAAGTGTTGAAGCGACTGTTTTTTTTATAATGGTTATCTTTGAGACCAAGTGTTCAAGGCCTCCACAAAAAAAATATTTTTGCTAAAAATCGGGATTTACTATGTTACCTGACCCATGACTTAGTTACAAAACAGAAGGGCAAGAGCTAACACTAACATTACAAAAACATTTAGACCGCCCATAGACCGTTGAAGGTCTAAAGACAATCCAAATCTTCAATCCCACTATCAGTTGGCAGCATACCCAGCATACTGGCGGCATTACCACGCTTAATCGCAATGCTTATGCGTTGTGCCAGAAACACGCCAGCAGAAGTAGTTATTACTATGTTTACTCTACATTCATAATACCGTGTGTATCAAGCATGCAATACTAAATGAGCTAGAAAAGTAAAAGTTATTTTGCACCTTTCTACGCTTTGGAGCTAAATCACGATAATTAAACTCAGTGAGCGTGAATCATACTATTTAGTATTGGAGCCTGTAGACTAAGTCTAAGCAGAAATAAGTAGTCTAAGATCGCTATAAAATAACAATGAAAATGTTTATGATAATTCCTTGCGTTTCTAGAAGAAAAATGTTAGTTATGTAAAAACAATGGCCAAAGTCTAACGAGAAATAAGTAACCACGTAAATCACTAATGAACAAAACATCATGATTGTAGTTACCAATTTAGTTTTTACGAAGCGCTTTTATTCCAGTTTTATTGTGCGAACTGCTAGTCTATGGAATGCGCTGCCTTAATAGGCGTTCCCCGGTACTTACAATCTGGGAATATTCAAATAACGAGTGAATCGGTTTCTTCTAGGCAAGCGTGCTCCATTGTAGACCGCATCATCGCTAACATCAGGCAAGTTGGCAGTTAAACGCAAGCATAACCAAAAAAAATATATTTGAAATCATTAACATGTAAAAAATAGCTACTTTTATTGTGATGCAATGATCATCATCATCATACTATTTAATGTTTGTCCACTGCTTTACATAGGCCTCTCCTAAACGCCACATGTCACGATATTCTACTTCAAGTAACTAGTTGCCATCAGCTGCCTTCCACAGGCCTCTAACTGGTTGCAAGATTTCCTACTCTACGTTTGCGATACGTGGTCTCCACTCTGGGGCCCGTCTGCACCAATTGTTTTCGGTTTTTCTTCGGAATAAAAACTACATATAGTAAATCAAAATTTGTTCAACCGTCTGATAGCTACGATGCCACAAACAGACACACAGATACACACGTTAAACTTATAAGACCCCTCTTTTGCGTCGGTGGTTAATCATGTATTGCTTAACGTGGTACTAAAAGTAATAAAATACTAAAATTTGTAGACTGAAAAGTGCAGTATATCTACAGGAAAATTTCGACTTTCTTTTCCAACCATATTATGATGCAATATTGCAATAACATGCAAAAAATGGAAAACACACTCTATTTCATCCCATTGTCATGTTAAATTGTACGTGGAACATCTGAAGTACGTGTAGCAAATTTATATTCCAAAAGTAATTCTAGCATCTATTATGACATCTTTAATGAGTTTTAGTGACGATTAGCTAGTGAAAAGCATGTCTTAATTACTATTTAACATATTATAATTACGGCGCGATATATACAGGGCTACGCAAAATGGTCGTACTAAGCCGAAAGAAGGTTATTATACTAATTATTATAAACGTTATATTATGGGACTGGATCAACTTTGATATCGAAAACAAAAACTGCTGTTTCATACATTTCGTCTAGTACGAAATTCTTGCCATTTGCCAGTGTCTCAAGTATTTGAATATTATCAAGTTTTACTAAATATCGTCAAACAAGTCACAGTCTGAGTCAAGTAGAGTGAGTCACGGTCAAGTCAAAAGAGGTGGAGACTTTCTTGTAAAGCCTCCACCTTCTATGATGTTTTAGCTATGCTAAGCTTCTATGAAGTTTTGGAAACAACACGAAAGGAGATGTTTCATAGCATTATATCACCGCCCATACTCGAGCAGGTCCACCAACACTTCATAAATAGTAATCCACCAATATTACACATTAAGACTCGAAAATATACAAATTTAGGAAAATAATAGAATGAGGCAACATGTTTATATTTACGTTGGCGCTAAAACTCGACCAAAGACTATAATTATATTTCTTCATTACCATAGACAGTGAGGGGTAGGTTTCTATTAAGGAGGCCACTGTCCCCTTGTATAGTTATTTTGTTTGATTCAGCTCAGACAAATACTTTAACTTCAAAGTCTGCGTGCTTCATCTTCGACCATATCGTCGCTTACCAACAGGCGAGGTGGTGGTCAAACGCAAACTTATTAGCGTTAAAAAGCTTTTTTTTTTTTGAACTTTCTGTTTGCAGAGCCTATAACGGCAAATGGTCGTAGTTAAATGTAGTGTAATTATACGTACGGTGGCCAAAGCCTCCTCATAAGTGGCAGGTTGAAGCGGAGGCGACGCAGGCGGCGTCTCGTGTGAGACCGCTGCAATCGGCATTTTAGCACATTACTGGTCACTCCTGGAACAACAACAATATAATCGGTCAAGTTTTGTAGAATCACTGTGGGCGATGCGGGTACAAAGAATCAAGAAAATGTATGAAAAATTGAACAGCGCCTCTATCGGACGTGAAATGGATCTGATTTTTTCATACATTTTTCTATCGTTTACGTAACGATAAATTTTTCGCAAGTGCTTGTACTAAGGCCAGTCATAGGACTGCCCGTCAGAAGTGAAAACGTAAGTAGTAGTTCAGCTATTCTACAAGAGATGGCGCTTTTTTTTAAAATTCACGGTACAGCGTGACGATGACGCTAGTTCCATGATTTTTGTTCACCCAAAAAGTTCTCAACGCGCCTAAAGAAATTTTCACTTCAATTACGTTGTTCCATAAACATCGAGTGTGAATGAAATTTTTCAGTTAACCAGCCAACTAAAGATAGGAAATTATGTTGCATAGTACGCATGCAGTCCCTGTATGCACAGGGACTGCACATAACATCTTGCAGTATGACTTCTTGTGTGTGGTCGGACCTTTATTAATTCGTCGCCACGGCTGTAGGTAGTTATAGGTATACGGCTAACCTAGTATGTTGTTATGATACCTCTGCCCTGGAATTCCAACTATGTGCTACTACTATCATCTGTAACTTCGACACAATCACTGGTCCTTAAATACACTGCGTTACCGATTTGCAAGGCAATGAATTACTTAAAAGGAAACATGACGATGTATCAGTAAAACAAGATTATGGCAGCATAAATGGCGTGCTTACAATGGACGTCATGACCTTGGTGTTAGTGGCGTTGGCGACGCTGTGACGAGCTATATACCTTACTTAAGGCTCCGTAACTAATCTACGTAGTACAATTTTTATGTAGTACTTGCGCCGAGCTCTTCTTGCCGGTTTCAACAGATCTGTCGGGAATGAGAAGAAACGGGCGAGCTGTGGTTCTTGCGCCGTAGCTCATCTGGCCGGTTTCAACAGATCCGTAGGGAATGAGAAGAAACGGGCGAGCTGTGGTTCTTGCGCCGTAGCTCATCTGGCCGGTTTCAACAGATCCGTAGGGAATGAGAAGAAACGGGCGAGATGTGGTTCTTGCGCCGTAGCTCATCTGGCCGGTTTCAACAGATCCGTCGGGAATGAGAAGAAACGGGCGAGCTGTGGTTCTTGCGCCGTAGCTCATCTGGCCGGTTTCAACAGATCCGTAGGGAATGAGAAGAAACGGGCGAGCTGTGGTTCTTGCGCCGTAGCTCATCTGGCCGGTTTCAACAGATCCGTCGGGAATGAGAAGCAACGGGCGAGCTGTGATTCTTGCGTCGTAGCTCATCTGGCCGGTTTCAACAGATCCGTAGGGAATGAGAAGAAACGGGCGAGCTGTGGTTCTTGCGCCGTAGCTCATCTGGCCGGTTTCAACAGATCCGTAGGGAATGAGAAGAAACGCGGGCGAGCTGATCAGTTGCTTTTTGAGCAACCGTGAGTCGCAATTACAACTGACAGTGTTGATTCGTCAGATCAACGTAAATTCTCAGATTAGATAAACAAGAGAGATATGCTTTAGCATATTTATCGTACGTATTAAAATGTCTCCCTGTTTGACCCACTTTTTTTACTATACCGCTATACCGCGTAATCCAAAAATTGTAAGTACTCACTATTTTTATGCTCACTAATAAACTTAACTTTACAAAATTCAGTAATTTATATCGCCGGCGTTCTTATTTGTATCGCCGGCGTTCTTATTTTGCGTGGAGATGCTCTCATACAAAAACAAGCTCATATTTGTCAGATTGTTTTCAGCGTGACAAATGGATGAAAGTGTGATCTTCGTGGTTTGTTATGATGTTGTTCATTCAACAGAATGCTGAATGGTTAAGTTTGGACAAGTTTAAAACAAGTAATTTGTTTACTAACGAGTTTTTTTGATTTCAATGTCACCGTGGAGATCCTCCATGGTGTTCACAGTGACATGTCTTCCTGAGGCAAATGAACATCACTACACAAGATGATTCACTCTCACTTAAAATTCAGAGGATGTTTTTTTTACCTGTCGTGTAACTGAGTGGGACATCCTGTGTCATAGTTTTTACATGCCTTGACCACTATTGTTCTATTAGCCGATATCGAAAATCGGATTGGAAATCGGCTCATTACCACCCATACATTGTGGACTTTCCTTGGATACGAACCAAACTTTTCGATTCTACGTTTCTAATCCGTACGGCCAAGGATTGAAGCAACCTGTCGGCTTCCTTGTTTCCTGAGAGATATAATCTGGCTCTTTTCAAGGCAAGAGTGAATATACGTATTCACTCTTGTCTTGAAAGTATTCACTCTTTTCTGAAGACTGCGTGCTTCATCTTCGACCAAATCGTCGCTTACTAACTGGCGAGTTGGTGGTCAAACGCGGACATATTCACGATAAAAAAATATATTCTAAAACAAACCACTGGCACCATCCTAAGCACGGTGACGCTCACAATAACGCGATTCTCGGTCACCTATTTAAGGAGCGACCGGGTCAACTGAACAGTTGCTTCATCATTATAATCACTGAAGTGAGAATTTTTTTTACCCTTCTCTTTTCTGTGATTATAATCAACCGAACTTAGTCCAAAGCTGGACTTAGTAGCGTAGTGCTCTCCCAAAGCACGCCACTCACGCCAACCTTCGGCTTTGCCTTTGCTTTTATCGGCTTTCTTTAACTCCAGCCACGGTCAGGCACTAACAAATGCTTAACTTAGCTGATTTGTGAAGACTGGTAGTTAAGGTATGCCTCAAGTGCCGCAGCCATTTTGCTAAACGTTTAGTTTTGTCTGCTTAAATATACCTATTCGTATCAAATTTCTTCAGACGAAAATTTGCGTTAGTTAAACGTTACTTTCACGGAGTTAACGCGACAAATTGCACAATCTAGTCGTAAATCAAGCAAATTCAACGCGAATATGTCCCACCTAAGTCTGTTCGCCGGGTAATAAGGCTGGCCATCAATTTGTTTGTTTCAAGGACAAAAGTGTATTCGCTTTTAATATATTCAAGAAGATATAGTCATTTTTGCGTCTTAATTTTACTCGCACAAGTAAAAGTAAGACAAAGACAATATATAAAAAGCGAATGGGACCGATTTTGGAGGCACACGTTTAATTTATTTTAGCTTATAAATTCAAACATTATGCCCATGATTTTATTTACTTTATAACTCTAAGCAATTATTAACAGACAAAGAACCGACAGAAAGACAGAGCCCTCTATTTTTAGAAGCTTTTATTTAACTTGGTTTCACCCGCTTGGATTACTCCTTATAACATCAGCCATCTGCCAGTGAAAGTCCCATCAAAGTCGGTCCAGCCACACACACACACACACTAGTTTTTAAGTTGTTTTTTATGTTACCTACTATGTAAGTTCGTAATTTTTGGTGTGAACAATAAAGAGTTTTCTATCTATCTCTATCTATTAGTTTATATATATACTAGCGACCCGCCCCGGCTTCGCACGGGTGTTAGCTTGTCCTTCGGCCTCGCTACTATGACCCGCTCTAGCTTATGCGCTATTCCAGACTATAATATATCTCTGTGCCAAATTTCATCCAGATCCGTTCGACGTTCTGGCGTGATTGATTAACAAACATCCATCCATGTAAACTTTCACATTTATAATATGACTGGGATAGAGTGGGATGGATATATATTTTACTAATCGGCTCATATACACACCAATTAACAATGAATGAAGTTTAGGATTCTGAAGCAATGTCCTTAGTATATAAAACCATGGTCACAGCAGTAGGACATAAACTGCATACCGAACGGTACAGCTGATGGGCATCTGACCCCACCCAGGAATAAGATACGTGATAAACCGTCCATATAATATTTCTCAACGACAAATTACCGTTCAACTCTAAACTTGGCTTTCTAACTTCGACTTGGAAAGGAACAGAATTAAATTAAACTTATTTGGAGTCGGCGCTACTGATTTGCATTTTATCGCGGTTATTAGGTACCAATTTATTTAATAAACGCAGATATGTGGTAGATAAGAATAGAATCAGGCAGTGCTATTGAGATTAATTAAAATGTGCCGTTACGAACTCAAACCTCAAAAAATTATTGATAGGGTCTTTATGACAATGCAAGGTATATTATGTAGAACTTTTCATACAATGATTCACACGAGCTCGCACTTGTCTAAATACTCATGAAAGTAATAACATTATTGAGTGACTCATTAAATAAAATGCAAATACCTACTTAATTAACTAGTTATAAAATTACTCACACATCAATCAATTATTCAAAAATATCGACTTCCAAGGATATATTCGTCATTTTAGGCAATGAGGCGGCGGCGGCGCCTTCTCTGGCGTTATAAGGGTTTCGACGATTCTCAAAAGGTAATAATTTGTTCACATTTATTTAACAACCATCCTTTATGTCTGAGCATCGAAAAATTACAATTCTTCTCACTTCTTCCTTAGCAAGACCCCTCATAGAATTTGATAAGGTAATAAGCAATGTAAATACGAGTAAGTAAGGTTCCCTTGCATATACTGTAAGCTTCATTTCCTTTTGCTGATAATTGAAGAATTCGACGGGCGTAGTATAATTTTAATGACTATATTCATTGACAGAAAGATTTCGTACGTGCTACAGTAATTATAAATCATTTAAAAGCTGTGATTAAATAGTTAAAAGCTAGTTTGTTTTGTATCAGCCGGATACACTTTTCACTTTAGAATTTAAATAACCAAACATATTATAATGCATAAATTTCTACTTAAGTAGAGAAATCTAAAATTTTCCTCCGAATTTCCCAACGTTAATTAGTTTTGATTTCTATACTGGGTGTATCTTTATGCAACAGACGTATCCAAGGATATCATTGTTTTCATTATTTGAAACAACTTTTACTTCGGGACCAACCCTAATATCGCGAAAAATAACAGTTGTTCCATAGAAAAATGTCATTGACACTTGACGACAAGAAAAACCAGCCAAATGCGAGTCGGGTTCACTCACTGAGGATTCCGTATCACCGCACAAAATACAAAAAGTAGTGCAAATCGCGTAATGCAAGCAGGTAAAATGTCGAGGCATTGGGAAACTGGATTAGAAAATAGGCTATTTATCCCGGTAAATTTATGTGTTAATCCGAATGAATCTCATGATTTGAAGACACCCAGATTGTAACTATCGGGGAACACCCATTCAAGCAGCACATTCTACAGACTAGCAGTTCGCAAAATAAATCAATGCGCTTTGTACGGGTTTTCGAAATATCAACCATAGCGGTGAAGATTTGTTGTGCCCTCTCTGGCAGTCCGATAGAAAGATTGACAAATATACACAAATATTAGTGTAATGTCATATGTGTCCATGTTCGAAGTGCAACCGTACAACCGTCCACACACAGTTACATGTTTACAAAAAAAAACTGTTGATCGATCAGTAAGTCAATATGCAACTTCTTTCCATAAATGAACCAGATCGTGACTCAGTAATCGGCCTCAGGAAAGCCGTCGTCAGAAAAGGAAACTTGTGTCGTGTTTTCTTTAGAACGGTTGTCGTGTTTTCTCGGTCGAGTGTTTTTAAAATAAGTTTGAGTCAAAATGTACATTACAGTTATATGATTATTTACGGGATATTTACCATAGTAAGGTTGTGGAAAGAGCTCCCGATATTCCACAACCCACAACTCCACAACCTTACTACGGTAAATATCCCGTAAATAATCGTATAAGTGTAGTGAACAACCATGACAGTATAAAAAATGTACATTATTGTGTATTATCTTATTGTTTTCATCATAATCAGTTTTCACCTACTACAGGACATACGAGTAGGCCACTTATTGCAGTCCACTGTCCTCACTGTTAGTATTTCGTATAAGTTTTTCAAATTCTTTGACTTAAGGCGAGGTTTTCCTTTTAAGCAACGCTTGTTACTACAGATGACCATAAGGCTTAATATATTGTACTAGCCGCCCGCCCCGGCTTTACAGGAGTGTAAGCTCGGCCTTCGGCCTCGCTACAAAATATAATATAGCCCATGTCACCCAGGGATAGTGTAGCTTCCCAACAGTGAAAGAATTTTTTAAATCGGTTCAGTAGTTTTTGAGTTATTTCGTTACAAGCATCCAAAAATATATATCTTTCCTCTTTATAATATTAGTATAGATTAAAGTAGCATTTAGTGGAGCAAAACCATGGCACTTACACACAGTCGTTCGTTTCGCTACTTTTATTTTTGAAGTTTTTCTCATATTTTTAGAAAGCTGTACTTTTATAATCGATCGAGTGAAATGTCCTTAATCGTGTTTTGATCTTTACTTTTTCTTAAATAAAACATTCAATTTCGATATGACAACATTTTTATAATTTTAAGCTAACCATGGAAATAGACAAACCAGAACCAGAATGATCAAGATTGCTAAAAGTGAGAAAAGAGGGTCTTAACCTTGGATCGGCTTTCCACGACTGAACGTACAGGTAGGTCCACGTAAATGGTACGTGCCTACCATATTACCAGCTATCAACACATCTTTCTTCGCTTCTTCGTTCTCTTTCATAATAATTTTAATTTTACTTAATCTTGTGACATAAATGTAAATGCATGTTCGTTTTTATATCAATAAATTATTTCAATTTCCAAGTACCCTGCCCAGCTCCACCTGAGTATTCGAAATGTTATTTTATCATTCATTATTTGTATATGTAGATAAAAAAAATACTCTTGTGTATTCGTTGAAATTAACTAAAGGATCCCAGACTCAAGTGGTTTACTGTTAGCTATTGAAGATGGTCCACTGTCCACTTCCATCATGTGATCAGTTTGATGATACCCAATTATATACCCGATACGACAATAATAAAATTAGAAAAGGATTATATTTAATTCAAAGATTTGTTTACATAGAAAGTTAGAAGTAAGCTAACAAAAGTGTGTTAATAGTAAGTAGTGTAGAGAGTCGCGGGCATCCAGTGGATGCAGATGACAGGATGTCGTTCAGTATGGAGGTTAAATGGGGAGGCCTATGTTCAGCAGTGGACGTCTTCTGACTGATGATGAATAATAGGTCCATTCCAAAACTTTAGTAGGTATGGCAAGTAAAACAATCCGACTGTATATAAAATAAGCAAAATGATGACCCCTTAGTTAAGCCACAGAAGACATAAGTTAAGCGTCTATAACTTGAACAGCTGCCAACATTGTGGCTTTTAGACTTGCAGATAGTCGAGATAACTTGGCGGACCGTTCGGACTGGGACTCAGTGACCTCATTATAACTAGGTAATGATAGCTCTCAAAGTATTTATTTAGATATATTTTTTTAAAACAAGTGCCTTTATTTACTAAACAAAATACAAGCTCACTAACACTACAAAACCGTTAAGGTCTAAAGACAACCCTAATGCTCAAGCCCACTGTCAGTTGGCAGCGTACCCAGTATGCTGGCGGCATTAACAGGCTGAAAATATATCAATAAAAATATATATTTTGTACAATAAAATAAATATTACAATTTAGCAAAAAAATAAAACGGCAAAAAAAATATTAAGGCGTATCATACCCTTTCCACTTTATAGGTGTTATTTTTTAATGGGATAGCACTTAAAATATCGCCTATTCATTACATGAAGAAATATTAAAATTCAAAATCAGCGAACATATCGCGTAACAAAAATAACTGTCGAAAACACAATTTATTTTAGAATTCTGCTGAAAATAAATTAAGATTGTTCATGTCAACTTCCCTCTTGAAATCTGTTAAAATAGTCTTTAATTTTTTTTTTTAAACAGAGTCTACCACAGTTTTTAACACTTTAATTACACCTTAACATCAGGCAAGTTGGCGGCCAAGCGCAAGCCTATTTAACAATTAAAAAAAAAACAGTAGGTAAGTACAAAAATTTCCGTCACACCGCCGACCGTAGACCGCATGATCACTTAACATCAGGTGAGTTGGCGGTCAAAGCACATAAATACTAATTAGCATTAGATAATAGTAAACGTACATAATCCATAATGCTTAGTTTTTATCGATAACAATCTGATAAAATAACTGAATTTGTTTATACCAAACAATGTGATGCAAAACGAATTTATACGAGCATGTTCCAAGTAGTCATTACTTATTACATGAACGTTTCGTAAGTGTGATCCAATGTACAGGAGTTACGCGTTAATCTTAAGTAACAAAATGCATTATCATGAAGTATGTTAAATAATTATTACAGTCAAAAACTAAATAAATAACACTTGTTTTGACTCGTTAAACAACAAACATGGGAGATATGCCTTAGTACAATTAGTACACCAACTAACTTGCAACGACACAAATGAACTAACTAATCGTTATTTATTCTCCTGCATACAGTGTTCACTTCTAGGAGGTCGTGCATTGACATATTTATTTGTACTCTTCGATAAAAAAAAAACATAATATGTATAATTTTTCGAAGTTTATATTCAAGAAAACGAATCTGAAGTAACGGCTAGTTTAGTAAACCAATAAAAACATGCATATAAAGGCATGCAAATATAGGCGGCAAGGTCGTCTGTAGAGTGAATTCGACTAAAGGATGAAGCCTGATGCCTTGTCAACCGCCACGCCACCTTACCATATCTCCCTAATTTGTCTGATCTAAAGGTATACTGGTAGATATTGAAGAGTTTGATTGTCCACCTCCTGGCTGAATCATTATATCAGTTCGTTGGTACATATCAGTTCGTTGGTACCAAATTATTGTATTATCATCCGAAGTACATACACTTGCAAAGTTTTTCAAATCGATTCCATCGATCAAATTAATTTTTAGGACAAACTATAGTTTATCCTGCCACGCGTAGGGTGAACCGGTTTGGCCTGATATCGGGTTTGGCTGGTAATATAAACACACATACATACAAAGAATGTCAAAATTATAAACCTTCCTTTGCCGTACTCGGGAGCTTAAAAGTTGAATTATATTATAAGTGTGGTTTTGGAAACATCGACAGCCGTTATTTAATTCGATAATACGTGTCAATTGTCTTGGGACTTGCTTAATTTAACTAACCGTATACTAAAACCAAACCAAATTCCTGTAAAGTGAATAATTAGTCATTGATCCTTCATTGCTTTTTGTAATTGATACTATATTGGACCGGATTTACCATATTGATATTTAAGTTTAAAACTATTTAACGTCCTGTTTTATAAATCATTGTGTGAGTATTCCATCAGAATTAAGTCACTTTATGACCCAATTTAGTCGTAAGCAGTAAAGTGGGCTAAGGCACTAGGATTTCCTGTTTTACCAAGACGGTTCTCACGCCCTTGACTTATCAGGGTTTTATGACGATTTCAATTCGAGCTTTAATTACGTCGCATTTGCAGTTATTTCAACACTGGGAAATACCAGTGGGAATTTTAAAACAAGTCTTAAATACTTGTTTAATGCAGACAAAAGTACCAACCTAGTCTGACTCGCCAAATCGTGGAGAAGGAAAAACGCCATAGAGATCTAAAGAAGTAATAACTAGTTTTTTATACAAGAGGCAAGACGTATATGTCGTTCGTTTAGTGGTAAGCGCCACAGTTTCCCATAACCGTTAGATTAAGTAAGATAGGGCACACATAGTTAGCTAACTGGCGTCTCTAACTAATAGGCGCGTTTATGCTATGCGCAATGTATTTGGCTCTTAAGTGCTCTCAAATAAATGAATGACCGCTATTTGTCAACCAACGTCAGTCATTATGATGTCAATTGAGTAAATATGTATGTACAGTATGGCCTAAAACTTTCGACGGGTGTCTATCAGTTAAAGGTTCAAAAAATACGGTGGAAGCTTCCTCACTTAATTTTTCGGATAAGTTTGTCGCATTAACCAAAAGACGTTTCTATATCTGCCTAGAATAAAAAAAAACAGTCCCAACCTACGGACTTTCATACAAATATTCAGTATTTTGAAACTTCCCAGCACCACCGTACATGTGTAGTACTAAAGGCTTACGCAAGCGCCGTCGTATCTATCGAACGGTATCCTCCCGTGAAACAAGTGAAGTTAATTGCAGATACCACAGACTAATTAACCATGAAGGCCGCGTTTTGTATTTTTGCTTCTACTGGCTATTTTTATAAATTAAATTTACGTTAGAAATCGTATACAAGTAAAAGCAGTGAGATACGAAATATGTTGGTATATTCGATAAGTAAAACATTAAAAGCTGAACGCATTTTTGAAAAAATAACAACTGACTTACGGAAAATTCGTTAAACTGAATTCATCCCCTAATTTTCCACCCTAAAAGAGATGAAATATTTTGTGAATATATATTTTACGTATGCCGAATATTCGTATTTCCTTATTTTTGACCACTAAATTACGAACGACACGAACAGACGATAATGAAATAAAACGTATCGATCTATAGATCAATAATAGAAATAATAATATTTTATAAGGAATATGTTACCTACGTACAATAAAAAAAAAATGTAAACTTAAGCAAAAAATAAATAATTGTGTCATTAGCATTTTATACAAGTAGCTAAATAGATACCTTCGTAAAGAAATTTAAAATAGCAACCATCAATCAATATACTATATTATTTATGATGTAACAGAAAGATTAAAAACAAATATTAATTAATCTTGTTGCAAAGTGCTCTACAACTAAAATAAGATGTTACTCAAGCACCAACACTGGTGCTATGACAAGAATCAGTGAGTCAACGTTTACAAATGGGAGCATCATTCAATGTCTTATTCGAATCGTTATCAGATTCAAAAATGAATGTTAATATGAATACTGACTGAGCAGGTTATAATGCTCAATCGATTTTCGAAATCGCCAAACATCGATATCTGATTCGGTATCAATAAATAATTCATGAGAATCGCACAATAGGGTCTGCTGGATCAATATTTATGGTGGGTAAAAAAATATGCAAAATTTCAAGTTTGGCTGTTCAGACCAAAATAATTATAGGATGTGCTCGGGGCAACCTCGAAACCTGATTCTGGATTTGAAATACGAAAACTTAATGCTACCTCACTAAAAGAATGTATGGACGAAATGGTGATGGTGAAATGGTCTGATATAAATGTTTTTTTTTTTATTTTCATTGCAGATGAAAATGTTATGCCGGAGACCTATATTTACAACGATATAGTTTATTAGATGAGACATATCTATTCACAGCTAACAATTTGGCTATACCTAGATGATTGGTCTCCAAAGTGTACTTAATACCAAAACATCAATGATATATAGAAGAAGTAACCAGAAGAATAAGTAATAGAACAAAAGACTGACAATTACAAATTTGCAAATCTTAGGCTTGTTTGAAGTGCTCAATTTCTTATTTAGTTTTAACGCCCCCACTTAGCATTGTTCGATAAGGATGAGGTGAATCCATTGTATGCGAAACAGCTCCAACTGCACCCTGCGTGTGGTCCAGACTCAACAAACCAGCTTCAGTTATTACAAAGTTGCAAATTGTTTAAAGTCCATGTTTTAGAGTTATCTATTGGGTACCAAATAAAATGGCTAAAATGGCAAAGATTAAGGTTTGCTAGATAGTAAGCACGAACTGTTATAAGCTTTTAGATGACTGTTTTCTCAATTCCATATTTACGCTTACGCTTACGCATACGCCAAACCTGGAATAGATGTAGATAGTTAGTTTACTTGGATGGTTGTAGATGGTAAAATTTACAACTAAAATATCTTTTAACAACAAAAGAACTGAATTTACGCGTCGTACTCAACATAAAACAAGTATGAATTCAAGTGTCTTAATTTAGAACCCGATAATTACTTATATATTTGGGTCGACAATTTAGCAGGCGAACCAAGTAGACGGCATAAAAAGAGAAGCCTATACCCAACTGTGAGACGTAGCAGCCTAAGGACAAGTCATAAATATATATAATATATATAAGTCAATCATATTTCTATGATTCACCAGTCGTGGTCACGGTATTTCATTTACAAACCTTCAAAACATTTTGGTTCTCAAAGTAGTGAAGGGCTCCTGACATTTAGACCCTTCATTGTGGTGCTAATCATAGGCGCGGCTCGTGACTAGCTCATCCGCCGATCATTATTCTAGCAAATTATAGGCCAACCTATCTTCTACCCATAGAAAATTAGACTATAGAATTTAAATCGAAAGAATAAGATAACATATCCGTGAGTCATTGAGAATTTATCTGGAACTAGCCATTTGTTATAAAATATACTTTGAACAACAATAAATTTATCATACACATTATATGTGGTCTTATTAACGAGAATCCAGAAACTTTCAGTATGACCTAATTATACCCACACGAACATTTACGTCCCAGAGTGATGTAAATTTTGCGTCATCTGTCGACATCTTCTGTACTAACTACGTTACATTGTTTCCACTAACTACGTCGCATCTCTTTTTAGTATGACGACTTCTCACCAACGCAGTCGACGTACAACTGCTTTCACACGGGTGCCATTTATGCTTGAGCGCACCATTAAGCTGGTACCATTTAAAAAGATCAATTGGGCTAGTCAGAGTTATTAAATCACACTTTATATCATATTAGCCTATCTTTGTTTACTGATGCACATAAGCCTTTCCCAAGGCACGCCAATCAGCCCAATCTTTGGCTCTTGGCTTTTTCGCGCACTGCCAACTGCATTATGAATATCGCTATCAGGTGGTGTGTGGCCGATTTGAATGCTTATCATAAACATATTTACCTACTCCGATCCGATGTACGTAAAAATAATTATTTCACACTCAGATTGTTTAGTGACTTGATCGATTGTTTTCGATTATTTACTACGCGTTCGTTTACGTTATGATCTCACGTTACGTTAATACTATATGTCCGTCGATGGCATATTTCGTAAACATTATCTTTAAAAATAAAAACAGATTTAACCATAATATGAGTAATTCCAGCATAGTAAAAACAAAATCAGATATTTGTACAGGTAACACATTCTGTCAATTATCAGTTTGTTGATATTTAATTAACACTCTCCAAATAGGAAATGACATGTATACTGAATAACGGGAAAAAGTGCTAACAGCTGCGAACTTTATGTACCCACCTATAATATTGTAGTCATGTCATGGTGTCGTGAAGTCACTCAGTGTAAACTGCTGTCTGGTAAATTGACATTCATCAAAAGCGCTAACAGTCAAACGCGCGAAGATAAAAATCAACGTTGAGTTTTCTTAATTTTTTTTCCATAAGAACCTTTTACAAAGTATTAGAAAACTTAAAAAATAAAGTTGTATGAAATCAGTAAAGTCGTTCACAAGCAAATCGGTTTCTTCTAGGTAAGCGTGATCCATCGTAGTCCGCATCAGCACAAAAAAAAACTATTTTGTAATAAAAAAAAAGTCATGGCGTGACCAAGGTAAATAGGGATTCATTTATATATATGGATAGATAGATTATATAGATGTTTACTACAGGACCAACCCTGAAATCGCGTAAAAAAGATCAGGAGTTCCTTATATTTTATTGAGTGTAAATGATTTTTTTGTATATACCTACAACCTTCAACCCTTATAACTGTGTTGCTGTCACACTACTAGTTTTAGGTCAGTAGCTGTAAATTGCACATCACACCCAGAAAATTAGTCGGATCAGCGATCTAAACGTGTTTTTATTTTATTTTCTGTGGATAAGTATGTCACAATCATCATTTTTATTTATTTTTGATGACTTTTTTTATGTTTCGTTGTAACGGAACGTTACATGACTCATGACTTAGTTCAAAATGTGACTGAATAGGTACGTGTAAGTCTTTGTAACTTGTAAAAATTAATATCAATTAATTTTATTATATTCTATGTTTGTCCTTGCATGAACAATATAAAGTTATCTGTCTTATCATATTTTTTCAAATAATTATAGAAATTTAAAATAACATACACGCATCGATCGCTTGAATACAAAGGTAAACGCACTATTAGATCCTGGTTCACATTAACCCAAGCGAATATAAACGACTACCATACAAATCGATATATACTACTTTTAATTCTATGTGCGTACTTATCTAGAATTTTTTATTGTCGATTTAGTAAACCAGCAGCGATTGAGTAAACCCATCTCCAACTTTATCTTTCTTACGTCATATGTTACGTTTACATATTTTGACATCGTGTCATCTCTGTTAGTTATTACTTAAAACGACCATTATACTTAGATCTTTATTATCACATGCAGGTATTAGGAGGCATAGCTCATTTAAACCTGAACGAGTGGGTACAGTCGTGGGAAAAATAGTTAAGACATTGAAATAATTTGTTTGACACATTGTTTCACGTTAATCTGGTTTGTTTCCTACACACGTTTTTCTAATTAGGTTTCATTTGTTCGAAAGTTACACACGAATACGCAAAAATGTCATGTTTTTTAAACCTTTATCCGATATTTGCTTGATAAGTCGGTTCAACGAAGTAGTCACTATGATATTTCTCATTTTCACACACATTTTCTTCGAACTTAACTGTGAGCTGTTGTCAAACGCCTGGTGGCGTCAACGCTTATCCAGTCAACTATATAAAAACTAAGAAGATTTAATGTTATAAACTTCTGTTTTTATTACTTTAAAACCACCTTTAAAAAAGGCAGGTTGTCAATTTGTGTAATTATTAATATCATGTATAGCATAATCAGCCTTTTAATAGTCCACTGCTGGACTTAACCCAACCCCCGAAAGGGAGAATGGGCCATATTCACTATACGCTGGCCCAGTTGCGGGTTGTTGGATTCACATACTCCATTGAATTCCTTCTCCGTATATACGTATGTAGGTTTCCTTACGATGTTTTCGTTCACCGAAAAGCCAGTGGTATGAAAATACGTACATAAACTCCAAAAAGGACTCTAATGCATGGATTCCCTTTAACTACTAATAATCTGGTAAATAATTAACTGACTAATTATCCAAACCGATGGGGAAGAAAGGTTCTTGAGTGGAGACCGTGAACCGGAAGACGCAGCGTAGGTAGGCCTCCCACTAGATGGACCGACGACATTGTGAGAGTTGCGAGCATCCAGTGGATGCAGATGGCAGGATGTCGTTCAGTGTGGAGGTTAAAGGGGGAGGCCTATGTTCAGCAGTGGACGTCTTTTGGCTGATGATGATGATGATGAAATAATTAACTGCTTCTGGTTTCCGTTTTTGCGGACGTTTAGTCGCATTGGAACGTGCCATTTTGTGTTGTTCCCAAAACTCCATAGAAGCTTCTATAGCAATCTCAACCACTTTACTGGAGCATCGGTCTTGACCATGACTTACTTTGCTTGATATTGACTGAGACTATAATATGTTTGATCCTTTCAATTAGAAATATGAATTTTTGAAATTATTGGATACGTGAATTTTTATTTGTACTGTCACTGGCTTAACAGACAAGTAGTTTGGATCCATAACTTACGAGTAAGTTAAAAAATCGAAGTCCTAAATAGATAGGTACTTAATCTTACTAATTTGTTAATGATTACTAGTTTCCTACCGTAGATGACTGATTAATCTTGACATGGTCGATCGATCTTCAAAAACCTTGAGATCGACTTAACACAGAGTACTCGCAAGTAGTTCACTTTTTATGGCGTATTCTTTATTCAAATGACAAGCAAGACAAATGACTATTAGTTTTTTCCGTTAAAAAAACAAATGCTATTTAAAAATAGTCAGTTCACACAGTAAATTAAAGTCCAGTCTCGATTGCGTGATAGAACAATAAGACGACTCAGAATCATGTCCTTTGTTGTCACTTTTATAAATAGGCATTTCGTATTACATGTTTGTTGATAAAATAATATATTAGATCATCGATCTTCAAGGTATTTCCCTAACTTCAAAACTATGATGATGGGACATTTATTCTAAGTTTAGGTAGAGTTTAGACTAACAAAGAATTTTTAGAGGTGGACTTTTGCAAACAATTTGCTTTGAAATGATCAGTACATTGTCATCTCAGCCTTCTTTTAGCTATGTCAGTTAAAATGTCGGTCAGTACTAAGTGAAATTTAGTTACTCACCAATTTTCTAACTACATTTCACTTAATACACACTTAAAACATACTATATAGATTGTATATAGATTTTGTAAAAAAAAATGACTTATTCTTACCTGAATCTCTATTATAATTTTTTCTTCTATGGAACTGAGACGATGAAGACAAACTGATGATGATGTGATGAGAGAAAATTGCTCGCCCAATGGTAAGCGTTCCGCTTGCCTACAACAGTTTAGTGCCACCCATAAACTTAAACAGTTTCAAACCCTGCGCGACAATGCACAGCACTCAACATGTTAATATCCCTTTATGTACTGTTTTAGCACGACTCAAACGCTCGCTCGTAGAGCAGACGTTCTACAGCTACGAGTATGACGAATTTATTAAATTTAAATTGTAATTAGATTAATGTTGTATTTTCATACTTTGTCATCAGGTTTTAATTTAATTTCCGTTTGTCTTTTTGTTTTTTGACATCTTAATTCATTTATTCTCTTTCGTTGTTTTATTTTTAACCGACCTCCAAAAAGGAGGAGGTTCTCAATTCGTCTGTTTTTTTAATGTTTGCTACCTCGGAACTTTCGACTGGGTGAACCGATTTTGATGTTTCGTTTTTTATTTGATAGCTAGTGCTTCCCGTGTGGTCACTTTTCAATTTGGTCCAGTTCTGTCATTTTTATGAAGTCTGTTTTTTGATATTGATAATTATTTGATATTAATGTTTGATTACTGTAATTGATGTTACCGATAAAATTATTATGATTATGTACAGTAGTTTAACTGAAACATTGCCCTTCACTACACAGTTACTTATAATTTAATTACACTTATGGTATTTGGCGTTATTCCTTTATTTATTGAAGTTCATTCACAATCTGCATACTCCTGGTAAGGTAAAACACCAATAATCTGACTCATTTGTTATGCTGCACGCCATTTGACACTGACTCCGCAAGACCTTGGAGCGTTCGCGAATACGTGGGCATAAGGGCACACCGAGGGTCATGTATGTCAAGCCATTGAGCTGAACTGAGACTATTCTGAAATGGAACTAGAAGGTCGTTTGTGACGTAATTCTAATTAATGTTAGAGACGGACGTAGAAAATGTTCTAACAAAATCTGTGATGTCTGTCAAATTACAATTACATGAAAGATATTTAGGATATCTTTTATCTACAGTTGATATTTGCTGTTGTATTTGACCAATTTTCTGAATAAAATTTTGACATGCTTGCTTGTTAAAGGCCTTTTTGATGCCACCCAAGGACTCTGGCATGTCCTAAATCATTATAAAAAAATACATAAGTATCGGGAGTAGCATCTATTCGTGTTCTTTCCAAAACTCCATAAAAGCGTCTAATATAGTCTTCATTACTTTGCTGGAGTATGAGTTGGGCTTGACCATGACTTTGACTATGACTTGTATGACGGTACTTACTAAAATTAAAAAAAAATTATGCTTGATGTAGGCAAATAAACAAGGCGTGGGACGCCAAAATTCTCTCAGTAGGAAAGAAAAATAAAGGTTCAGTTCGTTTGAAAAATCGACATCGTACATTCCTTATGGCCTATGGCATACTTGTGACCAATATGATTCTATGGAATTTCCCAGTACATTCTGCAGTGCTATTCCATAGAACTTGTACTCGTACCTTCGTCAATTCACCATCTGCGTGCCGTGACAAACATCGAAACTGCGTGAGGTGAATAACAATGCCAACGTGCTTCGGTTCAATGTCACTCGAACGATTCCCGCCGATTTACACGAGCTAGTATCATTCAACTGAGAAAATCATATAAGGTGCTCGGTTAAAAAACCCGTAAACACAATAAAAATATTGGCAAGTTTAAAAAGTATTAATATTTCACTAACTGTAGGGCAAATAATTGCATCAAATTCAAACAACCAATTTTCAATAGTCGTATTGTTAAACGTTAATGAGACAGAAAATATAGAATAATAGAAAAAAAAATATGTATAGAAAATAATATTAATAATAATATTCTCCTTTAATATAGAAAATTATCTAAACACCATCGCGGAAAATATAATGATTTAAAAATCAACACAAATTGGGGAAAAAAACGGACGACCAAACTGGGACAGCTAAACTCTTTGTTAGCATTTTTTAGGCCCCAACCATCACAAACGAAACGAACACAGATTTTTTGCTTACTTTAAAGCCTTATTCAACTGCCAATTCATTAGATGTCATCTAAATCTGTCATTCTATTTCAATAGTGAACCATCAATTCATCACCAAGCTCATAAAAATATTATCATCGCTACGAATGATCATCCATCACTTCTTTAACTCCAACTTGTCATTGATGTTTTGACACTATTCATCATCTCGATTGCCATTGATAATAGACGATACAAAGTAGTTGTAAAAACCTCTAACACTTACATCAATGAACTCTGCAGGAGTACTTGACAAGTGAACAATAGGCGTGGAACCTAAAAAATAGGACCTCTATAACTGAAGATATTTTCTAAAAGATGACTAATTTGTTTTTAAGTGTAACTCAGAGAAATAACAGCTGACAATAAAATTGTAATGTCATAAGTTTTTTTCATGAAATATTACTTTAAAAGCTAGTCTGAGCTAGATGTTAAGCGGACTGGATACGCTTGAATAGTCGAGTTGCAAAAACACTGGCAAGGCAATCCTGCGGTCATCTGATGAGCCATACCTTGAAGGTCCAATTTAGAGGTTCTAGGTTCAGCTAAAATTATATGAAATTAGGTACTTTTCAACTAATTGCACGTTTGGTTGTAGTTGTGACACTGTTCCATAAGAATTCACAAGAACACGAACGTCTTTTATTTGTTACAATTTATTGTCCCAATGTCCATTCGGAGGCTTACGTATGTCCAGCACTGGACGTCCTAAATGATGGTGATGAATCATCAGATCGTCCCAAAAGAAATGTTATATTAATTGAACTATTAAAATTATTCATATATCGATTAGTTGTTACTACCAAGTTTATTCATGGGTATACACGCGACAGAGCAAGGGTCCAAAATTTTACATCGGTAGTTGTAATTAATTGTATTTGATTTTATTTATTTTTATGCCTAAGTGGTAAACCAGCTGACGAGCCATCTGATAATAAGTAATCACTGTTGCCTATTGCCGACTTTACATGTAAGACTCCATTTACAGCCCTTTTGAAGAATCCCATGTTCTTTGTAATTGTTTTGTATCGATATTTACTTATAGCATCTACTCTCACGCAATAGCTATTTTGATTTAGTATTCATATAATGCGAAAATTGCGGAAATCATCATGCATGTAAATGCTAGTCAGCCTTCTATACAGGTTATATAAGTAAATATACGTCATAAGAGTGTGTTGACAATTATGGGATTTTCAAGGCAGACTGGCGGTGGATGTGTATGATTTGATCTTTGCAACTTTTTGACGCCATCTGCGCTCGATTATGATTTTTTTTGATAAAGAATCAGTTTTTTTTACACAATTTTTGGTAGAAAATGTTAGCAACTGAAAAAACTGAAAAGGTGAGAGAGCGACGCGTAGGAGACGCAGCACGCCACGGGCGCGTTTCAGGTGAAGTGATTTTGACAACTTTGTTCCAGAAAGAGTGAAACAAAAAAATACCGGCCTTTTTTATTTTCAATGAGCTTGACGTATGCAAAGTTTGTGTACTCCAAAATATTAACCCTGTATAATAGGCAATTCTTTTTCAGGATTCAATAAGTACTCACACAAAGGTCTTCTACAAAGCATGCTAAATGTTAGTACAGCATACTCATTGTTACTAGAGTCCATGTTTGCTCTAATATAGTAGCCGTAGGCAGTAGGTCATGACCTTATCCACACTCGTACTTCACGGTGTTTGTAATGACCTGATGGACATTGAATCATTTACAATGACCTTAGGATTAATGTCCATCAATTAGCATCTTTATTTTGTGTGCTCTACTATACCATCATAAATCATTTTGGCCTTTCTTGGACCTGTTTGTAATGGTATGGCCAATCTCTGTTGTTCTTGAAGCGGGTACTATGTATTCGATACAAAGTAGCAAAGTATGTGATACAAGTATTTATTGCAACCTTTGCAACCCTTGGTTAGATTGATTTAAGCGTCGCTGTATAAAATGTCTTCGTGGGCCATTTTTAAAATGAATATTTGATCACCACTCATCAGAATTACTTTCTTATCTCATAACTCAATCGTATTAAATAATAATTACATTTTTACAAAAAAATTACACGTGGCTAGGGATGTTCAATAAACAGAATTCATCCCCTAATTTTCCACTCACACAGGAATATTTTCTACAAATTTAAATAAAATTCTGGGTATCTTCAAATCATCAGTGAATCCGATTTATTCAAGGCAAACAAGGACCATCGTAGATCATCATTGCTTAAAATCAGGAGAGATGGCGGTCAAAGGCAACAAATTACAAATCGATATCATAACCTAATAGTTAAAAGAAAAACTATTTAAATTGGTTCACACGAGAGCGTCGGCGAAAATACCGCGTAACATACACATAAAAACAAATTAAATGAGAAACTCCTCTTTCGAAATCGGTGGAAAATGTGATGGAGATTGTCATGCAAAAATTTGCCATTAAATACATTGATCGTACTATTTCAACACTGCATAAACGTCACCAATAAGTAATGTAACTTGGGTATCTAAAGTATTCATTTCCCCATAACTCCTTATCGGTGTCAGCTAATCAAACCAATCTAGCATCAATCTTGCCTCCTACCTTATGTCCATAGAGCTAAATATGAAGAGGGTGATACGAGCATTGTGCCCCTATATTAGAAGTCGAAAAATGTGCGCCGTCTGTTGAAATCTCTACTAGAAGTCGCATTGTAGCGTGCTGTTCATAATAATAATAAACAAGAAAATCCTCTAAAATATAATAAAATCTTACATGTAATGTTTTAGTTGAAATTTCATTTACTTACAAACAAACCGCTAGATCAGCGCACGCCAATGAGCTCAATTTCCCTCGAAACGTTTTTCTAATGTGGCTAATTATCGTAGTATGAAAAACTAACTAATCAAACATATATTATAAAACAAAAACTACTACAACTACTATAAAACATAATCTTAATTAAAATAATTATATGAAAATTATAAATTATATGAAATTAGGTACTTGAAAATTAATTATTAACTTTTATAAAACATAATCTTATGACACTTCTGGACAGTGTAACTTTCTATTAATGATTTTTATAGGTTCGTAGTTCCAAAACTTAGCCCCATCAAACATACAGATTTACAAAGCAACAAATTTCACCTCATCAATATATTAGTGTAGGTTTTATTTTCTAATTTACATGATTTTTCACCAGAGTCTTGCAAGAGATCAAATCATCACACTACCCACAGGTTTCATACAAAATTTAAGCGAAATCGTAATCGTATTTTCTTTATTACACGCATCGATATAGCGAAAATGCCCTTCTACTTCTCCAAAAACCTAAAATGGCAGTGCCATCGATCATATGCCTATTTGTATTTATATGTCATTCATTATTTATCAGCCTATCAAGTTTTCACTGCTGGGATACAGGCCTTCTCTCAGAGAAATAGGATAGGCCATAATCCACCATGCTGGCCCAGTGCATGTTGGTAAATATCATATATCTTTAAACTTTTAATGTTCTTGGACATACCGGTTCCCTCACGATGTATTCCTTCACCATTGTTGAGCGATGACATCGAATCTGCACAGAATTTATTTAAGTACTAAAAAGTCATTGGTGCAGGGCCGATGATCCAACCGGGTGCCTCCAGATTGTAAAGCGCACATGCTATCCAGCCACCATTGCTATTTATCAAATCAAATGCAAAAATTCACTCGCCCCGTCCTTACTATATAAGTCCATGCTACAAATCTAGCATTAATGTTACAGTAACAACCAGCTAAGTTGAGCAATGTTAGGGCTCAGACGGTCGGATCTAGTAAATAACCACCTGACTGCAGCAGGAATGCTTGCCTCCAGCCTTTAAACTACCTACAACTGGCGTAGAGTATAAACTAAAACGGTAAATAAATGAGGTTAGTTAAACCTAGTTATTGCTGCTATTAACCAACGAACAGGATTATACTAATAATATAAAATGTTAAAGTATGTTTCTTTGTTCAAACTTAAATTTTATAATGTGTAATTTTATGTATTTTTGTAACTTGAAACTCGTAGCAAAGTGTTCTCTTTTCCAAATAACTGGATGAATAAATTAATATATAAGCTCTGTGCCCGTAAAGTTGCTAGCTGAGTAGTTACTTGCAGGTAGCAAGAATTATAGATAACGCTTAGATTGGTTGCAAAGATAGCTCAAGAATTTGGAGGCCGACAGGAAAACGACTGTAGCTTCGCAGATAGAGCGCTTGGGGTGTAAACCGTATCGTGCAGGTTCGAATCCTGTCGGTCGTCAAATTATAGCAAATCCTTAAAGTGTGCAATTACGTGTTTTAAATATAAGGTCGGGGAAAAAGTTTCTTCGTATTTTATAAACAAATTCAAGACATATTTTTTTCAAGTTTAATTACATTTAATTATAATATATATGTACCATTTTGTTCGATAACTTGTTGCCATCTTTTAGGTAGTGACATGACCCCGTTGCTGTAGAAATTTCGGGAATTCTGATCAATAAAATGCAACAAGTAGTTTTGACAGTCCTCTCTTGATGTTAATCTAACACTACCCAAAGAATTCTGAAGAGATCGAAACAGGAGGAAATCTGAGGGTGCAAGGTCAGGGCTATGTGGTGGATGCATTAACACTTCCTAACCAAGCTCTCTAAATTTTTGCTGAGTGGCCAAAGATGTGTGCGGTCTGGCGTTATCATGATGAAAGACCACACTCTTTATGTTGATCAATTCCGGCCGTTTTTTCTCAATTTCTTGTTTGAGTCTCATCTGCTGTTGGCAGTAGAGATCCGAATCGATGGTTTTGCCCGGCGGTAAATGCTCATAATGAACGATGCCCTTCCAATCCCATCATACACACAGCATCACCTTATTACGTGTTAATCTGGGTTTCGCTACAGTCTGTGGTGCTTCACTGCCCTTTGATCATGATCGTTTGCGCACATTCTTGTCGTAGGTGATCCATTTTGCATCACCAGTGATCAATCTTTTAAAAAACGGTTCGGTTTCTTTACGTTTCAATAGAGAATCGCAAATGAGTACACGATTCATTTGGTTTCTTTCAGTGAGCTGGTGTGGCACCCAAATATCGAGTTTTTTTGTATACCCAGTTATTTTCAAATGGGTCAAAACTGTTTTGTGGTCAATCCCCAGGTCTTCAGCTACGTCGTAACTACTAATATGCCGATCTTGGTCCACTTTTTCAGAAATGGCATCGACTTTATCCGTAACAGGGCGACCAGAGCGAGCTGCATCTTTGACATCAAAATTCCTGGACTGAAAATGCTTGAACCAACATTGTGCTACTCTTGATGACACTGCATTAGGTCCATAAATGTCACAAATTTTATTCGCGGCTTGTGTCGCATTTTTCAGTTTTTTGTAATAAAATTTCACAATATATCGAATTTCTTCGTTAGATTCACTCATTTTATCGAACAAAAAAACAATTGAAAAATGGCGGGTAATTGCTTTTTACTTTTTATATTCCTTTTTTAAAATGTCATATTTTTAATGGTATCAAAACCAGCCAGATACAAACAGTACAACCGATGAGATTTTTACTACAACTTTATACATACAAAATACGAAAAGACTTTTTCCCCGACCTATTACTTATCGGGTTTTAACGCGCACAACAAACGATAGAGTTTACAAGTTTTTTTTACGCCATAGGTGGCAAACAAGCTAACGGGCCCCCTGATGGTAAGTGAACACCTGAGACCGTCGTCTATGGATACCTGTAACACCAGCGGCATCACAGATACGTTGCCGAAGTTACTTGTGGAATAATTATAAAAAAATATTCAAAAAAAATACCTATTGCTATCCTAACTAACCATTTACATAGAACGCCAGATAATTTAACGAACTATGAATGGACATGACTGTGTTTCTAGTTTGCACCCAACTTGTTCGCCTACTTAGATTAGAACCCTGTAAAGGCGACGTAATAAACACACTGTAAACACTAGTATGTAGGTATGGTATATAGAGTTTCGCTCTACTTAAATAGATAATTGAGTGTGCGGACGTAATTGGGAATAATAATTGATTTCGTTTGCTACCTCACGTTTTCGGGCTACACGTATTGTTGAATTTATAAGGGTGCAGTTAGTAAAATTAATGAGCAAAATGAAATATAGTGTCTTTATAAATTGCCTAAACTAACAAAAAGTTTCATTTTGTAATACTGTTGTTTTTTTGTTTGCACAATATGCAACAAAACCTCAGAAAAATAAACGGAAGTGTTTTACCTACAGTTTACCTTTTAGCTTTAATTTTAAATTAGATTTTTTTATAGTTGACACTAGCAAATGCACAGAACGTGTGGCACAAAAAAAAGAAGAAAAAGAAAACAGCATTTATGGCAAAACAGATTTCACAAACGGTACGCTTGAACAAAAAAAAACTAAAATACATCACTTTCATTTTAAAAGATCTTTTCAAAAATAAGCCACAATTCATGATGTGGGTGCAGTAAACATAACTAAATTACCTGTATGTAGTAGTTACCCTGACGTTACCCAGTGACCATCAGTAAGCTTAGAGTAATCCATCAACTTATCACTTATTTATCAGAACCGGTTGAAGTATTTGGACCGTTTTTACTTTGCGTCGTCAGGTAAAAAGAAGAATGATTTAGTAATTTTTAAACTTTCGCGATTCGAACACATGTTTTCATATTTATCGGGACTTATCGCGCACTATTAAATATAGGTAAAAATAGATACCTTTCGCTCGACGTTTCGACCATGTTACAATGGCCGTGGTCACGAGCTGACTAGCTGAGTCAGCTCGTGACCACGGCCATTGTAACATGGTCGAAACGTCGAGCGAAAGGTATCTATTTTTACCTATATTTAATAGTGCGCGATAAGTCCCGATAAATATGAAAACAAGAATGATTTAGTGCAAATTTCTATCCGACCCCATCCTCCGCAGAGACCAATGATAAAAAAGTATACAAAAAGTAGTAGAGTAGATATTTTCAAACAATTAACATGAGTTAACAGCTCATGACTTCCTTCTCCTTTGTCCGAGCGACTCATGCGTGTAAAACCAAACAGACTGTCTTGGATGCTTCAAACAGCTAAGTACATAAAGTAACCAAACGTTAGATCCAAGTGGGGCGATTATTTTATCCCGATTGTGAAACCCATGGGCATGGTTAATGGAATAAGGCGTTATCGCTTCATGGTTGATATTCTGAAAACCCGTACGAAGCGCTTTGATTCCAATTTTATTATGCGAACTGCTAGTCTGTGGAATGCGCTGCCTGAATGGGTGTTCCCTGTTAGTTACATCCATCGTAGACCGCATCATTGCTTAACATCAGGTGATTTGGTGACCAAGCGCAAGCCTATTATTTAATATATAATAAATACAATCTGGGTTGAAATCGCGATTGAATCGGTTTCTTCTAAGCAAGCGTGCACGATCGTAGACCGCATCATCGCATAATATCAGGTGAGGTGGCGGTCAAGCGCAAGCCTATTATTTAGAAGAATTAAAAACCTATTAAAATTTGATACACCCATATATTGAAATCTGAGCCATATCGTGTAAAATATTATAGAATCTTCAAGTAGCTGCTAATACCAATCCGATAAAAAAAAAACAAGTCACATTCAAATTCGAGCAAATATTTCATGGTCAAGTTCAACTCATGCCCCAGTAAAGTGGTGAAGACTGGGGCCTCCATAGAGTTTTGGAAACAACACATAAAGAGGCGTTTCACTTCTTGGAACGCTCGCCCACTAACACTCGAACACGTTTACGAACACATAATAAAATAATGCATCATTATTATACATTAACACCCGAAAATACACAATTTTAGGGGTAAACGTAGTAGTAGTGAGACGTAAATTTTTTTATGTGTGCGTCCAAACTCTGCCCTGCAAGATCTGTAAGGGCCCAGTTTAATGCGAAAAAAACCTTTTTTTAATAAAATTCGCTTACAAGTTATATGTACACAATATCGAATAGTAGTTCTCTTGTTTTGTGAATTATTTGTAACTGTATTTTTCCTTGTTTTCTTTGCATATGAATGCTGAACCTTCACCCAGCTGCGTTACAAAAAAAATACCAGAAGAAAATACAGAATATGTCTCTCGGATAAGCGAACGTTTGGTTACATTGCGTATGACAAAATATTCTTAGAAAACGATCGCTTATCTTTTCTGCGGATGTGAGTACCATGAATCTTATGCTTTTTGAGTAACGCAAAAAACCCATATGACGAAGAATCTTGGATACCAAGGCTTTCTACTAATCAATGAAGATGCAGAAGAAAAACGGAGAAAACGTAATCACCAATACGTAAAACTGTGTCGATCAATATTAAAACCTAACTGTGGTTAATCTAGACAGATTTTTTCTTATTTTCTTATTAAAAACTGACTATAAATAAAGCGGATCTCCGAAAATAAAATGTTTACGAAATGAGGAAGAAATAGCAATTTAATGTATAGCGCACCATACTCACAAATGACGACACTTGTAAATACGCCATACTGACACCAAGAACGATCATAATGGATCCTTGCTGACACTCACTTTGGGGGGAATGGACTTCTCAGTGGTTTCGCTCTGTTCGCTCTCTGTTTTCGAGTTTCCTTTCTAATCAGAACAAAAACTTTAAACTATCTCTGAACTTTTTGACAATTTAAATAATTTCTTCTTAAAAATATTACATTTTAAATCAAACATCTGTACAATAACCTACAATAACTTGCTCATAAAAACCGATTATAATCATACTAATTTACTCTACAGGAAAAGATTTACTCTACAGAAAATGTAGTTCACGATATTTCAAAGTTTAACGGAATTAAAATTCACAACATAAATAAAACGCGCGAATTAATGACAATAGATGACTAGTCATTAACTAAAACAAGCCAGAATAATTTAATTTAGAGCCATCTAATTATTCTCGAATAAAACCAAGATGAACATAATCCATCCCAAACTAGTTTTGTAAAATCGGGTTCACACGGAACAGTGGAATTAAGCCGAAAAGGAGGTAATTGCACTTATCTTTTTAGATAGATAGAAACTCTTTATTGTGTACACCACAAATAAAAATTACAAACAGATAGAAAACACTTACGAGCTAGTGCTACAAGTGGTGGCCTTATCACTAAAAGTGATCTCTTCCAGGCTGACAGGTTTAGTATGCGATCAATCCTGAAACAATCCTGAAATCATAAAAAAACAACTGTTTCATAGAAAAATTACATTCAAACAGGTGTTCTTTTTGTGATTTCAGGTTATCCATAGTAAAACTTGTTCATAATTAAGAGTACAATGACCTCCTTTGGATTTAGTACCACCATTCCATGTGACCCTGTAAAACAGTGATCTTGAATCAACACTAATGTCAAAGTACATTGATCCCGTGATGATACCACAGGTAGGTATATTAAAAAGACAATACTTTTCTAAATGCTTTTATTGTTCTTGATCGTAGGCGAGCTAACAGCCACTGTCATTATTTATCAATGTAATATAATAACGCCCTCGTCAAATGTTTTGTGCCAACTTTTTGTCAAAATGTACCTATGAGTAATAATTATTATTATAGTCCCATGATAATGATACTTTGAAATAATAATTGTAGGTTCTTGATTGTGATATAGCATGCAACTTTAAATGGTAGCTAAGTTTAAGGGTCAAATCCGTCAAGGTCAAAAAACAGAATTAAAAAATTGGGTGTGGTTGTGTCGTGGACACGGCCGTGTATTTAACGTGATTACGCATCAGTTACTTTGCGCTACGCACACGAAGTCGTCGGCTAGTATATCTCACTCAACGTTACGAATTCTTTGATCCTTTAGCTATCGAGTGCTGTAATTGAATTTTGGATGTAGATGATAGATATGTAGCTGCAGCATCAAACTCTATCCCCCGATGTTACCATCAGTTTCTTGAATTGTCTCCACTATGGAAGCAAATATAAAGACGTATTCTCGTCAAAAGCCTATAGGAATAGCGTTTGGATAAACTTAGCTTGATTTTAGTTCTGATTTTTACTCTGTAAAAAAGTACCTTGCAATTCGAAATAACCTTTGAATATTTTGACCCCAAATCCATGACTGAAGATAATAAGAAGGTGCACTCGTAATGGATTTCTTGTGGATTGCAAAATCTTTAGGTACGCTTTTGAAACAAATTATTTTGATTCTGGGTATCGTAACATCATAATCTACTATGTTATTAATGTATCCTTGATATTACTTTTTTCTTTTAGTTCAAGTATCATCTGCCTTCATACAAAATTAGAATCGAGATGAGGTTTTAGCGTCTCCATAAAACCTGTAGAGGCCCAATAATTTCAAAACATGTTTTATTAATTACTTTGAACAGAACATTTGTATTTCGTGTTTTTTCAATATTATATTTTAATATACCACACTAAAATACAAAATAGGTTCTATTCCCTTAGCTTAAATACTAAATTCAGGCTACAATAAAATGCTGGTTATACACTTCTAGATCCTTCACCCAAGAGCCTCGTGGGGCCGCAAAATACCTGAATTAAGTGACACCCAAAGTTACAGGATGTAAACCTTAAAAAAACAATCTCCATGGCGACACCCAACAAAAGCGTCTATCAAGTACACACTTGCCTTATTTGTGGCAAACAAGCAGACGGGCCACCGGGCGACCCTTTAAGACTTTATCAACTCCGCTTTTGAAGAACCCCATGTTGTAGCTTCTCAGAAACACCGCGGAAGGTAGCTAGCTCAATCCACATTTGACTATGAAATAAATTGTAACTATTGTATGTAATTAAATATAATATTACTAGCTGTTGCCCGCGACTTGGTACGCGTAGACTTGCAGCTTCGCAAATCAAGTAGTTTTCAGAGTCAGTGATTGATGTATTTCGATTCATCGATAACTAGCCGTCCCCCCGGCTTCGCACGGGTGTTTTTTTACTAAATATAGCTTATGTTACTCAGGGTTAATGTAGCATTCTAATGGTGAAAGAATTTTTTAAATCGGTCCAGAAGTTTTAGAGTTAATTTGTTACAAATATCCAAAAATACAAAATAGTAATCTTTTCTCATTATAATATTAGTGTAGATTAACAGTGCTAACAGCTTCTAAACGAAAAAAGGTAGGAATTAGTAGGTTATATCTCTATGAATCAATCTATCGATTTGGTTCGTTTCCTGTCTGCTTCTGGGACACGGTATCCGTAGTTGCACACCACAGCTAAATAAATGAAAATAATATTACGCAACTGTCATTCATAGACTAGTTAATTAATCACTACCACTTCTTTTCAAATTGGGTGCTTCTATGTTTTGAGGAGAAAGGATCATTTTGTTATTTAAGATGATTTGCTATAGCAATTAACTAGGGATCTGAAGTTTTGCATTGGTAAAACTTAAATATTGGTCTAGCCTTAATTTGATTAAAATAAGTTCTTCTTATTGGACAAAAAATTCATGTCAAGTAAAAATATGTCAAGGTTCTCAGCGTCTACTTTTTACACTACTTTGACTCGCCAAAGCTTAAAAGTATAACTTTATTATTTTATTTCATTATCGTTCTCGTTTCACTTAATTAATATCCCTAACAGCAAATTAATGAAAAATTTGCGTTATTTTTTTCAATAGCGCCTTAATTATTTAAAAATACATACAATAGTAAAGTTATAGAATAAAACAAAAATATATAAAGCTTCTTGGGCGTCACAGTTGTGTTAAAATTAGGCACTAAGTGAAGGCCCTTAAGTATTATTATATTTTTAAAATTTGACAATTTTAGTTTTGTTTCATATATTGTTGATTGGCTCCCACGTTTGCAATCAATTCACAGTAACATGTAAAATCACTTGGAGCAATTGTAATTTATAGATTTGTTATTGGGTTTATAAAAGATACAACTTATAAGTTGCCCTTCAAATTTGACTTTACTTTTTTTAAACCAAAGTCATCGCACAAAATATTTTAGTACGATAATTTAACATTTCGAAACAACAATTCAAAATTGCAAATTCTACATTTATGAGTAGCTATGAGTACGTCAAATTTATTTTTCGCTTCATCGCGAAAACATCACCAAGATGTGATAATTGAACTGACGTCGATGACTCCTTTGATTTACGCATTATCATAACCAATCTGACAGTATGCAGGCAATGTAAAGGTATTATGGTAATCCGTAGCTGAGAATGGGTCCAAACGGGAGCACTCAGGTGAAATCGCTGGGGCATGACTGCAATTTTCAGAAAATATTTTAAAAAACTAGTCGGAATTTCCAGCGCGTTAGCTTACTTTAACTAACGTTAACTGTAGTTACATAGTAAAACTGTACTTATATAAAAGGAATAATATGTAACATGCCCGGGTACAGGTTAAAGGGGGAGGCCTATGTTCAGCAGTGGACGTCTTCTGGCTGATGATGATGATGATGCCCGGGTACATAATATTTTGAATCAATAGGATCGACTAAACATGCAATAAATAAGATTATATTAATATTTTCTTTTTATTTTTTTAAGAAAAGGCGCAGATTAAATGAACCTGTTTTTGTAAATCTCCACAGACATAAAGACCTATTCTGTTCAGAAATAAATCTAGCTACACCCTTCCAAGTCCTCGATTCGTCCCTGTCTCCACACCTACATGCGTCAGTACATCATATTTGCATACGCCACACTCGAGTTATGTCATTGGCAATATTAGCTAACCTTACCAAATAACGCCAGGAAATGTGCATTGAGTATTTGCGTTAATGATAAATCTACGTATATTTGGAAAGATTTCAAACAATGAATTCATTTTTATTTAGATTAATAAATAATTATGGAATTGCTAATAATTACGCTGTATACGAATCAAGTTTAAAAAAATGAGTGGTTTTGTTAAGATTTTCGGAGTCCTCCGATATTTACCTATTTATAGAATTATTATCGCGATTTTTACCCAAAAAACATCTGCTTGACATCCAGTCATCAAATTAATAAAATCTCAAGCCCGGCGCAATACTGCAAGATCTCTAAACAACATGAGCGATTACTGCGTTCATAGGTATGAACGTTTTGATAAAAAGTCTTTGGTGGTCATATAGACATCCGTCATCTAGTTTAGGACTCTGTAAAGTATCCGAAATTTCAGGAATTAAAATAATGTATAATATTATACGCGATAAAATCCGTTAAAAGTGTTTAAGTGGCAGCGATTAATAGCGTAATAAAATCCTAGTAACAAAATGTTGAAATACGACAGTATTAAGGCATACGTAAATAACGCATAACATAAAACGGCCCTCCGGATACTTGGAATTCGTTTCAAGATTATGAAACATTATAAAATTTTATGGCATCTGACGAAAATCATTCAACTTAGGTGATTCATTTACATAAAATTTATGCGACAAGTTACACATTTCGTACATACCACCTTAAGAACAAGGTTATGTAAACAATACGCACCTGAATGAAAACAACAACCTTTCAGACGCACTGAATTTTCACAAAACTTCTTCACTGACACTGAAAATATCGCACAATTAACTAATTAGCTCTATTATGGCACATTAATGACTATATGGACGTTTTTCACAGTCTTTTCATTGATGAAAAGTTGGCGAAACGTATCGCGATCGATCGTTTATGATCAATGGTGTGGATCGTGCGCGCTGCGTGCGGGACAGAGAGGCTACGACTATACCGCGACATGCGCGCACGCAGAGAGCGCGGAAACTTCGCAGAGTGGGGGCGCTAGGACATGAAAAATTGCGTGGAACCTTGCCGAAGGACACGCGGAGTAACATACAACAAGTAATGTTTAAGACAGGTGTTGAGTTAATTATTAAACGTTTAACAGAAGAATAAACTTCACAAAAAATATGGAAATAACGAGTTATATAAATATTATACTATCCGCATAATTATATCATGACATAATCACTATAATAACCTACGACCCGTCAAAAATAAATAAAGATTTTTTCTAAGAACTTCTACAATTTTGATAATGCTTATTTCATGACACCATCACCGTAGACCATTGACCGCGCATCCTTTAAAAATATTTGGTGGCCTTGAAATGAGTTACAACTTGTTTCATAGATAAACTCTTCGAACGTGTCGCTCGTGACGAAACCACAACGAAATGTAGTCAAGATATTTTGGTAAAAAATATATATTTATTCGGCTTTACTGAGAAACTTTAGTTAAGTAATCAATGCTTAAATTTGTTCGGTCGCGTTTTCGCGCGCAACAATTCCTATCGGAGAGTTGTTAACGCATTTTAAGCATTGAGTAACTTAATTAAAATTTCTAAGTGAGGCAGTTTTTGTTCTATTGCCTGTTTAAAATCTCAGATCATTCATACAAGAAATATATGGCAAGGTAGCGTGGTGGAGGCGAACGCTGAATGTTTGTGAAAAATTTGTAGGTATGTGATCCGTAGGTAAGGTACTTACCGTTTTTGCGTTAAGCGCTATAGAGGTTTAACGATTTTTTTTATGAAAAATGGAGACATTTGAGCAGGAACGATAATTATACTAAGGTTTATCTCCCTTGTTCGTCTGATCTGAGATTGATGATATGAAACAGAAGTCTTCAATAACCTATTCCACAAACGAACCAGTTAATAACGCGAGTAAGCAAAATGCCATTTTACCACCGCAGTTCAAAACGTATATCAGGAACTTCCATTAGAAGCCTTCAATCTTATTAAGAGTCCTGCCGACTACACGAGGGCTAAGCTCCAATATAAGTATTTCCCAACATTTATATCATCGACATTTCGTCTCATCGTCAAACACTGGCGATCTCAGTATTATGACATCTGTGTAATGTTAATGCAAAACTACGCCCACGGTCCGTCGCCTCCGTCCGGGCTCAGACCTGATAAATATGAGGGAGCCGGTCCTCCCACTGGCCTGCTGCGCCATCAGGTTAATGGAATTAATAATTCTGAGACTAGTTTTGGTGCACTTTTGCTTTAGCTATCAAGTAGCGCCTGGGTAAGGGCCAGAACATCGGGCGCAGCGATCTTGCTCGCGCATTTGATAGTTTTTTTAAAGATATAAAATGCCTGTACTTTTTTAAAATGTGCTACGGTTTTTACTAGGTCTATATTTCAAAATATATGGAACAAATCATTCTAATAATATTTTTAATAACGACCAGAATAAATTAAATGAAAAAAAAATACTTGTCCGCTAAAAAGTTGTCTCTATCTTTACGAGTCTACACGGCTATGTAATTTTTTTTTCTTTGTTATTGCAGATTACAACTTGAATGATCCGTACCGTAGCTGGAGACTGCACGTGGTAGAAAGAAGTATCGGAAGCCAAGACTCATTGTGGCTCCGTGATCTTTTTTAGTTTACTTGAAGATTTTAGGCTGGATATTCTCTATGAATAAATAATGAATAAGTTGTGGATTCAAATCATAACAGTGGGCGATGAAGGAAAACATCGTGAACAAACCACAGCATGGTGGTAGAGCACCTCAGATCAGACAAATAAGGCAAATATGATAAGGTGACGTGGCGGGTGCTAACGCATCTGTCCTAAATCAGGCTTAATGTATTTTGTCCAACTCACCCAGCAGACGACCTTTTCGCCCTATTTTGGCATGAGGACTATTATAGTTAGTTCATTGGTGTCGCTACAAATTTTTAGTGAATGTGAAAAATTTGTAGGAAAATGAGCCGTAATTACAGTTTAGCGGTATAGTGAAAAAATATATAATATCACGAACGATAATTGTACTAAAGCATATCTCCCTTGTTTATCTGATCTCAGTTGAGCACTTTCTAACGCCCGGCCGACCCTCAAGTTGAAAATCTGTCGCCAAGAATGTGTCGGTGTGTACTGCGATCACACCGTCACTAAACATCAGGTGAGCTATTGTTAATAACCTAGCCTGACAACTATTTAAAAAACTCTTGATGAAAATACCTATCTGACTTCTAAACAGCACTTACCTACCAAAAATGGAAAAATGGATGATAAAGGCTAGTGTTGCAGGTGTATATGGTGGTTACACAAGGTACAAGGCAGTTTCTGCTTACCATCAAGCGGACCGCATGCTTGAATGCCGCTCTTTTTATATGTAAAAAACTGTTGGGAATCTCAATGGCAGCATCAGCGAAGGCAACTTGATGCTGAACAAAACGAATAAATAATTCCTGAAGCATCATAATTTTTATGCACATGATTTGTTGTTCAGTGCCAACTCTTGTGTGGTCTTTTAATCAGAGCTTTAGACAGCTCTGATTAAAAGACCACACTATTTCACTAAAACGATCTTTTAACATCAAATTCCAAGATTCACACACAATAGTTCGCATACTGTTGTAAATAGTTCGCACTATGCCTCTACTTTTTGCGCGTCAAATTAATAAAAACCAAGGCCCACCCACGCCCGTAAAACCTATCTCTATTATTCGTCATTATTTCCAAGGCAAAAAAATATGTTTTGATCAAATCGAAGGACAAATCCATTATGGTCTAAACGCACTAAGATACAACGAACATACAAGCTTGTGTGAAAACAAAAGTACAGCATAGATAAAACTTATCATTAATTAAATCATTAACAAAAATAATGTCATCACAAACTCCAGATTAGACCAAGTAGAACCACCATAGAAGAAAATTACTATATATACTAATCACTGATCACTTTTGCTAGGTTATTGAACGTAAGACTGAATCAGGTACTCGAAATACAGTGAAATATAAAAAGTTTTTTTTTTTTAGCTTTTTGCAATGTTAGTATTTGTCTGAGCAAATATATGCTTGGACAGAGTTTAAATGCCACAGTTTTTTTTTTTCCTCTCCTGAAAGGATTTTGGAGTCGCAAATCATGCGCATTTTCAGTGACGATTTTCATCCAATTTTTTAAACTTAATGAGTTTTTGTCCTATAAACACGTATGAGTATTTTTCTAATAAATTAATTTCAAAAATCAATCTTACCGAATCTAATTTAAGCACCATCGAGTAATTTATCCTCAGCATCATTATGTCTGTCTAGTTTGTCTGTTCTATGATGATTTACGAGCCAAAAAACAGTGATTAGTGATAAATATAAAACTACAGATTAACAGGAAGAAACGTAGGATTAAGTTATTAAGTTTGATTTTGTTTTTTGTTGTTACATCATTTAAGGCTAAGGTTTGAATCAGTTTATTTTTGTCTCTAACTAATTATAAATATTTCAGCATTATGATTTTAAACTAAAAAAAACAGAGTCCTCTACACCTAAAACAATGACAGCTTCTTTCTGTAAATCGAAGTGTTAGTAGTACTCAGATTTATAAAATAGAAAACGAAATAAACGGACTAGATGAAGCGATACAAACAAATCACTGCTATTATACTCAAACCAACTTATATTAAGAGTTCGCCAAATGAATGAGCTAGATTTTCTCTGGGAGAATATCAATATTGTTCAGAAACAACGATAGTGGCTCTCCCATCAACTCTAAAGATAAGTGTGTTGCTACTCCCGTAGAGAAAGAATCACTGAGTCAGTGGTCCCATTTTGTCTTCTGTGGTCCTTTTATGAACCCCGCAAATGGACATGGGAGCTATCTTGATGGACCGTAGCCAAGCGATAAGCTTGAGAACACATTTCATTTGCAATTTAAAGACGTACATGTCATCTTCGAGGCGTGCCTGCGTTTGTGCGCGGGTTATGATGTGCGGTGGCAATTTAACCGGCGTTTATCATCAACTTTACATCACTGCATTACTCGAGACAAGTTCAAGGATATTGCGGAGAATATGACATTGCCTTGACATTGTCAGTTTTTAACTTAGATTTGACCAGACGATATTTTAATTTGGTCTTCCGGAGAGCTGCTTCAAATGAAAGATGATTAGAGTTTTCAAAGGAAAACAAAATACTGATAATGTCCTGATGGGTATTGTAGGTGTCCATAGAGAGCGGTGACCACTAACTATCAGGTGGCCTGTGACTTTTTTGCTACTAATACTTTAAAAAATTACAATATATTATGTAGATACTACGTGTACGTAGTCCTCCTTGTGGCTCACAAGGTAGGGCTGGTGCGGCTGCCAATTCGGCAGAGCCAGTGGTTATATATTTGGGGTCGAGACATCGGGCCGTTGGGGACCGGGAGCTCATCTCAATTTTCAAAAATCTTTCAGAGCGCGTGGTTAGTGTGACGCGTGACCAAAATGCTTTCGTGTTTCTGGCTCAATGCATAGGCATTGCTATTCTGCGTAGTAATGCCGCCATGCTGGGTACGCTGCCAGCTGGTAGTGGGCTTGAGCATTTTGATTGTCTTTAGACCTTCAACAGTCCATGGGCAGTCTAACTGTTTTTGTAGTGTTAGTATTATCCAGGTATTATCTTGTATTTTGATTGGTTAATAAAGGCACTTGCCCGTAATTTTTTAAAGGTTTATTATGTCTGTTTCAATTTTACCTACCTCCTGTAGCCTAAATGGTTTGTCAGATTTTGAAGTGCATAATATCGTCAGGCCCCAAACCACAGACTAGGTAAAACTACTACGTAGCCCCAAACATAAGTGACGTGATCACGACCACAAAGCGCTATGATTCCACTTTTATTGTGCGAACTGCTAGTCTGTGGAATGCGCTACCTGAATGGGTGGTTTCCGATAGTTACAATCTGGGTGTCTTCAAGTCAAGGGTGAATCGGTTTCTTCTAGGCAAGCGTGATCCATCGTAGGCCGCATCATCACTTAATATCAGGCAAGTTGGAGGCCAAGCCCAAACCTATTTCATTATTTAAAAAAAAACTGTCAAATTTTCATTCTGCGTAACCTTCTACTTGTCGTGCGTTGTCCGTCTGTCTGTCTGTCTGTCCGTCTGTCGTCAGGTATTAGATACAATTTATGCGAGTTTTAATAGCGTGCTATATTCTCAAGAGTTATATTTTCCTCGTAAAATCTGCTTCATAAAATAGTCATTAAGTTGTGATTTCTACCTACTGATCCTGGAGTTATGTGGCCATGATTCTGTGTCATTAGAGAAAGTCCAAATCCGCAATTTTAAAATTGTTCAGCAAACTATGGAAAGAGTTATGCTCGGGAGTCTTTATCTGAGGGTTCTTATCTAGAACGAAGTAATTTACCATAGAACCAATGTCACTGAAATCATCATTATCAGCCTATCATGTTCTCACTCCTGGGACACAGACCATCTCTGCAGAGAGACAGAAGTTGGACTCTGATCCACCATGTTGGTGAATGTCATATGTCTTTGAAACTTTTTGAGTTTCTGGGGCATACCGGTTTCCTCGCGATATTTTCCTTTGTTTTTAACCTACCCTAACTTTTTTGCAATAAAAAAACTAACCTACCCTAACTTTTGTTTTAGTCAAAATATCTAACCTAACCTAGTCTAACTTTTTTGCAATAAATAATATAACCTAACTTATCCTGACCTAACCTAACTTTTTTTGCAATAAAAAAATCTGACCAAATCTAACTTTTTTTTGCAATAAAATAACTCTAACCTAACTTTTTTTGCGATTAAAAACCAATAGGCTGTCTTCTGGCTGATCATTATCATAATGATGATAATTGGTTTTTTTTAATCTCAATCGGCTCCATCGGCTTTAATGTGGGGTTCTTCAAAAAGACTGTGTTAACGCTCTTTACAAATATATATTTTGAATAGAGTCTGTAAGGGTCGGCAATGTATCTGTGATGACCCTGGTGTTGATCCATAGCTTGTTTGCTACCTATGGCCTAAAAAAAACGTGGTAACCCTACTGAGACAGAACCTTATTCCGACAGTGTTGTGGTTTGTCGGCGTGTCTGTTATATTTTTTGGTAAGTTTTTTGACACAAAATGATTTTAAAGAAATTAATATGGCGCTACAGAACGAGTTCTGCTGCCTCATTGGACGTGGGTAGACTTTTTTATTGCGTTCAGTATACTATGCTTAGTTTATTTTTAAGAGATTCAATTATGGTTAAAGATGATTGCGATCAAGTCATTATTAAAATATTAAACAATCTATATTATTTTTGCTAACACATTTATGTTATGTAACGTAGATAATGTGCTATTTCTCACCCAAGGAGTTTTAATGCCAACGTGAAAAAAATCGTGTCGCCACGCCACATAGTGTGACCTGGGTGTCCTAAAACTGCGATCAGACCACAGCCACCGGAGGATGGGCAGCAGCGATGTGGCAGCAGCGTCCTATTATACATGGTAAACGTACTGCAATCCCCAAGCGAATTATGGAAACACCCCTCTCTGAGGGAGGCCTTTCTTCAGACGTGGACGTTTATTGGCTGATGATATGTGATGTGTGTGCTGTTAAGTATAATACTCAATAACGTAATAACGTGAATGTGAAATAAACGTGAATAGAGATGTAATATGGTAAAAAGTGTATTTTCCTATATTATTTTCAAACTTCTTTGCTTTCTAGTATACTTAGTTATAGAAACTTCTTGTAATGTCTCCACTTCTTTACTGAGGCACTCGACTATAACTCGACTCAACTATAACTCGACTCGACTATTTACTGTGCATATGACATGTAATGATTATCGTCTAGAATAAAAAAAAACACTAACACTGGCAAAATAAATAAGATGTCTGGAATATTAAAAAAAAAGTATGTCATTTTGGTCTACAGATTTGAATATTTTCACAGTTTATTGCGATGTTCAAACTATTTGAAGGTACCGATTGCGTATGGCTATTTCAAAGGTATCTATTTTGCTATTTATAGCCACAACAGACAGCAACATGCCGATTCAACCTCATTACTTATTCGGACATCAAAACTCGTTGCCGATTATTACCACACAATCGAATCTAAACAACGTACCTGCTAGTTTAATTAGAAATGAGTATCGATGTATCGATTAAGCGTTGCCTCGGGTGTGTGGTTTGTCTTTTGCAATAATTTGGTAAGGTAGGGGCCAACTTTCGCCCACTACGCCTGTTTGATCAAGAAAATTCTTTCAACAATTAATGTGTAAGCAAAAATATCTTATATCGTCATTGTGTAGGTATAAGTGATGTCGGTAGATTGTAGTATGCTTGTACTATTTTTGTACTTAAATACACACTTGGGTTAGTAGTTGCAGGTGACTCGTTGCAATTGTTTGGTCAGCTGATGAAAGATGCGACACACTTCGGCTGAGAGACCCTACTAACATAGTACTACTATGTTACTAATAGAGGTGTGGTGACTTCGTAACCTTTATGTATTCTTCTTGGCTTTGACTTTACGACACAACGTGTAATTATAACAAGCGTAGCACCGCGGTTTCAGTCGTAGTTTAAAGTTTGTCACTAAATCAAAAGTTTGAGTAAAAGCTAAACATATTTGAATGATATTTGATATAATGGCTTTATACCCTGGATTAATAATTTTCCTCCATCCTGGAAAAATCATGATTCCTGTAGAGTAATGGCTTAACCCGCGGGGCGCCACTAGTATCATAAATTTTACTCACAGAATTAGACCCTCCTACACCCATGTCAAGTACGTCATTCAAAAATTCTAAACGAAAAACTAGAGGCTACTTTTGTTACGATAAAATTAATTTGCTCACATAAACAATAGGTGTTAAATACTTCCCGTTGTTTTTATTCGCGCTACACGTCATTATCAATCACTAGGTATAGGTACACAAAAGTTGTAGGTAACCATATTCGTAAATATATCTACGCTTAGTCTGACGCATAAAAGAACCTACCTAGAAATGTGGGGGTGGATCAACTGGCATTGACGGCAATTCCCAACTCGTCAACAGCAGTTGCCGAGTGGTTTTTACTACCAGCGGCAATGCAAGAGATATATGCTTCTAAGTACATATATTGTTTGAGCCCGCTCATCGGCCAGAGATATTTCATTCACACATTTTCAACGTTTTTGAAAATAAAATATCACTAAATTACGCAAAATCTTTCAATAATTAACGGCCTTACTTATAAATTTTACTGCGTTAAGCAATGCAAATGTGCGAGCTTTGGTGAAAACTAGCCTCTGTTTCAAAGCTTAGTTAAACTACCTATGATCAGTTAATTTTTGCTAGGTGCTTCATGACAAAAGAGGAGAAGCTTTTGAAAGCTTGGTGATAAATACGACACGCCTACAGATAGTAATTTTGCTTATTTGCTTACCTATTCTTCGATTTCAAAACATTGCTGCCGTAGCTTCCAATTTGCTATAGTCTATAAAATAGTAACGCAATACGCCTAAATAGGAGTGAGCAAAATGCCAATCGTCCTACTTCAGCCGCTGCCGGGCCTTGTCCGCCCACTCAGGACGGTATTGCCAATTTTAAAACAATAACCATATTCAATGTGAAAAATGTGACAGAAACTTTCGTTTCACGGCCTATAACTTGGGCTTGGTCTCAATTTTCTGGATTTTATAACGCTGCATGGACCGATTGAGATTTCATTTTATTTTACCGGTCTTGTTTAGTGATGGGTCTAGTTACTGCGTAAAGCCGGGTCCGCTGCGGTATGTTTTCGTGTTAGCTAACACACTAACTGTTAGCTAACACCAAAGCACTTTTCGTGTCAGTAACATGTTAGTGTGTTAGCTAACACGAAAACATGCCGCAGCGGACCCGGCTAAACAATATTCAAAATGTAAATTGAAAGCTTTTTGCACGTTTTTTAGAACTTGTCTCTAGGTTCCAAAAGGTTTCATAAAAAAATTAAGCTTTCTTAGAACAAATGTCTCTAGGTTTCAACACGTTTCATTAAAATTTGAAAACTTTATTAGAACAACTGCAATACTTTTTAATGAAAGCTTTTGCATATTAGAACAAAATGTCTGTAGGTTTCAACCCGTTTCATAAACATTTGGTAGCATTGGCAAGTTTACTAGAACAAATGTCTCGTTCCAACAGGTTTCATTAAAATTTAAAGCCTTTGTATGTTTATTAACGTATTTGTATCTAGGTTCCAACAGGTTTCATAAAATGGGGAGCTTTTGCATGTTCATTAAAACAAATGTCTCTAGGTTCCAACAACAGCAACAGACATACAGCTTTAGCTTAGAAATAGGCTTTGTAACAATAGTAGGCTTAGTTCCCTTGGGTACGAAACCCTAAAAACAAAAATATTAACTAGAAATTATTTTTCAGCTTAGCCACGATTTTTCGTAACCGCAGCGGAGATCGTGTCAGTTTATGAAGGTAACAGGCCTAGCCCACAGGCCTAGCCGGTAGCCATAATCGGTGCCAATATTGAAATAGCTCAAACTTAATAGCTCGTAAATAGAGTTTGGAAATTGGCAAATTAAAACGATAGGACCGAATGGACTGAGTAATAGATAAATAACGCATCCTGCACACTTAATAATAATTTTCAGTCAACTTCAAAAAAGGAGGTTCTCATTTCACTTTAGTTTTGGGGTTCCGTACCCAAAAGGAGTCAACGAAACACTATTATCAAGCATACGCTGCGTATCTGTCTATCTGTCCTACCTTTTAACGGCTGTCCTATCTTTTGAACCGTAATAGGCAGCTTTTTGTGCCTTTATTTAATGTATTCATCATGTAATGTCTTTTCTGTCGTGTCAATAAAGTGTTGTTGTGTCAGCTTATGTTTTTACTATTGTAAATTAAATAAATAATAAATATTCGGGTCATTTTTGCACACACGGTCATCTGACCCCAATCTAAGCAAAGCTTGTACTATGGCTGCCAGAGACTGATATAAATATAAATTTATATTTTTAAATACATACTTAAATAGATATTTTATAATTTAACACCCAGGCATAGAACAAACACAAACGTTCATCACATGAATGTTTGTTCTAGGTGAGAATCGAACCGACGTCCCCAAGCGCAGAAGGCTTCACTACCAACTAGGCCACCGGGGCAATCATTGTTATGTGACGAAACGCTTCAAATATTGACTTATCATCATTAATATCTTCTACCTCTCCTCTTGAAGGCTGGCCGTCAACGAAGCGAAACCTTGTGCCCAGAGAAAAACCCGCCAAATTTCATCCATTTGCTAATATTTACAAACAAAGGCTTGATTCCAACGCCGCGTTCGAATTTGTTCATCGTTATCAAAATATTAGAGAAAAGTATGTAGTGTGCAGGCAGCTTTACATATTAATATGGAACTGGGTCTGTATCGCATGTAAGAATGTTAGTAAAAAATTATATCGGTAAACTTGTGCTTAGTTAACGATGAATGGTTGCAATAATTTGCTCGGTTACACCCTAATTTTTGTTTGATTTATGGGTACTAATAATTAGTACGTACCCATAAATCAAACAAATATTATAGAGTTAGTAATTCAGCAATTATTGCTTAACACAAACACTCTGCTGTTACTAAAATCTGCTGAAATTCTATCATTAGAAAATATATAGCATCTACTCGTAGAAAGTAGGTAGGTTTAATACAGTATAATCTCACTAATCCGGCACTTTAATAGACCGATACGTCCAATAATCTGGCACCCTCCGCCCGCGCCTCCCTGCTACGCCTATGCGCTCCGACGGCGTCGCCGCGTCGTCTAGCAGTCTAACCTCAAAAGTTATTACGTGCACGTGTGAATTTTAACTGGTTTTTTTTTAGTGAGAATAGGTGTAGATTTATTTATTATTATTTTTTTCTCTATAATCCAGTAATCCGAACATTCCAATAATCCGGCACCCTCTGGTTTTTAATAGTGCCGGATTAGTGAGATTATACTGTATTTAAATTGCTAGGCCCCGCGGTTTCACCCACATTACATATTACCTTGAAGCAACCTCTTTGGTACCAATCGCTACGATATATACGACCGTTAGCAAACTTCACAGCATCATACGCTGGGCTAATCTGAAGATTGTCTGGAAAATTCCAAAAAAATTGTCTAGCCGTTTCGAAGTCCTTAGGGAAAGTACATACACACATACATACATATACACACGTCGCCTTTTATGTTTAGAGATTCTTTAAATTTTTGAGATCAGCCATTTGTGAACCGAATCACGTGTTTATTTTTGACAGACTTAAAAAAAAGCTGAGGTTCTATGTTCCACTGTATATTTTATTTAAAAATAAAATATATTAAAAAATAAAATATACAATGGAACATAGAACCTCCACAAAAAAAAAAAAAAAAAAAATATTCACCGAAGTCTCCGCCAATTATGAATTGATTTTGTTTTTTTTATTTTTTGTTTGGTAGGCCACATACTTCAGAGGTGGTTCCATATACATTTCTTCAAAATCGGTTTAGTAGTTTGGTTTTTAAATCAAAATAACTGAAAAAAATATGTCAACCAAGTAAACAAAATTGCTTATTTACTAATTTTGAAGTCAGTTTTTAATGTGATCAACTAGTTTTAGCAAGTAGATAAACTTTTCGGATCCTACAAAAATTTCATTTACTTTGATTGAGTGGTACTGTCCTTACAAAACATAATTAACATTAACATTTCAAATTCAATTTAAAAAATGAGGGGCCCGAGTGGATGGCAGTGATCTCATTGCGTCCCACACTGGCATTGTTCGTTGTCACTGGTTATTACATTCCTGAGACCTGCAGCTGATCACAAAGGCAATCAAATATGACGAGCATTACTTATGATTATTATTTGATTCACTAAACCAAAGTATATAGTTTGTACAGTAGTATGATTATTTACGGGATATTTACCAAATCCCGTTACCGTGGTCAGGTTGTGAAAGGAGCTCCCGATATTAGCAGTTACATCACCACGTTCACGGGAAGACATATATATAAGCATATAACTGTAGTGAATAACCGTGATAGTTTAAAACAGTGTTACATTTGACTACCCCGGTTGCTCAGTTGGTAGTGAACCTAGTTTGACGCTTGTACCTACGTGTTACATCATTATAAAGACATTTCAAAATTTTTCACTACACGGACTCCTTTTAGGGGATTCGCGTTCGTACACACCAGTTATTTTAAGGCCGAGGACGAAGCACTATTATTTAAAGCGACCTCTGCGATCCCCATATTAGGCTCACTAGGCAAACTTCAAGATTTGTCACAGATTAGAAACGTCTTTGAGCTGCTACAAATATGAATGAGATGTAAGGAAGTAAACATTGAAATACTAAGGCGTTTTTTATGTTTGCGTTTGTTACTTTCACAGACATAACAGACTGAACATGTTTTTTACAACTACATTCGCAAAAACAGTTATGTTTGCATCTCTCTCGATTACACAAAAATCATAATATTCGTATCTCTTTTTGTCGGAACGTCAACATAATAGAAAAAAATGAGCATGTGGTACGGTGTTCCAAGTTGCCATTTTGCTAAGCTGTCAGGAGGCAGACACCGAAAACCACGGCTTGCAAAAATTTGCTAAAATAAAAGTTATTTTTACATATTTGGTTTAAAAGATACGAAAATACTATGGTGAAGTGCAATGTCCTCATGTGTTTTAATTCATCTCATAAGATGCCACCCGGTATAACGTTTCACAGGTAAGTTTCGTGTGTTATAATAGAGATTATTTTGAATTGCAAATTTTTCTTATTATTTTTCATAAACTTTACAATTTGAAGGCTTGGGAAGGTTGTGTTTCTTCCAATTTCATAAATGTACAAGTTTGGTGGGTGTAATAAAAGTTGATAAGTAGTTTTCATTAAAAAAATATTGTTTCGATCATTGTTTGGCGTTTGAGGTACTTAGACATTGTCCAGGGAACGTATTCAGTAGTATAATAATTAAAATAGATGATTCAGCTCGATGTGATTATGATGACATGAACCTTTTTCATTCATAACTAGCTACTTTTCTTAAGTAATGTAACTAAAGTAACTACCTATTGTGGTTCATGTCATATACACCTAGTGATCTAGATGGTGTAATTAAAAGGTTATTTAGACATATTTCAAGTAACAAACATTTTTATTACATTTAAGATTTCCCAAGGATGAAATGTTGAGAAAAGCATGGGTGAAGAATTTGAACCGAGAAAATTGGCAGCCCAGTACAGCAAGTTTGTTGTGCTCAAAGCATTTTGAGGCACATTTGCTCGACCGGACTGGTTTCCGAACAATCCTTAGAGAGTTTGAGGTGTAATGCTTATTGGAACAACAGTTTTCAATGAACAGTCGCTATCACTATCATGAATCTCAAGTTGTACTAACTACATTATGATAACTTGCATGTAATAATTTTCAGAGCGATAACATACCAAGTGAAAAGAAAGCCACAAAAAGAGGTGTTACTGGCAAAAGTGTTCTGCGGGAGCTGCAGAATACCTCATTTCCATCAAATTCAGATCCTGCAACCACATGACACATTTGGTAAATTGTTTTATACAAAAATAAATGATTTGACTTGGTCTGGTGTGTTTGAATATTAATACCCAATGGGAACATCCATAAATTCCATCACATAAAGAGGAGGGGAGGAGGGGTCGACGAAGTGTGACTGACAAGGGCAGGGAGGGGTCGTAAATTTTGTGACGTTACATTTCAGATACAATCTAATAGTATCTGTTAGCACTATTATAAAAGAATGTCCTTGAGTCCGGCCCGCGTTTTGCAAATGTTTGCGTGTAATGTTTATGTAGTGTTTTTTGCATCAATATTTTTGTGGCTTGTTGGTTCTGCTTGGTATTATATGTCTGTGGTTACTTTGAAGTTTTTACCTAAGGCCACCAAATCCCAAAAAGGAGATTCAGTTTTTTAGTTTTGCTAGCGTCGGGGTCGTCCTCGTTGACGTTGTTATTGTTTAGATACACCTATATTTTATGTGGATGGAAAGATAATGTTGTATTGTTTGTTAATATATTTGCATTGAATTTTTGGTTATTGTAATGACGAGTTATATAATTTTGTAATATTTTAATAATTTATCTAATGTCATTGGTTGTACCGTGTTAGTTAAATAAATAATAACTAAACTATTTACCGACAATCAAGGCAGGCTGGTAGGTTCCATAATTTGTGAGCTAGCCTGGGGCCTTACCCCTAGCTCGAAAAGTTGACCCGCATAGGTGTTATTTGTCTAAACGGTACCATCAACTACGATAAGCGGTAGTTATTTGATAGCCGCCAAGCTTTGCTATTTTCACGCACACACGCATAGTAAAACGGATTTTCGTTCATTCAAGTTAGACGCTTTTAAACGATGCAGCTTAAATGAGTTGGTTAATTTTAGGTACCTATCAGGTACTTACTAAAAGTTGGCTCGCAAAAGTGAAGCTAGGGGTAAGGCCCCAGTACATGTACTATGAATACACATTATACATACATTAATTAAATAGCTCATTACATTTGCACGTATTTGCTTGTGCTCTAGATTTTTTCCTGTGTCAAAGTAAATAAATAAAAATAATTTTTCTAACCGAAATATCAGGGAGATAATATTATTATTTTTATGCCATAGATGGCAAACAAGCTGACTTGCTGCCTGAAGGTAAACGATAACCGTCGCTAAATCAATACCTGCAACACCAGGACCATCACAGATACATTGCCGACCCTTAAAGACTCTATTAACAGCCCTTAAAACTATGTTAACTATGTCATAATTCAAGACTACATAAGATTGGTCAATTAGTCGTACTAACAGTAGCAAATTATTTAGCAGATTATTTTCTACCATCACATTAGCCGCCACCGCCTGAAAGCTCATCCACATATCATAGATCAGTGTAAATCACAAAATGTGGAATGACTACCTTCCGCGGTGTTTCCGAAAAGCTACAACATGGGGTTCTTCAAAAGGTAAAGGGTCGACAACGTATAGTTGTGATACCTCTTGTGTTACTAGACATGTATTTATAGGCGACGGTGACTGCTTACCATCAGGCAGCCCGTCTGCTTGTTTTGCCACATATGGCATTTAAAAATAAAAATCCATGCTCGTGTGACTAATTTTCAAAATGTTAGTTGGTACTGGGTAAAACACTCGAAAACACAACAAATCTTTACTCTTTGTACTTATACCATGGCAGTGGTGACTGCCATCAAAGGAGCGGCAGGATGCTCTGCGTCACACACCACCGTTATGACATTAAAGTCTATGTGATTATGGTATCTACCTATCGTCGTCACGACATAGTTCGTAACATACGTACGCTACTTAGAATTATAAGAATGAATACCTCAGAATACGGCGTTGGCTTACCTACTATTTGAACTATTACTTGATACCTAATAAATTAAAATATAATACTCGACTCTGACGGATACTTTTCTCTAAATGTCTTTAAATGGAACCAAATGGAACTTAGTTCCTTACAACGTAGGTATTTAGGACAGGTATACCAGAGCCCTTAGTACAAGTTTTAACTAATTCCAAAATCCTTTACTGCCGATTACTATGGATTTTAGTTCCTACGCGTTTCCGCTAGAGGCACTTTACTAAAATGTATGGAACAATACGTAAACGATTTATTTTTATGGAAAAGTATCAAATCTTATGCTAAGGGCTCAGTACGTGATATCTCAGACTGTATGAACCGCAAAAGAAAATAAACTTCTATTATAGTTCAAATAAGAAAATATCACGGAATAAAGAGTGGAAAATGTTAAGCGACATGAAACATTAAATTACTACTCGCCGCTAGATGGTGCTCAACATTATTTATTTAAGCGCCATCTCTGATACAAGAAAAAATCAAAATAAACGCAATAGATAGCGGTATAATTGGATTTATAAAGTTCTGTTACTCCGCGTGAGGTGGCGCTAGTCATATTATTATGCAAGAATTAATAAAATTATGATTGAACATTTTGTTTTATACTAGACTAGTTTATTTAGTCTTCGCGTTTAGTAAATTTTTCTTTTTATTTGTCAGCATCACTAAAAAGGCATTGACGAAGTACGTGGAAACGCAGACGATGCAGAAGTCATGAAGAACAAACGCCAGGAGGTAACCCAGGTAGAAACACGAAGCAACAGATGCCCAAGTTAAGTAGAGCTGTAATCGCACCACGGGAAGAGAATCAAACGTAGCTGCAAAAGAAACAAAAAAATTGCGTTAACATACATACAGAATACATATAAGTACAACAAAGGTAAAATTTTCCGACCTCGCATGTTCGCCTCGATAGAGAGGTGATTTAGAAAAAATAAGGAAAATTCGGGGGAAACTGAAAGTGCATTTTTCTATGAAATTGAAATTTAGAAAGGGCAACGTTTGTCGGGTCAGCTAAAGCGAACTACCTACTACATACTGCGACTGACTGATTCAACAGGAAATATCTAAAACTACTTGAGACTTGACCTGCGAAGCTGAAATTTGGCAGGTAAGTTCCTCATGGGGCGTAGAGATACACTAGAAAGGATTTTGTTAAAGAGCCAAATTAAAAGGAGAAAATGAGGGTTTGAAGGAATATATACTTTCTTGACGAAGTCGCGGACAGGGGCCTTACGCCCAACTCTACACGCGGGCCCGAATAGGTGCAGTTTGCAAAATCACGCGAACGCGAACCTTAACGCGCCGAGATACGGTCGCGTGATTTTGGAAACTGTGCGTATTCGGGCCCGCGGTTAGAGTTGGGCGTAAGGCCCCAGGTACATAAAACACAGAAATGGCATAGTAGGCAATAGGTAGTAGATTAGGTACACATCATCGCAAAGTAAGTAGGTAGGTACTAACCTAGTAACAGGTAGATAACCTAGACAACAAATACTAATGGTATAGGTGCCTTCCAATATTGTACGTATTAATTACACAAATTGGCATTGGATACAAAGCTCAGACCACAAACATTCACAAACGCTATCAAAATTCACAACAGCACAAATAAATAATTATTCAGCGCTCATATTCCAGCTTTAGAGATCAAACAAAGCAATTTCGGCTTATTTTCAATACAGTTTCAATAACATATCGAAACAATGGCCACTACGAATCCCGCCATTTACGACCGTGTTCCACGGAATTAACATTTTAGCTGAGCCATAAAAGCTCACGCGAGCTCACTAAATATTCAATGGAGATATTTTACTGATATAATAGAATGTAGCATTGTACTTGTTCAATTACAGTATGCCTATGTTGTAATATTCAGAAGTTTCGTAAGGTTCTTTGGAAATGAAGCTTAACAAGTGTTCTTTCAAGCTGGTTACAATAAAAGGCCACGGCAACTTTTTTACGGATAGTAACTAAAGAAAAGGTCTTATTTTTAGGCTTCCGTACACAAAGGGTACAATGGGACCCTATTACTAAGACTCCGCTGTCCGTCTGTCTGTCCGTCCATCTGTCACCGGCTACCTACCTCAAGAGTCATTTACATGAAACTGTTTCTTCACAGTGTCAATCAAAGGTATCAATCTCGGATCTTACAAACAAGGGAGATATGGTAAGGAAGCGTGGCGGGTGTGTTAAAAAGATAAAACTAACCTAAGGCCTTACGGCTACCTGTTACAAGCGATTCAGTTTAAGTGATTGCGAAAAGTTGCGCCACCGCAAACCGTACGCTCGCGTTCGAGTGATTTTGCAAACTGCGCTAATTCGAGCCCGCGGTAAGATTTAGCCGTAAGGCAAAATAATACAAATACACTAGTATAGAAATGCACTAATCAAAGCAACAGTTTTGAAGATTAACTTCCGCAAAGTGACGACTGATTCAGCAACTTCCCAAATTCAAACTAAACAGTTTACCAATAGCGCAAACTTTCCAAACTTCATGATACAGGTTCTCACCACCCCCAGACAACATAACGATTTGCAATCTCAGAAGGAAAGTTCGAAGCCGCAACAATCATAAACACGAAGGGAGCTAACCGCCCGCGTAAACAACACTCGGCACTTCCCCAGAACATTACGATAACAGTTATTCACAGCTCGTGAGCTACCAAATAGGCAGCTGAGTCTGTGAGGTTTCGCAATATTTTTCTCGTGGTAAAGTCACGAAGTGTTAGTGCCTTGTTGGGGCGAAATTAGGTAGACTGGAACGTGGGCGGATGCAGCCGGCCGCTTTGAGATTAGTTAAGTGCATTCAATCCATGATTCAATCTATAGAATTTTGTACGTACCTAGAGTCTGTGAGTGCAACTCACCTATCTGGTACTACGGTACCTATTAGCTAAGAAACTCTTCATGAATCGCGGTTTAAGCGTCATAATATTATGCTCCTGTACAAAAAAACCGACTTTATCGGAACTGGACCAAATTGAAATGGGACCAAACGGGAAGCACCAGCTTTCAAATAAAAATAAAAAATAATCATAGAAATCGGTTCTCCCCTTAGAATAAGTATGTTCTAAGGTTCACCCAGTCAAAAGTTCTGAGGTAACAAATACAAAAAAAAACCTTTTTGGAAGCCGGTTAAAAACAAGCGACTGTAGCAATCTGAGAAGTCACCATAATCCAAATTTGCGATTCATATTATGGGGTGATAGGTAATGTTTTTTATGCCATACCATGGCATGGCAAACAAGCTAACGGGCCCCCTGATGGTAAGCGTTCACAGTCGCCTATGGATACCTGTAACACCAGGGGCATCACAGATTAACAGCCCTTTTGAAGAACCCTATCTTGGCACGGTCCATCATTATATCGAATCGACTTATTATTGGTTTGTTTATAATGACAGAAAAAGTATGTACTTATAAAGAAAATGCTACCACATTATATTATGAATGCTCTCCGGTTGAGCTAAATTAGAAGCCAGCATTTTTGACACGGGTTACATCGACGTAACAAATCATTAAATCATCAAAAAGTTGGCACGCGGGTCCATCCACGGCCTTTTGGAGCTTTATGGGCTCAACAATGTGTACTATATTTGCGCCTTTTGGGGTTTTCTGCTTATTCAACTTATTAACTGACGAAAAAAGAGGACGTTTCTATGTTCCACTGTATACTTTTTATGTATGTTCGCCGATTTCACCGCCAACTATTGACCGATTTAAAAAAAAATGCTCGGTAGGGTATACTTTCAATTTGGTCCCAATGTCACCAAGTTAGGATCTGATGATGGGATCTCAATGAAATCGAGGGCAACCCTTACATTTTATAGGCACTTATTATGTTTTTCTTAAATTTTTGAAGTCGGTTTTTAATGTGATCCACTTGTTTTCAAATTCACTCTATCTCAATGAAAATAGATTTTATTGTCGATCATACTCTCTAAAATAAACTAGCTATCTGCAGTTTTACGATACTTTTACGACTACACAGAACTAACTGACGAGAATCTTTGAATGCAAATATGCACGCAATGTTATTTGATATCTACGATGGGTAGGTAATACATATTTGCATTGAATACCTTTCGATATGTTACCACAGGTCTTTAGAATCAGAATAGATGCCGAAAGTTCTGCTACTTTGCGTGTCTGTGGCCTGTCTTAAGTTGTATCGTTGCTCCATTTTAATTCACTTCGATTTCTGTCGTCTTGGCGGTAGTACGTCAGACATCAATACAAAAAGGTCAAATTGCGCCATAAAAACTCTTCTACCAACACCATCAAACTAAGTTAAATCGCATGTCGTTAAAATAAAATTTAACTTAGCTTCCAAAGTAGCGTTAGATTCTTGCGGTTTTACTGTGAGTAGACTTGGGTATTCCGATACGTTAGATAAATTCAAAATGAAAAGCCTTGAGGGTCAAAGAAGTATAACAGATTTATACACGTTGTACAAGAGTATATCTGGTGCTCAGTTCAATTTCCAGATTTTCCAGTTAACTTACATGCCAACTGCCTACAATAATGTCTCTCGGAACAGTCTTTTAAATAACTCCATAATAATATATAGAATGTGCCGTACATTACGATGACTTGACTGATTTTGCTTACTGGTCTAATTCGAGCCCGCAGTTAGAGTTAGGCGTAAGGCCCCTGGTGCAAGAAACTAGGTAGATACACCTTACCGTCCTCTGGAATTCAAAACATGACCTCAGAAATTAATATACATTTTACCAGTTATATTAAAGGTGAAGGCTATTACTGTACGCTCATAAATTGAGACGTCATGTGCTTAATAATAATTAAATTAAATTGCAGGCAGACATCTGACACTAGGTATATATTTATTAAATAACTACGTGTGTACCAGTTACTTTTTATATCGAAGGAATATAAACGTTCGTTCTGACTAGTATAGGGTTGCCAAACAGTATTAAACTGTTTCTATTAACCTCTAGGTATATACTGTTTAAAAAAAAAGTATGCAAAATACTGTTCATAGACAATACAATAATTATAAATATAAAAAACCGACTTCATAAAAATTTCAGATCTAGACCAAATTGAAATGGGACCACACGGGAAGGTCCAGTTCTGAAATTTTTATGAAGTCGGTTTTTTATGTTGATAATTATATGTTTATTCTTTTGGTACTTACACATGAATATCATGAGACAGTAGAAAGCTATCCCGTAGATACAGTTGGGCACAGCGAACTGAGATTCTTCTGGCACGATACCAAATCCTTTGGAATATCTGTGGGAGAGTGGGAGACATAAATATTTCGAAAATGTTAAGGTGCTGGCGGTCAAACGCAAGCTTATTAATTAATAAAAAAAATGTATCTACTTATTATAAAATGCTAACTTTAAATTCAACCTAAATTCAAAGAAAGAACCAATTTTTGAAGTTCAGAAATGATAATTCTCAGTTGATAATGATGCGTAACTTTTAAATATTAAGGTAAGTAGGTATACGTACAGTAAGTACGTACCTATACCTACCTTTATATATACTTACTTAAAATTTGAGGCCTAGAAAGTATTTATACACAACCTAACAACTTATACTTACCATGGAATCCGTGGATGGGCCTCGGTTTACATCTCCATGAATAATTATCAATATAAAAAACCGGCCAAGTGCGAGTCGGACTCGCGCACGAAGGGTTCCGTACCATTATCTATAAAAACGGCAAAAAAATCAAGTTTGTTGTATAGGAGCCCCCCTTTAAATATTTATTTTATTTTATTTTAATTATTTATTTTTAAAGTGAATAACATAACTCAATATTCTATGAATATTTCAAGCGTTTACCTGTTGCCGTTATCAATATCGAGCAAAAACGAGCAAAAAAAACACGTTTGTTGTATGGGACCACTTTCGACTGGGTGAACCGATTTTGAAGATTCTTTATTTATTTGAAAGCTGGTGCTTCCCGAGTGGTCCCATTTCAATTTGGTCCAGTTCTGACGTTTTTATAAAGTCGGTATTTTATATTGATAATTATTATAATTTTAAGATAACCATGGAAGTAGACAAACTTAAAGTAGAATGGCCATAATTGCTAAAAGTCGGAAAGAGGGCCTTAACGATAGAATAGACCGCAGTCAAACTCACTCTGAAGTCAACACTCGTGAACAGCTGGCGTACTCGCCGATGTCACACATGGCTTCGTACCCTGGATGAGCTTCTGCAGCCATCTCGACGTAGAGAGCATATGTTGAGATGAGCACGCCAACTAAGCAGGTAAGGATGGTAGCGCGGTCCAGGGTTCTGAACTTCATTATGGAAACACTGAAACACATTTTTATGATTCACTAGCTGCGCCCCGCGGTTTCACCCGCGTGCTGATGAAAATCGGTGATGATGATGATAAAAAGTAGCCTATGTGTTATCCAGGACATAAGCAATGTATATTCCAAATTTCATCCAAATCCATCTAGCCGTTTCTGCGTGATGAGTAACAAACATCCATCCATCCGTTCATCCATCAATCCATCCATCCAAACTTTCACATACATGATATTATTGTGATGATGGCGCATGTCTCCTCAAAACGAACTACGTAAGGACATGGGCGCAAATGGTTAAACTCAGCTATGATATCAATAAATTATCGATCATGGCCCCCAGTAGACGCAACGGGTTCGTCACCAACTGCCCCAACTGCATGGACACCTAGGTCAGACACAACACGTGTGGCCATTTAACTTACAGTACTTCCATTTGTTTATTTACTCTGACAGCTGCAATAACACTGTATTGTAATAAATACATAAAAAGCTGAATAAAAACATTTTCTTTTAATATTTCGCTGAAGTATATCGGGTACCTGCTTCGGGCTCGCGCACTGAGGATTCCGTATCACCACATAACATGATAGCTACCTAAGTACAAAATAGTAGTGCAAAAGACAACCTCTCATCAGCGCCCAGGTGGTCACCCATCTAAGTACCGACCGCGCCCGACGTTGCTTAACTTCAGTGATCGTACGAGAACCGGTGGTGAACAGAAATTTGTCACCGACTCGCACTTGGCCATTATTTATTATTCATTGTATTACTTTATATAGTCATCATCATCAGCCAGAAGAAGTCCACTGCTGAACATAGGCCTCCCCCTATAACCTGCACACTGAACGACATCCTGCCATCTGCGTCCACTGAATGCCCGCGACTCTCACAATGTCGTCGGTCCATCTAGTGGGCCTACCTACGCTGCGTCTTCCGGTTCGTGGTCTCCACTCAAGAACCTTCCCCAACGGTTATCAGTTCTTTGAGCGATGTGGTAAATACAAAAATAAAAAAAGACTTGTTCTATGGGGACCTCCCTTTAGTTTTTACTTTTTGACTTTATTATTATTTCTTAGTTAATCCACCGTAGCAACATATTCTGTGAAAATTCCAATTGCATAGCTATCTATTACGGTTCGAAAGAGGAAACATAGACATCGTAGGCTACAGAAAAGAAATATTTTTTTGTTTTGCCTCGCTTTTCTTGTCAATTATCGTCTGCAAGCTATTGATTTGCGACAGATGCTAGATTCTCGTAATTAAAACCCCTACAAGTACTTAAGTACCTACTGCCTAAATAAAATCCCAACTAATAATCTTAAAATCAATTCACACGCACTTCAAACAATTTTATTTCCGAGGGGAGCCGGCGACTGCCGTTGCTCGAAGGAAGAAAAAAATACAAAAAATCATATAACCCGGTGGTCGTAAGTACGATTCTTTTTACCACCCCTTGATAGCAACACGTTCGCCGGCAGTATAAAAATTAAAAAGAAAATAACCAAAGCCGTTCGGTTAGCGGTCTTTTATTACCATAAACAACTAAGACGTACCTAATCGTATTAGTACTTGGGCCAACACACTTTTAGTATAAATATTAAACGCGGAGTAAGTAGAGCTAACTTTCGACTTCTGCTTTTGTTTTCAAACCAAAGCAGGTTATAGAGCAAGACTTGCGCCTAATAGTAAGAGTCATCAAAACTAAATCATGTCCTGTGGGCGACAAACACTGCAATGCCATATGTGTAATAAATTTATTACACATCAATGGCAATGCAATGCTGCTAGGCCCCGATTCTACTAAACCAATTGTTTTTCAATTGTTAATGAATTGCCAATTTTTTTTTACTTTTGACACTTTATCGATATACCAAAAATGTCAAATTTTTGAGGCAATTCATTAACTATTTAAAAACATTTGGTTTTTCACTTGTGAGATTTTATCTAGGTATACCAAAAGTGTCAAAAGGGCAATTTTTGAGACAATTCATTAACAATTTAAAAACAATTGGTTTAGTAGAATCGGGGCCCTGTACTCTTAAACCCAGAACCCTGAACTGAAGTAGATTCCTTGGGCCAAAGATTTCATACTTATACTTCGCCTAGCGCTTATTAAATTGCTTTCTGAGTTGGGACCGGCCATAGAAACTGTTATTTTGTTGCTATTAACTCGTAATTTAATGTCTGTATTGTATCTTTTGTTTCTGTCATAAATAATCTTTTTTTTCTTCCTTATTTTTCATTTCTTTCAAACGTAGATATTTAAAAATGAACTCCTATTTCTCTCTAAATGGCTGGACAGATTTGGTTAACTTTAATCTTGAAATATTTGTGTAAGTTTAGAGGAGGTTTAAACGGTGACTAAACGGCTGGACCGATTCGGATGAAATTTCGTGTTCCTGGAGCCGGTCATAGTAGCGAAGGTCGAGCTCTACGCGTACGAAGAAGCGGGTATCAGCTAGTATTATCTAAAAATGGTCGTGCATTTACACTATGCAAAAATAACAAAAATAAACTTGTCTCTCAATCGTAATTGATGCTATGTAGTATGTAATTAGTAGTTTCAATATTTTTTCTGTGATTACACTGTTGTTTTTTAGGGTTCCGTACACAAAGGGTAAAACGGGACCCTATTACTAAGGCTCCGCTGTCCGTCCGTCCGTCTGTCCGTCCGTCCGTCCGTCCGTCCGTCTGTCACCAGGCTGTATCTCATGAACCGTGACAGTTAGACAGATGAAATTTTCACAGATGATGTATTCCTGTTGCCGCTATAACAACAAATACTAAAAAATTTAATAAAATATATATTTATGGGGGCTCCGATACCACAAATGCGTTTTTTTGCTCGTTTTTGCCCGATATTGATAACGGCAACAGGTAGACGCTTGAAATATTCACAGAATATATAGTTATATATTTACTTTAAAAATAAATAATATTAATATTTAAGGGGGGCTCCCATACAAAAAACGTGATTTTTTGCTGTTTTTATAGATAATGGTACGGAACCTTCGTGTGCGAGTCCGACTCGCACTTGGCCGGTTATTTTTATTACTGACTTAGACTGACGTAAACATTTATTCACACGGTTACCGGCTTTTGTTACTAGATACATAAATCTATTTTAAGTATTTATTTCAAAGATTTCATACTTATACTTCGTACATAATAATAATAAGTATATAATCTTAGATTTATTTATTCCATGATAGGTGAGCACCATGTAATACCTACTAGTTTTATTGATAATTAGCTAACATCTTCCAGACCAGGTTCCCTACATCAACCTGACAACTTCTTTTTTTATCGAATAGATATACGCTTAGCCAACAACTCACCTGATGGTAAGCGACGGTGTGGCTGATGGTAAGCGACGGTGTGGCAGAGGACGGAACACGTGAATCTAGAAGAAATCTATTCACTCTAGCCTTGAAGAAGCCTAGATTGTAGTTCTCAGCAAACAAGGAGGACGGCAGGGAGTTCCATTCTTGGGCAGTACGTATCATAATAGAATATATCGGCGGTTTTTTAAAGTTTCCATCTATACTTGTTTTTTTTCCCTTTAGACAAAACAAGAAAATTATAAAAGGTTTTGTTTTCCTTAAAAAAATATAATAAATCAGAAACAAAACAGGACAGATTTACAGTTTGTTGTCGATTTCGATAAAACCACATTCTATGACAACCTGCTTCAATTTAACTGTGAACGACTCTGTTGCTGAGCATGTGGTATGTGATGTGAAGGCCGTAGGTACCTACCACAGTAGAGTTTTTTTTTCTAGCTACGAAGGGTTTGTGGGGGTTTATTTATGAAGAAAAAATATCATCATTCACCAGTATCAGCCTATCATGTTCTCATTGCTGGGACACAGGCCTTCTCTCAGAGAGAGAGCATGGGCTCTATGCACCATGCTCGCCCAGTGGCCCTAGTACGAGCACTTGCGAAAAAGTATTCGTTCCGTAAACGATAGCAAAATGTAAGAAAAATTGAACAGCGCCTCTACCGTACGTAAAAAAACTGAATTTTTTATACATTTGCTATCGTTTACGGAACGAATACTTTTTCGCAAGTTCTTGTACTAACCCCACGGTGCATATTGATGAATGTCATATGGTTTTGAACTATTGAGGTTCTTGGAAAATATCCGCAGAAAAAAAAACGTTTAGATGACTTACCAGTTTCCTCACGATGTCATGGCATCGAAAACTGCACATCATTCGTTTATATACAAATAATTACCAAATTAAAAAATGTTTTAATAAAAACTACAGAACTAGACCAAATTAAATAGGACCACACGGGAAGCACCAGCTTTCAAATAAAAAAAGAATCATCAAAGTCGGTTCACCCAGTCGGAAGTTTTAAGGTAACAAACAAAAAAAATAGTCGAGTTGAGAACATCCTCCTTTTTGGAAGTCGATTAATAAAGAATAAATAAGTCATTCGTCTGAGGGTCGAGGGCCGAGGATCGATTTATAATTATCATCATAATATCTACAGCTTAACTATATAGCCGCGATAATGCTGCTGCAATCGACTTATCGATATTTATTTACATATAAGCCGATAAACTACTCACGTAATAGTTATTTTTGCTGTGAAGAGCACGATAACACGTCCACAGGGCACGATCTCTCACAGCTGACTGATTGTCGAATGGTGTTGTTATAATTTATTATGACCCCGCTGTCTTGTCTCTTTACGCGATTAATGTTTATTCAAATATCTATGAATTATGTATTAGTTTCAGGGAGCTTTGAATACATAATTTTTTTTCTTTATAAATATAGAAATAGATCTACGTTTGGCCAGTTGGACACCAACATTGTTCATAGATAACTGGTAAGGCAGGTGCCTACCTAGTTACCTACTATATATATCACTGAAGTGAGAATTTTTTCGTTTAGTCTTTTCTGTGATATATATCATTTTTAGGATTCCGTAGCCCGACAAGGAACCCTTATAAATTCGTTCTGTCCTTCCGTCTGTCTGTCCGTCCGTCCGATTTTTTTAAAACCTTACACCTTTAATTATTAAGATAATAGAATGAAATTTTGCATAATAACAGTAATAATATAGATCTCAATTTTAAAAGTATAAAGAATTTATTAAGTATATTGGATTTTAGGGGTGGCACCCGTACATGTGAAATGGGAAAAAAAAACACTCCACTTACTCGTGTTGTTGAAAAGGTCTTTTAAAATGAAAGTAAGGTTTGATACATCACTTTTTTATAAAGTCTATTAGATACTTTGCGAAATATGGCCCGCCAAAGTGGCAAAAATATGGTCCCCCCCCCCCCCCCCACCCTGCAATTCTAAACTATAAGACATAGAAACTTGAGTCTTACAATACAGGGGCCTTACCCCTAGCTCAAAAAGTTGACCCGCATAGGTGTTATTTGTCTAAACGGTACCATCAACTACTATAAGCGGTAGTTGTTTGATAGCCGCCAAGCTTTGCGATTCTCACGCACACACGCATAGTAAAACGGATTTTCTTTCATTCAATCTGTAGGACTCGGTACCCCGGGCGTGATATACACAACACACCAAGATTCCACAGATAAAGTAAAGATTTTAAACCGCCGTGCATCCAGTCAGAGACAAGTTAGACGCTTTTAAACGGTGCAGCTTAAACCTATCCGGTACCTACCAAAAGTTGGCTCGCAAAAATAGAGCTAGGGGTAAGGCCCCAGGGGCCTTACCCCTAGCTCGAAAAGTTGACCCGCATAGGTGTTATTTGTCTAAACGGTACGGTACCATCAACTACGATAAGCGGTAGTTATTTGATAGCCGCCAAGCTTTGCTATTTTCACGCACACATGCATAGTAAAACGGATTTTCGTTAATTCAAGTTAGACGCTTTTAAGAGTGGGCCTAATGGCAGGATAAATTCTGATTTCCCCCGCGCATCTCGCCACACCCAGCGCATGTAAGGATAACAAACACAGGCGGCGCGACGACGCGCGGAACCAAGCTTGCGTACTCGACGTCTGAACTGACATGGACTACCCGTCTCAACAGAGCGATGGTTACTGATCGGTGCAACAAACCGATGCCTCAAGCTTGTGTCACGCGAGACGAAAGACAGCGTATTGCGCGGATTAAAAATGTTGTAAGCGCCAAGTGCTTTCTACTCTCATAGCTTATAGAATAGACAATATTTTTAAAAATTGCCAGGGTCAGCTCTAGGTTATACATGAGTGATAATATTTACATAATTTATTGTTCAATAATATGTACCAAAACAGAATGCAAACCAAAAATGTTGAAAATTAGAGGTAACTTTGTGATGGTTTTCTATCGAGAAAATTTTATCCTACCATGTTTTCTTCAGGGTCGACCTTTACTTATATATTGAAGTTTCCTAACGTATTTATTTTTTTCGATTTTGGACATGATTTACAACTGTGAAAATCTAATCAAAGATTGAAGATTTTGCTTTAGGCCCACTCTTAAACGATGCAGCTTAAATGAGTTGGTTAATTTTAGGTACCTATAAGGTACCTACTAAAAGTTGGCTCGCAATAGTGAAGCTAGGGTTAAGGCCCCAGGAGGTAATTAAATCATGCAGATCCGATGCACACTCGCCGAAATGTATCCAATAATAATAAATGTATAAGCACAGAATACATATAAGTACCTACAAGGTATAAATACATATGTATAGATCTTAATCAAAAGGTCATAGCAACCTTAACTTAATAAATATTTTTTCAAACGTCTACCTTGTTTACTTATCGAAGTAGGTACCTAGTAGGTATCTAGTATTGATCCATGGACTAAAGATCGATGCTTTTTAACACCTAACCTTGTACTTATATGTATTCTGTGACCTAACTGAGAGTTATTTGAGGGATGCCCTCGATTTCCATGGGATCCCATCAGATCCTGACTTGGTGACAATGGGAACAAATTGAAAGTTGGTATGTAATTAGGTACCCACCTATACCCTACCGAACAAACGTTTTTTTTTTATCGGTCAACAGATGGTGGATTATTTGGAAAACATACATTTAAAAAAATACAGTGAATCATAGAACCGTCTTCCTTTTTTGAAGTCGGTAAAAATACTTTTTTTACTTATCACCCGACCACAGAATACATATAAGTACCTACAAGCCCCGACATAATAATTATCAATATTTATAAAAAAACCGTCTTCATACAAATGTCAGAACTGGACCAAATTGAAATGGGACCACACGGGAAGCACCAGGTTTTAAATATAAAAAGAATCATCAAAATCGGTACACCCAGTCGAAAATTCTGAGGAAACAAATATATTAAAAAAACAGGCGAATTGATAACCTCCTCCTTTTTGGAAGTCGATTATAAAGAGGGATGTTATAAGGTAAACGTGTGTATGTACTCGTATATGTAACGTATGTATGTGACATCGTATTTACCTACGATTTTTTTATATTTTTTTTTATGAAAGTGTTGATGTGAGTGTTCTTACGGTTCTTAGCTATGATTCAAGAAATTCTGCTCAGCGATTTGAAGATCAGCGCTTGTACCGGGAATAAAAAAAAAAAACAATTTATACTTGTTACGAAAACTTTTTCAATTTTCATAATCAGTTGCTAAAATGAAATAACTCTCTCGAAACTATGACATTGGGTCATTCGGGTCACTGACCTAATGAGTAGGTGTCGAAAATAATTTTCGGAAACAACGTACAGCTACGTAATAGGTACTAGGTAGGTACCTTTCTATAATTCTTTTGTGAACGCATCCTTACGTTAAAAACCTAAACGTCAAACAATCTATTGCACAAACTTCAATTTATTGCTTTGAATTCAACTTTAACTTTTGTGTGCACAGGAATATTTCTGTGTACAAAACTTGCATGTTAGCGTACAAAAATAAACACAGTTCCTGTAGTTGGAAAACATACTTGACATTTCTTACCAACATTCGCAACAAAATTCATATATCCTGACGTTTCTTCAGTTGCATATCTTTTAATACCTCTTTTCGTCTCACACATATATTAAAAGAATTCAATAATCTCCAAAATATCTTTAAATTATTTTCAAAACTTTCTAAATTAATTATCGTACTGATAATAAAATATTACAACAAGTGTGTGTACGAGATGAACCTATACGCCAAAAGAGTACAGCCGAGCGCCACATTGCCAATGACGCCGATATCGCGGAATGTCGTTTTGTTACGTTGGTAGCGCTGCTTTAGTTCACCATCGCGACCGCACGTAGCGTTGGCGTCGTACAACACCTTTCATTGTATTGACTATTGACTGATTCTGAACACAGAGAATAATGTGTATAGTTAATTTATTGTATTATACTTTTAGTTCTTAATAAAATATATCATAGGATGTGTTAGTATAAGTAGAATAATGCCTCCGTTCACGTGAATGTGAAACAAGACAGCCCGTGGAGTGCTACGCGGCCATTTTACTTGCAATGCGGCAACGGTGTACGATCCGCCATTGGAAACGGCCTGTGTCTTTTTCTGTGTGCAAGATTTTGTTTATCTTCCATTAGAAACGTCGGATAGCCATGTGTGATAAATGTGTAGTGCGGACTTTTGTGTAGTGAAGCGCGGTGGTCGAGTGATTTTCGAATAATGTGCGAACGATGGAAAACGAAGTGAAGCAGCGCAATCAGAGAAACAGGCGAAGGGAGCGGGCACAGCGCATGCAAGCACAGCGAGAGAGCAAAGTTAAGGATGGGGACAGCGGCGAGGACGAGTCTCCGGCGAGAGAGAAGCCGCCTCGCCCTCCGGCCAGGAGAAAAAAGTCGAAAGAGCCGCTCGGAGAGGAGGACATCATCGATGGTTTCGCCATAATGGCATTTCGCACCTATGAAGACCTCGAGGTAAGTCGCCTTTGATTACACGCGTTCTCAATAGCTAGTTACAAAGCGCCAGATTACGATAACAAAAGCTCATGCACTGTTATCGAGACAAGTACCTACCTAATTAGTTTACCATACCTACTTAGCTGAAAGTACGTGTATGTCATACCAATGTTGTTTACATTTCCATAATGACCTACAGACCCTGCAATTATCACTTTCATGATAAAGACTATTGAGTAACATTAAGCACGGTTTACCAAAGTAACATCTACGTAAGACTTCAATTCCGAAAATAAAACTCCTTTGTATGCAAATCGTTTCGTTACGCAAATGCTGTGTAAGTAACTAATCGATTTAGTACAGCAGGATGCTAAGTTTCTTCTTTATTTGTATCCCATTATAAAAACGGCGCTCGGTAATCGCTTTGGTCGTCGCCTCGGAAGTGCATTGACCCATCGTTTGAACCCTACGTGTTAAAAGAAAGAGGCAGTGAGCTAATAAAGTTTTTAGTGATTAGTTGTTCAATGAATGTAGGCGTCAGTATCAGGTTAAGTATTTGATTACGTGCGCGATAATAGCCGCAGTCAGTGCATTGTTATCCGCGATTGCGTAGGTATGTGTGCGTGAAGCAGCTGACTGGCCGCGCGGATCGCGCGCCAGCTCTTGGCACTCGGCGGGCGACTTGCCGCGCCGCCGAGGTCTCCCACTAAGTGTAAATTTGGTCTAAGTGGCTTTCACTCGTTTGTGCTCATTTATCTCGCCATCCCATATAGCATTATGTCGAGCACATTGAAGTCTCATATACACAATAAAACTACATTCCCTGCTGTCGTTTTAACTGATGGCGACAGCGGCATGCCATTCGTGGCTCGTTGGAACGCCGCGCGTACAAATTAAGCTGGAACTGGTTCCTTTGCTCCTATTAATTCGCCACATGTGTTGTGCACCGCTTATGCAATTTCAGCTCACAATGCTTATAAGTTGATTTCGCAGTCAAAACATGTGATGTATTAAATATACAAAGTTGTTTATATGCCAACATGCCCAAAGATTCATGCTCATGTCAAGAGTAGGGAAAAAATTCTGTTAGTAATAGTACTGAATATTTTGTAAGGAATAGTTATTATACTTACAATGAACAGGTGAAATGCTTGCCAAATTGAATTAATTAAATAATGCTATGATCGAAGTCGTGAATAACGCATTAAGTTTGCAATTTCTTTCATAATGAATGATTTCTCCATGTTACTAAAATATTGAAGCGGAATTCAATGTCAAAATATTTTCTTTGAACTGATACCAAGTTTCATGAAAGATTGTATTACGGGACATGATGACGAGTTTGTATTGATAGGATTTACAAATGTGAAATGAAAAAATAGTACAGGCTAACTGTTCCTTTAAAAAAATGTGACCTGAAATTAAAAAATTTGTGAAAATCCTGTTGCAAATTTCCATAGTAACTAGAATTAAAGATTAAAGATTTTATTGCTTAAAAAGTAACACCTTAAAATAATATTTTACTATTGGTCCCCACACTAGGACAAAGACAATCTCGTGGGAGCCTTAAAACAAATTAAACAAAAATCTTTTTACAAACGTTAACAAAATTATAGACGTATGTACCAAAAATTTACCTATTATAGTCCAATAATAAAGTCCTTATCCTGTGGTACCTACTTCATGTCCTGTTATACCAAATACCTACCCCTATTTCTTGTTGCTAGGTAAAACAATCCTTTACATCATTGTTTATGGTGATTATAATAATAATAAATACAGCAATACCAAAACCAGCATCCAAATGACCTGATTCAACAAGCCATATTTGTTGCGAGTGTTGACATTCTTATCTCTGATGTTTGTACTGATGTTGATTTTGAAGTTTTTGGTCGACTCAACCTAACTATACACCTTCCCACATATTTCTTGCTTAATGACAGATATGGCTAATTTAGTTGCTGCGAAAAAATAAACAGAATTATCTATGGCGTTGGTTTAAATCTTTATGTACATCCACTGTCAGTCGAGTTGACCTCTAGAAAAGTAAGTAAAATAAAATAGGTTAATAGTTAACTCAGCTAGTTTATTGCCGCCGAGTTGACGCCTAACTCAGAAATTACAATAACACTATTAAGCAAGTCAATTATAATTGTGTCGTTAGTAACTCTCGATGCACAGCGCTCCCATAACTCGTTTATATACTTGTGTTATACATGTGGTCAACCCAAAAAGGGGGGTTTTTACATTGGACGCTTTACCACTTTTAAAAAAAAATTGTAAACATATCACTTTGCCCCTTTATAGCCCTTCTTCAACAGAAAACTTTAGCAGTTTAAAATCTGTATACATACTTTGGTGAAATACACAGTACACGAGCCATGTCAAACTCAAAGTCACTGGTGGGCCAAAAGCATGAAGGCCATAGACTAGGTGTGCTACGAAACCTAATCTTAAAATACTGAAAATCATAACGAAAAAAAGTACTGTTATAGGACAAGTATATTTATTGAATTTCCAATGAAAAGGACATTATAAAACGTTTTTTACTACGCTTGCTGGTCACATTATCTGGCTGTTTTCAAAATTGATTCAGGCACCACGAAAATGCTCAGTGGGCCACATGTTTGAAATGGTTGCATGCAATACACATTTATGTTGAAAACATTGTCAACATTCAAAATATAGACCGTAGAAAAAGAAACCAGCGTTGAATATAACAAGTGTTTATTACGTAAATTACACATTTTTATTAAGCCCCCACCAAAAAGCTGATAATGTTCAAACGGCAAAACAGATTTTCACGAATCATAGCTAAGACCACTCTCACTCAAGTCACCTTTCAGACAAAAAAAAACTAATCAAAATTGGTTCAGCCGTTTCGGAGCCATGATGCCACAGACACACATTAAACTTATAACGTCCTTCTTTGCGTCACAGGTTGGGAAAGTTTAAACTTATACAAGTTTCCAACATTTCTGAAATGAGGTTGGTTAGAAACTCTATCACCATTGCCTACAATTTGTTTGCTACGCTGATTTGCCATTCTGCCACACATTTGTAGAATATTGTGGAAGGAGCTCCCGATTCATGGTGTATGTAGCTGCGCCGAAATACTACACAACCTTACCACGGTAAATATCCCGTAAATAATCATATAACTTTAGTGAACAACCGTGATAGTTTAAAACAGTATTTAAGGAAGACTCCAAACCCAAGTATGAACACGCACTCTGCAGTCGCTCAGCACTTGTTCACCAGTTCTGCTATCCATTTTAGTCTGTCACTGCACCAAAACATATTTTGCTTCTGCTGACTCTTCACAGTAAATAATATACCTTCCCGCCGAGCCAACTCCGCCTAGTATCATTTTACTATTTTGCTGCTGCACTCATTTCAGGTGATCAAGACTTTGCTGTTGCTGTCTTTTTACCCGACTGCCCAAAAAGTGGGTAATGTTTATTGGGTCAGACATACATACACATTAAAATATATTGTGTATCGTTAGATTCGTTAAGACATCTGGAATATCATATAGGCAATATTTTGCAGCTGTTTTTTATTATTAATATACTCATCTGTTAACTGTTGGTTGATATTCTAAAAGGAATCTGTACGAAGCGCTTTGAATAGACTTTTATTGTCCAAACCGCTAGACTGTAGAATGAGCTGCCTGAATTGTTCCCTGATGGAAACAATTTCAAGACACCCATCATCAAATTGCTTTTAGGCAAGCATACTCCTTCGTAGACACCATCATCGCTTAACATGAATGATGTGGCAATCAAACAAGTCTATTATTCAAAATTGTATCTATGGAGGAACACCCATTTAGGTAGCGTTACTTGTCACATATAAAAATTCTTACCTAAAACTTTCACAGTTCATAAATCAAATCATACTAAATATTAACAAGTACTTACTTAAAAATAAAAAAAATAAAAAACGCCAGATAAAAGAGCTGCTAATCTCCAAACTGCTGAATCGACTTTCTTGAATTAGGTAGTTAGGCATAGCTAAGAACACTCGATCAAGTCACCTTTTAAAAAAATAAAATAAAAAAACGGTTCAGTCGTTGGGAGTTACGATGTCACAGACACTCAGATACTCATGTTACACTTATAACACCCTTCTCTTTGCATCGGGGGTTAAAAAGAATAGTGACATTGTAGATAACTTAGGTACGTACCTATTTAAAGTAGTGTATTCATGTTATGCAAGACATAATGTGGTAGTGGTAAATTTCAATTGTATATTTCAGAGTAAGTGAGGAAAATAACTGCCTAATTTATGTCACATAAACAATTTGGCACGTTTTACACTGTAGCATACGTAATCTAGACAATGTGCTTGTATTATTGAAACAATGCCATTTGCTAAGAGTATTGTTAAATTTGGGGACGCTAAAATAGAAAATTCATTGTAAGTGTATTTATTTTAAGATGCGTCCAATTAACTGCGTGGGATTTTTAATTAGAGTAACCTCGATGTAGGTGATTTGCAACCAAAAGTATTTTCAACATCAGTCAACAGATTGTCCGATGTATGGTTATTGGCTCGCCTCTTAGCGTTGGAATTTACTAACAATATCTAGTAGTATGTCTAAGAATGTCTGAATGGGCAGACATAGCTGTTAACTTAAACTTCGATTTTTTCCAGGATCGTTCATATAGGTACTAGTTTTAATTCTTATTTGTATTGGTTCCGGCACTGATGACACTTAATATCTTTGTAGAGACTTTGTCACTAATCTTTGGAGCCTAAACAGAGAGCATTATACCCATAAGTAATTATGAAAAACTTAATCCAGCGGTTCCATTATTTCCTTGAGAGTATACAGCATTTTTCTATGGAACGGCTGATTTTGATAAATAAATGAGTAGCCTAAATAGAGAGCATTGTACTCATCATTATGAAAAACTGTTCCATACATTTCCTTGAGAGTTAATTCAGCATTTTTCTATGATACAGTAGATTCTGATAAATAAAGTAACCTAAACGGAGAGCATTGTATCCATCAATATGAAAAACTTACCCAACTGTTCCACACATTTCCTTGAAAGTTAATAGCATTTTTCTATGGAACAGCTGATTTTGATAGATAAAGTAGCCTAAATGGAGAGCATCATACTCATCATCCGCTATCTACTATCTTCTATCTATACTAATATTGCAAAGAGGAAAGATTTGATTGTTTGTTTGCATTGAATGGGCTCCGAAACTACTGAACTGATTTAAAAAATTCTTTCACTGTTGGGAAGCTACACTATCTCCGGGTGACATAGGCTATATTATATTTTGTAGCGAGGCCGAAGGCCGAGCTTACACCCGTGCGAAGCCGGGATGGTCGACTAGTCGTATATAAAAGATAAATCTTTATTTAAATGCAAAAATGACGATTACAATAAAACCATTATACCATTAACCATACATTAACCATTTAAGCCTTTACAGGAATTACAGGTGACCTTATCGCTTAAAGCGCTCTCTTCCAGGCAACCGTGCACAGAACCGTGCACCTATGCAGAACAATCAACCATCAATAGGCTATAAATATAACGTATGCATAATTCATATAATTAGACTACATAATAAAACCATCATACTATACCTACACATACTAAATTATAAACTACATAAACATTAATTAACATAGTACTAAAAAATAAACTAATCTAATGATTAATTGATGAGCTGATTTTTATTAAGTAAAAGTCGTTCGTATTGATGAGTACAATGATTCCTTTCGGCTTACTACCACAGTTCCGTGAAACCCTGTTATACTCGGTTGCTACCCGAATTTGATACCAATCGAAATATTTTTCTAGACCAAACAAATCACGGCGTTTCTTTTATGTAAAAAGACGCCAGCAATAAATGAGTCAACCGTGACCATGTCATTTGACGCCCGTGGTGCGCCGAAAGACTACTACAATATTAACAATTACCCACCATGGTGCTTAGTTACCGTTTTCCCACGGGTACAGACCTACCTACTTACAAAACAGTTTTTTTTTATGATACTGGGTGACGAGACGAGCGAAGTCGCTTGCTCGATGGCTCTTGACGCTTGCCCATAACAGCTCAACGCCACTCAGAATTTTGAACTTCAACAGTTCAAAACTTTGGATGCACTGCGCTCGTCACCCCGAGATATAAGATGTCAAATCTCTGTGTGCCCCGTAATTTCGCTGGAAACATTGCCCTTAGCAGTACTGCTTGGCGGTTGAATAACTGGCATAGGTGTGGTACTTCCCCAGGCGGACCCCTGCAAAAGAGTCCTACCACTATCAGGACAGTTTTGTAAAGTTGTCACAACTGATTTAGGTTTTTGATTATGAATAACTTACTGGCAACTATCTGACCCCTTGCGCATCTGTTGCCTATCTAATTTATAGTTAAATCTCTAGGTCTGTTAGGTCCAATGTTTTAGTCATGTTGTAGAATAATAAATCTAAATAATTTACTTCGCGAAGTTACCTACAAGTTTTACCTACGAAAAGACGAATAAAAACAGCCCGCCTTCCAACTTTGTTTATAAAAAATTAGGCATGTTCAAAAGTAATTTGAAAAGTTTGACAAGGCCCGTCTACCTGATAAGCGGTCGAGAAAGATTGGATATGGCACGAAGAAGTTGGCGGGCGTGAAATATTCTACACGGATTTGGCGAAGCGATCTCTATTCAATTTTTAGGATGTTTTATCTTGTTTGAGTTCGGACTTTGAAACATTATTTTCTTTGTTTATATTAATGTAAAAATATATATTAATAGGCATTAAGTATAGTAAAATATGTACTTAAAAATATCTAGGCATTATTAGTGAAAATAAAATATCAAATAGACATCCAAAAACACGGAAATTATGTTAAAAATAAAAAGCTTAAAATATCTTTGCCTTTAAGTAATTAACGTTCGTACTTCTTAGTGGCGATTTATAAAAGAAGGTTTTTCTCTTTTGTGACATTATATCTACTTACACCTTAAATACTCCCATAATAAGCCCATGATACTCCAAACTTGAAGAGAAGTCGACGACACCTCACTCGACAAAATCGGTCAAGCTGTTTAGGATAAGAGGATATAGGAACAAAAACATACATACACTCCAAAAACATACCTCCTTGGGCAGTCGGGCAAAAAGCCTACCTTTCTATGTCACCATTAAATTATTTCGCGTGATAAATGTGTAGGTATCTACCGTTCTAATACCAAATTTAAAACTAATATTAGTTAATGAACACCATTTATGTGTAATGAACGTGTACTAAATAAATTGTTCACACTTTGATACAAAATACACGATACTCCAATAAACCGGGCTTGTGTCCAGGGAGCGATAAAGCTTCAATAAGTTAGTAGCAACAGTAATTGACCTGAGCCAGTAAGAGCACGTCGGGGGTAAGTAATAGGGTTGATACACGTGTCGAATGCACTAGGATTGGGCTCTAGTGTGTGCTTATATAAAATCAATATCGGCAGCCTTAGAGGACAAGCCGCAACGAGCGAGATCACCGACCGAGTGTCTCGGTGGTCTCGGTGCGGTGGTACGCCGTGACACCCCTACGGCCCATCCCCCTTGTACCGTCCCCAGATGTTAGCACGTTGTGACATAAATACTTACCTGGGTAAAGTTTAAACCGCTTCGTTTTGCTTTTATTACCGTTCCCAGTGGCCTTTTGGATTTTTGCTCTAACACACTTAGATTTTCCAACGCAAACGTAGCTTGGACTGTTGAACACTTTGCAAACTTTTTACATTTATACATTCTATTGAATTGCTATCTACTGTATTGTCTTCAATTCCAGCTAACGTTAATGTTTTTGGCCTGATTCTATTGTTGCCCTAACATTTCACTGAATCATTTTTATTTCGCCCATTTTACTCGTTTTGTTATACAAAGAAAATGTGTTGGTTCTTTGAAGTCTATAAATATTTATGCCTCTACTAGGGCTGTGGATTGAAGCTGTACAAGATAATAAATACCTTACAAACACATTAGATGAGATTGATTGATTGATAATAGCAATAGCTCAATCTGAATCATACGACTGATAGGTTTACCTAATATTGAAGGCTTAATATCGGCAGTAGGTATCGTAAGCTTCTAGATATTTACGATTACCTATAGTCTAAATCAGTAACGTGACTAGTTTTCACTAATATCAAAGACTTGGCTTAGAATGACGTGTTCGGATATGTATAATGTCTTCGGCTTTGCGTTGAAGATACACGCTAAATTATTATTGCAATTCGTTTGCACCTTTATAACATGACAAAAAACCTCAGAGAGCTCGATAGAGCCGGTCTGCGAGGATGATTAAGGCCACTAAAACCTGTGGGTTGAAGGTGGGCTGAAATTGCACAAATTGCTGTTGACCGACCGTCACCAGACGCCCGAGTACGCCCTTGATTTTAACACGTTTTATGATGCGAATCAATACATCAGGTATCTTCTATCTATATCTATACATATTATAATATAATAAAAACGTAGAGTAATTGCGATATATAAAAAAACAGCGTCTTAAAATAAGCACCTGAACACGAAGCCAGTCTTTAGAATTTTTGTATGCATTTGTTTGTCCGCGCACATCTCCTAAACCACTAGACGGATTTAAATGCTGTTTCCACGGATATGCTTAGCTATGACCAGATTGAAGTATAGTAAGTATACATATATGTTATTTGCGCAAGGGCCGGATTAAGGGAGGAAAAAAGGGTTGAAAGGTTATTTGAAAATCTACGCGTATGAAGTCGCGGACAACAGCACTAGTCATATATAAAACTAAAGCACTTATACTCGTTTCAAATTCGTATATCGTTTATGCCGTGTAATAACAATTTGATGCTTTTGAATGGCTCCATACACTTTTTGCCTGAGCTATCGTTTGAGGAAAGAATTTATTACATAAACTAGCTTTTTTGCCCGCGACTTCGTACGCGTAGATTTTCATATAAACCTTCAATCCTTTTTTCTTCCCTTAATCTGGCCTTGCGCAAAATAACATAGCATATACTTCAATCTGGTCATAGCTAAGCATATTCGTGAAAACCGCATTTAAATCCGTCCGCATTTTCTTCCAGGGGTGTAGGAGATGTGCGTGAACAAACAAACAAAAATTCTATTAAAACTGCCTTAACATGTTCAGCTGCTTATTTTAAGTCGCCCTGTGTGAAGTATTGATAGAAGCATAAAAGTAATAAATAACACCGTCAACAGTTTTCAAATCAAAAAGATAATGTGACCACAGTGCAGAGCATGTTTTGAAATTTTCTTTTTGTCTAAACCATTAAAAGTAGGTATATCATGTCATGTCGGTATGATATACATCTCTGAAATTTGGCTGTCCAGTTTCGCTGGCCACGGAACCCTGACATAATGCTTGTCTTAACACGCTCTTGGCTAGTTATTTCTTATTTCGCGTGCATTTGTATTTATACCTTGATTAAAAAGCCATGAAATGGAACTACTCTATTTATCTGTTAAAATATCACAATAAATAAAATTATTTCTATATTCTTATTGCAAATATACACTGTATTCTTCTAAAAGCTAAGTTTATATACCCTGCATAAAGGGTGCAGCAATGACTTATGTAGTGGCTGTTCACAAAACCAGACCAAAGACATAAACATATAAATTTAAGTATAGTTAAATCTATTACATAAATATTATATATACTATTCAAACTTAACCTAGGGTGAAGTAATTTTACAAAACAAAAAAAAACATACTTAGTGTGATAGGTTACTTAATTATATATGAGATGATACAAAACTTATGACGCTACTTTCTTAACTATTTATATATCGATATTTATTTTCTAATTATAATTTTCTAAAATTTATCGTTGAATAAATCTTTTATCTCGTAATAACATTTTTGGGTTAGAAACTTACGAAGTTGGTTCTGTTTTTTTTTATTATTCCTTTCTTTCTTTATTGCGTCCGGAATTTTGTTGTATAGGTTTATTTTCATGTACAAAGGGCCTTTTTTGAATATTTCTATTCGCGGGACTGAATTAAAATAGGATGCGGTATATTTTGTGTTTTAAATGCTAACATAGAATAAAACCAAGAGAATGTAATACTCCTACTCCATGCACTGGAATGAATCACCAAAGAGGTTGTAAGGCCTATAACATGCTTGATCTACACGTTCATTCATCTAAGAAGGTTAAGGAACCTTCTTTAAATTTAAACTGACTAACCGAACACAGTGACAGTTGACAGTTTCAAAATTTTAATGGCTATGTCAATAACATTCTCTTTACTTTGGATCTCCTTGCTTGAGGCTATGTGACGATCCTCATATTACGTTTCGGGTAACGAAGAAATAAATTATTGATTTTATTTTCGTTTATGTAAAAATAAAGAATTAAAATAAATGATATAAGATAGCCTATGTTTTAATCTGGTAATTTCTAAGCATATTCGTGAAAACCGCATTTAAATCCGTCCAGTGGTTTAGGAGATGTGCGCGGACAAACAAACAAACAAACAAACAAACAAACAGACAAAAATTCTAAAAACTGTCCTATCGTGTTCAGCTGCTTATTTTAAGACGACCTGTGTGATTTTTTTTTTGTTATCTCGCAATTACAGATTTTTTTATCTCTACGTTTTTATTATATGTATAGATAATGTGTCGACGAGATATGTGTATCCGATCCCATTCGAGCTACTGTTTCGTAAGATAATATTTATCGCAAAATCCTCCACATATTAGTACAGTAAATATTTCGCATAAATCTTTTTAAATACTTAATAATATAAATAAATAAATATCTCGGACATTTTGCACACACGGTCATCTGACTCCAAACTAAGCTTAGCTTGTTATATGGCTGCCAGAGTCTGATGTACGTACATTATATAATTTTAAATACATACTTAAATAGATATTAACACCCAAACATAGAACAAACACAAATGTTCATCACATAAATGTTTGCCCTAGGTGGGAATCGAACCTCGAGCGCAGAAGGTAGGTTCACTACCAACTGAGTCACCGGGGGAGTCGTATTTAAGTATGCAAGCGTGTTTCTGGGTTGAGGTGATCGACTTAATAATTTTTTTCAGTTGTTTATACACAACCGTGCGTAAAGTCATAAAGCTCTCAGCACTTCACTTAAAATTTTATTACTTCGGGTCTTTTACTGTTTATTCTCCCATCCCGGCGGCGGCGGCGTCTTCCTCAATTCGTCTCCCCTTCCCACCCTTTCGTAACTGAGAGTAGTTCTGCTGCATCTGACGGTGATATTTGCTTGCTGGAGAGAATCTTTATCGCCTTACTTTGTGCATTTTACATACTTAGGTACCTATCTTAATCCTGCATCAAGATAGGCATAATCAATATTTTATGTAGGTACTAGCTGAGCCCCGCGGTTTCACCCGCGTGGTGATGAAAATTGGTGATGATGATGATAAAAAGTAGTCTATGTGTTAAACCAGGACATAAGCAATGTATATTCCAAATTTCATCCAAATCCATCCAGCCGTTTCTGCGTGATTGAGTAACGAACATCCTTCCATACATCCATCCAAACTTTCACATATATATGATATTAGTGTGATTTATAGACATTCTATATTTTCAAATACAAATAAGGTAGATTTAAGCGATTAATTTAAATTAGCTATACGAATAACTGCGCCCGCGCGGTTTCTCCCGCGTGGACAATCCCTCACGAACCATACATTTTCCGGTATTAAAATCCTTGTCACTCTCCGGCCCTCCCAACTATATCAGTGCAAAAAATCACGTCGTTCCGTTTCGTGAAAGAGGAACAAACGAACAAACACACTTTCATATATCACACAAAATTTAATATCATGTGAAAGTTTAGATGGATAGATGGATGTTTGTTACTCAATGCCACAGAAACGGCTGGATGGATTTGGATGAAATTTGGAATATACATTGCATATGTCCTGGATTAATACATCTAGGCTACTTTTCATCATCATCACCGATTTTCATCACTACGCAGGTGAAACCGCGGGGCGCAGCTAGTATATATATAATTATATAATTTTAAAATGAAAGTATTTACGGTTTCTTAAACAGCTATTTTATATTGTAATGATGTTATTATCACGAGTCACTTTTATATTACACTAGCTGACCCGGCAAACGTTGTTTTGCCTTATAAATTATACCCTTATCACTTAGGGGTATGGAAAATAGATAGTAGCCGATTCTCAGACCTACTGAATATGCGTATAAAATTTGGTAAAAATCGGTAAAGCCGTTTCGAAGGAGTACGGTAACTAACATTGTGACATGGAAATTTTATATATATAGTGATGAAGTGATGATTTATTACATTCATCCTGTCAAGGTTTCTTGAAAATTACAGAAATGAAATAATCCTCATTAGCATTTATATTTCATCCGAGAATAATGCAGTAATGAACAGTAGCATAAGAAACGATGACAGCTATAAGCGAAAAGGCTTTTAAGCAGGAGATCAAAGGAAATAAAAATTCTCTCAATGCTCATCTTAATGGCAAACGTTACCTCGCACTCCAGGGACTCGTTATGAGGAGTGCCAAGTGCCTCGAGAAGAGGGAATTGCGATTTCGTCGCTCAAGTGCGCCGATGCGACTTGAGAAGTACAGAATTTTTTTCTTTATTTATTGGAAAATTATGTGATTATGATCCTAATTTCCGACAGAGTTTTGGCAACGTTGCCGAAAGGGTACACTCGGCGACAGCGGCTCGCGACGTATCTCGGCGATCTGCCACGATCGACCGCGGCACTCCGGCCCATCGTGATCTTTTCAAGAGACGTAGCGACGCTGCTACTTGTGCTAGAACTCTGTGAAGACCCTCCAACACTTGAGAATACTTCCTCCCAATCACTTCACTGTTATATTCCTTGATAAGACGTTTTATCAAACCATTACATTGTATATCTCTACATAGTATAAAATAAAGTCGATTTCCGCGTGTCTGTCTGTATATCCGCTAACTCCTCCCAAACCACGCAACGGATTTTGATGCGGTTTTTACCATCAGTTAGATAATTTTTCACGGAAGGTTTATATTTATATATATAATAAAACTTACACCCGTGCGAAGCCGGAGCGAGTCGGTAGTGGATTTATAAATGCGAAACTCACTAGGTCTGTGTGTCTGTCTATTTGTTGCGTCAAAACGGCTGAACCGATCTTTATGATAACGATCTTGACATAAGTAGTGTGTATCTTGAGTTCGGATGTAGGATTCTTTAGAAAAACGAGAATATGTAATTTCGCTGATAATACCGCAGGGCGCAGCGTATGTAGCTGTTTCTGGTTAGCCATAAAAAACCTATCCGTTTTGTTCATCCAAAAAGTGGAACAACTGCATTCTAGAGCCACTTCACTACATTACACTACATACTTCACTACATTCACTACAAATGAAATACACTAAAACTACTCGTTCTCAAGTGTGTATATTAGTTCTTACGAGTTTATCGCGCTGTTAACAAATCATACTTGAAGAGGTTGACATCATACTCGCGACCACAGATCAGGTTGTAGTAACACCACCGGTTCACATGTTCACACTGAAGGGAAATAAGTTTGCTCAGCGTAATAAAACGCCCGCTGACATTTGCTAGACGTGCTTATGTTACTTTACGGTTTGCTTTCATTTATTATTTGGAAAGTGGCAGTGTGCGCTCGGTTACTCGACATTAGCTTCCCCAATGGCCTTCGTTAATGGATACGTACGAGCTTTACTGCCTAATAGATTCATATTGGAATGGCATGCACTGTATTTGTTATTTGATTTATTGTTGACTCAGAGGCCTTATTTTAGCGCGGTCGAGATTTTCTTGACCCCTCTCTCGCTCATAGCATTTCTAATGAGTAAGCCGGTGACCGAGATAATATCGTGCGCTCAAGAACAATGCAGCTTCTGAGTAGTAAAATCTGAACGACACAAAATATTTGTATTAATAACTCATTTAATAACTTAGATAACCAAGTTAAACACATTCACGATAACGGAATGCATAATCGTGAACGAAAAACAATTTTATCTTTAGTACTTTCATTCCAGTTTTATCTACCGTGAACTGGGTTTTAGCGTTAATTTCACGACGTAACATAAACATTTGTAACATATTACCCATTATCGGTGAAGCACAGACTATGCAATAGTTACTGGCTAAACAAACGTCAGGCCAGAGCTAATGTTTAGTGCGGAGACAGTTAGCTGCGACCAGACCCCTCTTTCCCATTGGGCACTTGCCCAATGCCCAGGGCCCCGCCATGGATGGGTCTCCCAAGTTCCCGCCAGATCACCAAACAATAACCGATATTTATTACCGAAAAACATATATATTTCAAAAAATCTATGAATAATGACTATAATACCTACTTGTTTATTAGCTCTTGTATGTGAGAAACTACTCTACTTTCGCCCGAAAATAGTGCTCTGTCAAGGTCATAAGGGCCCCATTATCCTAAGGTGCCCAGGGCCTCCAATGGGTTAAAGACGGCCCTGGTTGCGACTATATCTGCTGAGAACTCATACCTATCTGTGATTGGTAACTAAACAAGCTAAATCAGTACACATTCCTCACTATCTCTATCTACTCAGTGAGTCCGTAATTAATTTGGTTGTTTTGTCTGATGTATGGATGTGTTTAGTATCTAACGAAAGAGAATCAAGCTTAGACAAGTTAGACAGGTGCAATTAATAACGCCCTCCGGGGATGTAGATAGACTATTTATTAACAGTAACTGATTGTTGTAGAGAAAACAAATCTTAGAAGACTGAGAATATCCCAGACAATCTAACTGCTCCAACCAAAGATAATACAACCTTTGGATATCGCGTCAGCGTTCATAAATATTCGACCGAACCAAATCTAGACTAATACCGACTAAGTATTCATGTGAATTAAATCTACAAAAGATTTAAATTAATTTGTCGGTAGGTAGGCCGGTGTTTTTTTTTTTTGCGATTTCAGTATTGGTCCTAAAGCAAAAGTTGTTCATAATGCTTAGTACAATGTCCTTCGTTCCATGTAACCCTATATAAGTAGTTAAACAAAAACTATGGCCACACCACAACCCAATATCTTTAAACTGCAAAATCGATGTCCACAACTTTGATCTAACCTTATTTTGCATTCGTAATTATTTCCACTATTCAGTACATGCCGTCTAGTTCCATTTTCTTATCTAAGACGCTACGATAAGAAAATGCACTTACCATTTCGTCAATATTTAAAGTTCTTTAAATGAAGAAAATTTGCAATTAAAATCATAGATTAATATAAAAACCGAGCATTCTACAATGCTTATTATTGTAAGACAAGTAAGTATTAATTTATTCGAGTTGTAGTGGAACTTAAGAGTTAACTTTCACGTGAAATGTAGACTTTATTCCCTGTGGGTATAGAACTGTAGACTAGTGAGGGGGGTGGAGCGCCCGATGGAAGTTAATGGCCCCGTGACACGCGACACCCGTTTACAAACATTTCGATTACATCCCTCATATTTGTTTGCTCGCGCTACGTCTCCCCATTCAATTACATTTTCTAAGTCTTCGAAAAGAACGATTTACAGTCCATAAGATTTGTTCGCGCGCTGATATATCTCTCTATCGTGACGTGATTGCCTCTACTTATCGCAGACTATTTAAGGAGTTTGAACCGCTACCATTACAGGCATTTCGATTAAAATACCTATTGGAGCTGTGGCTGGAAACGAATTGATTTGTTAATTGAGTAGATACAATCTTTATGTTACTCGTTTATAATCTATACCTTTTTAGGCCTCGTAAAACATTGGCCTAATCTCGACGAATAAAAAGTTGAGTGGTAAGTAATCTGTAAGATTTTTTACTATACAAATAAATAACGCTCTATTCATCAATCCATGACTATTTTACTTTTAGTTAAAGATCATCTTTTTTATGCCTTTTCTCAACAGCAGTTAACCACTCTATAGAAATGATTCTTTTGTGTTTTTGCAAAGGTTTTTGTGCGTGTCGTTGCCTTATTTTTTTTCTCTTCATGGTGATTATTTGGTGTTCGGTATCATTGACAATAATTGTTTACACAATAGCTGCATCCGGAGTATATTGTGGTTTCTTTTGTATCGTACAATTTGCTTTTCCCAATGAAAGTAACAGCTGTTAATGTAACGGAGTTTTCTTCAGTCCTAATAAGTGGTTAGCGCTTTTTTATTGTTAAAAAGAAAAAACTTTTTAAATTACTAATATACCTACGTTAACTATTTCATTATAATTAAATATCGTGTGTTGCGTAACTGTATAATTGTTATGGTTTTAATAAGTACGCTATATAATGTAGTGTCATAAATTCATTGATAAGTGCTGGTTGTCCAACGTGGAGCTCTAATGAGCCATTCTTACTGTATAACTAGCTATCAGTATCAGATTACTGATGGTGCGTTTTTTTGCTCATTAATTGAAGTTCTTTAGCAGTATCTTACTGCAAAGCATAAAACAAATGGCGCATAACGACCGCACACAAGCTGGCTTTGTGTTGTTTTTTTTAATGAATTTAAACAGTTTTGATTGAAACTTGGCAATAAATTGATTACTTAATTCTTATTAGACATTAGATAAAAGATAATAATACGCTATTGCCACTATTGCATTATCAAGTGCTTTTTTGTTATATCCGTAATTGATAAAATTATATCGTGCAATGTAAATCACCTATAAAAAAATGTTTAAACTCTAAGTTCGCTTTTATTTCCTAGGGAATACTTCATTCATTCAACATTTAAGAGCGTAGCTCTTGTCGGTGGAGTAATTTCCAGGCTTGACGGTCTTCTGCCAGCGTTTTCGCCTCCCTGTACGACATGACATTTGCCTTCTCTTTTATTTACGATATATCTGTAGTTATCTTTGGTTTACGAATAATCTTCTTGGTCTTCCCGGTCCTCTCTTTCCTTTTCTACCTTTCCCTCTATGATGGTTTTCATTAATTTGTCATGTCGTACAAGATGGCCAAACATCTTCCCTCTTCTAGTCTCTATACTCGCTAGTAGTCTTCTTTTCTCCTCTATCTTTCATTTCATATCTAATACTTCTTGGTTTGTTCTTTAGGGAATACTTAGTGGCCAAATTTTTAGAGGTCGACTGTCTGAACGCGTTGCGTTACGTGTGTGTTTTAGTTAGTGAATCAGGTCCCAGCTGCAAGATGGATCGACGGTATTGTTTCGGGTGCAACCTTGACTCGATTAGCACAGGACCGAAGCAGATAGCATAGCAAAATAGAGGCCTAAAGCCAGCAGTGTGATGGTGATGATGGTGGTGTAATGCCAGTCTTGTTGCCACTGCCACTGAGAGATCTTTCGATTAGGCAAATCAGTTAAGATACATATAAAGTTTATGAATTAAAGTAAGTTTTAATGAATAGTAGAGTAACAGTTTTACTTAATAATTAAAAGTTAGCAACTTTTGCTAGCTCTAGCAGGTAAGAAATTTTTCATCACATCACAACAATCGACTCCTTGATAGTTATAGTAAACATGACGTTTCAAAACTTTCATTCGTGAGCTGTAATGTTTGTAAACATTAGTTCATTTTACGTTAATGCCATTGTAGAAAAAAAAGATAGAAAAGATTCCACATTTGCAACAATGAAAATCACCTCATCCGAATTCTCCTTTTTACGAAAAAGTTTTGTATTCGTCGCGTTAACGTGTTACATCAATCAAAAGCACTTAATTACTTGTAACTTGCTTGTTAGTTGCTACAGTTAATTAAACACTGAACATAATAATTAAACCCCTAATAGGACTGAGGTAGGTAGGTAGTGCAAGTTCGCTCTATCACAAGCTCTACCTTGTGTTGTCCCGTATAAGATTATCATTAATTATCGCGGTATCTAATCCTCGGCGAGTTAAGCCGTAGTAGTAGCTTGTCTGATGACTTAATTAATGACCCACCGTGTCGCTGTTAATTACAACAGCTCAGGCAAATTAAACAGCTCGGGCAAATTGAAGTTCGCGCCGGGCTCGCGGCTGCTGCCAGATTAAAAACATAATGCAATTTAGTGCGAGCCGGCGCCGACCCGGATGAGAAGTGATTACGACAGCAAGGTCGTATGCATTGCCTTAGGCGTCTTCTTGATAGACCATTTACTTGACTGGCGAAGTTCTGTTGCCCGCCGCTGTAAAGTCGTTCGAGGTTTCATGAATTCTCAAAAGTAATAACTTACAAAGAGACCTTGCTAGCTTTAGCAATTTCTTAATAATTTGCACATTTATACTGGAATCACAATGTTGTCGGTCCATCTAGTGGGAGGCCTACCTACGCTGCGTCTTCCGGTTCGCGGTCTCCACTCAAGAACCTTTCTTCCCCATCGGTTATCAGTTCTTCGAGCGATGTGGCCTGACCATTGCCACTTCAACTTGAAGATTTTAATAGCTATGTCGGTGACCCTGGTTCTTTGGCGTTCCGACGACATTGTGAGAGTCGCGTGCATCCAGTGGATGCAGATGGCAGGATGTCGTTCAGTGTGGAGGTTAAAGGGGGAGGCCTATGTTCAGCAGTGGACGTCTTTTGGCTGATGATGATGACTGGAATCACATATTAAGATCCTACGAGTATAATCTAGATTTCACTGGAACCTTAAAGATCGGTAGTTTGTTTTAATTACCTTTGGAAGATGTTGCCTTTGCAACACAGTTATTTCACTAAAGCTAAGGATAACTACAAAAAAAAAATGTACACAAGTGTTTGTCAATAAATTATGTTTAAGTATGTTTAATAATGCTGGTGTAATCCATCCCTAATTACTAGCTACATTATTTGAGGACATTAATATAACTTTGTTTATCCATTGCACCGAAAGCTACTCTACTTGAACTAAACTATAGCAAAGGCATTTAGTGCTTGAATTCAGTATTGGCTCAGTGAACCTACTGCGGTATTGGCGACCACCCGACCGTCTGTTTAGCGAAGTTAATTGAGCATGTAATGAGCATTTACTCCCCAAGTTAATCCCAAAACAACGCTAACCTAACCGAAATCGTGTAGTCGCCCCATTCAGGTATTAAATTATGATATCGTGCAGATGACAACGTTGACAAATTACCTGCCTATTTACAACCTTGAATAACTGGTTCGCTACACAAATAAGCTCAATTATTAAACCGTTTCCACCGCTAACCGCTTATTTAATTAATTGAAGTGCTAATTAATTTTACGAGCTATGATTGCTATATCATAATTCATAACATCACATTCGAAAGTTTACATATAAGTAATAAACATTATACCATTCGTAACCATAAAAGGTATTAATTTGCATAGCAATATCATAAACCCACAAAATTATTGGTCCGTCGATTTAATGAAATAATCATGAGCCGGACATAACAAATTGCTACGACGGGGGTATTATAATGTTATTATTTTTTAATTGCGGTATCGGACGCTGTCACATTAGTGATTAATTCGTTGTTGGTGAAGCAATTATAGTAAATGAACGTCGTCGAGAGCCGACGAGGTGTGACCGCCTGCTCTACCATAACACGCGAGTACCTAAGTTCTCTTACGGTGGACGATTACCATGCGACCCACTGTGTTATTGACCGATGCTAATTATTTGACGGCGTCTTGTAAACACAGTTTGAAACGTATGGGGCGTCAATATGTTAATTAGACGTACACGAAATTGACTGGCCATTTCGTCATCTTGTTATGCCTGATTTATTTGTAGAATTCTCTACGGTACGATAGAAAATTCTTGTGTATTAAGTTTACAATGAAGCTGAAATGATGTTATGGTCGACAGCATCTACGTGGAATTAGGCTGCCATTCCCACGGGGCGTACCGCCGCCGGCAGAAAAATAGCTCGTCCGATTTCTGTGAATTCGTGATAACTTTTTTATGAGACTGAAATGAATTGTATAAAATCTTTTGTGGAAGTCACATAAAGTTCTCGAGAGGATTTTGCTTTCGTCGCAGTCTTACTGAGATTTATACGGTGTAGAATTAAGTTTATTCTGCGCGATTCTCTTTTATGCGCTATTTGTGTTGTCGTTTTAATTTCGGTGATTCTCTTGGAACAATAAAATAAAATTTCGTTTAAGTCGATTGCTCTTCGAATAATTTAATACAGTTTTGTGAACGTAAAACCCATTGTTATACTGTTATTTTAATTATACACCAGGTTTTATTTTATGCAAAGTAAACTACTACCTACTTACTTCAAGTACGTAGTTGAACAAATTGGTACAGATGTGTGCGTGGAAGGTGGTGTATCTTTTTGTTTATTTATTCACATTCACATTGGCAGCGGTCAGGGCAGCACGTGGCGGAGTAGCTACGCGGCGCGTGCCCTTCAAGATGATGCCACTAGATATTATGTTTCGTGAGTTGTTCTATCCCTCGTTCCCAGCCCTCGATAAACACTCTCACGCCAATTAACCGCAAACACAGGCGCTATTTAATTAAAGGGCGAGGGTTGACGCTGACTAATAGCTACTAACATAGAATTTTATTATTTTCGAGCGTAATCCAGAGATTTAAATCTTTGTTTTACATGACACATTGTGAGGTGTAACACTCAAAACAAAAGCTAGAACATGTACAGCAAAACAACACATTCAAGATACATAAAAGCTATCTTTCATCGTTAAAGTCAGTTGTTATACGAGTCTACATGTCGCGGCATATGGAAGCAGCGCGGCGGTTGTCAGCGACTGCGATCGCATATAATGGTTATATGGTAATATCCCCTTTGTGCCACCCATCGGTCATCTCCCTCGGGAACCGGTCGGGAGGGATCAGTATTGCCCGAAGGCCGTCGGTGCACCCTGCGTACGTGTCGTGCCAACCCCCGCCGGAACTGATCATTTTTTTGTAATGTTTATTCAAAAATGTGTCACTGGGGACCCTCGTTTGTGCTACTCTCGTGACGCTCGTCTGTCACCCCTATGAATACAAAACACAGTGCGTGTGATCTGGCTTGATTTGATAACAGCATCGCTCTCTCAATTTTTGTAGGTTTGCTCTTAAAACTTACTCGAACTATTCATATATTTTTTTCAATGCATAAAATAGCAATAACCTGTTTCTGACTAATAATAAAAATTCATAAACCACTTAAAAGTTAATGTTCATCTTTTTTCTCCCCTCAACGCAAACAAAAGATTAGCTATGGTCACAACAACGTTTTATTTGCTTTGTCAACCACTTCCTTTCGCTCCTTACCTTTGTCCGGCATTTATTTTATCTCGTTGCGGGAATCATCGGTCTCCACAATAGGGAAGTCGATATTGTGCTCGTGTGGCTCGATCCTTGCCATTATTGCCGGCGACAGACGACCGATTCCATGTGATTCAGACCGATTCACTCGATACTTGATCCGATTGCCGATCGTTCAGTCCGTAATTTGACGTACGCCAGGTTCAACGTAACTGCCTTTTTATTCCGCCGCACTGCGATTTAAGTCATTGTCTATTCAATGAATTTCAAACGAGACGTCTACTTTTATTTATTTTGGTTTTACTTGTCTCTGCTAAGATAGACGAGAACTGACAGTAAGAGCGCGTTCATACGACACGATTTCATCGCGCGCTGATCGCGTTCGGGTAGCTTTTCATAAGTGGAGTAGAGACGGCGCGCGGGCACTGTGCGTGCGCGACGTGGGTTCGCGTTTTCTATTCGGGCGCTGAGCGTGCGCGCGATATTTATATCGAAAAAATATGTACTTTATGTAAAAGACATAAACTATACATTCCAAAGTTTCTGAGCAGCAAGCGACGCGGACGCGGTGTCGCGCCGAAAAAAAATCGCGCATGTGTGAACGCAGCCTAATTCAAGAAGCGTGAGCTCCTGGCGAAATTCTTTAGCACGTTCACTAGATTGTCTCGACCGTCCTAAGTGGTCTCACTAGACTTGCATGTCAAAAGCTTAGCACGTTCACTTCTCTCACCGAGCATAGAAGACGCCGGTCTGTCGTAAACGAAAAGCTGAATTCTTAGGTACTTACACGACACATACTCGACTCTTGCTCGAGCAACTAGCCAAGCGGAGCGGAGCAAATGGGACTCAGTATAATTAAGTGAGGGCCATATCACTAACTTGAATTCGTACTCCATTACGTACGTTTCCTGGAACTTAATTTGTGATGCAACTTTTGCGTTGTTAAACGTTTGAATTGCAATGTTCTCTTTTAGTGTTCTCGTTTTAATTGGGCATGGAGTTTATGTAACGCTGTACTAGAATTTCACTGTACATAATGTCACAGTATTGTAGAAAGATTTTTTTATGGTACTGAGTAACGAGACGAGCGAAGTCGCTCGCCAGATGGCTCTTCACGCTTGCCCATAACAGCTTAACGCCAGTCAGAATTTAGAAACTTCAACAGTTAAGGAAGGTAAAAGAAACCCTGGAAGGTAATGCACTGCGTTCGTCACCCCGAGATATAAGATGTCAAATCTCTGTGTGCCCTGAATTGTTACTAATCTTTACTATCTATACTAATATTATAAAGAGGAAAGATTTGATTGTTTGTTTGTTTGCATTTAATAGGCTCCGAAACTACTGAACCGATTAGAAAAATTATTTCACTGTTGGGAAGCTACACTATCCCCGGGTGACATAGGCTATATTATATTTTGTAGCGAGGCCGGGGCGGACGGCTAGTTGCGTATAAAAGGGCAGATTGCTTGGAGTAGTTTCTGTCCAGACTGAATGTTAGTTAATTTAATCCATCCAGTAGATTCAGTTTCCTGCAGTCTTCATTCATATAAATATGAATTTATATATAGGTATTTTTTACCCATCACGTATTGAAGATAACGTATAAACAGTTTAAATAGGAAATCATATAAGCTCTTGTTTCCTATCTGATACTTGTCCGCGTAAAGATGGACTGCTCAGAGAGCGTAATTTGCGGTAGACTAAATCTGTACCCAGTTAAGTTGATGGCGTAATCCATTTCATGCATCCTGATTCCTACCGGCTGAAATGGAGGAGATTACTCGCGCTTGGTTCATCTTCCATTGATTTGAGCACATTAACCTCAGATCACACTCCGTTACTAATAGATCAGAAGTAATCAACCAAAATTAAATTAATAATATTTTCGATTCGACTGTATTTTAATTTTTTACCGACTTCCAAAAAAAAGGAGGTTATCCAATTCGACTGTTTTTAAAAAATGTTTGTTACCTCAGAACTTTTGACTGGGTGAACCGATTTTAATGATTCTTTTTTATTTGAAAGCTGGTGCTTCCCATTTGGTCCCATTTCAATTTGGTCCAGTTTTGATGAAGTCGGTTTTTTATATTGATAATTATTTTTGGGTATGTTACCGATTTTAATGTTATTTTTTTTGTAGAATCTATAGGCTAATCACGATTTATACAGGGTTACGCAAAAAGATTTACTAAGCCGTAAGGGGTCCATAGTATGAAAACATTATGAACAACTTTTACAAAAATGGGAGCAACTTTAAAATCGCAGAAAATATATCTGCTCACTGTTCATAGCGAATTTAATTCGCTGGCTGTTCCTTAGAAAACGGTCATTGACACTCGACAAAATGTATGGAGCTAGTATTTTGTCGTGATTTCATGGTTTGGTTCGTAATGATGAGCCAAGTACACCCTTTCCTCGTAACCCTGTGTTTGAAGGAAATGTTCCACCTTCAAGGGTGGAAAATTAGGGTATTAATCCCATTTATTGAACTTTCAGTGCTGTCAGTTTCGATTTTTAGTTAAAAAAAAAGTACTTTCGTAATTTGAGAATACAATTTTGCCTAAATTCGAAGTGAATCCAAACCTAATTTAGATTTCGGTAAAGTTGGACAGACACTACGCAATCTCGGCTCTATATAGCTTAGGTTAATACAAACTCAGATAACTTTCGGAGCTGCTATGTCATTTAGGCTTTACATAAATGAGTAGATATCGCGGGATTGTTTTTTTGTTTTGTTTTAGTATATATTTATTATCTTGTTTACCCGACTACCTAAGGAGGGTAATGTTTTTCGGGTGCATGTACGTTTCTATACATACATACATGCACGCATACACCCTGTTGCCTGTATCATCATCAGCATCATTTCAGCCATAGGACGTCCACTGCCGGACATAGGTCACCCCCATCGGTCTCCAAAAGGGTCGGTTGGAAGCGGCCTGCATCCAGCGTTTTCTTGCGGTCTCTTTTAAGTCGTCTGTCCATCTTGTGTTGTTGTTGTTGTTATCAAAAAGTTTTAGACAAAGATGATAAATTTGATAAGATTTACAAAAAAACTTAGTCTAGGTTTCATTTATGTCCCATAGTCCTACTTACTATGTCATTTTGATGTGAAACATTTATATATTCATATTCAATTATTTCATAAATATTATTTACATATTATGTCAAAATTTTAACTAGTATAAGGCATCTATATTGGCGCGTCTAGGCAGTAAACCCGACTCGTACGCCGTGACGGCCAACGTCGTGACTCTCTATGTGACGCTCGCTTGTGCCGTCATGTTTCACTACCGGGCGTGCCGTAGAAGCCAAAAACTGTTGAGAAAATTATGTTGTTTAAATTATTATAGTTCAGTATTTATTTTTTTGATAATTATACTTGTAATCATAGTTTTATTACATAATCTTACGTGTATGTTGTTCCCAGGCTGCTGTGAAATGTGCTTCCTCGCCCCGTACCAACGCGCTGTCGACGAAGCCTCGGCTGCCACTGGTGGCCCTGGCGTCAGACGCGGCGCGGAACCACCCGCCTAATAATGTCAACTCTCATGTAAGTCATCACATCACACTACTCTTATCATAAACGCGAAAGTAACTGTCTTGTCCCTATGTCTGTTGCCTTCTCAAGACTAATCGGCTAAACCGATCCTGATTAAATTTGGTAAGCGAGTAGTATGAATCACGAGAATGGATATATAATACTTATTATCCCGAAAAATAAGTGCCTTTTCAAGACTAATCGGCTTAACCGGTCGTGATGAAATTTTGCAAGGAAGTAGTATGAATCACGAGGATGGTTATAGAATACTTAATATTATCCTGAAAAATATATGCTTTACTGAGACTAATCGGTTAAACCGATCGTGTTGAAATTTGTTACGGAAGTGTATGCATCATAAAGAACACTTATTATTCAGAAAAATACAGGGAATGTGGAAAGCTATAGTACAACCTCGAGGCGCAGTTATAGTCTTTTTGTACTTGATGCTCGCGATTTAGTAGTTAGTAGTAGTAGTGCTACCTTCAGGCACCCCCCAAAGCTGAAAAACAATTTCTAAAAGATCATTCATTGAACGAGATGAAATTATTGCGTAAACGATTCGTTTTCAGCTTGCCGACTTTTATATACAGAAGAACCTCTTTAAGTCGAATTCGAGTTGTAGAGTTTTCGACTTATAGAGGATTTCGACTTAGGCAGATTTTAATTTGACATAAATAGGTTGAGATTCATTCCTATAAATTTTGATTTAAACACATATTTTTATTTACTATAAATCAACATCATTTCAAAATATTCTTAAGATGAAAAATATGGCATTAAAAAAGTCACATTTTTTTTTGCTTTAGATAATTCAGTTGTTTTTTTATCTATAGCATTGTCTAAAGTATAAAAAGTAGAAAATTCTTGTTCTTCAGAGTTGCTGGTTTACTCTGTAAAAATTATTTGTAAACTGTTGTACAAATTGATGTGTATTGCAACCAAACTACTTCTGACAATATTTCACTCGACAACAAATGACTTTGCAAAAATAATAAAATTAAACACCTGACACCAAGCAATCAAACACGTGTTAACGTGAGTCATAAAATCGTGGTTATTCTATTCAATTATATACTCCCTAAATTGCTTTCTAAGAAACACTGTCGGCGAATTCTTAAAGGGCTTAAAAGTCACAAATAATAGAATTGTAAAGGTTGTAAAATAAAACATTGCTATGTTCGAGATATAGAGGTAAAATTTAATTTTTCGAGTTATGGAGGGAAAATATGTACTAAAATGGCTTGGAGGGACTCACTGATTATTTCGACTAATAGAGGGTTGAGATTTCGAGTAATGGAGGTTTTGGTGTTTGAAGGGAAGGGAACAAAACTTTTTTTCGAGATATGGAGGTTTTCAACTTATCGAGGTTCGACTTAACGAGGTTCTACTGTAGTATGTTTCGCTTTGGTGGATGCCTATACGTACAAAGAAATCAGTTGGAGCAAAATTCCCCGTAATAACGGAAGAAACAGCGAAACCGTTTTACGGCAGTAAATTTTTTATCATCTTTGATCCCAACGCGATCCTCTCAACTCTCAATGCAATAAATATTTAGCACAGAATAAAAGGAGATACCGGAAAACGATTCTTACCCAGACAGCTGGTTTGGTATTTAGGTTTATTTGATTTCGCTATTCGCACCTCCGAAATAACTCCCGCAGTTTATTTTACAACGTGTTTATTATTTATGCATGTCAACACGTAACAAACAGTTGCGTGCGCTTTTCGACATCGTTTACAGAAGTAAATGCGCCGGGTGATCTCATACGGCTAAATGCAGCCAGTCTAAATCTGTAAAGCATCGCCATTCGCCGTGCCATGCCTCTTCCGGGATCCGCTTTCTCGCCAAACGCATAAAACGTACGCAAACTGCCAATCGGCTTGTCAACGAGCCGCGCTCCGCTCGCCTCGAGACGGCTACTGAATCAACACACGCGAAATGCGAACCTTGTTTACTTAGCTTAAACAGTTTGCCAAACCATTAACCATTGAACGACGAACGAGCAAATACCTAGAGTCCTTTAACGCAAACAAACTGAAGTTTATCCTGTCTAAACTAAACTGAAAACAAAGAACGATAAATCAGATAGGTAACGTCAGATATGCTTACTATATATACATCTTCAAGTAGTAAAGCCCATGTCTACTTAGACTGTTGTGATATCATGTTCACCCCATATAATAAAACTGTCAAAGGACAAATCACGTTTTACTTCGCAGTCTAGAGCACCGCCGTAAAGTAGCGAGTCTGTCAATTTTCTATAGGATTCATTTCGGAGAATGTGCATCGGAGCTACACGACCTTATCCTACCATCCCCTTTCTACTACAGAACAAGTAGGAAAACGGCCCATTACCACCCATACATTGTGAACTTTCCTTGGATACGTACCAAACGTTTCGATTCTACGTTTCTAATCCGTACGGCCAAGGATTGGAACAACCTGCCGGCTTCCTTGTTTCCTGAGAGATATAATCTGGGCCTTTTCAAGGCAAGAGTGAATATGTATCTTCTAAGTCTGCGTGCTTCATCTTCGACCACATCATCGCTTACCAACAGGCGAGTTGGTGGTCATACGCGGACTTATCAGCGATAAAAAAAAGTCAAAAATCATTGATATGCCGTCGCATATTATGACATCATCTTAAAGCGTACAAAAAGCTAATTGCATTATAATCATGTTTAAGATGAGTGCAGGTAGTCGAGCCATTTTTTATACACACTCGTAGAAGATACCTCTCCTACCTGAGATTAACTACAATGTAACAATAGAGACAACTTGTACCGTTGAATAAATTACGTAATCTATTTACGTATCTTATGAGCAGTTTCTCTTACTAATAAAGGCGGCTAAGAAGCTTTATTTCCATTCGTTTGGCAACTCTTTAAATGATACCAGTTGTTTTTGTGCAAGTCCTTGATTGCGGCGAAAGTACCAAGACTGAAGTGAATCGCAATGCGCTTGAATCTCGCAAAGGATGAAAGCTAGATACGGAGGCATCCGTAGCGTGCTGCCGACACGGTATATTAAAATAAAATACCTGGGAACCGACTCTACCGGCGGCGACGTGGCGAACTTACAATGGTATCAATACCTTACCAATTCTTGGCATCCTTTGCTTAGTTGGCTTCTTACATACTCTATTCAGCTTCGTTATAGCTGAACAAAATTGTTTTATTGATGTCAAATGAATGGAAATGTTTTAATATGAAAACGATGAAATGGCGAAGCTTACGGCGAGATTTGTATCGAATAGCAGAATTATTTATTCAGATGTCGACCGTCAGCCGACGCCGCCGGTCCGACGGGCAGCGGCTCGACTATTTAATTGGCCGCATGAAAGCTTTATTTGCTTAAAACACCATCGGTTACCGCCGTTATTCTATCTCTGACGCTTGAAAACTTTATAACGTAATAAACTCGCTGCTAAAGTAATAAACACCACGGTATAGTGTCTTAATCCATAAGTGTATGTAAACCATAAAACGCTATTTCCTGTTTAGCTCTCCTAAACCTTTTTCCGTATGAGCGTATGCTCTGCTTCTCAATACGTTCATATTTCCGATTCGAAAGGAGCACTCCAGGCGGAATGCGAGCAGTTTACCCCGTGTGCTCCCTCGTGCATTTCAACAGCTCGCCGCCGCCAGCCAAGATATGTCGCAATCCCATCCAATTTGCCTCCGCTGCCGTTCGTGCTATTGCTCGAATAAAGCGGAAAATCTTGCTCTGCACACGAGAGAATAAATTATGCCAGCTCCAAATCATTCGGTCAAAGCAAAGAGTCACATAACTCGTTTTATCTTGCCTTTTATTATTGCAAGCGATCCATGTGGTCTAGACAGCCAGCTGTTTGATAAGCACAGATAAATTCTCTTTGTAATGCGTACGTACCATCGCCCCCAGACAGGTCCCCATAACGTTCAGCTTGAAATGCCGTATAGCTGTCTCTAACATTTCCACAGCCAAAAGCCCTTATCATAGCCACGGCTTAGCAATGTCGTTTAGTTTTATACTCTGTTGGTTGCCTGCAGTTTACAGACTATCTCACGGTTAAACAATATCTACCGAGTGAGAGGGAATGAGCACGATCGTTTGGCACGAGCCGAGAACGCGCTGCGGTGTCGGCTAATAGCTCTTCGCAGATTCAATTTGCCGTCGAATAGAATATAGCCTCCCGGTGCGCCGTACGCGATCATTAAGTTACGCTCCCGTCTCTTCCGAACTCCGAGCGAGTTCCAACTGAAATTCGCTTCAAACACCGACTTGAACCAACCAGCTTCTAACGTGAATTAATTCAATTCGTTCCCCAATTACTTGGCAATTATGTTACTGCGGCTACACTCACTTTAAAAATTAAGTGTTTCTTATATCAAAAGTTAGATTGCGCTTGCGAAAATACGAGATGCTCTCGTAGTTCGATATGATAGAATATATTAAGCAGACGCGATTCATGTTTGGCCAGATCGAAGCAGCATTTACCTGACGTCGTGTTATTATGTTGGTACAGGATCGTCTGTGGGGAACACGGATTGGTTTCGATGGAGGGTGCCCGCCTTATTGTGTTTTCTCTAGAGAAGCTGGCGCTCGGCCACGGGACCGACACGTCCGCCACTGCCAAATGTTTTTTACTGCACGCCACCAGGTTCCGGTCGATATTGCCATTTGCTCGTGATGCTCTCCACTTCACCCGCTTTATCTTGGAAACGACAAACGAATTGCAACACCCAAATTTATTGTTTTTAAATATTTAAAAAATCTATTTTCTTCACATCATATAAACTACTCGTAGCTGCTTCGAGCATAACATTGACAAAATATACTTCGATCTGAAAGTAAATGACAGCAAATCAAAGCACCTGAGTTGTTACCTACATGCTCAGAATCCTATCACTTCCTAAATGAGATCGAAGTGCGGCCGCGCAGTCAGTGCTCCTCAAGAACCTAGCAAAAAATAAAAACTTATCAGTCCTATGCACGGCAGTAATGAAAACTTAAGTAGTAATTCACCTATTCTACAAGAGATGGCGCTGTTTTAAAATACCTACACGGTACGGCGCGACAATGGCCCGAGTCGAAGATTTTTGTTCACCCAAAAAGTACTGAACGCGTCTAAATAATTTTTCACTTCAATAAACAGTCCGCCCCTAATTTAAATATTCATTTTGATATTATGAAAACACTCGCATATACTCGGTACACCTAAAATGGTTCATTTAAAATGTACATTATTGATTTATTCTATTTGCATATGTTGGTATATTGTTTGCTTATTAAGCCGTACATTTGGTATTATTGTTTCAACTGCGATAAAACTTAATACAACGTTAACGCACCTATTTATTAATTCTCACGCAAATGAATCCGTTAACATAATGCTCATAACACTGAATATTAATTGATTTATTGGTAAATTACGTCTTCATTGAATTTTAATTGGATTTCGACAACGGTTCACAATTTACCAACGCTTCCCATTGTCCAGTGAGCCGTGTGAGCGAAATTCAATGATATCATAGGAATAAACGGTCATGTACGGGCAATGTTTCTCCACTCCGATGCTTTTATTAATTAAAATCCACCAATCAATTTGCTTGTTATTATATTGTAATCATGATATCTACACTAATATTATAAAGAGGAAAGATTTGTATTTTTGGATGTTTGTAACGAATTAACTCAATAAATACTGGACCGATTTTAAAAATTATCTCGCCATTAGAATGCTTCATTATCCCTGAGTGACAGGCTATATTTATTACTAGAATGTTTAAATAAATCTTCACCCGTGCGAAGCCGGGACGGGCGGCTAGTATACCAAAAATGATTATTATGACGATCTGTTTTTGAAATTGAATTTTCTGCGGTGGCGGCAAACGAAGAAGGCTATTAACATGCGCTACATGTCTAGTCCACAGTCTCGTGCCTAGATGGCGTTACGTGATCCTAAAGCCACATCTAATAACAAACAATTTAAATAAAGGATTGTTTCAGAAAGTACATAGTTGCTAATCATCACATAAATAAAACTTTCTGTTATCTCACGTCGCGTTTCACAATCTTTTTTTAGCATCCGACGAATGATCCGAATACATTCTATATTACTCGGCCAGCGAAATGGCAGCGACGCATTTTTACGTCATTTGTCATTTTTTTTAACTGTCAGACTAGGTAACTTATACTTGTCACTGGCAAATGCACAAGAAATGCGACGCCAATATCCCCAAAAAGGAAACAAACGGAAAAAAAAATCCTTAACCAAGTAATACATTTTCATTTTCTACTTGAACTGACATACAGGTAAATAAGATACTTAATGTAATGGTTAGTCGTTTTTAATGATTGTGAAACGCAAGCATAGTGTTTATTTAATAGATAAGTTCCTGATAGCTTTACCGGAACGTTATCCAAACAATCTGAAACAAAGCCTTACAATATATTAATATGATAGTTTATATACTTTATATTAATATGTATAATAGAAAAACATTGATATAAGGATATTATTTACTCTCAAATCAATTTGGTCGTAGGTATCATTTATTTGCTTCAGTTCTTTGTCTATCAATTGTATCACAAAACTGAGTACCTACTTCGTATTATTCTAGTTATATAGTAAATACAATAGCATCTTAATAATGAAGCCGGTTTTACTCTTTGGAATTCTTTGTTGTAGTGGTAAAAATAAATCATCATCATTTCAGCAATAGGACGTCAACTGCTGGACATAGGCCTCCCCTATAGATCCCTTTCAAACGGGCCAGTTGGAAGCGGTCTGCATCCAGCGTTTCCCTGCGGTCTCTTTTAGGTCGTCTGTCCATCTTGTAGGTGGGTGGTGTCATGGTGTGTAAAAATAAGTAATCACCAATAATTGTATTATCTACTAGTGCTGTTGCCCGCGACTTCGTACGCGTAGATTTTCATATAAACTTTCAACCCTTTTTCCTCCCTTAATCTGGCCCTAGCGCAAAATAACATAGCCTATACCTCAATATGGTCATAGCTAGGCATTTTCGTGAAAACAGCATTGAAATCCGTCCAGTGGTTTAGGAGATGTGCGTGAACAAACAAACAGACAAAAACTACACACACACACAGCTTATTTTAAGACGCCCTGTGTTATATTTTTATTTTTTTTGATATTTTGCAATTACAGATTTTTTTATCTCTGCGTTTTTGTCACACTAATATTATAAATGCGAAAGTAACTCTGTCTGTTTGCTACATAATCACGGCTAAACGGCTGAACTGATCTCGATAAAATTTTACGAGGCAATGGTATGTATCATGAGGACGGACATAGGCAATTTTTTTCTGAAGAAATCGCGGACGAAGTAGCAGCTAGTATTTGTATATAGGTATAGAAGATAGAAATCGAACAACACTTAAGACGACAATGTTTAATATTTACATGCAGTCGTGACTATGACACTGGCAGTAAATAAGTTACGATCTGTGCATAAACTAGAGGCAATTCTGTTTATAGTTGTTCAAAGAATAACTATCGCAATGTAAATTGCACGGTGAAGTTAGTGATAATTTAGCTAAAGCTTTACCGTACCCAGTTTTGATATTTAGGGCACATGCATTGTTGCAAGAGCATGCCACAACTATTCTGATTTGTACAAGTAATAATTGTTTTTAGGGTTCCGTGCCCAAAGATTAAAACGGGACCCTATTACTAAGACTCCGCTGTCCATCTGTCTATCCGTCTGTCACCAGGCTGTATCTTATGAACCGTGGTAGTTAGAAAGTTCAAACAATACACAGATGATGTATTTTTGTTGCCGCTATAACAAAAAATACTATAAATCAGAATAAAATAAATATTTAAGGGGGCTCCCATACAACAAACGTGATTTCAATGCTCATTTTTGCTTTATATTGATAACGGTAACAGGTAGACGCTTGAAATATTCACAGAATATTTAGTTATATATTCACTATAAAAATAAATAATTAAATTAAAATAAAACAAATATTTGAGGGGGGCTCCCATACAACAGATATGAGTTATTGCCGTTTTTATAGATAATGGTACGGAAACTTCGTGCGCGAGTCCGACTCGCACTTGGCCGGATTTATTTAAGCTCCGATAAAAATAATATCCTCCTCCGATAAAAGCTGATGATCTTCAAACGGATGACCAGAATATCTTGAATCATAGCTTAGAACTCTCTTGATCAAGTTACCTTTTAAATATAAAAAAAACTAAATCAAAATTGTTTCAGCCGTTTGGGACCCACAATGCCACACACAGATATACAGATAATACATAGCTTTATACTATCACTGTTGTTCACTATAGCTATATGATTATTTACGGGATATTTACCGTGGTAAGGTTGTGGAAGGAACTCCCGATATCATCCCGCGAACATGGTAAGTACATGTAACAACCTTACCACGGTAAATATCCCGTAAATAATCATATAACTGTAGATATCATCTACAGTTCATAGGTACACACGTTAAACTTATAACACTCTTCTTTGTGCGTCGGGGGTTAAAAATACAAGTATGCAAGTCATTAAAAGATATTTAAAACTATGGATATCATGTCGACGCTCAGAAATATCCGTGTAGACCAAATGTAGACGAAGACCATACTAATTACTAGGGTAATCTAGGTGCGTTTAGTCATTAGTCTACACTTGTTAGCATAAACCGCCGGTCTTGTTGTTTGTTGTTGCCTTTGTTGGCATCGATTCTGTTTTAGCACTCATTAAACTAAAACAATTTGACAGGACTAAAATTAACTGCGTCCCTTTTCATTTCGATATAATATTTAAAAAAAGGATGGCAACAATTATTTTTTGCTGTCAAAATTAGTTTAGTTTAGAAAAGCGAGGGATACATATTTCTTCCATTTGGAGTTGAAACCATGGGCCCGTGGGGTCCGGCTGCTCGGGGTTTAGTTAAAGAGCTGTCCAGACGCCTCATAGATGTGACGGGTGACCAAAGAGCTGGCGCTTACCTTGGCCAAAGAATAAGTTTGGCCATTCAACGTGGTAATGTCGCTAGCTTTTTAGGTACCCTACCCGAAGACAGTGACCTTAATGCAGTTTTTTACCTGTAGTTTATAGTTTTGGATAGGTATTCAGTTTTATTTAGATTTAATTTAGGTATTTATTTAGCTACTTTATTATTTTAAGTTTTAGTTTTTAGTTAATATTTAAGTTTATGTTAATTTTCTGTTATTTAAGTTACTGAAATAGTTAGTTTAGAAAATGGTATAACAGAATCGTCAAATGTTACAACGATATAGGATTCAAATTAGTTGGTCGGCGATTCTAAAACGTATTTATTAATTATACATATTATATGTAAACCCAAGACACTTTTGTACAAGACTCCAAGGTACAAGAATTTGTAAATAAATAAAATAAATATCTGGGACATTATTGCATACATGGTCATGGACCCCAAACTAAGCAAAGCTTGTAATATGGCAGCCTGAAACATATACATACAATACACATATATTTTTAAATACATATTTAAATAGATACTAACACCCAGACATAGAACAAACACAAATGTTCATCACACAAATGTTTGTCCTTGGTGGGAATCGAACCCACGCCTCCAAGCGCAGAAGGTAAGGAGCGCAGGTTCACTACCAACTAAGCTAACAGGGCTGTCAAAAAATCAATGTGGTAAATCAATGATGTTATTAGTTTTGATTTTACCAGGAGTACTTATTATATTTACCAATATCTGCTACACTAGACAAATACGTTAGATTTATATCACCTGACATTGTATCCGCCAACAGACAATCAGTTCCGCCGTACGACAATCCCACAATATTTTAATCCGAGAGAGCGGTCTGTTTTGTCGCAAATCCATTTGGGAATACCGCGAGCGCCCGCTTGATGTCAACGACGGATCAATTGGAGCCGAGTTAGCCGACTACGACGTGACGTCGCGTTGAAACAGAAAAACAGATTGTTTCCGTTATTTATGGTCACCAGAATGTTTTAGCAATAGACCTTTATAAGTCCTCGGTGTCTATTAGCATAAATTAAATTAAAAGTAATGAACACAAAACTAAACCCAAAAGTCTGACACGAGCCGGATTCACGTTTGCTTATGCCACTTTGCTTAACGACCCTCAGTTAATAAACTGTCGGAATGTCTAATTAACGACACGGGAGCGTATAATCAAAAAGTTTTAAAGCTAGTGTAAATAATTCGTTGAAATTAAATATTTAGCGCTGTTGTTAACGATAGTCGGGCCCGTCGTAATTAGAACACAGCGGTAACTTCCAGCCAACAAGAGGAGCAACGTGCCGGGACATAAATAAATTATGCAACGCGTCACTTAACGACACCGCACCCTGCCACAGCGCTCTCCGAAACACCGCCCGCCTCTTACACCTGATAAATAAATAACTATCATTACGCACTTATCTAGTTTGCACCTGATTTATTATCATTATCCACCAGTTTCGTATGAAATCAGCGATCTGAACGCTGGCCACAAACGTAAAGTAGATAAACCGGCCGAGCGGCGAGCGCAGTGAAATGCGACGCCTTATAAAGCTTTATCACGTGTGAATTATCACCGCTAAGCCGATCTCGATAGCGTATAATACGAGCTATCTTTTTCATGAAAAATGTAATTGAATGATTTATCCGGTCGGTCACGTTCCGCCGCCATATGGAGTCCTCATGAATAAGTAATGGTTGGAAGCGGTCGTTGTTTCAATTAGCGGTTGTGTCGCCGGTCTGGCACGACCGCCACTCGCGACCGACACGACCGATACGACCCCGCCATTCTCATAAAGAACAGATTCACTCGTCTCACCAATTGACCGGATTCACAGAAGTACGCCGAGGAATTTCGATACAGCACGAACATCGGTTTACTAGGTAATTGGCTTACATGCTCTCTTGTAATCTCTGTATTTCGACTTTCACAGCATCGTTATCGTTGAAGCTGGTTTGTTATTGTTGATTATACTTATAACTTTTTGTGTTAACGATAATAATTAATGCCACACAACCTTGTTCACTATGTTTGTAGTTAAACGTTCATGTTAAACACAAGCACTTTTATTTCACGATTCACACTTATTTTAAACATTTAAAAAAGTACGTAGAATAAAAATTACCAAAGGAGTAGTACAAGAACAAAACAATCTATAAAAGTTAAAGTATTTTTTTGTTATAAGAACTAAATGTTTTTCGATATAAAATACCCGGTACGAAACGATGCCGAGTATACAAATTGGTTTTGTTTGGGTCGGGGTATAATGAGGAAAGTAATTATGTGGCAACATTCGCCATTAGATCCCCGTAAGCACGACCCATCTAGGGATTATAGGGATCTGGCATACGCGTTACGGATTAAATTGATAGGTGCGACTCCGCTCCACTCGTTTATCTATGTAAAGACTCCCTTTTTTCATTGGGGACATAATCGTGCGCGAATGCCTTGTTGTTGTCTATTATACTAAGGGGTAGCGAAACGTATTTAACTTTTATTGTTTTCTTCCAGTTGACAACTTGAGATGGTCTCAAGTCGGGGCCCCGTTATAATGCTCGCGTTTATTGTTGTGATTGTATCTTTATGGGATATCAAGTGCTTAACATAATGGAATGTTTGCTGCTCTACAAATCAGGTTCTAGTGGTTTAAATTATTCTGCTGTGTCTGGTAGTCTGCGATTCCGGGAACCCGACGCCGCCGTTTATTAAGTTAGACCTAAACCGGCTGCCGAGTAACGGCCACTACGTATTCAGTACGATTTTGCTGATTTCAACAGATTTTTGAGATCAATTTCAAAGACAAGGTCTACATCTGCCTTTCTTTGTTTTAATCTTACATTACGTAAAATTCAGTCGTCGTTATACATCGTATAATTGATTGAATGTTGACATCCTCTGTCTTGTGATTTTTTAATGACAAACACTTATAACATAAATTGATACGAATATAATCCCGTGTTCAGAAAAGTTCCTTTGGCATAATAAAAGCATATTAACGTGGTAGTTCATTGAGGAAGGGCGGTCGGGGAAGTTATCCATTTACAGAAAGTTACACTCGTTTTATTTTCTTTTGGAGGTCCCAAAGAGCGTCGTCGCTGAGCATCACGGTCCCTTACTCGAGCGCGCTCCTTTCGAACCCTACCGTAAAATAGACGCGAAATGTGATAAATGGAAAACTCTTTTTACTGTCGGGCCCCGGGCCCGCTACGTTATGGGTCGGCTCCTCTCGTCCCGTCACGCCCTCTCTCCCCTGCCCGTCTTATCAAGTTTTCTTATATCCTAGTTACCGCTCAATTTTGCGAGCCTTATATAAAAAGCTTTCCCTCTGTTCGGTCCCCCATACGAGCGAATTGCTTTTAAAATATCGCTATACGGGCTGCCGGCACTTTGTTAAAGATTAAGTTTAAGTGAAACTATCTCTACCGGATTTATGAAGTGTTTCTTATTTTCACACTGTAAATCCTTGTGCAGGGCATTACGCTGCTTCAAGACGCTGGCACGTCGGATGATAGCGGACGGGCATCGGAAAGGCTAACGGGTAGTTCGGTGGCGCCTCGCGATCCCGATTCTTCCCGCGACCGCCTTAGTGACGTAAGTATTTCGTCACCATCTCATTCAAAGTTCACCTTCTATAAATCTCTGTCCGCTATGCATATCACACATAAACCGTGGTATTTTGAAATGGGAGTAAGTTCAGGCCTCTTAAAGACCATAACGAATTAGCAATGCGAGATTTTTTTAACAAAAGATTCCAACGAACTCCACTTTCATTGTGCTCTCTTTTAGCTTACATGAAACCTGTCAAGTGTGTTTCCTAATTCAATAAAAAAATATCTTCTATTTTTATTATATAAAAAAAAAAACAACTTTCTTGACCTTGAATAAATTATTTCTTGGCTGTAAACATTTTGTTTTTGTTAATTTAATCCAAAATAACTTCGAGATTATTCAAAATGCATGTAAAAATATAATTTATGTTTTCTATTTCCTTATTAGACCCGACTACCAATGTAATTATGTACAATGTTTTAGCCTGTTTCTCGTCTCTCTCCGCACGCATGCTCAGGAAGCGTTATTAAATTGGAAATAAGTAGTATATGAACAGCTTTTACCTAAACAGCGCATCAAAACACAAAAAAAAAAACAAAAAAACGTAGACGTAGCAATCGAAGACGACGTAAAAGCAATTTAAATCCGATCTGTATCACTTCGGTTTCCGCGATCAAAGAATAACGCCGCGAATGTAGGGAGAGACGGGAGAATCACCACCCCAGTCACTCCACTCATATGTTCGCTTTCTCTCTCCTGCCTACAGGCCAGTAGCCGCTGTAGTTCCGGAAAAGGCTATATCGTGAGTACTCTCATTGTTGTCCTTATTTAACGATCAGTTTCTCTCTGGTTCTGGTATGCGCCTCGCACGGCCACACGTTTACGCTACGCTTGCTGTTTGTTCCGGTTTTAATTATCGTAACCGAATCGTGCATGACTTTTACTGTAGTCAAAATATCGTGCTTACTTCCTTTCAAACCGGGGCGTCACCATCCTTACGGTCGTGCTTTTATTCATCATATTTTTGCTATGTATTAGCATTCATTGCGACGACGATAAATTAGCGATGGTAGCCCGTTGGCTTTACAGATGAGATACAATACTACATGTAATGGCTATAATTCTCTATTACTGTGTGCAAATGTACCCAGCTCACGCAACACACATAGACGCTATTCGATATTCGGCGCGTATCGCGGTTAAATCATGAGATTTGTCGGGCGCGGGCGGTGCCGTGCCGTACTACATAACATTACCTGCGCCCGCCCTGAATACTTCATGGCTCTGTATTTATTTGAAATTGTAATATCTCCGACTGATCCCTCGTTGTTTCCCTCGGCGCGAACTTACCTCGTAAATAACGCGTAACGTATTCGTCGATTTATGTTACGATAATAGTGTCTTCTCCCACGAGTATTCAACTTTTTTCAATTTTGTATTACCATAAACTTAAACGATATTCGTGAGGATTATGTTCTACGAGATTAACTCGATTTTATAACGTGTAGCAACATTAAACTTTACGATTGACTTGTTAAGTATCTGCGAAACATTGTAAGCATCTCGTATCATGTAACAAATTTACAAATGGTTATATCATTAAATATTTATTGCATTGCCTTATATTAACTTTTCCACCAATAACATTTTTTTATACTCAGCTTTATATCAACTTCGACGATTTCAAAGTATTCGCTTTCATAGAGTAGTCTAATCGATATTATTTTATATTTAGACACACATAATACATAATTACGCCACTTGTGGCACTGTTTAATAAGTTTCATCTGTTTGTGTTACCTTTATTTTTGGTGTGCATAAAGAGTTTATATCTATCTATCTATAATACATAAGTATACATGCCAATTGATTGTCTTCATTTTAAGGCAAATTATGTCTGGACTTTGGTAGCCAATATCTATTTGATACGGTAATATTTTACGTAGAAGCAATATGCTTTTGAACAGTTTTTGAATGATTAATCAATTAGCAAGGCGTATCTAACTAGAATTTAATTGGGAATTAGTAGATATTGTCTGGCGTTTATGTGCATGGTCTCAATACAAAATTGAATAAGATCTTATACAATTACCGTAGAAGTGTGTTATTAACGCGTGTTTTTCTTGTTACAGTGTGATAGTGAAGGCGACGACGACAAGGCAAGTACTTTTCATTATTCCATCGGTGTTAATTCAGCAGCTGATGCTCTCCAGCGATATTTACGAATCGCGTTTATTAATTAAACCGGGCTCCCGGGCTCTTTGAGACTTGGAAAAGTTGAAACAGAGCGTTGGAAATAAATGTCCGTGTAATGTAAGTGGCGAAGTTGCTCATTCCCGGTTTATTACCCGGCTGACTCTGCTCGCCCGTAGCCAGTGATTAATCTCACAGGTTGGGTGTCCTTCGCACCTGTTCGCTAATTGTTTACTTAGGATACTTACTTGATTTGATTGAAACGTTTCAAATCGACCGAAACTACACTTCCGAATGCGTTTCCCTAACCAAATATTATTCGAAACAGTTTAGAGCGAGGGAGGGTTGAATGGCAAATTTCGCTTTGTGACCTCGGACTGTATCGTATACGCTCTAGGGGCTCAACTAACTTCAACAGGTTGTGAAATGGCGAGTCAAAAGCGAGCTGAGTTTGAGCTGGAGCGCCCTCTGACGCGTGTCGACGTCCTAAAGGGCGCTGATTACGCGCCGCTGCTCTGTTCCGTAATTACTAGATTGGCGCAGGCTGCAAGTGCCCGTAATTAAATACATTACACCGCCTTTGCCGCTGGATACCGCCGCCAGCAATGCCACCGCCGCACCCGCAATATGGTGTGCACGAGCCCGAATATCATAATAAAATTAACTTTTATTTTTACAACTTCCCCAGCTTTTATAATGTTGTTTTAGTGAGGTGTTTTGTGTAAATATTTTGCTACATTTACTGTTAACAAGGCACCTCGGTTTGTTGATGTGTGGTGTACATTGGTAAAGATTAACGGTAAAATACAGATAATCACATCGTAAGATGAAAATGTATACGTATATATCGACAACGCCGATATCTATGATTATGGAGGCCAAGTATCTAAATAAGTGTAAACTGAAAACTAGGTTGTCAAACAAAAAGCTTGATAGAGTACGGAGGCCGGAGGCAGGGCACGGATGGCACGGCGGCGGGTGGGCGGAACGGTAGCAGTCGTGCAAATCCAGTGCTTTAGTGTGATAGCATTGTTCAGGGCGGCCGCAACCCCGGCCGGTCCACGCTCCCCTTAATCTAATTATCTGGCCGCTTCGCTGCCGTCTCGCACCGAAACACCCCACCCTCAATTTCTCTCAATTTTCTCCAACGAGAAAGCTAAGCATAAAACGATTTTATTAAGCGATCCATCCCTTAGCGTTGAATAGAATCTCGGAATTTAAATGAGTTTCAGATGTCAAGCTTTCACAGTGTGAAAACTTTTTAATAAGCAATTACTTTTAAATAGATGCAGAGGATATTGCTTATTTTGCATATTACGAAATTCTAATGAAGCTAATTTGTTTTTCACATTGACGTGGCGTTTTTAAAACAACAATTACAAGTTTTTCTTTGTGTTTTCTTTGCTCCTTTGCAGAAAAAAAAAATGTGTCCGATATTGAAAATGCGAGATATACTGTTAACTTTGCTAAACATTTACATCCTATGTAACAATTTCATAATAATATATTCAAAAGTGAAATATGACAACACTAAAAATAATTTGGCAAAAAAACGTAAAATTCAATATATAAAACACATTTAGTTTGTATTAAGGTTTTTTATAATTGTTGTTAGGATATTATTTATTTTTTCTTTCTAGTTATTAACGTGTTATCTCTTATGTGAAAGACTTCGAATGTTTGTTTTTCGAATACTATTTGTCTATCCAACCCCAAGTTGGTGTTGCAATGGGGCGTTTACACTATTTTTGTTTGTATTAGTGAAAATATATTTTTGGCTTTTGTGTAACTGTTTATCTCATATCTACTGTGTTAATTAGCAGCTGTTTGTTTTACATGTAAAATAAAATAATGCTATTGTAGAATGATCTGATTGATGTTCTAATAATATGTAATGTTTTAATTGTTTACGATTTACGAGTTAGCATAATGTAAAATGACAGCGGAGCGGTTATCTGAGGAGGAAATCAGTCTACGCTCCGTCGCCGGTGTTGTACCGTAGTCGATTAATTAAATTACTGTGGGAGAAGTTGGCGGCAGAGAGCGAATCTCCGAGCGACACCGGCGAGATCCGAGTGGCTGGCAGCCGTAGCCAGGCTGAGTGGCGCGGGTCGGGCGCCGCGCCACTACTAGTAGTGTTACTAGTGTTCGCTACACTTACCCGTAGAGCGCTACTAACTCGATCCGATTCCACTTGGGCTATTTGCGCTCCGAGTTCAATTATGCTTCCACTTTGATATGCAAATCCGGTCGCTTTGGCTAATTACGTAGACGCTTCCGTAGTATCGTTTCAAATGTCAACTTACACTCGCGTACATTTACCTGCTACGAGCGCATACTCGTGTTCCCGCTAGATTAAACCGGAATGTTTGTTGCTCATTGCATACGCGAAAATGTAAAGTCAATTACAAACTTTACTCGTGTGTAAACGTGCAATGTGCAATTTCGGGATATGTGTGCTCCATCCGAGTTCAAACAATGAAACAACGTAGTTATGTGACATCGTTGCAGAAGAAAGTTGTGTTTTTGCTCACATTTATATTAAATTGGCCTCCCATTTATCTTGAAGTTTGTCGGTTGAGTAATACGATGAGCCTGAACAAGGAATCGCAAACTCTGTTATTAACTTAGCTTGGTAACGGGAGTGCCAACATTGCATTTCACTGCATGGGAGGGGTGAATCGTTCCATTCTAACCAATATTTCGGGAGCCCTCCAGCTATAGCTATATTTTGTAAATAGACTATAGTTAGTATAGCAGGATGCTGCAGCATTCTGGATCAATAAAAACCTTTTTTTAGGGTTCCGTACCCAAAGGGTAAAAACGGGACCCTATTACTCAGGCTCCGCTGTTCGTCCGTCCGTCCGTCTGTCAGTCAGGCTGTATCTCATGAACCGTGACAGTTAGACAGTTAAAATTTTCACAGATGATGTATATCCGTTGCCGCTATAACAACAAATACAAAAAAATATAATAAAATTAATATTTAAGGGGGCTACCATACAAAAAACGTGTTTTTTGTCGTTTTTATATATAATGGTACGGAACCTTTCGTGCGCAAGTACCAGCCAAGTACTACTCGCACTTGGCTGGTTTTTTTATTTTATGAATACTCCCTACTTTCATGCTATTCTTAAAAGTCTGGTGACTTCCGCTACGACTCGTTACTGGTGCAAAGGTTAGTCATTTGCCATCCAACGCGGTAATGCAGCAAGTGTTTTGGTGGACACATTTGCGCCAGGAACAGTTAGGGGTGGGTTATGTGACTAGTAGGGTTAGTTTATTTAATTTGTGACTAATTTATCTTTGTGCAATAAATGAATGTAAGTAAAACCTATAGATGTAAAATTATATTTGAATCTAAATATAAAAATAAATAATTAGTAAGTAGTATATCGTATTTTTAAAGTAGCGTAAAGAAAAAAAATGCTTTTTATTTATATTACACGGGAATTACTCGCGTAAGATCAGGCCGGTTACTCCAACTATAGTTTTGACCGCATTCGGCGGTCTCTATAAAATCAAATGTCTTTATAAAATGTATGAAAACTACGCCAGTTACCATTACAAAAAAAATGAAATTTGTTGTTATTTGCAATTTTTTTAATAAAAAAAAATTAAATATTCTGTGGTGAAGTTTATCTAAAAATAACTCATTCAACGATGTAAGTAAGGTACATATCTGCAAAGTACAAAATTTAATATAAAACAGGACATCGAAATTCAATAAACAGATGGTCACACAATTCATTCTAATGGAGCCTACAAGACAGATTAATATGGTCATTATTATTCTCATTCATACTACATCAAAGAAGTAATATAAATTGTCGTTCGCGCTCATTTCAATTTAACGCGAGTAATTTAAATCGCGGTCACAAATTAAAGCGTGATCCGACTTATTAATGGTTATATCGCGGATTATTACTATTTAATGCTGTTTAATTTATGTCAGGTCGTCGCGTCGGTAGGCAGAGGTGGGGCGGATCGCCTCAACTTGATTTAATCGAGCGTGTTGAAAGTGGGAGGCATTGAGGCGACAGTAGAGTTGACTGATGTTACATCAAACTGGTGCTTATTGTATCTTTTGTCTTAGAATTATGTATATTTAATTGTTGTATTTGTAGCTGTAAAGGTCTCTTGTCTTTGATGTTGTGTAGATGATATGAGGAAACTTTCGTGAGATAACAATTATCAATATAAAAAACGACTGGACTGGACCAAATACATTTTCGGAACTTCGTATGCACTGTATAAATATAATAATCTGGGACATTATTGCACACATGGTCATCTGACCCCAAACTAAGCAAAGCTTGTAATATGGCTGCCAGAGACTGATATACATACATATATATTTTTAAATACATACTTAAATAGATATTAACACCCAGACATAGAACAAACACAAATGTTCATCACACAAAATGTTTGTCCTAGATGGGAATCGAACGCACGCCCCCAAGCACAGAAAGTAGGATCACTACCAACTGAGCCACCGAGGCAGTCGCGTATTGCGCGTAACATACGCTGATAAACGAAAAACCTATGGTATCGTAAATGTTAACTACCTAGAGGGTATGTTTACTAAAGATAATGTTGTAGCTGTTTATCGATACGTTTGATGCCTCCCGCCTGTGGAGGCACAATCTGTGGGCGCCGAGATCCGCCGGGAGGCTCCGTGCTACATTAATAAGCTCATGAATACTGATCGCAAGCCACGCCACGCAGATTCTATCAACACTACCACCGGCCTGACGTAACTCTGAATTACGTATCACCCATTGTTCTGTTAACTTTTATTAATGTTTAGTTCTAAAATGTCAAAAGTTTCGCATTCAGAATATCCACACTTCCACACTTATAATATTATAAATGCGAAAGTAACTCTGTCCGTCTTTGTTTGCTACATAATCACGGCTAAACGGCTTAACCGATCTCGATAAAAATTTACGAGGCAATAGTATGTATCATGAGGACGGACAAGACAATTTTTTTCTGATGAAATCGCGAACGAATCTGCGGGTACAGCTAGTTATGTATATAATCACACTAATATTATAAATGCCAAAGTTTGTGTGTGTGAGTGTGACTCCTTCACGCAGAAATGGTTCGACGGATTTGCTACTTGGCTACTTTTCATCATCGTCATCAAAATTTTTCGTCGCCCCGCGGTTTCACTCTCATCATCATTAGAAGTTAGATATTTGGATCTCTATCTCTCTAGGTCTTAATAAAGACCTTTTTACTGTCATTATTGTAACGGCGCCCAGTACTGGAACATTCAAATTTCCTCTTATAAATAAAAAAATAAAAACCTCATCTATTTACTATGATCATGCTTAAAGATAAATAAAGGAGTAGAGGTTTTAATCAAACCTTAATTTTTAAATTAACCACTAGCTTACCTCGCCCGCGGGAAGTAAAAGAAATGAATAAAATATTTTCGAGTGTGCACTGAAGCGCTCGCCACTTGGCGGAATTTACCTTACGCAAACCTACCTTCGTTAATTGAAAGAGCTTCTTTCGTTTGGTGTAATATTTCATGGCACGAAGTTGCCTGCGCGCTTCGAGTGGAAACGATCCCAGTCAGACGCACACAAGATTTCTTTAGCTCTCTCACGATGCCAGGCCGCTTACGACTTTTCATAAATACCCCTCTAAGAAGCAACAAGAAAATAATTTAATCTACTCCACGGAATCGGAATATAAATTTGTTTTCAACATTATCTTAATCGCTACTCCTATTTTATCATCTTTCATCGTTGGCTTATTTCTGAGAATTCTTTTCGCTTTCATTTCCTTTGAATGAAAAATACCTTTAGGAAAGCGTTTTATAAATCAGCAATTACCGGTGAAGTTTCACCAGATTGCCTTTTTATTAAAATTCCTTTGTAACCTTGAGTTTTGGAAATAACATTGTTATGAATGTTGTAAGTATGTACGGGGTGTAATCGCGCGATAAACGTTTTAACATAAGCTGAATAGCCGGTAAGAGGTTGTAATAATTAGCGTTAAGTCGTCGTGGGGAGTGCGAGGTTAGCGCGGAGCGGGGTCGGGTGTGAGCGCGGGTACACGGCGGTCAGTCGGGCAATAAATTGGCCGCACCCACGACGCGGTGCTGCGGCACGTGAGATAAGCCACCGCAACACCATTAACTAAATACAATGTCACAGCACCGCCGATCAACTGCATAAACCCCACGGCTCGGCCGCACGCCCACAACATGCTTTATGACTCCTACCACCCCATAACTTTTAATCCATCACCACATTATGTTATCTGCTTCTCCACCGTCGCTACTCTACCGAACGTTATTAAGTGCCACCGAATTCGTAATATGCAACATAACTACGAGATTAACATAATGTTCCTAGAATGTTCTACTTTTGTCTTGTAAACGAGCATAAAGTGAAAGAACAAATTGCGAGTTTCCCCAGTATTTTCCTCGCTCGGAAAAATATATGTTTTATTAAAGCTCGGCATTTCCGAGAGCGAAGCAACCCTCGGGCGGGGTGGCGGGTGACCGGGTGGTGCGGCAGCGCGCCAGTGTATAACAGACAGTAGAGGGATATAAAACATATTTACGCGCCTATAAAGTACTCTCGTACGCTCGCTCTCCACCATTTTCTTTTGTTCCTTGCTCGCAGCCAATGATAATGCTTTCTCCCGTTCGGTTAAACTTATTTCTCTGCCGTCTTATCTGGATTTTCTTCGGCACTTTTATTTATAACCGGAGTGGTGAAACGTGAAGTAAACGATTCTCGTATCGGCTTGCCTTTTGACATACGTTGTATTGTGTGGTTGGGATCTTGCTACTTTTTTGCTCGTAAAATTGAACCGAGCTCACATAATAATCATGTTTTATCAAGTTTTCATGTTTTATTTAAATTTATTTTTATGTTTTATCAAGAATGATTTTTCTAATATCATTCCTGTGATGTGTTGTATTAACTTTATGCTCAATTTGTTATATAGCGAACTCTTTTGCCTACTTCGTATTGTTATAACATTTCACATGTAATGAGAACCGCACAGTCCCACTAACTGTGAGGCTTGAGCACACAGCGTTATGGTACCGACTCCCGACTTACACCCCTAACAGCATAATGAAGATGAATCCTTTACTTTCTAACAGCCAGCTCCATACAAAGTTTAAGTCATCGTAGCGTTAAAGTAGGTATCTACACACTTTGGATCGCATTCTATTAAAGTCAGCCAACAGAAAGTGGAGGACGTACTCGACGCCATTCAGAATGAGTAGAACGGAAGCCAGAGCGTTAACAGCAAAGCGAGTAGCGTCTTAATCTTGCGCGACAGTACGGCTCAGAGCAAAAACCCCTTGCGTAGGTGAGAGGGTGTAATAACAAGAGTCTTCCCTCCCTTGCTTCGCCCCTCGCTCGCCTGCGGGCTTAGCCGGTTGAAAACTTCTACAGAGATTCGCATTAGGTACTCCGTCGTACTCGACTCTAACCGCCCTGACTGGTGTAAGACCTAACTGGAACGATGTAAACTGAACCTTAAGTACGCCGCTTACGACTACCACAATTCAAGCTTTTGTTACCGAACCGGAACGGTTATTTGTATCGTTATATAAATGTTTACTATCTGTTATTGGCCTCGATGCGAATTTTTTCAATTACTTCGAAATAGTTACTGTCATTCTGTCGTGGGGAATGTTTCTCTATTTTCTTTTTTTTGCTTTTTGTGCACGTAAAGGAAAAGGCCGGGAAAGCAAAAACATTGTTGCCACTTTCGGGGCCGTATGTGACAAAGAGGCGTCGTCAAAGGGCCGTAATTATCCGTAGGCAGGCGAGTGTTAGCACTCGACGCCGAGGTCGAGATATCTCTCGGCGGATCAGCGGCTCACTCGGGATGCACTCTGCGATTCCGTTTGTCACTGCACCCGGCTGCGGTCGGAGCTCTCGCTCTGATAAACGCATGTCAACGTGCTTTGAAAGCAGAGCGCATTTAACCGCTGTAAGCCTGCCGAGTGCCGACAACCTGGACACACTGCTGGATTATTACGGATCCTTTGTGCAATTCTGTGATGTATTAATCTGACATCTGTCATAACCAAACTTGTGATAATCTTTGCTATGAATATCAGCTACGTCTGATCATGATCATCCATTATCAGTATTAAATTACCAAACCGATAACGGCGGTATTACATTATCTGATCATTTGTCACTATCAGGCATTAATATATCAAATATTATAATCCTTGATTTCAATAATGCGTCGCATTCATCAACATTACCGACAATCGTGAGACTATAAATATTTTTACAATAACAACGATGATTTTAATCAAATAAAATAGATAAAAACAAACATAAGAAATAAAGATGGGAACTAGAATAGCCATAAAGAACATGAGCCAGCCGGGACTACGAAAACCACAACCCTTGACGAAATCGCATTAGAACTTTGAAATGAAATGGTTCTTAATAAATTGTAATACATTGTGCCATTACATATTCCTAGTGGAGGACTATTGGAACCCAAACTAGGACAACCTGAGAGATTGCCATACCAATAAAACTGCTAAATAAAGTTTAGTTATTCAGTGTATTAGTAATCTAGTTATTTATCACTGTATGTTTTTCCAAATAAAATAAATACCCCCGCCGAACAAAGATGGTTGAACATGAGACGATTAAACATTAACTTTAATAGAAATAAAGAAAATTATACATGTAAAAACTATTAAGATGTTAGTGGTGTGTCTATGTCTATTGCCACCCATAACCCCACCCCATAATGAGTTGGGCTGTCGCGACATTGCCCAGGAATTAATGTTCGAATGTTCCAAATATTTGGGAACATGGGAGTGTTTGTATATTAAATGTGAATATCCTCAATTCAGAATAGATTATGTAGGTAGGTTACTTTACTAGTAACTCAAGGCAAACTCCGCTGGTTTGGAGAGGCCCAAACTGGTAGAACCAAATCACTAACACTTTAATCAGACATTTAAAAGAACAGTTAGAAGATATACCGATAACCGATGTGGAAGAAGGGTTCTTGATTGGAGACCACTAACCAGAAGCGTAGATAGGCCTCCCACCAGATGGACCGACGACAAGTAGATGCTGATGGCAGGATGTCGTTCAGTGTGGAGGTTAAACGGGGAGGCCTATGTTCAGCAGTGGACGTCTTCGGTTAATGATGAATATATAACAAGAATGTTAGACACATCCAGCTTGTAGCAGTAGCCGGACTGTTTCCACCCAACCGTGACACGACGACACGATGCAGATAAGCTGCCCGTTCCGTTTACACGTCGTGTGCGGACCCGGCCCTGGCCGTAATTAGTCCGCCGCAAAGTTCACCGGGACTCGGTTGCACCAGTAACACCCCAACCCAACCTGCTACTGACCCTCGATCAACAAACACCTTGTCTAATTTAAAATACACGCATATAACTCTTATTTCTCAACCATATTTATGCTGTTTTGTTATATTGTTTGCGGGTAGTAAAACACGTGCATTAACATTACAAATAAATAAATTCATAGTTTCTGTGTAAAACTAGGTTGGAAAACGGTAGCATTCGTTTTCAACTCATATTCTCCACTCGCGAATTTTTATTTTGAATTTCGGTCAAACTAAAGGCAGTTTTCAAATCACGAAAAATGAAAATTTGATATACATATTTAATTCGCGTTGCACCTAAAAAATTATACGGTTCTACTCACAGCTTATATACATTTAAAATAAATGTAGGTTTTAGAAGGTTTTGAAGCTTCATGGTCTAGACCTTGGAGAGTTTTATCGAAAAAATAAATCTTAGCCATTGTTGACGAGAAAAAAAAAACCATTCACTAATTATTGTAAGTAAATATGTACATGATACAAGGTACAAGAGTCAATTAACATCTTATTTCTATGATTATATAAGGAAACTGACTATTTTTGATCATGTAAATCTGTTATTCTTTAATTTATCATCAAGACATTTTTTTTTTCCTTTTTGGTGTTAAAATATATTATTTATTAACCGACTCCAAAATACGAGGGGTCCCTAATTCGTTTGTATGTTATTTTTATATTTGTTACCTCAGAACTCCGTAATTTTATAAACCTATTTTGATAATTATTTTATTGGATCCTATTTTAAGTTTTAGTTAGTATTTTAAGTTTTCGTAAATTTTCTATTTTGTAAGTTGGGCATAATAAATTATTATAACCCTTGGAAAGGACTACACTTTCAGATTGGTCCCATATAAATTTTATCAAAATCGGTTCAGTAGTTTGGATTTCAAATCAAAATACTTAACTGGAATAAATATGTCATTCAGGTATTTAAGTACTACGTTTAAATTGATAATTATTCTTAAATAGTTCAAATTAAAAAAATTCAATACTCCAAAACTGTCTATGTTAAAAATATGCTAAATTACATTATACCATAAGGGTTCCTTGCACTACGGAACCCTAAAAACTTATTCGTAACTGTAGTTCGATAGTAAGAGATTAAAGTTGAGTAAATGAAGAAGTCCTTAGTCTTGATACTCGATCTCGTCGGTAAGCAGGTGTAAGTGCAAAGTTGTCGGGCGTGCCATCCCTCGTTGATCACTCCGCCTTCCCTAATGACTTTTAGTACCGATCGCTATCTTATGCACATAAGTAACATCGCGTTGTCTAGTACAAACGAGCTTCAATTTAAACTTTCTTCTACCGACTAGTTCTTTGCAGGCACTCAGTTTCTAAGTAACGAGATACATGGCTGTACCTGTGATTAAAAAGTTTTTCAACGGTATCGATTCCATTTGCTGTAATTTATTTACCATTAGAAACATTCACTACAACTAAAGAATATATCTTATCTTTATTTACCATAAACTTACAAAGTATAAAAGTAATATGATTTCGTTGTTTTAAAGTCATATTATATCAAGTATCACGACCATAGCGAGAGCATCCGCTCGAGAAAGATAACACTTTTAACGGTTCAAGTTTCAGCGGTCGTTATTTCTGTCGTAAATTGCCGTAGATCGTTAGTGGCGTATGGCGCTAGAGAACGAGGAAAACAAACATGCGACGACAATGTGTTAAAGCGTCTGAATCTACCGGCGCACTCCATCGCGACTTCAACCATTAATAATTCGCCAACTTCGCGACAACAGCCAATTTATACATTCCGTCTGGAGCGAAATTCCGGGGAATTATTATAAAGTAATCTAAGTTAGACGACCCGAACGGCGACGAGGGGGTTGACAGGTGTTTAAATATACCTTAACCGCTTCTCTGCTCCTCTTAGATATTCCCCGTATTACACTACATACAAGACGAAGTCACTCGAGCGTGCGGTTGCACGAGCTTTCGGAGCTTACCCATTAATTGGTTGCTTGTTATGGGGACACGCAAACTTAATAGATATTTGCAACTATCTTGTTCGCCTTCACCACGGTTACGTAACGCCATTGATATCGTATCACGATTCTATTCTCTACCGAGTCCAGCTTATAGACGAAATGTGATATTGTTTGTTATTTGTTCACAGATTCGTAATAGAAAAGCTGATGCTATTTTAGACGTAATAATATCTGATGGCTTTGTTCGACCGGTTTTATTGTTTTCATCATATTCAATTACAAATAATTGACGTAGCTTTCAATAATCGCCCACGTAATGAATCATGAATAAACAATAAATATGAGCACATAAAAGGATTAGTTTGATTCAATTTGAATTCAAAACGTATAAAGAGATTAAAATGGTCTTTTAATGTGTGTGAGAGCAAGCGGAACCGGTCGTGACGGCGCGGGCGTCCATGTAACATCGCCGGTGAACAATCTCGCGAGCTCATTTAAAGTTTTTGTCCCTCGTCCTCGTGTTTATCTTTTTACAGCCCTGTTATTGAACCGGACCCCTATCGCTTACATTTCCACCGACTGTGTCGTATTATCATAGTGCCGCTTTCTTTTACACCTTCACTCCTCTAATCTTAATTAATAGGATACGACGACCAGATACCGTCTCGGCGCTTACCCATTTATCTCTCTATGTTATCGCTTGATAGAATTGTCATACTAACTCAATCCGAACTTGGAACACTATGGAAATAACGTCGAGTCGACTTATCTGTGAATTAACATTGTAAATCGGTAACTCGATTCGTGAGCTGCGCCCACGACGTTCGACACCGCTAATTGTATCGATAAGCAGCAAATATGTTACAAATCGTGGCTCTAAAAACTTAACTGCCTGCAATTTAGTTACAAAGAAGGCGCTAAGTTATATTGAGCATTTTTACACGGTGCCAGGTCATAAATAACTTTCCTTATCGCTGCCGACATGCCGCTATCTTCCCCATCTAATCCGGCGCCCACGCCTTCGGCCACGACCACCGTTTAAAGTAATTTGTCCTCGGAAAAACATTAATCCGCCACTTCATTACCGAATCTTGATTGATATCTCTTTTCTATTAAAACACAATTAGCCCGTGAGCATTTCGTTTGTAAACCGCTTATAAATAAGTTTACGACACAATAACGTGTAAGAAGAGAGATCGTTATTATTTATATGGATCCTAAAGTAGTGCTCGACGGCACTTTAGCGTTCTTGTCGGATTATTTCCCTCTTTATGCGAACGAGCGAGATGCGTCGACCACTTTGTTGTTTTATACTTCGTCTTGGAGCGACTTTATGCATCGCCTCATTGCTCTTCGCCGTTTCGCTTAGTTTCCCCTCTCTATTTTCAACTCACGTTACTATGTAAATTTATTTTGAAACTGGCTATCCGCTGGCAGCTTTATACGTCGCTGCTTTACTTGCTTTACTCGTTTGCTCTATGTTTTACCAACATTTGCTGTCTAAAAGTTAGTTGTGCTGGCTAATGATTAAAGTAAGTTTAGAAACACCACAGAAAAAACAATGGTAAAGCTCTCGAAAGAGATCTAGTCCTGGTAGAGCAACTTTGCTACTTTTTTACTTTTAGGTACTATGACTCTACAACTTCTTTATTAAACTAATAGTACATTACTGCAGCGACAGAATCATTTTTGGAATAACATAATCAAACCTCTTTGCTCGTACTTGAATAGAGGAGATAAAAATGAGCCGCCAATTACTTTAAGGACGAATCCATAAAGTCCAAGTTGAAAAGGGATATTTTAATTATGGACACATTAAATACTACCTACAGTTATATGACTATTTACGGGATATTTACCGTGGTAAGGTAGTGTCTTCCCGTGAACATGGTGCATGTAACTGCGCCGAAATATCGGGACCTCCTTCCACAACCTTACCACGGTAAATATACCGTAAAAAATCATATAACTGTAGTGAACAACCGTAATAGTTTAAAACATAAAATACATTTTTTTTAAACCTGTTTCTATAATAGCATTCGTAAAACTGTGTGACCAAATAAACTCAAAATAAAAATATGTATATATATAATTAGAGCCAATTTGGATGAGATTCAGATAAGCCGACGATAAATCATGTAATTGCAAACCATATAACTATACAATTTGTTTGAGTATTCGAGAACAAAGAGAAGCATTGCTAAAAACGTAATAACACAAGCCCGCCCACAATAGTAAGCGCGTCGCGCCGCCCGCCCGCGCCGGCCGTCGACAAACGTTCAGAAACAAACTACATTTTTATACGGAGAGCAAACAAAATGAGTTAGCGGTGCCGTTGCCGAGCTTTTCCTCCTATTCCCGGCGAGCTTGAAAATTCGCTTTAATACCTTTGTTTTACAGCGCTTTACAGCTCTCGTGTTGCGCGGAAGTATTTTCAAAGTTTACTCTACGTGCGAATATTCTACACTCCACCTCTCCAACCTTTTCAACGATTTTTGCTTCAATATATTAAATCTGTGTTGTTTCCGCATCGAATCCCTCTTTAACGCTCGAGGGGGATCGCAGTATTATGCAAAACGGTCGTTACGATAGCTCAAATCTCAAAAGCTTTATTTTCATATCATCCCTCCGGTCACGTCACGCTGTCACGAGCTTAATGTTTTTTTTTATAACGTCGGCTTATGCATTATGCTGTATTTCATTCAGAGTGACACAAAAGAAATGCGAGTTGTTTATATTTTCTTACACAGTTTTTATAGACGCTTATTGAAAAGCAAAAAATTATCGCCTTCATTCAGCTTCAGTTTTGTTAAACAGGTGAATAATATAAGTATACTGTTAATTAATTGAACAGTGTTATAACTTTAACAGAAGTATTAAAGCCCGTTTAATCAGTTTGGCGAGTGTTGAAGGTATGATCACTCTTTGTGGAATTAAATAAAATGATAGAATCTCCCGGTTGAGTTTATTCATTATATCCCGCCGCGGGCGGGTGGTGGCGGTGGGGGTAGCCACCCTCTGCTCCACTCGCTTTATGGATATAACCTCGACAAAATACCCCTAAAATTGCACTGTTTTTATTACGTTCTCTCTTTATCTCTTTGGTTTGTTGCTCCTTTTTACGGAGTTATTATTTTATTAGCGAATAGGGCAAGTAATAGACACGAGAGCTTAAACACTCCTTAGATTTATAAATAAAAATGATAAAAAGTAAAAACTTCTACTCAGACTATGACTAAATAATTCGTAATTAAAATGGACAATTTCTTATTAAATACAAGTCAACAACTCAATCTACAATACTAACGAAGATTTAAAGTCGTGCCATGAGTTAGATCTCAACAGGCGAGGGGGCGAAGTTTAAAATACGATGTAGATAAATTTGTAGCTACCGGCAACCGGCAAGTCAGGTCTGCGGCAGCGCCCGCGCACTCGTAATTAATTACAAGCTTATTATGACGTCTCAGCGGGGCTTTGTCTCATTGAGTAAGGTGCAGTGGTTGATTACGGTCAACATAGTCCTGTCGAACACTAAACACGTGCCAATAAATTAAAACAAAATACCTAAATGCAACTAAAAACCTGCTTACAATAAAAGAAAAAGAAAATTGGTGTTTGCTATTTTTTGTACAATCACAAACTTTCATACAAACTCAAACATGCCATTAATAATAAATGTTCAAACCAATCTGACCATCGATGACACATTGAAATGTCTTGTGTGATTTTTCTGTATCATTAAATGAAAACATTGTTTAGATGCCAAATTGTTGGCGAGAGCGATAAAACAAAGCGGCTGGCAAAGGACCAAGTCGACACGAATGGATGGTCGCGTGATTTGCGACGGGAACAGTACATGCACTGAGCGCTGGTTAAAATACTCTTAGCTCACAATCCCGACTGTAATGCCTGCGTGGCGATGCAGCGTCAGTGCTTTCGGCAGGTCTACACAGTGCTTAGCGCAGATTTGCACGGGTACATTTTAAATGGAGCCGCCAGATCGCAATTACTCTCCCTTTGAGCTAGCGGAATGCGTTATGTATGACTTTCAATTCAATTTAGCGCACAAAGCTAGCGTCGAAATTCTCTTTCTCTTTGGCTGGGACCTCTTATCCAATAATGCTATGTTTGTTAAACATCAATTTGTTGACAGCTTTTATTTTTAGAGCCATTGATGTGAGCCATTACTTTTGAGACCTTTGGTTAGAGCATAATATAAGCTTTAAAGCTGTTAACTCACGTACGTCTTGATCTGAAGTTGTACGCGTAATTTCGCACTTACCTATCTGTGCTTTTATCTTAATCCACTGTTATTTTCTACAACACTCACTTTTTATTTATAAAACAAATTCATCTGTATTTATAAGCTCAAAATACACAGTAGTTTATTACTCAAATGAAATGGAAATGCGCACTCAAAGCTTTTATCAACTGCAATAATGCTCGTTGACACAACATTTTAATAATATTGCGGAGTTACATTTGATGTTCGCGATAAAGCCATTGTGATGTGCGACCGATAGATCGCATGTCGGTGGATTGTTGTGACCGGGCATTCGCTTGTATCAAACGTGGCCGGCAACGCGCGAGCGCGCCGGAATGTCGAACGTGTCCACCTGGACAGTGCATGCACGCTCCACACGCATCACCACTTCGCCTTTGAAGTCCCACCAGCTACGAACCGCGCCATGCCGACCGCATACCCATCACGTCTACTCACTACGGAATGCAATTAACCCACATAATTAAACAATGCTGCTAATTGTTTTAGTCTCATCTCCATCTTATTCTCATTATAAATCGATATTTAATTGGAAACTTATTAATGCTTAATATTGATCTCATGAGCCATTTATAAACGCCCTATTGTAACGCATAAATCATGCTCGTCTTGTCTGCATGTTTGTTTTGTAAATTAATCGTACCCGTTGTAATATTGAGATTAACTCCAACCGAGAGCAAAATTTTATGATTAATTGAAATTGGCTCGCGCTGGTTTTATCGAACTTATTGCCAATAAATTTAATATATAAATGTTGGACAACATTTGTATTGTAAATGTATTGGCTAATCGTGTCGCAATCGATGTATATTAATTGATTATGGTATCTTGATGTAGGACGCCGTAAAAGGTTATAGTGACAATGAATTAATTAAATCTGTTGATAGATAGATGATTATAACGGCATAAAATCATCACATAAAACCAGTTAGATTAGAGGTATATTTGTTATTTATAATGATTATAATTTTATGTTTAAGCACCGTAAGCTACTTGTACACATGTGCAACGTGACTTACACACATGTAATGTTATAAATATAATGTAAAAATATGCTTATATTAATGAAACGTTTCCCACGAATGTTGGGTTTAAGTTAATCCACATATACGTACGTATCGTTTGTAAATTTTATATGTCGGGTTAAGTCGTTGTTAATTAATTTAATCCGAGCGAGGTGAAGCTCGATTAGCGGAATAAATTGGGCTTGCGGCGAGCGCAATCCCCGCGCAGTAAACAGCGCCGACAACAAAGGCACTCCGGCAGCCCCCGAGCCGGCGCGCCTTGCCGGGCTTAATGCTTACTCATTATTTATTCACATCTATAACGAGATTGTCAGTGCTCCCCGAGTCTACCTCCGCTGCCTGCCCGCTTTATTTGTCTCTACTTGTACAGTCGTCGCGTCGACGCCATATTATTTACCCCCGCTCGCTCTTTTTGCCCAGATTATTTTCTTTTCCGCCGAGTTATAAAGCTATTACCGTCTCCTTTTAAGTTCTCCGACTTGAAATTTACTCGTTTCGCGAATGCAAAGTAACTCTGCCGATATGGTTTTATTGAAATACATTTTCCCGTCGAACGTCTGTTTTATTTGCATACATACATTGATACGAGTATCTTCTGAATACTCGATTCCATATGCGACCGCGCTCAAACAATATGGGTACTTGCAGATATAACGTTCAATATTTGTGACATATGTTTTGCTTGAATAGCGCTTGTATTATTTTCATTGTTCACTTTAAACACAGATAATATACATCTGTATCAATACTAAGAAGAAGTATATTATCCCCGGCACCTGTCAGAAAACCCCTTCAATTCGAGATTCATAATAATGATTCAATATTCTGTGAAAATTATTATACAGAAATGTCACTTACTGAGCCATGCCAAACGCAAAGCATATAAATTAAGATTTATGTGAAATTACAATTTATAGGTAATTCTTCCTTTCGTTTACGACTCGAAAACCCACAATCTGTAATACATTCACTGGAAATTGTAAATCAAAACACGGCGTCATAAATACGCATAAAAGAAAGAGCACTTACAATTATAATAACACTACCGTACGAAAAGTCGCAGAAAGTAATATTATACTAAAGAAATTGTATTCAAAAGATATGAAAGCTGTGGAGCACTTGCAAACGGCTAGATAATGCCATCAGATACTCAACGTGCTCGTTGAAAATTTTATGTCGCCTCTCGGTGCATCCTCCGCTGCATTTCAACCCCGCATTTGTGATTCCGCGCCCTTGTAGTGTTTTCAGTACTTTACTTTGTAGTACTTTGTATATACTCAGGCAAGTATTTATCAACGGAAAGCATCACTCTTGTGACTTGGCATTTTAAGTAAGCCTAAGTAGATAGTACGGGCATTTCCTACTTAAAGTATTTTTTTATGTCATAACTGTCACACACTCTTTTATCAAAAGACTACTACCTGTTGCCCGCGAATCCGTGCGTTTCATATAAACGTTCAACCTCCGTTTGCCCCCTTAATTCCGCCGTAACGCAAAATCTGACACTAATTTCTAAACGGACCTCTACTATTCATAAGATGTAGCCCATACAACCTGCCAAATTTCAGTTTCGTTTGTCAAGTTTTCGAGATTTCGTAAGTCATTAAGCGAATGAGTGAGTTGTATTTCGCTTTTATAATCAACCTCATGCTATTCGTATTCTACTCAGTTGACTGCATCAACTATATGAGTTTGTATTTAGATGTCAGTTACTTCATCACGAAAGCATTTTCTGGCAAAAGCGTCTACTCTGTAATCTGTTCCTTCTTATATGTATTATTTCTCGCCCTTTTGATTGTAGGAATCGACCTGAAACTGTAGCTCTAGATTTTCATGTAATATTAGCTTTCTATGTCTTAATGTTACAATTTCAATGTAGAGTATTTTATCTGTCTTTTAAATTAAATAAGCAAACAAAGCTTCAATAACATGTAAAGCTAAGCTACCACCTGCGCTCCAATACCGGGGGTTGCACAAAATAAGAGGGTAGTATCTATTCTAACAGAGTTTTTATTGTAGTCTGTACCACACGTTGTGCGAGATTACTCCGGCTTTAGAGAAATCCGGAGCACCGAGCAACCCTTTGTGCTTTCGACGCTCTCCTCCGTTTTTCCGCCTTCCCTCGTTTCGCTTTCACAAAATACAGATTGCGATTCCTACACCGCGAAACGACACCGCAATTTTAAATCTCCGGTATTCTTAAAGAAGATCTTTAAATGCTGACTTGGAACTGTTCTTTTGGGTATTTAAATTGCTTGCCGATGTTAAGTGAATACTCGTTCTTTTGTCAGAAACTCGATACAGTGGATTTTCATTCTGTCTCTTCTATATTAAACTACAGTGTACAACTTAAGTAGTCCTTCTGCTTTATTACTTAGAGCCTTACTTAAAAACGTTACTCAAGTTGACATACGCTTAAATATGCCCCGTCTCGTTTTCGCGTGTGACGATTGCCGTGAGCGAGAAGTTGAGAGATAATTTTAAATCATAGATTAACTTGAGTAACGTTTTTAAGTAAGGCCCTTATTGATTATGTTGTGTTCTTTGTCATAGGTCTTTGTGCCTATTCTCGTCTAATATGTCTTGCAGTGAAGCGAGACAAGTTTCGCTTGTCCTCGTTAGAATTCCGGCTATGCAGTCGCCAGTCATATGCGCATTTGTATGTGTTGTGTGTTGCTCGCCGTCTCGCTTTGTTATGTATGTCCTCGTCCGTTATCTAGCAACACTTTCAAATTTTTACGCTTTCTCTTTCAAGACATTTAACAACCATTCTTCTAACGCTACCCATTAAGAATTCACACTTTTACAACGGAACTAATAAATCTTTCTAAAAAATGGCCACTAACACACAACCGAACAACTTTTTATTTGCATACACGCGCTGAGAATAAAAACCAATTTACACAAAAAACACAGTTTATACAAAAATGTGTACGATACAAAAACGCAATCCAACAATACATTTACCGCAAATTGAATGAGGCTCGAAATAAATCCTGCGGTCGTTGTCTGACTCCCAATACCGCCCGTCCGTATCTCTCACCCCTGTTTGTCGTTGTTCGCGTTTCATTGGACCAAAAAATACCCACATGTTCATACCGTGCGTACACTTATTTTACTGCCTTAATCCCGACTCCCACGAGGATACACAGTTTTTACAAGAAAAATATCCTTTGCGAATCTTTGTTTCGGGTAAAGCCCGAATTCTTCGTATTATAATTCTACATTCTCAGAGAATAAAATCAACCGCAAAATTTTAATAGTTGCCCGATGGTTATCGAGGGTTGTTGTTCCCTCCCTCATTAGAGAACGAGGATAAACCTCGGGTTCCGAGGGTCGAGCGTCATAAACCGAGCACTCTAGTGTATCGTAAGTGTTAATTACTTTTGTCACTTCGCCGGCGGGCGGTTAACAAATCTCACCGTTACATAATTTCGCCGCTGAGTACTGTAATTTACGTCGACTGACGCAACATTGTTTGAACAATAAATTATTATGCCTTGGAGCGTTCTTAACGGGCGGCTAAATCGATAAGCGTCGTTTTTATAGCACCATTAACAGGCTGCGCGGAGGGGCGAGCAATTTCAATCTGCGTAATCAACACCGCATCGCCAACAAAACCTTATTGCTGTTAATATTGTAAAAAACGAGTCGAGATCCGCGCGATTCGCTAGCCTATACCACTATCTATATTATGTTGCTATAAAACAATTACAGAATCAATATTAACACACATGTTTGTATCCATTTAAAATTAATATAATGATGACGCGAGTAACAATTTAATCAATACGCGGTATTGACATGCAATAAATTCGAGCTGTTATTGCATATTTTTTTTATAATCTGCACAATAGTTTTATAAAAATCTCTCGTTTTTATTGCTACCGAAAATTGAAACGACGGGGAAAATAAACACCGTTGCTGTCGCGAACGAACGAATTTCCGGCTCAGTGCCGTTCGGGATGTTTCAATTTTACAAAATACAAACTTTTGCCTTATGCAAACGCTCGCAACAATCGCCTGACGTCGGTTTATGGACTATTATAATCATTTGCGATAAAATGTGAATAATTTTTCAGATGAAGAGAGCAATTTGCTACTCAGAAACCCACGACGGCTGTGGTGTGATTTAATAAGGAGGCTCGTGTCAAAAGTGATGCAAATACATCCAATTCAACCATAAAATGGAAATGCCAGTTACAAATTTAACAGCGCCTAATAAACGACCAATCGTGAGAAAAGTTAAAAAAGAAAACCAACTTTATTGACCTTTGCAGCAATATAATCTCACCAATTATAAATTGGAAAGTATAACCCTCCGCGTCTTTACGGCTGAACCGATCTTGATGAAATGTGGCAAAAAAAGTAGCGCACGTTATGAAGAAGAAGAAGAGTAGAGTAGAGTTGCGGAGCTAGAACATTGGAAGTTAAACCGAAGAGCGTATTTAGTTGTAAATGACCCTGCATTTTGGATGACTTTAAAAGTTTTTTTTTTAATTCTAAGATCTAGTAATGGATATATATGGAAATAAATGGCTTGGCGTGTAAAGACATTCAAAAGATTCTCCTTGCACTGTTTTCAGTCTGTCATGTAGATTAAATGTAAAATATGCTTAACACTAATATTTACAACGTCGTAAATTGTCCGCGTCTCTGAAGTTTTGGAAACTGTTCATTTTGTTAGAAAATTGTGAATAGTTTTTATGTATTTTACAGCAATAACAAAAAGTCGCATAGTTAACAAAACTCCACAACATGCCAGCGCAATTTATTATTTTTATTTTATAAAATTGAAGTAATAAATTTAATAAAGCACGTACTTATTAAGTGCTTTCTGAAAGAAACGAAACGACGCCGTTCAACTTACTTTGATCCGAGCTTTTTGTCTGTGTTTATACAAAGAGATTCATATCGTTTTAATTTCCCCTCGGTATTATACCTACGCTAATATTTTACGTGAAATCACAATTCCGCGCAAAAAATAATCTGTTCCTCCCGTTAGGGAAAACTCTCATAAAACGCGCTTATATTTATAGATATTTTTATAGAGACAGTTACCGAAGACAAGTCGAGATTTATCTCGCTTATCCCGACCGCTTCACCGTCCCACTCTCAAACGGGGAGTCTTTATACTTTTTTATTCCCGTATAAATGGTTTCAAATTAGTATTTTCGTGGGGGTGCTTTTATTACATTCTTTTGTGATTCTTCATTTAGTGAGACGAAGGGAGAGGTTCACTTGGTGGTATTACTTATTTAAAGACGGCTTTTATTAATTAAACAAGCTGAAAATGTTAAAAGTTAACGAGAAGGTGATTAGCTTCACATAAAAGGATCAACGTTTTATTATGATGATGACTAGATTACGTTTATTATGGTTATAATCTGGACGTATTCAAGTTGCGATAGAATCGGTTTCAAGCTTGCTCCGTCGTAGACCGCATCATCGATTAACATCAGGCGAGGTGACGGGCCTGATATGTTTTTTTTTTCTTTGTATAATAGTTTAAAGAATCTGCTGTGTTCTCCCACCACTCTTCTATGGTTACCCTACTACATTAATCGTAGTCGTAAAGCAATAAGTTATAAAACGAATATAAATAAATCGGTTTATGGCTGTTTTATACTGCTTTTCGCGAATGTGTTATTGCTAGGAACGGACGCAATGCGCTCGTAATATATGTGTGTATGTATCGGCGACATAGATTGATGTTATTGGAGCGGTGACGTCCGCTGATGCTGCGATGGACCGCTGGCAGGCTGGCACCCGACATCATAAACTGACAGACGCAGAACACCTGCCATGAACATTTTACAATGCAGCATTTTATTCGGCACTCAACTTTATTCTCGCTGAAGACAATCATAACAAAAATGCGTTTATTTTCTATCATCCCAGCAATCTAATAAACTTCAGTGAGATCTGGGATTTTATCACGTCACGTAAAAATGTTCCAAAACGTAATTTTTAGACATTACACTTATACAGGTTTTTCTCTATTACATTGACAGCTCTACCACCACTATATATTACAGACGCCTGTAGAAAAATGTGTCTTATTCCTACCTTAACCAAGTTAAATCCGATAAGTTAACTTCCCCCATGAAACATTTTTGTCAGCTTGTATTTAGCTTCCTAAAGCAGTTAACATGTGTAACATCCAAGATACACTCGACTAGGCGGTTTGTTGGGCGGGCGGGCGGCGGCAGCGCTTGCGCGCGGCGCGGGGCGCGGGCCCGGTGCCGACGACCGCGCCACTCTCGCCCCGACTGCTGGGCGGATCGCGCGTTCCGGTCGCTCCGACACAACTTCTTTGTCTCGCGATCTCGATCGACGCGCGCTCTATCGTTATTTTTGCTCTTTGACGGACCAATTAACCGAACTCATATCGGATGGCACACCAATTGGATTACAGTGCATAAGGATTGCAGTGATTATTCATTTGGATTTTATTGTTTGATGTAACTTTGAAAAGTGTCGTTACGTATGATTGACGCGTTTGACTTTGATTTACAAGTGCTAGTGTTGACCTAACTATAAACTCTAGAAGTGAAGTTACAATGATATGGTGTATGTTTAGCTAATAGATGTAAGTTAGATAGACATAAACAATTTTAAAAGTGAGGAGTCAGTGACAGTTACCATAGTGCGGATCAAAGATAACCCCAAAAGCAATGCCGAAGGCGGTGTTAAAAAAGAAAGCAAGAGAAAAACAAACAAACAAAAAACAGTGGCGAACAATACGGTGACCAGCAACAAGAACGAGAAGGCAGCTGTGAACCTCGTCAAGGAAAAAGAGGGTCGAAAAAAAACGGCGCCGAAAGATGTACAAGAGAAACAGGTAAATCAACCTCAATACAATGCCGCTGTCACCGCAATATAAAAAGAAACCTGTCTTCATTTACCGTGAGATGATGAAGATAATAACGATACAAGATGGGAAAAATAATGCTAAGATAAAATCCTCCATGGAATAACACCTCGAGTTACTGGTCAGCGTTACGTGACCGGAATACTTAACTTTGCATTTGTTAGATTAGCTTGAACAATGAAATGTCACGCTGTTATAGAATAACCATTGTAATTTACACTTACTTGCTATTAAAAACTAATAGCAGCGTTATTGCTGTTAGTCACGAATGCGACTGAAAAGCAAACATGCGTCGCTTAACTCTTGCGCTACTTGTAACAATTTAAGGCCCCAACAGATCGCTTAGAACGTCCACTCGAGTGAAGGCGTAATTACGGACTATTACCGCTATTACAAACAACCACTGTGTTGGTTTTGTGTTTTTATTACCCGCTATTTGAATGTAGGTTAATAAGCACCTTTGGTTCTTGTCTACAATTTATAATAGCATTGTTTCGATTGTCTTGTCTACCATTAAATAATGCTTCCGTTTCAACTTTTTATTGCTGTGTTATTGATGATTTTCGTTTAACGTTCTCTATAAAGTTTTTTTATTGTTTAGCCTTGGGCTGTTCTATTTTATGTTCAGAACCTGTATTGTATGGTTTCTGATCACTACACACTAATAATTTAGACGCAAAAATATGAGAGTATATATATGTTAGTTACCACGCGTCTTTTTAATGCCTAAACGGATACATAAGGAGAAAATTTGGTGACGGCTTGTATCCTTGATTAACTTCATCTTTAGCCCTTCGTCGTCCATTTCTGGACATAGGCCTCTCCCAATTTCCTCCACGACCTGCGATCTTCTGCTTTGAGCATCCAGTCTTGACCTGTTTGTCTTCGGATATCATCAACCCAGCGTCCTTGATTAACACATAGGTTTTTTTTTCCTGGAAAGTGTACTGTTCCTGTAGGAAATCGGGTAAAACCGCGGGCGTTGCTAGTCATAAATATATTATGGTGTATTTTTATTGTAGGTATTTATTAGGTTACTGATAAGTACCTAAATCTCTTTGTATTAGTGTTGCTCTACAATACATGTAGAGTTACTAGAAAAAAAAAACAACGTGTGATAAATCATGTTTGTTTCCAGTAAATTAAATTTGCTTTTTTTTTTTAATTCTCTACATTAAACTTTTTTAACCCACGAACTTGTCGGAAAAGCCCTCATAACTTTTAAACTGTTGGACAGATTTTGATTCAACATATCTAAAGTGTGTAAAACAGACGTGACGGATTTGGTTGACGAACCGCCGTCTAATCAACGAGAGAGAAAGAGAAAATATTATCTTTCTTTCCCGTTGGCCAGACGGTAGTACCAAATCCACGCGTCTGTTAGCACTATAAAAACCGCAGCAATTATGTACATCTGCGTTCAAATCGGTCCAGCCATTAAAAAATACATAAACACACTGCCTACTAACTCAAACGCATATATACGTACTCCATTCCGTCGTAGGGGAAAAAAGTAGTCATCAAAGGTAATTCTGCAACCATACTTGGACACTTATCTTTAAATGATCAGGTGAGGAAACAAAAATAAAACCTCGTTCAGTAGCACAAATAAAATGAAACCGTTACCTTACCACCGATCGCTTACTTCATTTACTAAATTACAGACCAATTTACTAGGCAGTTAAAAACAACGGCGAATACATTAAACAGTAAATTAAACGTTATTGACTGTTATTATTAAGTTAATAATTTACATTTATATAGAGGTAGTTTTAATTATATTGCAGAGGAAAAATTAAATGCAAAAGCAAGATAAGACAACATTTATTCGATTTGTATTTTACGAAAGACCTTGTCGCGTATCGCCCGGACAAAGTGTTATGAACACAATTTGCTTTATAAAGTTGTCACATTCTCCGTCTGTTTTATTAATCTTTTAGGTTCATTTTGTTGACTTCGAAAAATGTTTATGACAACTCGTTCCCATACTGGATTATTGGTTTGGAAACAGGCCACTTATAACTCAGTTACTGCTGTACACTCGAATGTCCGGCGTGTGCATTATTGATAAAGTGTATACTATTATGAATTTATTTACTGCCCCCTACAGGTGGTTAGTTACAAAGTCGATTTGTTACCTACCTAAATTGTTAAATGTTATTAGCGCAAGATGAACACAAATTGATACAAATTATGACATTGCCAGATTAATACTCGAACTTCATTACCTTTTGACTTGACTTTTGATATTTAGTTAATTATATTCAAAACAATATTTGATTAACAACTTATCTCATATCTACTGTGTTGGTAAGCAGCTGTTTGTTTTCCTATTAAATAAAATCTTTATAACATACAAAGTTACTTTACTGGTAAAATACGTTTAAAATATGATTTGCGTGATTTATATCACAATTTGCATAAGTTTACGATATGACCCATCTGCATGAAAACTTATGAGTTGTATTGAAGCCATTGTTATAATAATTAACTAATATTATAAAAAGGAAAGATTTGTAATTTTGGATGTTTGTAACGAAATAACTCAAACACTACTAAACCGATTTTTTTAATTCTTCCACTGTTGGGAAGCTACACTTCCCCGGGTGACATAGGCTATATTATGTTTTTGTAGCGAGGCCGAAGGCCGAGCTTACACCCGTGCGAATCCGGGGCGGGCGGCTAGTAATGAATACAGCACGGTGCATTATCGAAAAGAGATCTAGTGACGACCGCGACTATCTCCTCATTTAGTACGCGAACTTCATTATCTTTTGACCTGACTTCATATCTTCATATCTGGTTAATTATATTCAAAACAATCTACTTAGCAAAACTTACATTCAATAATTCATTCACTGCCAGACAACGCACAGCATATAAACCGCTGAGTCTAGAAACATAAAATTTTGCAAGTGTCCCTTACAAAGGAAAGTGAGCACTAAGGAAGGATTTTTATTTTATTTTGCACGGAAAACAAAACAGCTGCTAATTAACTTAGCAGATATGATGATGAATGTTGGATGGTTCTTGTAAATTCATGTATTTATAAATAAATTTGTATGGCAGTTCGTAATTTTAAAGTTAGAAACATGAAAGTTGAAACATAGTCATATGTTTATAAGTAAAAGTTAGTTGTATCATCATATTTTAGAAATTTAGGTATCACTTGAATAGGGGATGAAAATTTGATCATTAAAAAGTTAGAACGTGGAATATTCCATTATGCTCCTGTTTATAAACAGAAGTCAGTACAATTATCCTGTTTTGGAATATAATTCCATAACTAAGTGGGGGTGAAAGTATGTATGAAAGTTCTTCAAATTTTGTGTATGGGTGAATTAATGTGGGCAAATAGAAGTTAAAAGTTTATAATATGATAAATCTATGCGTACGAAGTTGCGGGCAACAGCTAGTCTTTGATAAATCTCTATGCAACCATTTTACTGGTAAAAATGCGTATGAAATTAAATAGATTTGCGTGAATTGTATTACAGTTTGCATAAGTTTACGATATGATCCTTCCCCTCTGTATCAAAACTAATGAGTTGTATAGAAGCTATTGTCATACGAATGCAGTGCGGTGCATGATCGAATATCGCGCCATAGAGCGCTATTCGCTCCCCACTTGCCGGGATTTGTAATCTCCACGCATCCTCAATACATGTCGCATACTGTTTATCATGCATGAACTGTTACTGCGCACTTTAGTATGCAGCATTAAATTCAGGTCATGAACAAACAACTTTTAACTAAATATTCACAACGAGTGTCTTGTGCGTCTTTCGCGTTAAGAGATAAATGAGGCTTACGTTTGTATGCCCCGAGATTAACACGGCATAATATCTTTTTTGTATGTCATATATTAATAATACAAATATTTGTAAAATGAAATACATGTTGATGTATAGCTACGTAATAGCTTGTCATTTCGAAAAGGCAGGTTGCCAAATCAACCGCTGCTGGCTCGATGCTAATTGTAAATTCTATATTAAATTACAGACGTTGATTATAATAGCTATGAATTATTCATATAAATTAATCTACACACAAGACGGACCTTCAGACATAAACTTTTTATTGGAGGAGATATTGTAATTTATTTGATTGGAATGCTGCAGTCGTATTTTAATTACAACAGCTCTTTTTGTTTTTATGGAGTCGTTTCCAAAGATATAGCATATGTATATCTATTAATTAACGATTTTTGTTGTTTAAGATATCCTGTCGGCTTTAACTTTGGCTTTTTGGCTTAGATCATGGACTTTTTGTGTAAACTTTGCAAAGATTATTTTCTCCCTGAATTTTCAAGACCCATCCTATTAAAAGTTTGTAAAAGTATTAGAATTTCGAATGAGGGGCGAAAAGCTATCACGCCATATTTTTTTTTCGTTTCCCCTCATTTCGCTACCGAATGACGGAGAAGCGGGAAATCGACCTCGGGCAGTCTCCGATTGAGATTTAGTTTCTCAGACATTTTCAATTTAGAATATTTTAATGAAGCAACTCATTTTGAATATTGATGCTATAATCATGTGATTTATAAACTAATAGATGTTGTAAACCACTATATAACAAATAAGTAACATTAGCTTTTTAGTCTAATGTCAAAATGAATCACAACACCAACTCTAAAACTAAAAAAAAACTATGTTGAAGAACAAATTACAAAACAGACAGCGCTCTACAAAGGAATACCTTCAAAATGTAGACTTGTAAATATTTTTAGTTTATTTTGACATGGTTGACTAATGCGCTCGTTTATTTTTATAGCTGGTTTATTTGAGAGTCGCGTGTGTTACTGCTCGGAGGTGGGCTCAAGCGGCTATTATTACTTGCCGACACGACATCACTCATCGCGTTAATACCTCGCTGAATTATTATCTATTTTATGTAACATAAGTCTTGACGGCCGGCCAACTTTCATTCATGTTGACAGACACCCCCTAAATACTTACGCGCATAATTATCGACAGGCCAAGAATGCACGCCTGCATTAATTAACGTTGACGGAGACTTGGCGCAATATCCTGGTCTATTCGTCTTCGATCAATGTGCAAACTCGTAATATTGATTATATCCGCGAACACTGCGATGCGAGCGAATCGTCTCGATAACATCCTGGAAACCTTTGTAAATTGCATTTGGACCACGTACTATGAATAATTTACAAGTAAACGATCAGCATACGTGACCGTCCCCTCTGGCATGGCAAGTGGACTTAATTAAAATTAGCGGCCGGTCAGTAACGAGTTATTATGTCTGAGCGCGCGCTCTTAGCGAGAAATGTGACGGAAACAAAAAGGGGTTGTATATATTACGCGCGGCACCTTTGAATATTCTTACTTTGGTGAGACAGGGCGGACGCGTTTGCCGGCAGCCGGCTGGCACGCGCGGCCCATACTTGATTTATCACTCCATTGTTGCGGAGCGACGACCCACCCCCGCCGGATAAGGCTAAACATTCAATTGCCGGAACGCTCCTGAAACGATTTGTTCTCTCCCCCTTCACTCAATACGATCGATTGACTATTTTCTTCCGGCTCTCTCCGACATTTAAGTGTGAATCTGCTATGAGTTTCTTACGGCTTTGATCTTGGCTGGGCATGGACAGATTTCTGTTAGTTCATTAACTACATATTTGTATGTAGATATGGTTTTTGAAGATGTTGCAGACTGCAACTTGCAGTGTTGTGTAATGGTAGAGGGACTTATTTCTCGTATTGTCTAAAAAACGCATTCTAAATAAATGAGAGATGAATGATTGAAATATTGAAAACGCAAAGCAGATCTTCGCAGCGAGCTTCTCATAAAATCAAATGACTAAATCTCCATTTACCCAATCACAAAAGGCCATAAAACGTATCGATAAAATCATTCCACTTTCTTTAAACCTATCAATTGATGCAAAACTATCTCTATCTGCAGATTGTACAACTAATAAAGGAGAGGTTTAAGAGACAATGGTAGTTAAACTGCGGGCGTCGTAAACGGCGCGGTCGGCCAACTAGTTTTATTGAGTCGTTCGCGCGCCCGCTCGTAAATATCCCCGTTCCCCGCGTAATTACTCCCATTCCCTTTAAACTCCAGTGCTGTGCGACGATAAAATAACTGGAAATATTCGCCGGACAAGCTGCGCGTATACACTAAGATTTCACCAATAAATCTTTGACATAGTGATCTCTTGTCTTGCCTAACAAAGTTATGTTGTGACTTCGTGTTTATTAGACATCGTTATATCACAATGTCTCTCCTATGAAAACATTGTATTCCGCAGAATATTTTCCACCAATTCATATAAGTGAAAGTTTAACTAAGTATTTGTTATTCAATCACGTCGCGATGGTCGTAACGTTTAAGTAGGTTTGAAAAAAGTCTTCGGCTGTGAGTATGTTATGAACATGGAACAAAAAATTGCTTAAAAACTGTGGCAACTGTGAATCGACATAAAAACATTATTATTATATTGCTATGTCCCAATTTTCCTAATTTAAGCATACGATATAATATCAATGGAATAAACATGTCTATAAAGACATTAAAATTAAATAAAGATTTGTTTGAATTAGACTTCAATTAAGTTATTACAAAAAAAAATAAGAAAATATATAATCAAAATTGAGTTTTAAAATCATAAATTTACGGAATCGATTGCTCAAATTAAAGTCTGAATTATATATTTAGATTGAAGTAAAATTAACATTCAACTTGATTTCTAACAGCTTCTCAACACGTCCTCTAACAAGTTCTCACGGACATCCACATCCATCATTATGCAATGCTCATAACAGTAAATTGTTTTTAACGTCGTCGGGTTTGGTTATATTTCTCATTAACATGTCTTTATGTGTCAGACGTGAATTCATCTTCATTCGATGAATACAAAAAGCTCGAGGGCGGGTATTGTGTTAGGTTTGAACAATAGTCATATGTAGTTAGAATATTAATGGCAGATAATACGTACCGACCATACATGTCATCACCTAATGTGTTTTCGTGTCTCCTTACGCACTGCCACTTCCAGTTAAACGAAGCAAAAAATATTAAAGCGAATGCTAGCAAAAACTTAAACGTATCATTGTAGGAACAATGAAATTGTGGCTACTTTTAAAACTTATATTATAACTTAAGTTATATGATTATTTACGGGATATTTACCGTGGTAAGGTTGTGGAAGATCATATAACTTTAGTGAACAACCGTGATAGTTTATACTAAAACTTGTTTTTGACTTCAATTTATTTTGTTTCAGGCGAGTCCCGAAAATAGCAGAAATGCTTCACCAAGATATCACGATGTATCAATGGATGATGTAAGTTATTGTCATGATTTGATATTAATTCACCTTTCGTAATGAAGACCAATTGTTGCACTGGATCAATGCTCGGCACGAATATTATCTTTACATTTGTGGTCATTGTCGACAGGCATCGGACGCAGGCTCTCTGTTCCGGGTGACGAGTGCGGCAACGGGTGGGGGCGGCGGGGGCACGAAGAACGAGCTCGTGGCGCGGGGCGGCAGCGGCGGTGCGCTGGCTCTATCGCGGGCGCCCGTCGGCGGCAGTGCAAGCCCTGCGCCCGCGCCGCTGCCGCAGCCGGCGCCGTCGCCCGCCCCCGCCGCGCTGCCGCCGCCCGCGCTACCACCGCCGCCCTTCCGAGCTGACACGCCGCACCGGTCCAACGGCGCGCACATCCCCGCCATCGACGGGCATGCTGCCACGCAAATCCCCGCGCGGCCGGTAGGCGCCGCCATTCACCCCGACACGCCAGAGCGGCCCGCCGCCAACACCAACAAACTGCAGCCGGGTGCGCGCGCCGCCGCTGACAGCCCGACACCGGCACCGCCTGCGCCGCCCGCGCCTTCGCCGCTCTTCCCCACGCACACCGCCTATCAATCACAGTCGCAGTCCCACGCGGCCGCCGCACTCCCCGACTACCGCCACACGAACCACGAGACGCGAACCGAGCCGCCGGCCGAGCCGGTGCCAGCCGCGCCGCTCGACCTGCACGCGCACCACGCGCCGCGCCCGCCGCCGCCGCGAGCCGCTCAGCCCGCGTCCGCACACTCCTCCGTTCCTACCTCGTTCCCGAGCCGGGTCAACGGCGCGCCGCCCGCTGCCGCGCCGCATTCAACGCCTTCCGCGATCCCGACCTGTCTTCCGAGTCAACCGCTCGCTATTGCCGGTCGGCCGCACTCCCCGGCCGCACCCGTCTCCCGCCCCTCCTACCCACCCCCCGCATTCGGGTCTAGTCACGCAAACTCGAATATGAGTTCCAGTATTCACGGTCACACGATACCCTACCAGAGTCAGGCGAGTTTACAGAAACATTCCGTTCAGCCGGTGTATGCGAGCAGACCGTCGCACCTCGCGCCGTTCAGCGTCGCGAGCCACCTCTCGTCGAGCCACGCGCCGCCGACGACGACGAGCCAACCGCTCGCGCCCCACCCCCTCTCCAGCCATTCCATCGCCAGCCACGCGACGAGTCACCGCCCCCCGAGCGCTCCCGGTGCGCCGGCCTCCACGCCGACGGCGCTCGCGTCCACACCTAACCACATAGGAGTGCCGCCGCCGGTGACCACCACATCCGGCACGATACCGAGCTATACGCCGAGCTTGAAACATCCAGGGCTGAGCTCGCTAGCGCCGCCGGCCAGCGCGTTGCTACCGCCGCATGCAGAATCGACGAGCACACCGGCACCGAGCTCTGCGGCTGCGATCGTGACGTCGGCGGCGTCGGGCGCGACGCACCCTGTCGTACCCGCGCCGGCGCCGGCGGAAGTGCGAGCCGAGCTGCCGGCGCGCACAGAGAGCCCGGCGGTGGTGTCGGCGGGACTTGCATCCAACGGGTTCCCGCCGCCCGCCGTGTACTCTGCCGCTGCCTACCCGCCGCTCTACGCGCCATACGCCACAACCCTGCAGCACAGCTCTTACTTACCGCCAGCGGCAGCTTCTCCCAGAAACATCACAGACACGGTAATTTAGCTTTCTCTTTTACCCTCTCATCTTTATAAACAACCGGTTGTAATGCATAGACCCACTATGAGTCCTGGCCTCCGATACTAAGAAACGCAACTTTATCCTACTAAGATAAGCAACCTTTTTCTACCGGAGACTCACTGGATGTTCTGTAAAAAGTTTCAACTAAAATTGTAAGTAAATTCTAATTCAACTTTATATAACCTCTCATACATCCCTATTTCAGCGAACGAGTCTATCCGCCTCTCCACTGGTGGCTCCGAAGACGCCGAAGGGCGTGCGACCTCACACGCCAGGCTCGACGGGTGCCGCGGGCGCTGCGCTCACATCCTACTCGCCGCGGGGGCCCAGCCCCACCAGAGAACGAGAGAGTTTCAGGTAACTTTTATCATAAAAATATTGCGATATACCCTGATATATGATATATGGTCATAGAAGACATGCTCTATCAAAATTATAGGGTAGACTACCAGACTGGGTCACAGGCTACAGCGCAGTACCTGTCTCGCTTTAAGTTCATACTCGAAGCTATGTCTCGCTCATTAATTAGTCTGCGAAACGACTACTCTTACCATATGAAAAAAAAAGATTACAGCCGCAGCCTCAGTAACTGTAACCTATCAAGCACTGGTACATAGTTTTCTACTTACAAATTGCCGCGAGAGCTGAATATAATTGAATCTAACGCGGAACTCATTACTTCACAAAGTAATATTATTTATACTTTGACAAAGCATTGCTTATATGAAACTTACAGTTTAGTATCACTTACTTCGCTCCATCCTAAACCTACAATCTTGTACACAGCAACATCAGCAGCCTGTCCCGCGGTACGGCGCCGGCGCCGGTTTCAAGCGCGCCGCTCGTCACGCCGCTCGCCGCGCCGCTCCCCGCTCCCATACCGGTATGACGTCTCCATCTCATGTTTATACTCTCCCTTAGGTGAGTTTATTGCTCTTGGAAAGTGTTGGAACTGACTGAATCTATAATCTCAAACAACAACGGAATAGGTCAGTGACCCAAGGCCGCGGTCTAATATTTTTGTGGATCTTTAAACTGGTTTGTGGAAGCTGGCAGTCGGAATATCACAATAAACCCTAAGTGAAATGTTAATGCTATTTTTAAAGCATAGTTGGTAAAAAAGCTGAAGCTGAATATCCGCCTGATGGTAAGCGATCACCGTCGCCTATGGACACCTACAAAATCAGGGACTTCACAGATACGTTGCCGACCCTTAAAGACTCGTTATTTGATTCGTGATAAGACTTGCATTGATGTCCCGCTTAGAACTAAAATAGCTCGATTAAAGGCAGACTCCATCCCGATCTTCTAAAGGCCATGAACTAAGGGTCAGTTGTTTAGGAAGTCAGTGCCAAAAGGCAAATCGAATTGAGAGATATTTTAGAAATGATTTATACAAGTTATGTAAAAAAACTTATTCGGAATAAATGGCTATTGTATTGTATCATTTCGAATTATTGTTGTTGAAGAACTCGAGATAAATTGATATTGGATAGCCAGATAAATTGGCCACTAATTGGACAATTAGTGGACATAATCACAATCAGCTACCATGATACCGTATAAGAACCAGCTGAATGATTATTACTTTCTCTAAATACGTCCAAACTAAATAATATGCTTAGTTTGGAGTCAGATGAACATGTGTGCAATAATGTCCCAGATAAAATAAACAACAAATTAGATAGAAAGAAACTCTTTATTGTGTACACCGGAAATAAAAATTACAAACAGATAGAAAACACTTACGAGCTAGTGCCACAAGTGGCGGCCTTATCGCTAAAAGCGATCTCTTCCAGGCAACCATTATATGTATGTAACCCCGGCAGTTACACTCTTGCTGAAAAAGCCAAACTTATTACTAGACGTCGTTATTTTAGCGCCAGAGTCAATCCTCCTCCTTGGTTCCCCTACCGCGAAGGGTAGAAGGTGTTTCGACGGTCAAACCGGCTTTTTTCCACAACTAATTTTGAATATAATTGGAAATGATTTTCTAACTTGTTAGGTGTTGATGTTCCAGGGTTCGCTAGCTGGTGGGCTGGGCACCGGTTTAGTCCCGCTACCTGGCGCGCTGCCGACTCCCCTCGCGCCCACCGCCACGCCTGCGGCGGCCGGCCTCGCCCCGCACCTGGCGCACACCCTGGCGCCCGTGCCTACCGTGCCCAGCATCAGCTCCAGTGCAAAACCGCCCGCGCACTGGGGGGTAACGTGAGTACAACAACCCTACTCCTTTATTGAATCAACCATCTTGATGCCACTTTAGTCCAGTCGGGGCAGACAAAAAACTAGCCTGAAATAGAAAAAATTCCGGGGGGGATTTTTTTTTAACGTCGGGGGGGGGGGGGGGGGGGGAGCGCGCCATCTTGTTTTAAAGTTCAATTTTTTAGTTTTCTGAAATAACTCGTTAATTTTCAACTTTAGAGCAAAAATGACAGTATCCATAGTTGTTAGAAATTTAATTTCTCACAAGTTTGGTCATTATTATTTTTACGCTAGGATCAATATTTGCAGAGTTAAAGTTAGGTATGGCAGCAAACAAAAGAAGTGAAGTTGAAGTTCAAAATTCTGAGTGATGTTGTGCTGTTATGCTTTGTGACGTCACATGTAAAAATTCAAAATCCATAACGCGTAATTTATGTGTGAATAAAAAAAAAATACTTTAAAACAAACTTGATCTATATTTATTAATAATTTAGCATTCTCGCTATGGGATTATATCTCACGCAACAACAGTTAACTTCTAGAGCGGCATTGTAATACAATTAAGACACAATTAAATTCAAAAAAATAAAAATAACATGCAAAAATTTGAAAAATGTGTGACGTCACATCAGGAAGGTGGGGGTTCTGAAAATGTGACAACCTCTGACAAGAACGGGGGGAGGGGTTAAAAAGATCTAAAACTCATGTGACGTAATTTATGGATGGCCCCTTAGACGTAATGAGTTAGTTTGTGCATTTTATTACCCATGTAGTCTGCTTTAAACAGTTTAATAACGTTATTGTTACCGGTTTGTTTCCAGCAGGCCGACGCCGTCGGAGCGTGCGGGTGGGTTTGCGCCGGCGCCGCCGCTCTTCGGCGCGCCGCTGCCACCACCCAACCCCAACCCCTTCTCCGCGGAATCGCTCTTCCAAACCAGTACGTACACATGAGAGCACACTACTACTTCTAGCATGGGAAAATGTCAGCTAAAGTTGGGTCAAATTGTCACCTGAAAATGCAATAGAAATTGTCCAAAAACAATAAATAAATAAATATTGGGGAAAAACTCCAAACTAAGCATAGCTTGTAATATGGCAGCTAGAGACTGATATACGTACGTATATACTTTTAAATACATACTTAAATAGATATTAACACCCAGATATAGAACAAACACACACACACACATGTGATGAACACCATGTTCATCACATGAATGTTTGCCGTAGCTGGGAATCGAACCTATGCCCCCAACAAAGCACAGAAGGTAGGTTCACTACCAACTGAGCCACCGGGGCAGACAATACATCATCATCATTAAGTGCCACCTTCTTGTAGTTTGGAGGTCAGTAGGCAAAACTTGCTGAGATCACATGATGTCTTCTTCAGACACTGGTGATCCAATCCGGTCCACTTTTTAATATCACTCGATCTTAAAGTAGTCGATGACACCTTGTGTGTGTGTATTGCAGGCCCGGGCGCGGATCTACTGCGGCGCGAGCTGGACAGCCGGTTCCTGGCGGCGGCGGGCGCGGCGGGGGCGGGCGGCGCGGCGGGGGCGGGCGCGGGTGGCGTGCGCGAGATGCACCACCACCAGCACCAGCACACGCACGTGCACCAGCACCCGCCGCCGCCCGCGCCGCACCCCCACCACCCGCACCATCCACACCACCTGCTCATGCCGCACCATCCGCCTCTCGTACGTATATACTCTTCTACTTAATCGGACACCAGCAGTGCAAGTACCGTTATTTATCAATCGACAAATTCGATAAAATGCCATTTGATCCGTACTCGCTATGAGCGATTCTATGGCATTTTCTGGATTTGTCGATTTCAACTGTTAAATTTGTCGACGACGATAAGAACGGTACCTTCAAAAAATTATACATAGAAGTCACAACGCTTAGAAAATTATAGTCAATTAACGTCTGCTGTTTCATACATAAACATAGCTGTATACAATTTATATCGAAACAAAACTATTTTACCAAAACCAACCGTATATTTATACATTTACGGCTCAGTTCTCTAATATCTGTTCGGTTTGCACAACATCGTCAAATCTTGTGAACCGTCGTTGAGCTAGCGAGACGGCGATTATCTCTGAATCGCAAGTGGGAACTTCTCTCCCGTTGGTCAGACGGTGGTTCGTCAGCCAAGTTGACGTGTCTGTTACGGCTCTTACGGTGTGTTACGGCTTGTGCAACTATCGCGCGACTGTGGATCCAATCTGGCTGCGTATTGAGTCCAGCCAGATTGAGTATTGCCGCGATTAAAGCGTCATTATATTTGTATTTTTTTGATCGAATAACAGTACTTGCAATGCAGTGTTGCTAATTTAGCGACTTAGTTGCTAGAAGTGACAACTTTTGTTCAAGAAAAAGATTTAACGGCAATAATGGTCTGGCGATTTATCTGACGACTTATGGAGTACAAATAAAAACAGTTTTAGGGCCAGTAATAGATAATTTTCTTGTTAACTAGACACAGAGTTATACAATGGAGACTTAGCAGGTCCTCGGAATGTTACAAAGCTAGAGCATCTCTAAAGACACGAATATCGTCCGCCCACGACACCTATTTGATAACTATAGAGGAAAATCTATCATCAAATCCTCGAGACTTCTGGCAGCATATTTCTAGGTTACGTTCTAAAGGAGGTTTTGAACCCTGTGTAACGTATAACGGCGCATCTTTCAGTGGTGTTGGCGCATCGGAGGCTTTTGCTGAATTCTTTTCAAGCGTGTTCCTGCCTGATGCCCCACAACTTGACGCCGAGCGTATAAATCAGCTAGACAGTAGCTCTAATGGTAACCACATTAGCATACCTCGCATAACGCCTGATGAAGTGGCATCTAGCATTAAAAATCTTAAACCAAAAACCTCAGTTGGCCCGGATTGCGTTCCTCCGTTGTTTCTGAAGCAAGGCTCAAAGTGGCTCGTGCAACCACTCTGTCATATATTCAACTTGGCATTGATTTCGGGTATCTATCCATCACAATGGAAATTATCTAGAGTGATGCCTATTCCCAAAAACTCTGACAAATCATCCGTCGAAGAATACAGGCCTATTGCCATTTTATCTTCACCAGCTAAAGCATTTGAAAGAATTATTCACAAGGAGGTTTATAGGCAGGTAGAACCGCTCCTATGCAATGAACAGCACGGCTTTAGGAAAAAAAGATCTGTAGACACCAACTTGTTGGAAACAGTTGATTTTATCTCAGCCAGCTTGGATCGGGGTAGCCAGGTTGACGTTCTTTACTTCGATTTTCGCAAGGCGTTTGACCGGGTTAACAACGACCACCTGCTCAAAAAGTTGAGCGCTCTGGGTTTTGCTCCAGGATTGCTTAGATTAATTGCTGACCTTCTCAGGGATCGACAGCAATTCGTTAGACTGGGCATGTATGATTCAAAGTGTTATCATACACGGTCTGGAGTTAGTCAGGGGTCTATTTTTGGACCTCTTCTTTTTATACTTATGATTAACGATCTCCCCACCGTTATCAAGCACTGTAAGTGCCTACTGTATGCAGATGACCTAAAATTAGTCATGGAGATAAACTCTGTAGAGGACTGCCTGAACCTCCAGCGAGATATTGACGCCATATACGAATGGAGTGTGGCAAACAGAATGGATTTCAACCCATCTAAATGTCAAGTTATGACTTTCACTCGGAGGAGGCAACCCATTCAGTTTTGTTACAAGTTGGACGATCATGAAATTGTCAGATCCACTTCTGTGAAGGACTTGGGTGTTACCTTCGATGCAAAATTGACATTTAATGACCACATTGCAAACGTAGCCAGGGAATCATACAGAAGGTTGGGATTTGTTATCAGGAATTCCAAGGATTTTAAAGAGACCGGTGTTATTAGGTTAATCTTTGAGACTCTTGTGCGCAGCAAACTCGAAGCCAGCGCATGTGTCTGGAATCCGCATGAAGGTGCCTACGTACTCCTCCTTGAAAAGGTCCAGAAGGCTTTCCTTCGCTTTCTGTATAAACGTTTGTTTGGCTACTATCCCTACTTGTACCCAACCAGTTTTCTTCTAGGTTGTCTGGGTTACAATTCCCTGGAGGTCCGGCGTGACAAAAACCAAATGATGGTTATGTGCAAGATACTCCGTGGCAACATTGACGCACCAAACCTCTTCAATGAGTTAGCGCGGCTGGTGGTACCGGACCCCAGTAACTGTCCCCGTCGCAAGAACCATCGTCTGTTTGCTGTTCCTCCCTGTCGTACCATCGCACGTGGTGCTTCTCCGATCCCGCACGTTCTCATTGCGCTCAACCGTCTCCTGTCCATGACACCTGATTGTGATCTGTTTGCGGATGAATGGAAGGATGTCTGGTCTGAATGTTTGAGGTTCTGTGAGAAGAAGGTGTACAAGGTGTATGATGATGATGATGAATTTAGCTAATGGACATAATTTTACATTTGTATAATTGATATATTATTATTTTTTGATTATTTTTTGATTATTTTTTGATTATTTTAGTTTTATATCGACTAATTTTTATTGACTTATTTGAATTATGTAATAATTCTAATCAACTAATGTAATTGGCTTTTGTAGCCGTTTTAGTTAAGAACAATAAATAAATAAATAAATAAACAGTGCCAAGATATTTAAATGGAAAACGCAAACTCGTTTTTGCGCCAAATTCAAATTTTATTTAATTAAAGTGGCATTCGTATATGCACAGCTTATTTTTTAAATATTCAAAACTACACGTTTTTTTTCTTCAAACTTGTTTTTTTTTTTTTTTTTTTACTTGTTAAATAATAAACTTTTTGAGTGCATTTTTTCTATTTCTCTCATTTTGTTAAACTTAAGTAAGCATACGGCGGTCTTTATCAAGGTGAATGCGCGCGCGCGGCTGCGTCTCGCTTTGCGTTCGTTTTCCGTATAATATAAATTAAATGTGTGAAAACCACGTCAGTTTCCATAATAAAGTTAAGTAGTTTAGTCTCATTGTTGGAGAACTGAAAGGTGTTGTCCTTAATAAGTCTATCCAGTAGTGAACGGGAGACATACTTTACACAGTTTTTTTATTTAATTTATATGGCAATAGGCTTGCGTTTGACTGCCACCTCGCCTGATGCTAAGCGATGATGAGATCTATGATGAAGCCCTCTTACCTAGAAGAAACTGATTCATTCGTGATTTGAAGACACAGATTGTAACTATCAGGGAACACCTGTTGAAAGTTTTAGTTTTGTTTAATTTCAGTTCAAAGACATGGGCAAAATGTCGTCCCTGTACCGGTCTGGCATCGGCCTCGGCTACCCTTACTCATCAAGTCTGATGCACCCGGGCAATCCCTACGTGCCTCAAGCACCAATCTCATATGCGCCTACTAAGGTAATATACATCACTCTATTGTTATTGTCTATTTTAATAATTTCCTAAGAACATTGTAGCAGTACCTTTAGCAATAAAGCTATAGATCTTTTCAATTCTCATAATTCATCTCTTCACTCATATTTATATTCTTTGTTCCTAAATACGTAACTGTAAATATTTTCACTTTGAGATTAACACATTTTTAAGCTAGTCGAAGTTGTAAAGCTTTCATAGTGCTTTCATTGGTACCTATATTGAGTTGCTATGTATATTAACCCTGCCTCGCCTCGTGTTAACAGCCCGTAGTGTCGGCCGCAAGCGACTCCGCTCCTAAACCACCACCACGCCCCGCCGTCGCGGTAGGTCACCTTCAACCATTTCATTACACAAGTGCATGCACTCTTTCTATTACTATTAGTATTTTGTAAAATTAATACGATTTAAATCAACATTAAATTTGAAATACTAGTTCTATGCATTACGAAGTCAATGAATGATGATTGTATTTCCACAGAAATCTGGCAAGTGGAACGCAATGCACGTGCGAATCGCGTGGGAGATCTACAACCATCAGCAGAAGGAGAAGGCTGGCGGCGCGGGCGCAAGCGCGGCCGCGGCTGCCGCTGCTGCTGCCGCTAGCGAGAAGGACAAGCTGCGCGCGTTCCCGGCGGGTGCGCCGCCGCCGCCCGCCGCGTACCGGTCACCGTACGAGCTACCGCCCGGGCCCTACCTGCCCCACCACCCGCACCTAGGTACCGCCCACGCGCCCGGCCGCTACGACGAGCGCGCCGCGTACGCCGCCGCCGCCGCCTCGCTCGCGCACCACACTGACCGCGGTTTGCGCGTTGCAGGGGTGTCGCCGTTCGCGCGGTATGGCCCCGGCGCGTACGGCGGCGCGCCGGCTGGCTTCCCGCTGGGCGCGTACGGGCGCGAGTTGGCGCTCTCCTCGTCGCTACACGGCGTGCACCACACGCCTCTGGGGCCGCTGCACGACCCGTGGCGCACGCAGCCCGCGCCGCGCCCGCTGCAACCGCCGCCCGGCTCGCTCGCCGCCGCGGACGCCGCGCGCCGCGACCACGAGGAGCGCGAGCGAGCGCGTCGAGACCGAGAGGAGCGGGAGCGCCGCGACCGAGACGAACGCGAGCGGCGCAAACAACGCGAGCAACGGGACCGCGAAATGGAGCGCGCGCGCGTGCGCTCACCGCTGCGGAATGGCACGCTCGAGCCCAAGGAGGAACGCAAGGAGCCCCCGCGGCCGCTGTACGCACCGCACCCGCCGCCGGGCGGCGTGGGGGTGCCGCCCTCGTGGGACCCGTACCGCGCGTTCGACCCGCTACACCACATGCGGTTCGCGCCACTCGTGGAGGCGGCCATCCGCGCAGAGGAAGACCGCGCCAAGATGCTGTCTGCGTACGCGCACCACCAGCAGCTGAAGGCGAGCCCGCTAGCGCGCGCGCTGCCGCCGCTGGGCGCGCACGGCATGCCGCTGCCGCCGCTGGCGCCGCCGCTCGCCCCGCTCGCGCCGCTCGACCTGCTCAAGAAGGAGGAGCCGCGATGATAGCGCCGCGCGCCGCCACACACTGTACATAGCGTAGACTGAGTGACGTCGCGAGTGACACTACACCCTATTTCATGTATATCGTTTCCCATTATCGGTTAGAGAATTATTTATTGTATCGTCGCTTGGGGGAGGGCGCGCGGGCGCGAGGCGCGAGGCGCTCGACTTGTGCAATATGGACGGGGACACTGGCGCCGCCACACTGCTTGTTTATTTACATGAGAATATCTATCGACTTGTTATTGTGACCATTATTAGTTAATTATACATCAGATCGCCGATCGAGTGAGGGATAGGATTATCGGAATCGCTATCTATATAGTTATACATATTTATATATACTTATAAATAAAGTGTAAATATTAGAATGTAAATTAGTGTTTAAAGTATAGAATTGGTTTATTTAACGTCATACAAAGGAAAATCCCATAAATTATTATTGTACCGGGAGTTTATTTTACACTTCCGTTAAAAATCTCAATGGTTTTTCAATTGTACCAGTGGAAATTTATTTATTTGTGCTCCTCTAGTGATCGACAAATCTAGTACCCGATTTCAGTTGTGTAGCAATTGATGTTTCTTATTATTGCATTTAAAAGTATGTGATATTATTGTATTGTGGAATACTACATTTTGTCTGACTTCAAAGTAGTGTCTATTCTCAGATATTTAGATCTATGTGTTATTGCAGTAATGTTCAAGATGTTTTTATTCAATCATGTCATGTTTTAAAGATTAACGGCCTTGCTTAGAATCGTTAGTTAACTTTAAACAATACTTCCAATTGCTCTGTCAATTTCTCAGTTACTGAAATTGAGATAGCAATTTTAAGCATTGATTAACTTGTCAAAAAATTCTATGTGATGCCGTAATATTGCTGTATTTTTTTGTTTTGACTGTGTATCATTATACAAATCTACATTTTGTGCCATTGAATCAGTATGAAGGGCATTGAGTCAGACAAAATTGGATTTAGAATCTGTCTCGGTAAGGCACATCAGATGATTTGTGTTATCTCATAGAAGTACGACTCAGAAGTGTAATATAGTTTATACAAAATCATTCTGTATACTAAAAAGTAAATGAAAAAGCTTGGTGCGATTCAGAAAATACCATTAAAACTTTTGATTTTTATACCAATAAGATTTTTTATATCCTATCCTCAACCTTCCTTAATTTTTAGTTCAAACCTTTGTCTTGTCTTTTTATTGAGTTATTTAGATATCTGCGCCACGCTTGAGGCATATGTACACTGCAACCGATGCAAGATTGACTATCATTGGGAGTCAATAAAATGTGGAAAATCAGCCTAAATCTGTTACTGCCAAAATTTCCTATATTACAAAACCACTGATTAGGATGCAGAAGCTGGTGCCGTCGTCGCATCTAGCATGGATGACCTTTCTCCAACCAATCTTACTTGGCCCCTATGTCCAACCCTTTTACGAGATTGTAACTTTTTTATGTACTAAGAATTTATAAGGCGTTGCGTTTGACCGCCAACTCAAATGATGTTAAGCGATGATGCTGTCTACTGGAGCACGCTTGCCTAGAAGAAACTGGTTCACTAGGGGCCTTACAGCTACGGAAAAGAACGCGAACGTGAACCTTAACGCGCTGAGATACGGTTTTACAATCGCCTAAACAGCAGGTAGCCGTAAGACCCCTGGAACTGAATTGGTAGCAGAGCTAGGTAATGAATAGTTTCATTTTCTATTAAATGTGTTGCACGCTTGCCTAGAAGAAACCGATCCACTTGTGATCGTGACCACGATCCACGTGACTTAGATAGTTTAGGGAACACCCTATTCAGGCAGCGCATTCAACAGTCGCGGTTCACAAAATAAAAGTTGAATCGTAGCGCTTCGGATTTTCGGAATATCGACCATGAAATGGTGTCGCACTTTAGTGCTCGCCCTGGCCGTCTCATAGAAATATTGGAATGAAGTCATGCATATCTAAATACACACTGAAATTTATACGATAAATGAAAAATTATTATCAATATAAAAACAGACTTCATCAGAACTGAATCGAATTAAAATGGGACCAAACGGGAAGCACCAGCATTAAAATAAAAAAAGAATCATCAAAATCGGTTCACCCAGTCAAAAGTTCTGAGGTAACAAACATAAAAAATAAATTAATACAGTCGAATTGATAACCTCCTCCTTTTTGGAAGTCGGTTAAAAAAACGATGGACTAGCAACGCCGATGTTTAAGAAGCTTAGACTGAACTAGTTATTCTTTACTGATGAGCTTGCCACACATTTCTCAATGGACTCCCAACGCCTCAAGCTGGTACACTGGTACTTGGCTGACCCATCCTAAAGGTGCGAGCAGTACTCAATTCACGACCGAACTTATGCTTGGTACAATGTCGGCAACTGGTCCGACGTAACGTACCTTCTTATTTTCGAGAGGATACCCAGCTTTTTGGCAGCCAAATGTCCTTACCTCCAATATTAATAGGTGCCGAATCAATTTCGGATTTTATCGTGTGTATTTTACACTGCAGTGTCTGTGTTGATAGACCACGAACACTGCAAAGGGTTCGAAAAGTCAGGAATTAATAATAGATTGTTACACAAGGGATGTAGATCATACCAGATATTTTACCCCTAATAGTTTGAGGATGTCAAAAGTCACCTACTCGCGTGTGTGAATAATCTACTTTTCAGCACTAGTGTAAGGTAAGATGAATAAAATCCTAAGAAAAATCAAATTTATAATTTTCTTCCAAAAAAATTGCAAATTACCTTGTTCACATCACGGAGTTAATTTGTGTAAGTTTCTGACATGGTACGGAGAACACCTACATGGTCGAAGAAAAAAAATTAGTAGTCATCGACAAACTAGTTAAAATCATCCTTGGTAAAGTCAATGGTATTTTTTGACATGATGCTATTTTTTAAATTACTTTCCCTCCCTAGGGAGATAATTTACAGCCCGCATTTTGAGTCATCTCAATGACTATAGCGCTAGTGACGAGAAATAATATACCTACACGCGATAAAATCTTTTTAAAGTGTATTTCAATGTCACCAAGCACATTATTTGTGCCTATTCTCACATGGATGCAAAATTGCGTATGTGTGGATAGTTTCATTTAAAACAAAATCACTTCATGTTTTTTTTTTCTTTTACTGGCAAGTCTTCGTGCCAATAAAAATAATAATAATGACTTAAGTCAATAATAAAATAAATGTTGGTGGGGAGAAACGAAAAAATTCTTGGGGAGGTATTATGACATTTTAGGCAACTTTTCTGGACCTGTTTCTAATAAAACCACATTTCATATGAGTTAAAAATATAAATAAAAAGTAAAAGTGATGCTCCTCTACACTGTATTTGCATAGTATATTACAATCTATTTTTAATAAATCAACAGTTGATCTAGTTACTTCAAAGATGTTTATCTCCTGTACCAAATCTGAACGGTTTTCATTCTCTTGACTTTCTTCTGTAACTGAAGAACGCCATAGAGTAAAGCTTCGGCGGTCGGCGGGCATCCGGGCACGTAAATGTCCACAGGGACTATGCGATCACAACCCCTGGAATAAAAAGTTTAGAGAAGTTAGGGCACATTCTGAATCATGCAATGCAGTTACATTGCATCGTGGTGGTATCATTCTGTTGGTGAACCAATAAAAAATTAATCAAAAAAAGATCTGTGCATTGCATGCATTGGTTCTATGGTATGGCACAAAGACATTTTCCATGTCATGTTGGTTCTCATTTATTTGATAATGATGAAGATGATTAGCATATATTAAAACGCGTCACGTCACTTCATTAGAGTTAGAGTCGCCGTGGATGCTCGCCGTTTTTTTTTTAAAATGGACACGATGCATGATGTCTTTTTGCGCAACATTTTTATACTTTTGTACCTAACAATATATGTGGTGGTAAAAACCCTCAGTGCGCGAGCCTGACTCGCACTTTGCCGCTTTTATTTTGTGTATTACCTGACCATGCATAACTTTTTATAGTGCGGTTGATTTTCACGTATAAGTCTGCGTATGACTGTCAACTCACCTGTTGGTGATGAAAGATGTGAAAGTAACAGACTAATCTCCACAAACCAAGTTTCTACATGAGTATAAGAGGTAAATAAATCTACATCAGTTTGATTGAGAGAGAAAAGAACAGAAACCAGTTTGTGCAAAGTAATAATATTTGTTGGGTATTATGACCACAAAATGCTGCAGTCATCATCATCAGCCATAAGACATCCACTGCTGAACATAGGCCTCCCCCTTTACCTCCACACTGAACGACAACCTGCCATCTACATCCACTGGATGCCCGCGACTCTCACGATGTCGTCGGTCCAACTAGTATGAGGCCTACCTACGCTGCGTCTTCCGATTCGTGGTCTCCACTCAAGAAACTTTCTGCCCCATCGGTTATCGGTTCTTCGAGCGATGTGGCCTGCCCATTGCCACTTCAACTTGCAAATTTTTATAGCTATGTCGATGACTCTGGTTCTTTGTCCAACATCCACATTTCGGATTCTATCGCGCCAAGAAACTCCGAGCACTCCAGCTAGCTCACTCCATTGCCCGTTGTGTGACTCTGAGTTTCTCCAAAAGGCCATCAGTTAAGGACCACATCTCAGTACCATATGTCATCACTGGCAACACACATTGGTCAAAGACCCTTGTCTTTAGGCACTGTGGTACTTGTGGTATATTAAATGCTGCAGTATTCATAACATATATTTACCTTACAACTGAGTAAGAATAGTGATAATATCCACCACCATTGGCGCAGCTGCCCATAGAAATCACCCATCGTGGATCAGGCATTTGATCATATACTTTTCTCAAAGCAGGTGCCATTTTGTTGGTAAGAGTTCCAGCTACTATCATCACATCGGCTTGACGGGGGGAAGCACGGAATACAACACCATATCTGAGCAGTAAATATCAGTATTATACAAGGTTTCACGGAACAGTGGTACTAACCCGAAAGGAGGTCATTGTGCTCATCATTGTTTTTTTGTCTATGAGACTAAATCAAGCAGGGAGAAAAATATCAGCTGTTCTTTACATAACATTGAATTGAATGTCAATTTTATGAAACCGTTGATTTATTTATCATGATTTCAGGTTTTGTCCTATAGTAAAAGTTGTTAATACTGATGAGTACAATGACATTCTTTTGGCTTAGTAGTACTCTTGAGAGTAAAGATACTAAATTAAAAGAATAAATATTACTTGCAATATGACTAAATATTCTATTCTATTTATTTTCATCTACCTACAGCATGGCTGCTCAATCGCAGGCTCATTATCATATTGTGGCTGCCACCAGAGTGAACGTCACTATTGCTGGCCACATGCCCTGCCCAGCTGGGTACTTAAAATGTCCATTTAACTCTTTGCTAAGCTTTTTTGTGCAATGTAGTTAGTTTTTTATTTGCATAGTTAAGTACCAAGAACCAGTAGACTAGATAAATGTAACATAGGTTTTAAAACAACTTAGTAACATGAAATAGGTATGTGTATTGAATAAACGAAAATAAAAAGTTAAAATCTTATATCAACTAAACACAACTTAACCTTACCATTCATTACTTTGCTTTTCTTACATTTAACTGCAAACCATACTTCAGACTTATTTGATTACCAAGCTAAGTTTTCAATAAATTTTTATCACTAAGGTTGATTTAAAAAACAGGCGAATGAGAGTGAAATTCACTCATGTTGGTTCCAAAACATGTTGTTCAATTTCCACCTGGTGTTTTGGAACACCTTGGGAAGAGTTAAATTTCACCTGACTGTTGAAAAGTTTGGAAGTGGACAAACTTGACCAGAGGGAAACAATTCACCCTCATAAAATTTGAGTTTAATTTCACTCGCTATCAGAATCGTAATTATTGACAGTAAACAATCTTGTTTACCCACCATAAGTCCATAGCCTGTCAAGAAAAAAGCTAAGAAAGAAACAATAAAAACATAAGTAAACCTGCGAATCGTGTGAATTTGTGCATTGAATTTCATTCTACTAAAGGCAATGCAACCTAAGCATCTACAGGTAAAATTAACATAAAAGAAACAAATATTTACAAATCTCACCTGTCCATGTCATATCGAGGAGCAGCGATGTGCATCATCTCTACAGCACAGCAAGCCAAGCCAAAGGTCATCGGCCATATAGAGTTTTTCCTTCCCCAGTTCAACAAATCATCGAGCCTGGCAACTGCCATTTCTGCCATGCTAGAGGCATCTTGAAAAGGAGAGTATGGGCGCTTTTCAGTAGGACTCGGTGCAGGTAGGTGCGTTTGACGTATCTGGTCTACCACAGGTGTAAAAGCTCCCTTTTTTATTGCTGAGAGTATGGAGTTGGGAGCAGCGGCTCCCAGAGCCTTAATAGCCTGCATTTTACCTAAAAAATACGGTCTAAGGTAAAATACAATTTCAAAATATTGATCGTAGTGACAAAACAATTCTCGAAGGTTATATAGTACATAACATCACAAAAACTAAGTTATACATACAGGTTCAACACATAAGACTATTACTGTGAAAAAATTATTACAATCACGATAAATTCACTTAAAACCTATAATTAAAATAGATACAAATTTTACGTAATGTATGAGAGAGTTTACGAATACAGTTATATTTGTAAATGCCAGCTGTCAAAAATTCAAATTACTCAAGCTTATTGAAAGCAAAGCTAGCAATAATACTGAGATAATAAAATTATGTAGGTTTAACAGTAATTACAAATAAATAAAAATAAAAAAAAAGAAAGAAAGAAAATTCAATTATTCGTTTCTTTTATGTTGAAATGAATACATAATAATTTGATAATAATAACAATAAAAGTCTTTTAAAACGTGATGTTACAGTCAAATTCTAATACTAATATACAGTTCAGCCAACATTACAAATGTTAAATTAAAATGTGATGTCAATGTCAGATTGGTTTTATTTGTCAGTGACAATATAAAAGCTAGTTTTTTTTTTCTATTAGGTCCCCTAGATAGAATTCTTATTTATCCAGTTCAAGGACGTTAAGTTAGGACGTTAGTTTTAAAACGTCCTTGAGCCATTGTGACAATGGAATATTTGGTAATAATAAGCATAACGTCAAGCAAAAATAATTTTATCAACGGCAAAAAAATACAAATAAAAATTATAAACTGCATATCATCATTTGCCTTACAAGTATTTGAAAAATAAAACAAAGCCGTAACATTTTTTTTTTTTCAAAAATAGTATGGCGCCGGCAATACACCAACTTGTTTTTTGCACATTTTCCTAGTGTTATCCGTTCCGTGCCGTCAATTCTGTCAAAATCACTCAGCTGTTTCACTCCGCAGTCGTTGTTTGAAATGTTTGATTTGATTGAATTGAATTCGTCAGAATTCGTTTCAACTTCGTTTGAACTTTGTGTTGTTTTGCCTTTATAATATTGAAGAAATTTAATAAAAAGGCTGTCGTATGGAAAGCATTAATAAAACCACGTAATATTCGACTTCGCATTTTTAGCTATAATATCATGTCTGCCGCAAAAAAGGTACTTGGTTATTGTTGTTTTGAACCTGTTTATAGTTTAGGTCTTAGATGAGTTAGATCACAGAACTTTCTCTATTACATGCTTAGATTCAAAGGCAATCGGGAAAATTTTATGCTCAGATCAATACAAAAATTGTCTGAATTATAATGTTAATTTTGGTCTTATTTTTAGGCTAGGAAATGGTTCAACCCCATGACAGAATTAGAAAGTGATGGACCTCCAAAGAAGAGTAAAAAAGAAATATTGAAAAACATGGTCCCTACGCACCCGAATCAGGTACAAGTGCTGTTTTAAACATTAGTTCATGAACCCTTAGAATTTAGAAAAACTCTTTGTTCTTTATTTATTGTCACAGGTTGAACTTTCAAATCAAAACGGCAACATTGATAAACTAAAAAACGTGGGCTCAAAAAACTGGATGAAGAATTTTGATCCATCTTCTGTAGAAGACTTGGCTGTTCATATTAAGAAAATTCAAGAAGTAGACGAATGGCTCAATCTTGTCAAGAGTACTAATTGTAGTGATATGCTTTTATTAACGGGACCAGTGGGATGTGGGAAGACAGCTACCCTGCAGACTTTGGCAACAAAACATGGCATTAAAGTTACTGAATGGATCACTCCACTTGACATTGATATGCCTACAGAATATGGTAAGTTACGGAGCTGTTGTGTTTTCCATTATCAAGATTAACTTAATATAATTATCAATGGGTGATTCATTTATTTATTAGGGTTCCATAATACTACAAGGAACCCTTAGAAATTCATTCTGCCCGTCTGTCTTAATCCTTTAGAAACTTCGATCGTTACTAAGGTAAATGTATGAAACTTTGAACAATTACAGTTTTGGTAGGAGATCTCAATTTTAAAAGTATATTTTATTTATTTATTTACTTTAGGTGTGTCTGTAGCACATTTAGATTGGGGATGTTTTTTTTGCAGCACTTTGTGTTTCGTATTGTTGAATAGGTGTTTTAAAATCAAAGGAAGGTTTCATACATTACTTTTTATCTGGTGTAGATATACTTTGCAAAATAGTGTTTCCTATAGTAGCAACAAGTTGGTCCCCCCCTGCCCTCCTCAGCTATTAGAACAGAAACTTGCTGATATGCTGATAGGTTATCTTAAAAACCTTCATTCTTCTTCAATTATTTCACCCAATTTGCGATCACAACTTTTTGAGTTATAGCAATAATACTGCAGAGCCTTTTCTATAGAACCTTACCATACTCGTATCTTGACTCGCTCTTGGCCGGTTATTTATTCTATTGCTCTCCAAAAAACCTGTTATTTATAGTAAATCTCCCAACAAAAATCTTTGGTAAAAGTTAGTTTGACCGACGTCATAATGATGTTAACACAGCCTGGAATTTGCCGGGATACATTGTTGAAGCTTGGCAATGGATTTTTAACTTGAGGGCGATAGTTAGCCAGTTGAGCACTAGAAAATATCTTACCACCATGCTATAGCTTCCTCACAATGATTTCCTTCACTAGCAGGTAAAGCATATGGTTGGTTATTGAATCCATGCCTGAACGCGCCAACTGCTGAGCTATCATCAATGCTATAGAGATTAACCAAACCTGAAAAAAAAACTTACTTGCCATCGCTTTAATTCACTCCTGCTTAAGCTTCTTAACTTACTACCTGTTCTCATTTCTTTTACAGGAGACTTCGAATTCAAGGTGAAACAATCCAAAACATTTCTGGACTTCATTTTAAATGCTGCAAATTTCACTTCTCTCTTAGATAACAACAAACAGAAGCTAGTATTGGTTGAAGATTTCCCAAATACTTTTATAAGAACTCCCTCTGAATTTAGTGATGTCTTGCAGTAAGTATGATTATTAAAATGTTTATCATTGTACATTTTAGCAAGTGGATCACATATTATACTGACTTCGAAAAAAAAAATTGAGGTTTCCCTTGATTTCCCTGGGATCCCATCATCAGGTCCTGACTTACGTGACAATGGGACCAAATTGGAAGAACATATATCCTACGGAACAACATATTTTTAACAGACTTCCAAAAGGAAGGGGTTTTCATTTAATTTTTTATTTGTTTCCTCAGAACTCCATAATTTATAAACTTTTTTAGATCTCAGAAGTTTTGTTGGTGACTCCGACAATTTCCCACAATGATTAATCTATGTATCGGTTGTTCATAACTATAACTGGATAACATTAATATCATTGATTATATTTTTTTCTGGGTTTCAGACAATATAAATTAAGAGCAAAATCACCTCTTGTGTTTATATGCTCAGAATCTCATACAGACAGTAAGAATACTGCAGCAAATCTATTCACACCTACATTGAAAGAACAATTGGGCATACACCATATATCGTAAGTACCAAGCTTCAACAGAGCAACCGCTTGTCTGCAACAGCACAGATAAACGTGGAACTGCGCTTATTGTAATACTAGGATCTGGGGCGTACCACCTGCAGTTTGTGGAATTAGTCTTGTGGCATTTCCGAGTAGCTTTAATATGGGATTCTTCTAAAGGCCTGTTAATAGAGTCTTTAAGGGTCGGCAACATATCTATGATGCAGGTATCCATAGTCGACGGTGATCGCTTACCATCAGTCTGTTTGTTTGCCACCGATAGCATTAAAAAAAAACCTCAAGTCATCAATTGACCTTACAATGAGCTTTGTCTCCATCTCTCGACTAATGAGAGCAACAAAATTTAATTATTTTTTGAGGTGGTCGCCCAAAACTTTATGAATCACTACACACCAAATAGGTATAACCGTGGGTATGCACACGTACTGCTACGCGACTGCGCTGCTCAAGTATAGGCTTGCAGCAGCATTCGCGCGCGCCGTTTTATCAATAGCTGTTGACCGCTGTAGCAATACCTATGCCGCCGCAATGGAGGGCTACCATAATCTAAAAAAAAAAAAACTTATAATAACGTTACCAATGAGCTTTGTCTTGCTCTCTCGGCTAATGAGAGAGCAAGACAAAACACAATGTGAAGTTATTATAAGAATATTTTTGAGATTATGGTAACCCACCAGTGGCCTTAGTACGAGCACTTGCGAAAAAGTTATCGTTACGTAAACGATAGCAAAATGTATGAAAAATTCAGTTTTCTTTCACGTCCGATAGAGGCGCTTTTCAATTTTTTATAGAGACATTTTGCTATCGTTTACGTAACGATAACTTTTTCGCAGTTGCTCGTACCAAGGTCACAGATCACCGCCGCTTTAGATGTGAAGAGAATGGCTGCCATCGTAATTGGCCTCGAATTGCTCACGATACACGTTTGTTCCCTAGAAACCTTTATAGTTACTCGTAGTATAGTATCGCAATAATATCTCTTTATTTGTAACTAGCTGCCTCTCACGGTTTCACTTTAATCATCCCTGCAGGCCTAGCACGGGCCGTGGACAGATTGTCTTTCCACCGTTTTGATCTCGCTAGAAAGAGACAAACGCATCCATATTTATTTATTTATTTATGTAAGAATTCACATCTACCCTTGGCTCTGTTGCTGTGTTGATTTGTTTATTCCTCAGTTCCTCACAAACTTTCGCAATTATATTATTAATATGATGATTATTACCTATGACAAGTTTTTTTTAACCTCGATTAAAGAGCTAATAATCTTCAAACGGCTGCACGGATTGTAAGTAACCTTTCAAACAAAAAACTAAATCAAAATCGGTTCAGCCGCTTGGGACTCACGATGCAACATACAGGTACATAGGGTACACTTATAAAACCCGTTTTTTTTAAGTCGGGGAGTAAAAATGGGTTCCCCAATATTTTTTTATGCGATAGCAATATCATGCGTATGAATGTAAGGAATCTAGCTATGTTAGATTTTTTTATTGCCATTTTTCAGATTCAACAGTGTCTCTGTCACGGGCCTAAAAGCAGCCTTAAAGCGGGTCTCCGAAATAATCAGTAAAAAACACACAGCCGTCTACAACGTCCCAACAACTGACATGATTGATTGTGTTGTCAATTCATCTGGTGGTGACGTGAGGTCCGCGGTATTAAATCTACATTTTGCGTGTTTGAAAGGTATTCAAATATTTTTTTACCATAGGCACTCGAAAAAGGACATTTGATTCATCGATAACAGTGAACAAAACTCTCTGTTAGTCACTGAGTGAATAAAACTCTTTTTTAATCACTGAGTGAATAAAACTCTTTTTTAGTCACTGAGTGAATAAAACTCTGTTTTAGTCACTGAGCTGAGTGTATAAAAACATTTTGAATTTGGAACAAGCAAGACTTATACGAATTATGTACAAAAAATAAATAAAATGTGCTGAACGTATCTACTGGCTGGCAGAATGGAATACCATTTTAAATTAAGAAAAAAGAAACCCGCTTATTTTAGTTAGTTTCTTTTCTGTTATTGTGATATCTATGTCATTGAAAATATAAATAAAAACTTAAAGAAAATCGGTTTAGCCGTTTGAGAGCTACGATGCCACAGACAGACACAGGTACCCACGTTAAACATATAACACCCCTCTTTTTGTGTCGGGGGTTTGCAAAATTAATAAAAAAGTGAATGTTTAAAAGTGATTTTATTATTTTATCATTTCAGGTTCAAACCAATGCTTGGAAACCAGTTTAATAGAGAAAGAAACTAAAAGTAAAACAACTACAAAGAAAAAGAAACAATCTTCAAGTAAATTTATTTCATTAGGAAAAGATCAAACTGTTAGCATTTTACATGGTGTCGGCAGAGTATTGAACCCAAAGAGTAAGTGTACCTAATCAACATCATCAGCCAGAAGACGTCCACTGCTGAACATAGGCCTCCCCCTTAGAACCAGTTATTGTACCTAATAACTACCTACTTTTCAATTAGACGAAAGCAGTAACTATGATACCATATCTATTCAAAGTGTAAGCCACTACAGACGGTAGCTAACACGGCTCCCATATAAATACAAGGAAAAAAATACGGAAGTTTCCCCGTGGACTCACCGCTGGTGGTAGTATGGGTTTCTTTTTCCCATGCATCCACCACGCTAGATGGCGCGTCGTCGCGCCGGTCCAACAACTGCCTTTAACGACGCTATAATGTATCATATTCTTGTTCGAGAATGTCCTCCTTTTGCCCGTGTAACCCTGTTTTATAGTTTAGTCTAAAAACATCGATATTTCCTAATCAGCATTTTCTATTCCAGTTGTGGTCAACGAAAAACGGCAGAACAAATTGTCCCACTCCCCTGAAGATGTTATAGAACAGTTCATTACTCAGCCCACTTCATTTGTGAATTTCCTACAAGAGAACTATCTGCCGCATTTTTCTATTATAGACCATGCTGAGAAGGCTGCCTCTGCCTTGAGTGATGCCGACTTTATGCTTGCAGAATGGAGGGTAAGTAAATACAATTAACTTTTGTATTAAATATATAATATGTCTATATTAGGGCACCAATTCACCAGATAGAAAGCGATGGTGTGGCGAAGATGGATCACGTAGAACTAGACTTGTTCACTTTGGCCTTGAAGACATAGGTATAGTTTTCAAGAAACAAGTAGCAAAGTATTCCAGTCCCTAGTGGTTCGCATTAAGGTTGAAGCAATTAAAATTATAAAAAAAAATACAGTAAGTATTTTAAAACAGTTGTTCCCAACGCAATATATGATATAGGTTATCGATATGGTTTATCAAATAAAAGGGTTTGCTGAGAAGAATACGCAAAATAAAATGACGTCACACTAAATTCAATATGGCGAACGAAATTTTCTTATCTACCACCATGATAATTATATATCGAATGAAAGGGTTTGCTGAGAACAATACGAAATAGCTTCTTATAAAAGTTTTTTTTTAATAAATATTTTTATTTATTATAAAAAAGGTGGAAGTTCGATTTGTATTGATGAAAAGTAAACCTACAATAAAATATTTCAGGAAAAGATGGTCCAGGAGTATGGTTTATACACTGCAGTCGCAGGTCTGATGCTATCCAACAAGGCTCCTCTGTCAGCCTGGAATCCAGTTAGAGGGCCCAAGAACATGAGAATTCAGTATCCGTAAGTCTATCATAGCTTCACAAACTATGTGAGAGCTCTTTAAACAATCTAGTTATGCTAATTCGAAAGTTTGTATTAGACGTACAAGGATCTAGAATCTAAATGAAACTGGATGACTTTAGTAAAGCTTCTCTCTCTTTAGATCTAGGGAAAATACGGACTTGCTGCCCTAATTCAGTCAAGCGAAAGCAGTCAACTGACATCAGGTCCAATGCAAGTTAATTGCTTTCTAGCCCTCTCTCTCTCTCTAGTAAACCAGATAGGAGTCAACATCATCATCATTAGCCAGAAGACGTCCACTGTACATAGGGTTCCAATTAGATTTCCACACTGAACGACAACTTGTCACCTGCATCCACTGAATGACCACGACTCTCACTATGTCATCATCATGATGACAGGGGTCAACTACAGCCTAGGTAAAGCTAATGTTGATCTAGGGGTCAACATACATTGGACTACTTATCAGTTTTAAGTGCTTTTAATTTTCGACCATATGACTGTTTCTATTCTCTCTTCCAACTTGTATAATATAAGACTGATGGTTTGTTTGTTACAGATCCCCAAAGGAATTGCCTCTCCTGGATCCTGATTACTTGTATAAAGGCAAAATTCTAGTTAGTGATTACCAAACATATTGTAAAATAATTGGAAGCAAAACCTAAGTTAAACTATGATTAATTTAATTTTAATAAGTATGAATTGTCTGAAACGTGATATAAATTAAACAATTTTTTTTACAATATATATGCTTATTTATTATAAACACAATTCGTGGAACACTTAACAGTATTCTTTACTTGCTAATTGGGACAGGATCTTTGGATCTGGGAATAAAAATGAAAAAGTTGATTAATACCAATTCATTTTATTAGCACAGTCAAATTTATTTCCGATTACAAATTTTATTAGCTTTTACCATATGTGTAATATATGGTGCATTTCACGAATAGTCAGTATGTCAACTCATTCCCACTTCGCTCTCACAGTTCAGTTTCCGTTTTGCAAGCTTTTGATAGGAAAATTCTTGTTAGAATATCATCAGGTCTATGAACAAGGTAACTATGGAAAAATTACTGTCATAGAATGCATATCGTTGTTATTAGCATATTTAAAAATTGATTGGGAGAGCAATCCCTATAGTCTGTCTATTATGTTAATTGCCTTTTGCCAAAACAAACACAAACAATTTACAAAGTTGCCGACATAACGTTGTAAAGTATCTAGCAAATTATATCCCATACAAATACGTTTGATCTAGCATTACCTCTTTATAAGGTCACGTCAACTTGAAAGCACTTTGCTTTTAAGTTGATGTAATGTATGGGATATAATTTGCTAGACGCTTTATAAAGTTATGTCGTCAACTTTGTATGAGCTGTCAAAAATCGATTGGATCGTCAAAACTTATTGGTCAGTAGCTTGCCAAAAAGAGTAGATTTCTACTCTTTTGTGGCAAGTTTTACTAGTCTGGCCAATAAGCTAATCTCTTTTTGACGCCCACATTAATTTTAATGGGGGCGCCACAATCGCAAATAGTTCTAAATATGTACTATAGCAACCCTGTCGTACATCTGACCATGGCCCCGATACTACTTAACCAATTGTTTTTCAATTGTTAATGAATTGCGTTTTTTTTTTTACTTTTGACCCTTTATACAAACATTGTCATAAGGGCAATTTTTGAGGCAATTCATCAACAATTTAAAAACAATTTTGTTTTTCACTTTTGACACTATACAAAAAGTGTCATAAGGGCAATTTTTGAGAAAAATCATTAACAATTTAAAAACAATTGGTTTAGTAGAATCGGGGCCCATCTAATTTTATGTAGGCATAATTTTACGCAATTTGTTGTATATATTATATTAGTTTGTTAATTTTATTGCTATTTTTTTGGGAAATCTATTTTAGTTTAACAGTTTGTCAGATAAATTTGAGTAGAATTGTCCGTTTTTTATCAATAAATAATTTGAATCTGAGGAAGATGATTGGATGAACACTGACGCGGTATTCACAATATTGCAGAAGAAAAAGAAGTTTTCGTTTAAAACTTTCTTGCTTAAGCTGTACTTTCTGAACAAAACTGATAGTCATGCATAGAAAATTGTTAGTACCATAATTGAGCTACAGAGATTGTTGTTCTGTTAGAAGCCTTAGATTGGGTGTAGAGTAGGTCTACATTTTCATGAGCTCATTTCTTTCAGAGTTATAATTCTATAGATACCTTGTTCTTAGTATCGTTCTCTGTATTGCAGCGCACACTACAGACAAATATTACATGATATACTTACCAGGACTGCATCTAGTGTCTACTCTACATAAAGACGTAATATCTCTAAAGCACAAAATATTTATACTTACCGCTGGCGTAGCTTCAGTAAAGTCACGAGAATCATGCGGAAGTTATGTCAGGCAGTGTGATTAACTAGGGTAAAATGATATAGACAAATGATTATAAATACAGTTTTGAGATATTTTTGTATAATTTATGAACATTTTGTTTATATTACAAATTACTCACGTAGGATTAGGCCATTTACCAAGAAAAACATGAAATAAAAAAAATATTACTGCGATGTTCGTAAGCATGTACGCTAATTGACTGTAAGCAATTAGCTAGCCATTTGTTAGGTGCTGGACCAGCTCCCTAGCCTAGCTTTAATGACTAAATAAAAAAAATCTTTGTCTATATGTTTTACCCCAGTTGGTGTAGTGTGTGTGTTATGTTGACTCAATTATTATAATCTGTCACTTATGTCAAAGTGTAACCGCAACTTCACGGTCACGTGATTTACAAAGGCCGTCTGTCAAATAGTATGTAAGTCTATAATAGTCTTTAAAGCCTTTTACAGGTCCCTAGTACATTAAAATTGTGTACAACCCTGCAATTTGCCATCCTGTCAAAAATATATCTGTTTCATTCTGGTAACATCAATTTTGGCATATGAGTAAAGAATGTCATGTTTAATTTGTTTATGCTAAATTAGAACTACTTCTATGCTTTAGTCCTTTTCTGAGGCAATTGTAGTGGGTATGCGTACATGCGTACTATGTAAGGCGACAGTAAGTTTTTATGGCCCAGCAGGCCTAGCACGAGCCGTGGACAGATTGTCTTTCCACTGTTTTTATCCCGCTAAAAAGAGACAAACTTATCCATATTCTAGCTCTGTCGCGTCTACGCGTGGATAAAAACGGTGGAAATACAATTTTTCCCCGGCCCGTGCTAGGCCTGCAGAATATATCGCATCATCGCTCAATCGCATATTTGATGAGTTATTTTAATATAAAATTATTGTCTACTTTTGAAAAATTTGCTATGGGTATTTTGCCGAAGTTAAATAATAACGGCGTCAAATGAACGAAGCACGTTTTAAAAAAGTAGACAGCCATTTTATATTTAAAAAATCCATCAAGTGTGTCACCATCAAAAGCTAGATTGTTGCACCCGGTGTTTTCCCCCTTAAACTACAAGTGACTGTTTATAATAATTGAGTGATTTGTATGTGTTGTTGGTGGTGTGGTGTGGAGGGTTATCGGGAGGAAGAGGAGGAGGACCTGGAGCGGCGGCGGCGCGGTGCGGCGCGCGGCGACCGAGAGCGCGAGCGCCGGCGCCGCGGGGGCGGCGAACGCCGGCGCACCGGCGGGCTGCGCCGCCTGTACCTGCGACCAACATGCAAACTATGCGTTACAAAATAACATATTTAGGCTTCATTGCTTAACCTAATATTACGAAAGTGACCTTTTGGTTTAACCACAGGTTGATACAACAGTTGATTGAATCAGGCGTTACTTTGCGGAAATCCATCTTCAAAACAGTTTTTTGATGAATCTGTAGTGTCTCGTCGATTCAAGTATAATGAGGAATTTGGGATAAATTTTACTCTACAGATCAGGGTAGGGAAGCCCTTAGGGAGCTTATTTTACTGTGACGCCCTTGGGAAGTTGCCATATTTTTGCGACGCGCTGGCCTTCTTGCCATACATTTACCTACTAGTTGCAGTTCTAACCTCTTAACAATTAGTCAGAAAACTCCAAATAGCATATAATTTTTTTATCTATAATTTAGATATTTTTTAATGATGCTAATTTAGCCTAACCCGAAATAAAATATAAATTACATAAAAGAGAAAGTTAAGTTTGTATTTGGTAATCAATGAAATATCGAAAGTAGTATGTACCTTGGCGGCGAGTGTCGTCGTGGTGGAGGCGCGTGTCGCGGCGGCAGCGGTCGCGGCGAGGGGCGCCGTGGTCGAGACGGGATCAGCACCGGCGCCGCCGTTATCTCCTGCCCATCAATTTGACCTACCAAATGTAAACACCAATTATAGAAAGTTAAATGAAAGTGCATCTGTGTGATGGTGGCCGAGTGGGAGCATAGTCGCTTTACAATCTGATGGCACCCGATTGATACTCGACCCAACTTTCTAATAAAAGAAATTACCTCCATCCATATGCTTCATGGCATTTTCTGCTTCATCTGCATTACTGAACTCAACATAGGCGTATCCTCTGCCATTGTGTGGGTGCAGTCTGTCCATGGGGAACTCTATGTTTTTGACAACTCCATATGTAGCAAATATCTCCTGAACATGGTCCTTAGTTACGTTCAGTGTGAGTCGTCCGATGTGGATGCGAGTGGGTCGGGGGGGCGGCGAGCGCTCGCGCTTCTTGCGACCCGGTGACCTGGAAAATGACAAAACTGTTGTCATAATGAAAATAAAAACTGAAAATAAGATATGATAAGACAATTTATATTCCAAAAACACTATATTAATACATTTAAACAAAAATTATGATTACACTTAAAATAAGGCAATAAAACGCAGACATTCCTGCGGTCCCACACTAGGCTTAAAGGCCCGTATTTATGGAGACCAGTTTAAACCAAAAACAACACAATTTTTTATTTTTTGGAGGCATCCTCGCGATTATTTAAAGATAGTTATCGTAGCAAGTGAAAGTGTATGTGTGTGTGTGAGTGTATGTATGGGATATGCAGTATGCGTGATTATTACTGCGTGAATGAAATGAAATCTCACTGCTCAGTATGAATCCGTGTAATTAGGTTTTCGGTGTCTTCATATGACAAAGCTAGTAACCATTCCCGAACTGCCCATTTCACTTTTCACGACCTTTCATATTTTAACTTTGGATGTGCTTTCGTCTATGGAATTTGGACAGGACAATGTTTGTAAAACTGTTTAAAGTTATTACCTGTCATGCTTTTCCTTGCTCTTAAGTCTCTCACTAGAAAGAGCAGATTTCTTCTTGTCTCCGAGAGGAGACCGGTCTCGCCCCTTGTCTCTGTCAGGCTCACGTCTGTCTTTATTAGGGCTCTTAGTTGGTGATGTTCTGGAACATTAAGATTTTTATTTAGACTAGAGCCACCAGGACCCACTTTACTTCAGGCTAGTAAATAAGTTGTGTAGACAATGCGCAGTACTTGCGCAAGTATTACTCGCGCCAGTTAACTCTCCATCGTCTGCAATGAGCACAATACTTTTAGCTCAGTGCCAGTGGAAGATGCTTACCCGTGCAGACGATGTGTGGAACTTGACCCCACTACATTACATAACACTAAATGAAAAGTTTGCATTAAATAAATACAGTAGTCGCACATTTGACAATATTGCAGAATCTGCCCTAGGTATGCAATATGCATACCTAGGGCAGATCCTGCATTTCTGATTCTTTGACAATATCAAGAGTTATGTGGCCAACATTAACAGGTCTCAGGGTAATATGGTAAACATGATCTTAGTTTAATCCAGGTTCATCCAGAGACATAATTGTCGAGAACTGCCAAACTGGTTAGCATTTCTTGCAAGTCTTGCAGCTACTCCGCGCTATGATGACAATATCATCGGCAAATCGTAATTAAGAGAGGTGTTGTTGCCTTTGCCTTTCCAATCCAGTGTCTTAAATATATATTCCAGAGCGTCAATGAACAGTTTCGGGAATATGAAATCCCCCTGTCTTACTCCCTTGCACACTTACACAACATTTGCTTTTGTAATAATAGGTTAATTTCTCTATCAGACCTGTTTTCTCTTCATGCATCCATCTGCCTAGTTATAAAGGTATAATTATTGTATAATACTCACTTCTTCTTAGATCGGGAGCGGTCATTGTTGCTGCTACTGCTGCTGGAGGAGCTAGAGCTGGAGGAAGACCGGGATGAGCTGCCTGAGCTGCTCGATGATGACCGTGATGAGGAGCGGGACGAGCTACTGTCAGATGAACTGAAATTATTTGTCAATAGATGGTTAATGTACAAATGTTACTGAGTATGCTACTGAGACGTGGTCCTTAACTGTTGGCCTTTTGGAAACACTCAGTCACACAACGGGCAATGGAGAGAGCTATGCTCGGAGTTTCTTTGCGCGATAAAATCCGGAACGTAGATATTCGCCAAATAACCAGAGTCACCGACATAGCTATTAAAATTTGCAAGTTGAAGTGCAATGGGCAGGCCACTTCCCTCGAAGAACTGATGACTGATGGGGAAGAAAGGTTCTTGAGTGGAGACCACAAACAGGAAGACGCAGCGTAGGTAGGCCCTCCCACTAGATGGACCGACGAGATTGTGAGAGTCGCGGGCTTCCAGTGGATGCAGATGGCAGGATGTCGTTTAGTATGGAGGTTAAAGGGGGAGGTTTATGTTCAGCAGTGGACGTCTTCTGGCTGATGATGTACAAACTTTTTACATTAATGTTGTACTTATTCCATAGACCACTTCTGTCACACTGACAGCGGTAGTCAGAACCAACACGCACGATGAAACAAGGGGTGTTGGCGTCGGACATTAAGGAACCAGATAATCATAAGTTTTTTAAATATAGATCTACGTTGGGCCACCAACTCGCCTGATGGTAAACGACGGTGTGAAGGCTCGTAGATCTTAAGTCTTAAAAAATGCTCACAGCAATCTGGTTCTCATTCACACACCCAATATCAACACGATTTTGTAAAGCCCTAACAGACGTGCCATTTTGGCTGACGGACCGCCGCCTGACTAACGGGGGTGACGGAGAAAATTTTAAGAGTTGGTCAGACAGTGATCCTTCTGCCAAATCCAACATGTCTGTTAGCCAAGAGAATGTAATACTCCTGTTAGCTACTTTACGCATATTTTTTTTGTTTCATTGCTATCTGCAATCAGATCCTGGACTTTAAGCAAGTTTGGTGTAGTGGGTTGTGTCGTGCAGAGGGTCTCCCATTGGAGACTTCTCTTATATTGTCTATGTTATGTGTTGAGAATTGAGATTGTCATCAAAGATGTTTCTTTTTTAGTCTTTTTGGGTATGCTGTCTGAACTAGTCGTGCTGCCATTTCCTTGCCTTATTCTGTGGCAAAGTAGGCTGCATGTTAATTCTAGCCTTACTTTGTTATGCTTTCGAAGCACAATGATGTTGGTTTGCTTACCTTCCGCTAGTATCGCTGCTGCTGGAACCAGATCCCCCTTTCTTTTTTTTGCTTTCTTTTGCCTTTTTTTTCTCCTTCTCGGCAACAGCCGATGGGGATTTGTTCCGCGCCCTAAATAATCAAATAAGGTCGGGTGAAAACAGCTTAGCATTTTTTTTGTTATGAAAATACATTATAAATAATTAAAGCGATTATACATACATTACAACAATATATCGAAGTAGATTTTGCAACTAAACCAAAAAAATCACAAAATATTTGGCATCCGCGGCGTTAAAACTTAAACATCCACCATCAATCCACCATTGTGAACGAATGAAATGAGCGAGTGAGAGAGACATGACATGATGACATGAGTGAGTTGTTTTGTTACTTGTTGTTGTAAATTTTTCATGACCATGGATACAAAGTTCTTCACTTGTAATATTAATGAAGTTTACTTAGTCTTAAAAAACGTAAAATGAGTCATAGTCACAGTCAGAGTCAAGCAAAGTAAGTCACAGTCTGTCATAGTCAAGTCAAACTCATGCCCAAGTAAAGTGGTGGAGACTTTACAATAGGCTTCTATGGAGTTTTGGAAACAGCACAAAAAATCATGCACGATCGAGCACGTTCACAAGCCCTTAATATATAATAATCCACCATTATTACACATTAACACTCGAAAATACACAAGTTTAGGAAAATAATACAATGAGCCGACATGTTTTTTCCGCGTTCCAGATTTCAATTCAAAAATTTCAGAGATGTATCATCCCGACATAGCATATACTTTTTATGGTTTAATCGTAGAGAAAACTGATTGAGAAACATTCTTTGTTAAGGTAATTTTACAAAAAAGTATTTATTACAGTTTTATCGCTATTACTCAAAAAGTCATAATCAGGTAATGTTCGAAATAATTTTGAATGAAGGTTTTAAATATGACCTATCCATATTGTAAGTTAAAAGTTTCTATGGCTTATAGTTTAGAAATGCAGGAGGCGGACCAACTTTTTGCCACTTTGGCGGGCAATATTTCACAAAGGATAGACTTTATAAAAAAGTGATGTATCAAACCTTACCTTCATTTTAAAAGATCTTTTCAACAATACCCCACCAGAGGAGGTGCAGTGAAAAAATATATAATAATAATAAAATTGCAATGTTAGGATATAGGTGTTTTAACCTAGGTAGTAGGTACCTACTGTATGTTTTAGTAGTTCTTAAAAATGTTTCGGTAGTTGATAGGTAGGTATAGATTGTTGTAGACATAAATAGAAAGCAGTAAATACAAGCTATATTCTGAGCAATCATTCTCGGATACAACAGCCGTTAAGTGGCCGAAATGACCCGCCATAGCCCCCATGGCGCGCGACACAGCCCGCACTTTAGCGCGATGGGACGTCGTCGTGTTGCACTGGCTCGTAGTCAATGAACATCATCATCATCAGCCAGAAGACGTGCACTGCTGAACATAGGCCTCCCACTTTAACCTCCACACTGAACGACATCCTGCCATCTGCATCCACTGGATGCCCGCGACAATGAACAAACTCACAACTCATAGTATGCGGTTTAATATTTTGAAGGTATCTTCGTTTCACGTTTTCGGTTGTTGTAGAATCGGGATTCCTTTACATCAGCAGTGGCGTAGCTATCGGAGGCCTAGGCGGTGCCGTGCACCGGGGCCCTCAAGGTCAGGGGCCCTCGGACCCTGACCAGCAAACCTCAAACTGAACTTGCGCAAAAAATTCCTTTCATACACACAAGTCATGTAGGTAGGTAGTAAGTGGCTTTGAGCACAATAAAGAGCTGATGATAAAGTAGCTTTGTACTAGTATTTCTATTTTTACTTGATAAAACCTAACCCAGTTTAGATAGGGCCCCATTTTTTTGCACCAGGGCCTTTGGTTATGTAGTACGCCACTGTACATAGGTAGTGTTTCCAGCAATTATAGCTCAGTATTTGATGTGTAGATAGCACGAAGCCGGGCATGATATAGACTAAGGTATTCGGTGAATGAAACCATCGCAAGGATATTAATGGTACAGTTGTACCCCTACCACCATCTAAGTCTAAAATCTGTCAGCGGTTCCAACAGCTTCATTTGAGAAGATAGATGCTGCTCGTCAAAATGGCAAAAAGTTGGTTGGCCATAGTTTCTAAACGATTAGACATGTATAAAAACTTAAGTATCATGTTGGTATGTAGGTCATATTACTTAACTCAATACTTATTCAAACCTTCATTCAAAATTATTTTGAATATTTTGCGATATTTTTTTAGTAATACCATCGACAAAAGATAGATTCATCCTTGGTAATAGTCTGTGGTAATAGCTATAAAACTGTAATAAATTCCAAACGTTCTAGCGTAAAGGTTATTGACCTTATCGTAAAATGAACGTCACAAAAAAAAAAACTTATGTTTTCTAAGATTATTTTCTTATACATATATAAAACATGATCTGTATATGTATGTAGGTATGTTCCATAAGGACTCCAAAACGGCTGGACCGATTTCGACGGGACTTTCTCTGGCAGATAGCTAATGATATAAGGAGTAATCCACGCGAGTGAAACCTCGGGGCGCAGGTAGTAAATCATAAAAAGTATAATTCAGTTATGTCGGGTCGGGATGGCACATCTCTGAAATTTGGCTAAGCCCTAAAATGTAAAATTATATTTTTATACTTACTATTAAAATTTAGATCTAAGTATACTAAATCTGTAATAGTGCAAAGTTTTTTGCACAATTTAACTTACTAAATATAGAATTTAAAATGTTCTAAAAATTAGGACGGACGCCGGACAGACACACAGAACAAACCCTAGCACTACGGAACCCTAAAAACTCCCTCATTGGCAGTTGAATCAATTCTACCACCACCAAAGTTAAAAATAAAACTCCTTTATTACTTAGTTCCTATCACCACGAACGTAAGTTTCCCATTCTACATCATGGGAGCTTAAATAAGATGGCAGGATGCAGCTATACCGGACTTCGGTCATTTTCAACTATTGTCCGATTTTAATGACTCGATAATTAGGTATGTAATTTATACCTACACTTATTTATCTATTAATTTACTTACCAACTAGTCGTCCGGCCCAGCTTCGCACGGCTGTAATCTCGGCCTTCGGCCTCACTACAAAATGTAATATAGCCTATGTCACCCGGGGATAGTGTAGCTTCCCAACATTGAAAGAATTTTTCAAATCGGTTCAGTAGTTTCGGAGCCTATTCAATGCAAACAAACAAACAAACAATCAAATCTTTCCTGATTATAATATTAGTATAGATGGCATGGTAATTAAATAAATAAATAAATTGGCAAAGGGTCAAATGAAAACTTATTTTAACCGACATTGAAAAAGGAGGAAGGTTCTCAATTCGATCCGTATTTTTATTTATTTATTTTTATTTTCTTTTGTCTTTCACAATATAATATAACAATAAAAATTACTTAGTAGTTACCAAAGTTTATATCAAAATGACTTGAAGTCGTCGAGCGTCGTGAAGAAGGTCGTGAACTCTAAACCGGAATTTATGGCAGCAAAATATTATCTTAAAACAGATTATGCAGATTAATGAATCCCGAGGTGTAAGGATATTTAATGCCTACGTGTTTTACATTAACACCTACGCCGCCTTCATATCTAGAGCTTGGAGCTTCTTATCATTTTGAAACGTAATTTAAAGTCGATAAGTGTCGTTGCTATTATCTGACTCAAGAAGGTGGTAGTGTATTACGGGCGTATGTACATATGTTTGTATATATATATTTAAATGTTTCTATATTACCCGAAACGGCTTGACAGATTTTAATGAATGAAGTGTCGTTAGATTCGTTTTCATGCCCAGAGTGTCATTGTCATAGGAAATTTATCATTTGTTTGGTAATATTAATAATGTTATTTATTTCTCATTTATATTTTTTGTTAATATTCTACTTCAGTGTACCTATCAGAATTCTTCAGCTTGAGTAATTAATTTTTATCACAATTGCTTACTCAGTTTCGTAGTAAATGATGATGTTAAGCGATGATGCGGTAGGTAGGTACCTAAATGATAAACAAAAGAGCACGCTAGCCTAGAAGAAACCGATTGAATTGAATTTTAATGTATAAGTATTTATTTTTAACTAGTTTTTTTGGCCGCGACTTCGTACGCGTAGATTTTCTTATAAACCTTCAATCCTTTCTTCTTCCCTTAATACGGCCCTTGCGCAAAATAACATAGCCTATACTTCAATCTGGTCATAGCTAAGCATATTCGTGAAAACTGCATTTTAATCCATCCGCATTTTCTTCCAGGGGTTTAGGATATGTGCATGAACAAACAAACAAAAATTCTAAAAACTGCCTTAACATCAGCTGCTTATTTTAGGACGCCCTGTGTGAAGTATTGATAGAAGCATAAAAGTAAAAACACCGTCAACAGCTTTCAAATCAAAAAGATAATGTGACCACAGTGCAGAGCATGTTTTGAAGTTTTCTTTTTGTCTAAACCATAAAAAATATATCATGTCATGTCGGGATGATACATCTCTGAAATTTGACTGTCCAGCTTCGCTGGCTACGGAACCCTGACATAATGCTTGTCTTGACACGCTCTTGGCAAAGTTAGTTAGTTATTTCTTATTTCGCGTGCATTTGTATGTATACCTTCATCAGTGAAATGGAACTACTCTATTTATACTCTGATAAAATATCACAGTAAAATAAAATTATTTCTTTATTCTTATTGCAAATATACACTTTCTTCTTCTAAAAGCTAAGTTTATATACCCTGCATAAAGGTGCAGCAATGACTTATGTAGTGGCTGTTCACAAAACCAGACCACAGACATAAAAATATAAATTTAAGTATAGTTAAATCTATTACATAAATATTATATATACTATTCAAACTTAACCTAGGGTGAAGTAGTTTTACAAAACAAAAAAAAAACATACTTAGTGTGGTTACTCAATTATATATGAGATCATACAAAACTTATGACGCTACTTTCGATCTATATATTCTATTCATATACTTATCGTGATTCGATGTTTCTTCTATTTATATATCGATATTTATTTTCTAATTATAATTTTCTAAATGTTATCGTCGAAAAAATCTTTTATCTCATAATAACATTTTTGGTTTACAAACTTACGAAGTTGGTTCTGGAAAAGTGTTATTATATATTTCTTTCTTTATTGAGTCCGGTTTTTTTTTGTATAGGTTTATTGTCATGTACAAAGGGCCTTTTTTGAATATTTCTATTCACGGGACTGAATTAGTTGTAAGGCCTATGTTTTTATAACATCCTTGATCTACACGTTCATTCATCTAAGAAGGTTCCTTAATTTAAATAAAAAGTTTTAATCTGGCTGATTATCTGAATGACAGTTGACAGATTCAAATTTTAATGGCTATGTCAAAAACATTATTTTTACTTTGAACCTCCTTGCTTGAGGCTATGTGAAGATCCTCATATTACGTTTCGGGTAACGAAGAAATAAATCATTGATTTTTAATTTATTTCATGTAATAATAAAGAATTAAAATAAATGATATAACATAGCCTATGTTTTAATCTGGTAATTTCTAAGCATGTTCGTGGAAACCGCATTTAAATCAGTCCAGTTGTTTAGGAGATGTGCGCGGACAAACAAACAAACAAACAAACAGACAAAAATTCTAAAAACTGTCCTATCGTGTTCAGCTGCTTATTTTAAGATGCCCTGTGTGGTTTTTTTTGTTATCTCGCAATAACAGATTTTTTTATCTCTACGTTTTTATTATAAGTATGTATAGATAGATATAGATTGTAATTTTAATTTTGAAATTGCATAATGTTATTATGCTTTTTTGTTTCTTTTTTTCTTTAATTATAACTCTGATTTGGCCGAATGCATTTTTATTTTATTTAACTTGTTTATGGGTAGTATAAACCTGAAATAAATAATTTTATCGTGAAATTTCTTTCGAGTATTCAATGCTTTTATAGACAATGTTAGGATAAAAGTCTAGTGTGTTATTGAAAATGTAGTTAAAATGTTTAGTAAATTGTAACATTTGAATTATCCTTAGCAATTTTTTATACATAATACATAATGTTGAAAAAAAATATTCTTATTTTCATACCAGTACCTACTACGTTTTAATTAAGATCAAAACTCGTTTTGAACTCAATATTTTTTTTTAAGCCTGAAAAAGTTGCGACAATGTTTTTTTTTTTAAACAGAGTGGTAATAAAGATTTATTGAGTTTTAACACGACTGCTGTAATTGCAGTTACGAGTCCCGCTTCGAGTGGTATTTTTCCATTCCAATAAAAACATGCTCAGCAACTCTAATACTCTATTTGATTGTCAACGTGTATTTTCTCACGGTTTATTACGTGGAAAGCTATCAGCGCCGATAGCGGCTCCTATGGTTTTACTGACCACTTATAATACCGACAATTTTACCGCGACCGTAGCAGTTTCAGGAACTTACTGACCACGACTCCAACTTATCTTTCGAGGTAGCCATAACTAACATTTTTCAACGGTTAGATCTGAATTTTGTTCAAAACAATCGATGGTAGCAACGTCACTTAATTCTTTGATCTTGTAACTTGTGTGTGTGTACCTAAGAATGTCGGTTACAGTAGTTTCTTTAATTATCTAGTCCTACGGTTTTTAGGCTTCCGTATACCCATAGGGTAAAAACGGGAACCTTTTACTGAGCCTACGCTGTCTGTCCGTCCGTCCGTCCGTTCGTCCTACGTTTAAACGGCTGCGTATTTTTGGAACCGTAATCTATTACGGTTACGGTTTACGGTAATATTTTTAAATTTCAACTGGCCATGCAACTGAAATACGTCCGTTCCTCCGACAGGGTGTCGGTAAACACTCGTACGGAGAGCTTCCGAAGTGAAGTATAATATTGCATTTGTATACCAAGCCAAGCACTTGTAAGCCTCTAATTATTATTGGCTCAGTAGCGCCATATTCGAGTGGTAAAAATAGAGTTGTTGTCGTGAGAATGTGGGAATCATGTAGCTATGACGTTTTTACGCCTAGTGTGGCCTAAAACACGCAGTTCCCCGTAATCCCCGGATTTGATATGAGAAAATACGTCCGAGTATTATTTTTGAAGTACCTACGTCCAGCTGGTAGATACTATACTAGTATTCATTTGATAGGATATATTTATCCATAGTTTGTCGGGGGCTTTTACCACACTTTTAGATGTGAATTATACGATGAAAGAGATTATAGCTACGTAAGTATTGTTATTAGAGATTATTGCATGCAGTAAAATCATATAAAGCTTAAAATAGTATATTATTTCTTCTTCAAATAATGGATACCCATCCATTATACATTAAATAACAATTATATTGGTTAGAAAAGTAGGTACGTATTTTTATCTGATTGGTTATTTTGATCCGTGTAGGTAGATTATACTTCATATTTAATATTAAAAATGGGAAAATGTGTTTATCTGTCCTTTTTTCGCGCAGTAACAGAGCAACGAAACGATTTTTTTTTTTTGCATAGAGATAGTTAGAGAGCCAGAGGCAGTGGCATAGAATACTTTTTACCCCGAAAATATTAACGGTTCCTGAGGAAATATGATGAATGTTATGTAGTGCGAGAACTGTAGTGCGACCGAGCTCAGTAGCGTGCGTTAGGAGAGGTCTATGTCCAGCAGTGGACAGTTAAAGACCGATGACGATGATGATAAGGAAATTGTCCACGCGGGCGAAACCACGGGGCGCAGCTAGCTTATAATATTTGTATGATATATCTAAGTACTTTAAAAAATGGCTTCCAAAAAACATTTAATTAGCAAAAATAGTAAACATCCACTAAAATTTAAACCATTTTAACTTAAAATGTTAATCAAACATTTAACATCTCGATACCTCATTTAAGAGGAAAATACTTTAAATAATACATTATTCACCCAAATACATATAGAAAATAAACTTTAAAAACTACAATTTACTGTATTATATTTATTATAGATGCTCATTTAAACTTTCTAAACCATATAAAATTATCTAATTAGCTCTTTTAAGCGACTAATCAATCAACTGCCGCCTATCATGCTCACAAACAGAAGCTCATACGATATCATTTGAATAATCGTTTTATTTAGTTATCCAAATTTAAAAAGTGGACTATGGTAAAATTAGATATAATACACATAATTCCAGCTGGTTCCAGCTTAAAATGTAAGTAAGTCACGATCGATCATGGGAGGCTTTTGGCGAGTACAAAGAGCAATATTTTAGCGTTTTTGTTTTGCTTTATATTTCCGCGTGAAAAGGCTAATTGGCTCCATGGCACGTCCAGTTGCCCAAAGTTTCTGAAAGACTATAATTCATCACGTTAGTTTGGCGATAAGCACGACTTCACGTCACACCTTCAGAAGCAAGAGTTATTCCGATTGCCGTGCAACGGCTAAAGCAAAGAAAGCTTTGATTGTTTAGTAAGAATAAAAATATATTATTATCTATTATCTACTCAAAACACTGATTCTTCAGTAAGACTTAAGATATATTCTGGTTAGTAGTGATTACGCGTAAATTTATACGTTAAGATTTGGTAGTCATTAAATAAATTTGGTGGTAAATTTAGCCTGGCGATACAATATAAAGTAGGTATAGTTGATTTATTAAAATAGGTGAAACTGTTCCAATTTTAGACGTTAATTATTTGGTAAGAGTTCTATTTTTATGTCTAAATTTTTTTTTGGTAGCAGTGGTGTCATAAAATTTATTTTGGTGTTCATGAAAAAAACTTGCAGTTGCGAACCTCATCACACGATGATTACCATTGAAATTCTACGTAGGTTTGGTCCGATACATTCATTGAGAAGATTGATGTGTTTATAATCACACCTCGAATTTCGTGGGAGCCATTTTATTACGTTTCTAATATGCATTTGAAATTGAGTATTAATTGACATGTCAAATTGAATATTGGACATATCAGTACGACCCTTATGGGTGTCTACCTATATGTACATACTAGCTGCGCCCCGCGGTTTCACCCGCGTGGTGATGAAAATTCAGTGACGATGATCATGATGAAAAGTAGCCTATGTATTAATCCAGGACATAATCAGCGTATATTTCAAATTTCATCCCAATCCATCCAGCCGTTTCTGCGTGATTGAGTAACAAACATCCATCCAAAATTTCACATAATATATGATATTAGTGTGATTAAACCAATATTCGAGCAATCACCAATTTTATCAATTCATCCGTACCTACAGTTACGAGTACCTGTAGCCATAATAACCTGTAGCTAAATATCAAAAGATGGGAATTCAAACATTGTGTCACATTAATTTCTGTTACCATTCAAACATGTTACAGTATTACGTGAACAAAAGGATCACATTAAAAACCGACATTAAAAATACATGAAAAACGTTAAAAGGGCCTATAAAATTTGAGGGTTTGGGTTTGGGTTTTCCCTGGGATCCCATCGTCAGATCCTGACTTGGTGACAATGAGAACAAATTAGGAGTATACTCAACCGAACAAAAGATTTTCTTTTGAAATCGGTCAACAGTTGGCGGAGAAATCGGTGAACATACATAAAAAAATATGTATATAGTGGAACATAGAATCTTCCTTTTATGAAGTCGGTAAAAAAGGGAGTCTGTTGAAATCATAATTAAATACGTCGCATCACAGCGTACTTATATAATTATTTGTACCTTATTTATAATTGCTCATAAAATTGGTGCGCTGTATAACTTACTAGTTATACACTTGTTAGATAGATAGATAGATAGAAACTCTCTATTGTGCACGCCAGAAATAATAATTACAAACAGAAAACACTTACGAGCTATGTAGTGCCACAATTGGCACTAGCTCGTAAGTACATCGTCGTACCATTGGAAAAGTTTAATCACCCCGTCCTTATTATATAAGTCAACAACCTGTACAAGTGTAGCTTGTTATTAGTAAATTAAGAAAATGACACAGTCTCTGAAGCTGATGGACCATTGCATACATTTTTTTGGACACTGTTTTTCTTTTGACAAAAAGAGGAAATCTTACACCGCCCAATGTTAGGATCAAACTTTTTAGTTTGAATATTATTATAGTGGCAACTTATTTTTACACTTTTCTAAAACTTGATAAATATTTTGTTTTTGCTTTATTTTGAAAGACGGCAAGTGTTAAAAATTTTGAGTAAATTTTTAGCTATTTTTTATAAATTTTCAATTAATGAAATGTCTATAATTATAAATAAAACAAATAACGAATACTTTTCGAGTTTTGATGGGTCGAACTTGTGTTAAAGATAGGCATTGAGATAATTGAGGTCCTTAGGTCCTTAATATCGATATATAAAACCAACTTGCAAAGAAATACCTTGCACCAATTTTTTTTCTCTAGGTGCTAGAATCAAGGGACCTCGTCACGGTAAAGTGTGACGTGAATAATTTATGAATCGATGCTTAGAAGCGTGATTTAGCCTTCCGTAGCGGCGTAGCACGTCTACGATCGTAGCAATCAGCATCGGCTCCAAAGAGAACTTTCATCATAGATACATCAAGGATAAGTTAGTAAAAAATCAACGGAATTCAAAATGATTGAATGATAAGAGATAGTATAACTTTAGAGGATAAAAGTACTGGTGTATGAATTATTTATCATCTAAAATACACACAACATAACTCTACTTAGCCTTCTTAATAAAATCTACTAAGCCTAATTACTATTGGCCGTTATTAGTCTCAAAATTTTAAATTGTTGGTATCAGTATCATTTAGTCATAGGACGTCCACTGCTGGATATGGGCTAGGCCTCCTCCATCGATTTCCAAAAGGGCCGGTTGGAAGCTGCCTGCATCAAGCGTGTTCCTGCGGTCTCTTTTAGGTCGTCTCTCTATCTTGTGGGTGGACGTCCTACGCTTACCGGTTTGTGGTCTGCATTCGATATCATTGCTGGTGCCATGGCTGCACTTAAATAATTATTTCTTAAATATGCTTGAAATTCGATCATTATTCAAGATAAATCCAAATTGCTCTACTGGTCAAATACATGAAAGCAGCGAACGGCAAAGATATTTCGGTAACTTGGATGACATTATTTCTTCCTTGGATAACATAGTTATTATATTTTAAAAATCAAACTACTGAAACCATTTTAATGAAATTTGTATTTCTGTACGATGGGACCGTATATAAATCAGAAAGCATACTTTTAAATAAAATAAAATAAAACATTCCGTTTTTGAAGTCTGTTAAAAAGTGCCAAAAATTTGACTGGACCTCAACTTTTCAACTGACTTCTTTATTGACAACATTCTTGATTGACAACATTTGTTTTATTACTTTGTGGTTCATATGGCCTGTTATCAGTTTCATGAAGATTAAAATAACCCATTCACGCAAGCCGAGGCTAGTATATCTACCTAATTATTATTTTTAAAAGTAAATACCGCATGTGTAGGTAGTATTAGGGCGGGCATATAAAGGCTTGGGCGCCGCCGTACGAGCTATTTAACTTAGCGAGCTTACGACGCCTGCCCGCTCGGACCGGATGTTATAATAACGTAAACGGTGGAATAACGGTTTATCGAACGAAATCTTTTAAGGTTGTAAGCAACAGGTTGCATTCGCGGTTGATTGCCAAAAGTGTTGCGGATAAACTTTTTCAAATTAATTGTGAGTAATTTTTTTATTAATTTTTTTAAATAGTTTATAAGGTATTCAGTAACTTAACAATTTTTTTTAAACAGTTTTGAAAATATAGATGTCAATTATAGGTAGTTTAATTTTCATCATGTTTAGCGAACATAAGTGCCAAATTCGGTGATTAGTGATAAATATTGGCATAGTTCTAAAATAGTAAGCTTAATAAATGTGCTTAATAAAAAAAAAGTTTATACCGTTAATTAAGAAATTGCTAAGATTTTTTTAATTGCACTTTTAATTACGTGAATAGTATTCGTTTCATCTACGCTAATTACTAGTTCGTGCTGTGTAGTTTTAAAAGTATATCTTACAAAAACCAAATTTATCGTTTTTATTAGTTGTTACAAAATTTAATTTTCTCATCAAAAATCATTGGATTACTAATTCAAAAATGCTTTTTTTATACATTTTTATTGTTGTAGGGAATTACTTTCGTTTATTAAAAAAAGGTTGCCATCACAGGACGCCCAGCGATGTAAACATGAAGGCATAAGGGAGTGTCATTGCAATTTCCGTCACGGCTTACGAGTCGGATTTACAGCCAAGACGCACGAATAGATGTTTCACATGAACAAAATATAAAATGATGTAAATTTCCAATAATAGTATAGTAATAAAATACTTATAAATAATTGTAATGTTTAGTGGTGCAGTATTGAGTTCAACAACCTAATTGTTGTAAACCTCTGCTTTACAACAAATTCTATAAACAAACCGTTATCGTTTGGACAACGACATGTCAACAGAGGACATGTCTTTGCCCAAACGATTACGTTTTTAGGATAAAGAAAATAAAGAACACCAAATACCGGATCAAAATGGGATCATCCTTTCAAAAGTATCGAGTAATCTGTCACATCGCGTGCAAGAGCCCAAAGTACAGGCTCAAACTTTGATACGTATAAGCAAGTATAACCCACATCGAACAGATAATACCTATATCGTAGATCTAGAGATCTACAAGTACGCGAGTAGTAGGTATTTACAATGATCTAATCGATAATTCTTGAAGTTTAAAATGAAAAACATGCATTACTGTGAAATATATTAAAAATTATCGATTACAGGTCAGAGTTAAAAATATCCAAACTGAGGTAAATTGAAACAGACTACAAATATTTATCAATTAAAAAACTGACTTTAAAATTAGTAAGCGCTCGAACAAAATTATTCATATTATTTGAACTAGGTCAAGAGATCTCACACATTTTTTGCAAGCAAGATTTCAATAAAATAGGATAGTTAAAATCTATGAAAAAAAAACTATAATAAAGTAGTCTGTTTGTAGATCTGTATTTTTATTGAAAATAACTGCTTTAAATTTTAGATATTACCTCAAATTTACAAAATAAATTTTCGTTAAATTCTGAGTTTGAGGGTGGATTTAGTTAAATAAGCAATTTTAATGTTATGGTTTACTTGTTTTACATTCATCTTGACAATTACGGCTTAATTTTTTATATATTGGCACCGCCTCGAATGCTTCCTCTACAAAATAAAAATAATTACCTAAATCGTAACATACAAAAAAAACCGGGGGTTTAGAACCACCTGAAGACTGCTAGTAAAAAATATATATTACGGTTGTTCACTACAGTTATATAATTATAATTATAACGGGATATTATAACTGTAATTAAACATTGTTATGACTAAATAAGTACCTATGTCCTTATAGAGGCAAAAATAACTAAAGGATTTTTTGTGATTTTCGTACATGAACCAACATCCATGTTTGTAAATCAACGATAACAGTGAAATAAACAAAAAATATTTGAATGTAATTTTACACGAGCAATGGTGGCCGGACTATATCATGTGCGCCTTACAATCGAACGGCACCCTCGGCCCTGCCGGTCAATTCTGCAAGCTAAGTGAACGCGCAAGTGAGGTGATGAGCTAAGTGAACGTGTATATTTCTTGTCGTTTACTATATAGAGATATGTCAAAATGTCGAGCGATCACCCTTGACTGTAGTCCCTTACGCTTATAATTCGGTGTTTTGACATTTATCTGCAGAAACACGCAAGAAAAAATTACATTCACTTAGCTTATCACTTCACTTGCGCGTTTACTTAGCTTGCAGAATAGACATGCAATGACTTATTTAGTACTTAAATAAATAATGTGCCGTTTCGATGCCATCACTCAACATCGGTGAAGGAAAACATCGTGAGGAAACCGGTATGTCCCATGAACCTCAAAAGTTCAAAGACATAATGACATTCACCATCTGGGTCAGCATGGTAGATTAGGGCTCATCCTTTCTCTCTAAGAGAAGGCCTGTATCCTAGCAGTTTCAACATGATAGGCTAATAATGATGAATGATTACACGAAAGTTTGAAACAATATTTAATACAAAAACAATGGCAATGGTCTTGCAATGGCAATTATATTATATTTATAGTCTATCGGTTTTTTATCGGATACATTTTGGAGAGTGCGCATCAGATCTGCATGATTTAATTCCCTCCTGCCCTTTCTTCTATCGGACTGCCAGAGCGGGCACTAAAAATCGACACCGCATTATGGTTGACATTCCGGAAACCCGTACGAAACGCTTTGATTCCACTTTTATTGTGCGAACTGCTAGTATGTGGAATGCGCTACCTGAAAGGGTGTTCCCCGATAGTTACAATCTGGGTGTTTTCAAGTCAAAAGTGAATCGATTTCTTCTAGGCAAGCGTGATCCATCGTAGGCCGCATCATCGCTTAATATCAGGCGAGTTGGCGGCCAAGCGCAAGCCTATTTTACAATAAAAAAAAATTATGCGTTTTATTTATCAAAAAATTCAAAGCTTTAACATTATATCAGTTCATCATAATTATATCACATCACGTAGAAACAATAATTGCGTGTGTTTGTGTAGTGTATTGAGGAACAAGTCATAATAAAGGCCATAACTTAATTAATTACAATCTGGCAGTGGCATTGGAACCAAGGACGGAAACGGAACTTGTTTTATATACGATATTACATTTCCTTGAGCCGAGCTTCATTTAAATGAAACACATTACTGAGTGCAATTCAATTTAGGTTTGGTTTCGCATATTTGCAGGTTCATTTATCTAGCAGTGCCTCGTGGTTTTACCCGCTATCCTACGAGATCCATGTTTTTTTCCGAAATGTAAAGCCTAGTAGGTAATCCGGGGTATAAGCTACCTCCATAACAAGTTTCATCCAAATCCGTGAGTGTGAACAAACTTATACAATTAGACACTTGTACATTGTAAATGTATCATTATCAGCCTATCATGTTCCTACCGCAGGGACACAGGCCTTCTCTCAAAGAAAGAGGATGCGCGCTAATCCATCATGCAGGCCCATGTTGCAGTGCATGTTGGTGAAAGTCTTTGAATTTTTGAGGTTTACTTTAGTTTCATTATTTTGTTGTATTGTCGACAGCCGCCCGATGTGTGATGGTCAACCGAAGATGATGAGCTCAATGCCGCTACTAGTCTTGGCGCTGACCACTGCCTTTGCCGCCCCCGCCGTCATCTACGATGACGTTGTTGTAAGTAGTCATGATTATCATCATTATCAGTTTATCATGCTCTCACTGCTGGAACAGAAACCTTTTCTCACACAGAGAGGATGGGCTCTAATCCACAATGCTGGCCCAGTGCGTGTTGGTGAATGTCTTTGAATTTTTGAGGTTCTTGAACATACCGGTTTCCTCACTGTGTTTTGCCTTCGCCGTTATTAAGTGATGGCATCGATAACTGCACATCATTTATTTAAGTACTAAATAAGTCATTGGTGCTAGGCCGATCCGGATCGAACCGGATGCCATCACATTGTAAGGCGCACATGCTACCACTCAGCCTGCATCACTCTTGTTGTAAGTTGTACAATAACAGAAATATTTTGTAACCATAATTAAATATTCAGATGTACAAGCATTGATTTATAAATCTATAGATAATATCTATTATGAGTCGGTTAATCCGGTACTGTATTATGTTTTATTTAATATACGAGTAACTACGTCTACGTAAATGGATATAAGTAGACGGGCCTTTTTTCTTCAAAACGCTTGTTTAAGCTTGCCAAAATTTTGCCCGAAGCAAGGACGTAAGCAACCTTTTCTAACAATCGCACGTAGAAACATATGGAATAACTGCAGGTTCATTGTTTGTCAACATTTTTGAATGTAGCCCACCAGAAACTAATTGGAAATATGTACAGACATGAAAGATATACCTGTTAAAAAGTAATTTTATTACGGGAGATACCATGAGCCTTATTTGATCCTTCGGATGTTTGTGGCAATAAAGGTTGTTTTATTACTGCCATGATAAATTGCAGGTATAAAATGATAATATTGTGAAAAAAGTGTAATAAAAAGCTGTTAGGTATGAAAAAAAGTCTTTTAGGGGTCGATGAACTGGCGCTATCGGACGCCGTAGCGCAGGGTTCAGGTTCATGTTTTTTAGCTTTGGGAGCTTTATTCTCTATTACGAACTAGCTGCACTCCGCGGTTTTACCCGCTTAGACATTAAGAACCGTAATTTTTTCCTGAATAAAAAGTACTCTCCGGCTCTCCAACTATCTCTACTGTGCTTAAATCATGTCGATCCGTTGTTGCTCTGTTAATACGCGAAAAGAAACAAACAAATGCACTTTCACATTTACAATATTAATGTGATTAAGCTCAGTCTAAGCATCTATTTGCTCTGACAAGTGCATGGAATTGTAAAAAGTTGAATAAAAATACTTTCTTTCAATATTTCACTGAAGTATATTGGGTACCTGCTACAGCTTACGTTAAAAACCTACTTAAAATCAGAATTCGTGGTTTTAATTCAGATTTAAAAAAAAAAACAGCTGTCCCAGCAAATCAATGCTTGGACCAAGTTTAAGCACATAATCCACAGAAAAAAATACAAACCCTGCATGCTGCAGCTTAGATGAGGGTTGCCAACTGTACTATCTTCTTTCTTATATATAACAGGCGATGTGTGTATGTATGTATCATCGTCATCATCAGCCAGAAGACGTCCACTGCTGAACATAAGCCTCCCCCTTTAACCTCCACACTGAACGACATCCTGCCATCTGCATCCACTGGATGCCCGCGACTCTCACAATGTCGTCGGTCCATCTAGTGGGAGGCCTACCTACACTGCGTCTTCCGGTTCGCGGTCTCCACTCAAGAACCTTTCTTCCCCATCGGTTATCAGTTCTTCAAGCGATGTGACTTGCTCATTGCCACTTCAACTTGCAGATTTTAATAGCTATGTCGGTGACCCTGGTTCTTTGGCGAATATCTATGTTCCGAATTTTATCGCGTAAAGAAACTCCGAGCATAGCTCTCTCCATTGCCCGTTGTGTGACTCTGAGTTTTTTCCAAAAGACCCACATCCAAAAGTTAAGGACCACGTCTCAGTACGATATGTCATCACTGGCAACACACACTGGTCAAAGACCTTTGTCTTTAGGCACTGTGGTATCTTGGACGAGAAGATTTCACGCAATTTCCCGAACGTTGCCCATCCGAGTTGGATTCTTCGGGCGACCTCTTTGCCTAAGTTGGACTTACCTAACTGAACAATCTGTCCAAGATAGGTGTAATGATCAACAACTTCGAGAGTATCGTTCCCAACATTGACCGGCACGGGTACAACATGGACATTGTACATGATTCTTGTCTTATCCATGTTCATTTTAAGACCCACCTGTTGGGAAAGGCTACTGCGGTTGCTGAGCATTATATTGGGGTCCTCCAGAGACTCTGCCATGATATCATCGGCAAAGGGAAGGTGAGTGATGTATTCGCCATTAATGTTGATGCCCAATACGTTTTGGAGAGATAAAAATCTCCCTGTTTCACGCCTTTCTGCAATATGTATGTATGTTCGTTATGGACTCCAAAACAGCTAGACCGATTTTGACGGGACTTTCACTGGCAGATAGCTGATTATATAAAAAGTAATCCACGCAGGTGAAACCGTGGGGCAAAGCTAGTAATATATAAAAGAAAATGTTTTCATCCATCTTTTTACAATATTATGATAGCTATCAGACCTAATTTTTTCAAATAAATAGCGTTACTCACTACTGAAATACAAACATCTTTGGCCAATATTTTTTTCAGTAATCGAAAAAAATAATCAAATTGAAATGTGCTGTTTTATTACAAGCATCTGTTTGTTACAAAATTTGCTCGAGCCAATTTTCTTACGTCCTCAAGAGGAAAAGGGAAATTATGTGGAAGTTACAGCGTACGCACTTCCAATTATTTAAGGCGGTGCTCGTGCGGAGACATTACGGTGTCTTGTTATTTCACCCACGCTGTCCAAATAAAATGAGCTTTAAGTGGCCTAGGGTATTAGTAAACTACACAAACGCAAATACCCAATATTCTATTCTATTCAAGTAATCCTTTAGACCTTCTTTCGTCTATAGGTAATGCAAAAGTTTTTGTAATAATAGACTAATTAGTTTAGGTATTCAATAGAGGCACTTGCTCGTTCAATATAGTAAAATAAATATAAAAACTATTATTAAGAGCACACATCGGGACATTTTCAATATTTTCATATACTCGTCGAGTTATTTCTTTCGGAGTTCTTCCTAGAAGTTACTTATAGTAGAAATTCATATTGCCAAATTAGTTATAGTCACTAAGTCTGTTATTTGCCGGTTAAATAATTATTATTAGTAAATAGGTACCAATTGACACGTAAATATGCCCATGTATGTCAATTTCGTAATAGGGAACATATCAGTTCCTTAAACATTTAGTTTATTATCTAAGTACGGAATGGAGTACTGGACGTTTATGATTGGCGTGAACTTGCGCAACATAGGGAAGAGTGGCGTCTTTAAATGTGTCTTTGTAAGACACATTTTAGGTCGCTGCGTCAGCATAAGTAATAGTAAGTACGGAGAATATTGAATAGGAAAACGATCGGGAATAGTTGTTCTGATATGGATTCGGAATAATCTGTATTATTGTCTATAACTGTTTAATTTTTATTAAATTCCTTACAAACTTCTGGCGGTTCCTCTCACCGGGGCAGTTGCTTCACTTGTATTGTATAAAATACAAGTCCAATCTTGTGTTGTGTACTGCTGCCACCTATTCGATGGAGTAGAAAAGTACCAGCTGGAAGGCTGATTGGTGATAGAAAACTAGTTGGCAAAAAATTGCGAAGCCTGGAGCACCACCATAAAGTAGCTATTTTCTGTCTATCTGCCGTCCTCTTTATTTCCTGAGAAAATCTAGGCATCTTCAAGGCTGGGGTGAATAGATTTCTTCTCGATCAACGTGTTCCATCCTCGGCCACACCATTGCTTACCATCAGGCGAGTTGGTCGCCAAACGTAGACCTATTATTTTAAAAAATATATGTAATTTTCAACAGGAGCAAGTACCCCAAAAGCGAGCAGCCTTGGTCCTGGACCGACTGCTGATCGCTCTACAGAAGGCTCTGCACGATGAAGGCAACGGGGCTTCTTACGAGGCGGAGAAGGATGGGCCTCGAACCGCGCCGCTCCGGATCGCTGACGAGGATGTCGCCGACATGGTAAGACATCGACCACAAAAGCGGCCTGCCTTGGTGATAGACCAACTGTTGATGGCCATTCAGAATGCCCTGAAAGCCCGTAATGCTCCTGTGGAGGCCCCGGAAATGGAAGAGCCTCGCGCTGTCGCTGTCGTAGCTGACGAGGACTTTGACATGGTAAGACAAACCTAGTCATTCAATAATATTATGTATATGTTTATATTTATGATCAAAAATATTTTAACGACAGTTATCAATGGCTAATAAAATAGTAGATCAAATGACACATAATATGAAAAAGTGTAGTGTTTAAAAAAAAACATTTAATCAGTTAACCTTATAGCATTAGAAGTGTGATAGTATGTGATAAATATTTAAAAAAACATTCAAACTGTTAGATTGCGTAGCGTGTGCTACAAAACTGCTACGACTTCGTAGCGCAACAAAAAATTGTAGCTATTTCAAGTTATCGTTTTAACGCTACGAACTCGTAGCAGTTTCGTAACACATGCTACGTAATCAACTTGTTATATATTTTATCTTGTCACTTTGCTTTTATTTGCAATGTAAACGGAATTATACAAAACATTATAAAGACGTGTATTACTCATATTTATCTGTCTTGTTAGTTATTTTATTATTTATTTAAGATATTTATTGTTTTGTTTACAGAGTTCACTGGAGCGTCGCGGCCAAACCAACTCGGGCAGAGGCCGCGTACTCCGCTGTTATTTTAACGCAATTACATGCTTCTAATAAAATCAATACAAATATCAATATGTAATTCTAAAGTGAATCGATGGCAGCTACTTCAGAAGGAATTCTTCTATTTACAATACTTGTTTATACGATGATAAAATTGCTAGGTAATTATTTAATTTTCTTGTAGTTTTAGGGTATAATAAACGTTAAGTTAGAATTAACCATCTACATGTATAATTTCTTATTTACATTTCGTGTACTCAGATTTGTACCCAGCCCTACTGTCAGAGTACATACTTCTTTTTTTCCGTAAATATAACATTCAAAATTATATTTTTTACATAAATGGTTTTGAAAATGATGTAATAATAATAACGGACTTAGTGAAAAATATAATTAATTGTAATACTTATAATACAAAAGAAATTATTTAAATCGTCTAACAAAAATCTGAGTATTAAGCGTTTAAAGTTTTTGGTCGGATTAGGAATGCTCTGGCCCTATCCCGCAATGTGAGTGTTAGTATCGCTTACTTACAAGTGACACCACTTATAAAAATAATGCGGTCTCTGTCTAGCAGAACATCAAATTGCTTATACCTTCCTTATTTCGAAGATATTTTAATTTTGTTTTGCGATGGTTGGTCAGTTCTATTTATGGTCAGCTTTTTTATGACAATAAAAAAATAATCTTTCTGGTAGCTTACCTAGTCTGAAATTATCATTAAATTAACCACCTGTCCAAATAATAATTTACTGAACCAAATAATTCATTAAAAAAATAAGTAGCAATATGTAGTAGGTAATAATAATGTCACTATAATAATATCTTAATCTTCTAATAGCAGCTATAAAAAGCTTCTTACGCGTTATTTATGCTCGATTTATAATAGTACCTCGTATACTAAACTGTACAGTTAAGAAGAAAAGTATTTACTTATTGACTCTGCTGTATTCTTCCACTTACCTATTTAAATAAATTTTATGGAGTTTCATATTTAGCAGCAAGATGGGTCAACTACATTGTCAACCCTGGACCCTATAGCGCGTAACCGACAGCACTGATAGCACGAAAATTGAAAGGTTTATGGGTAGAAAGCCCCTAAATTGTTATATTGAGAAGTAGTAGGATAAAGAAAGCTATAGACGATGGTGATGATTTTGTACATGATCAAAATAAAATATGCTAGTTTTGTTCTCATTGTAGCAACCATGTAATTAGATGTAGTTTTGAATGACAAACCTCAACTGTTATCAGACATACGATAATTGCTAATTGTTAAATGTATCAACAAACAGGGCATAATGCGAGGAGTTCTTTTATCGATAGGTATTCTTCTACCGATAAAACCCTTGGTCTCTAATAAGCATATCTATGAATAAAATAACTGTAAATATACACTTTATCCCAATATTTTGTGATGTATTATTATTTTCATTCTTTATTTAATATCAACTATATAACCGAGGAATGCGGTGAGTCTGAAAGTCTATGGGTATAAATAGATATGTATGTTTGTTAGTTTGTATATTTCATTGATGACAACTTGCGTACCGTTAATCCGACAGTCATGAAATTTGTAAGCAATTAGTTCATGCAAGTACATTATATAAATTGGAATATAAGATAAATCGGATAAAGGGTCGCTAAGATGAGGTTGCAAGGTCACGGTTCAGAGTGAACTATTCTAGATAGTTTACCGATTAAAGAGGCGGATTATTTTCATGATTTTTTTTGCCTACCAAATGTCATGCATGAATGATTGTCGATCTACTAAATTGTACGCAATTTAAAAGGCTGAATATGAACAAAACCGATCGAAGGGTTGTGAAGATGCAGGAGTTACAAGGTTCTCAGTTCGGGGCAAACAACTCAATATATTGCGCAAGCTAATATGGTTCAAATTCTCAAACAAACCTAAACCACTAAAATTAAATAAATGCATACCTATAGCCGAATCAAAACAAGGAATTTATGAAGATTATGTATTCTAAAAACTGTTTTAATGATGAATTTCTAGTGTAATTCCGCTTCTACGTCGCTTCAAGTACAATAAGGAATTTGTGATAAATATTTGTTGATAATGTTAATTTTATTGAGTTTAATTTTGCCTAACCTGATATAAAATATTAATTACATAAATTGAAAATTAACGTAACCTGAAACAAAAATTAATTAATTCTGAATTATTTTTAATTAAAAAATTATTAAAGTAATCTGAAACAAAAATTAATTAATTCTGTCACATGAAATATGATAATACTAAATCTGAAAACAAAAATGTATTAATTCTGAAACATAAAATATATATTAATTGAAATTACATGTATTTTAATTGAATTTAAAAAAGTAATAAATTATACCCGTTTCCTTAGTGCACTTTGTCGACACGTGTTTCGCCTCTTCACGAGGCATCCTCAGGACGTGTTGACTCGTCGAGCGCTTGGCCGAGAATGAGGCATCACTCATTCTCGGCAATAATTCAGAATTAATAAATTTTTGTTTCAGGTTACGTTAATTTTCAATTTATGTAATTAATATTTTATATCAGGTTAGGCAAAATTAAACTCAATAAAATTAACATTATCAACAAATATTTATCACAAATTCCTTATTGTACTTGAAGCGACGTAGAAGCGGAAATACACTAGAAATTCATCATTAAAACAGTTTTGAAAATGGACTTCCGCAAGGTAACGCCTGATTTAATCAACTATTATGTATTCTGTTTTCAAGCATTTAAATTTTCTACGCATGCGAGCCAAACTAGCATATATATACTGTTGAACCCTTTTTCATCACTAGCGCTCGGTAAGTGGGTCATTGATAACTCTAAATGTGGGAGGTAAATATACCTTTGCCTCCCTAGGGAGGTAAATTTATTTAAAAATCGAACTAGGGTCATGTCAAAAAATACCATTGAGCTTACATTTTTCTTTTTTTCGACATTCTTAATCCGTATCATCCCAGACATTTTTTGCTCTGTGTAATGTAGTTAACAACTATGTAAGACCTCTGAGTGTGATCCTGGTGCTTCGCATTTTTTTTGCGGGAAATGAAAAATGAAACTCTTATAAATACTTTCTGAGTTAAAATCTGGAAAATAATTAATTTTATTTCAACTTACCATCATTGAAAGTCGTAAAATATCCATAAAATGAGAACAACCGACGAGGAATCAATGGATGCGACACCAGTATCGTTGTGGTCCATGTATTCCATGCTAAAATTATTATATTACACTGTTCAAACATAACTCTTTATTTACACTGAAAAGACAAAAAAAACTTGAGAAGTTTCTCAAGTTTTTTTTTGTCTTACTTTAAACTAGTGACGAAAAGTATATTGTTTAGACACGCAACTAGGTGATCTTTTACACCCTCAAACTATTAGCCTACATATCTCGTGTGTAAAAGATCACCTTCATCCCTTGTGTAACAATCTACTATTAATTAACACTTTACCACACAAGGTTATCTTATTACATTATCTGTGTCGTAATGAGCTCGTTAATGTCAGCCATAATTTATTTTCAAGCCGCGCTCTATGAAGCTTGAAAGCAAACAATATCGTCAGCATACAATTACAGGTCACTAAATTCTTCTATTTTGTAAAAAAAAACACATATACGCACTTTTCATACAAATGTAACCCATAACAAACATTACATTAAATAGAAACGAAACCATACCCTAATTCAAAGTGGGGGTGATAGGACCTGCTCTGCCATCCCGCTTGGGTGTATTGTGCATACCATACCATAAAACCCTCACAAGATTGTGGCACTTACATTTTTGATAATAATCGTTATCAGAGTTCCGTATACAATTTTCTACACAGATACATAAAAAAACTTAATATTTTTAGTTTTTCAGATCCAGAAAAAGAAAATTTTTTTTTTGGATACATGTGTAACAGAGATATATAGCTATTTTATTGTTATAACCACTCGTCAGAGGTGCTACCATAGATTTAGGATGTTGTGATTTGCGTAGCAAAATATTTTTTTTGGTCTATGGGTGCTACAGTAAATTTGAATTGTCAAATCAGCTATTATTGCTTTTTGGAAGCAACGCGATCGCTAATTGACAAACCTAGGCTGGGTTTGTAGCCTGGAGTATCACATTCAGAACGGCAGGCGTCATGAAACCTGTATGCTGTGTGACATGAATGTTGTACTGCAGCTGCGTTAACGTAATTTTTGATTTTGTATGAAAGCAAACGAGCATGAGTACACCAAATTAAAATATCGATAACGCGTCAGTGAAGCGACATCTCCGAAGATACTGAGTCATCATACACGAGGTGCATAATATGAGCATACAGGAAGTCTCGACAGACGTGGGTCTCGATCTCGACTCGAAAGCTTCAGAGGAAATCCTATACTTGTAAAAAGTCTCGGGACGTCTCAAGTCTCAAAGTCTTAGGACAACCAATTTTATTTTTCTTATAGATATGTCAGTCCTGGATTCATCATCATCATCATCATAATCAGCCTTTCATGTTACTACTGTTGGGACACAGGCCTTCTCTCAGAGAGTATCGGCCTTGATCTACCATGCTGGCCCAATGCATGTTTGTCCTGGATTAGATTGATAAAAACAGGACTGATTGGCGAAAAGGATTTTAGTTCAACAGAAGGCTAAATAAGCTACCGAAAATGGCAATCCCGCTAGAAAGTATGTATCACCCATTTCTTAATATTATGTACGGCGCGACGAACTTATTAAAGGTGAGCAAAAGAAGGAACTAAGTATCATAAAAAACATTCATTCAAAAAGAAATTAATAAAAACACATTGTTCTTTGAAGAAAATTAATGGCAAGGCTAATAAGATAATTAGGATGGCATACTACAAAACGAGAACTAAGCTCCATAATATAAGGCACACGCACTAGTCTATGATTTTTTTAACTCAAATTTGGTCAACTCGACCCTCACGTAATTTATTAGTGAGTTTACACCTGGTTTAGACAACGAAACATATCCAACATGACATCTAGTGACTTTGCGATGAACTAATTTCATCGTATAGAAACCGTAACTACAAGATAGCCTCTGAAACTGCCTTCTATACCTATCGTTAAATGGTCCTCTATGTACCTTGGTACGTTTCCTGAGAGTTTTTTATAGTACTGGGTAAGCTTACGCTAGATAGCGCTGCTAGATCAATTCCGGGCAAAATTCAAGCCCCATAATATGAAAACATAAATAGTCAAACAAATTGGCCTTCTAAAAAACCTAATCGAGAAAGTGGTAAAATTATTCAATGAATTTATTTTTTGTTTGCTAACGCCTACAGAGATTTGTGCTTCTTTAAGAACACAGCTATAACGAACTAAATTTATTTATTTATTTAATTATAACAAATTTTTTTTCTATGGGAAGGGCGGGCAAGAAAAGGCGACTCTGTTACATGGTTGATATTCGGAAAACTCTTATGAAACGCTTTGATTCCATTTATATTTTGTGAACTTCTAGTCTGTGGAATGCGTCAAGAAAGTCACTTTAAATACCTAGTTGTTTCCCGAGACGAGTGGTTTCAGCATGGGTGTCTGAAGACACCCACGACTTGAAAGACGCGAGTGATTTGTTATCTTCTAGGCAAGCGTACTCCATCGTACCGCATCGTAGAGGCGGCAGTCAAATGCAACCTATTATTAAATAATAATAAAAAACCGGCCAAGTGTGAGTTGAACTCGCGCACAAAAATTTCTGCACCATTATCTATAAAAAACGGCAAAAAACACGTTTTTTGTATGGAAGCCTCCTCAAATATTTATTCTGTTTTTTTTAGTATTTGTTATAGCGGCAAGAGAAATACATCATCTGTGATAATTTCAGTTGTTTAACTATCACGGTTCATGAGATACAGCCTTGTGACAGACGGACAGACACCGGCGGACAGCGGAATCTTAGTAATAGGGTCCCGTTTTACCCTTTGGGTACGGAACGCTAAAAACTACTAATGGATTAGGATTAGCTATAATAACAAAATACCCTGATCCAAGATTGGGTGAATAGGGGCCTAGAATTTCGAAAGGACATACGTACTCGTATTATGCGAAACTTATTGATCAAATAATATAAGAGTATTAATGTATTGTTAAACTGAACAAATTAAAGTTATTAAAGAACGTAACTCTGTAGAGATATATATAGAGTCTATATTATAGTAGCTATACTGTAGAGATAGACTAAGGAACACTATTATGATGTATCTGAGCGATAACATCCCATTGGCTATTATCATGTTATTTCCACCACTTCATCAAGATATCGTATTATTACTGACTAGACCAAATAGATAATAGATATAACCGGTGCAGTTTGTAAAATCACGCGAACGCGAACCGTAACGCGCCGAGATACGGTCTGCGGTCGCGTGATTTCGCAAACTGCAGCTATTCGGGCCCGTGTTTAGAGTTGGGCGTAAGGCCCAGGGTCTACCGTACGTATTGATGCTTCATACATAGCATTTCAGGGTTTCATTTATCAGCGTTTTTTGTTTGGATACACGATAATGAACTATGTTGTAAATATATAAAACTATAGTTATATGATTACTTGATATTTACCGTGATACCTTATCATGGTATACCGTAATACCTTATCACGGTATACCTTAATACCTTACCATGTGAATGGACCCTAGAAATAACTGAAATAACTGTACTTAACAACAATGATAGTTAAAAACAGTGTTTTACATAAAAATAATATGAAAAGTGGGTCGTTCCTAAAATAAGTAGGTAGTACTATATATAAGTACTTTATTCGGTCTAAATGTTTTTAGTCCTGTCAATATCACAGCAAATAAATGCTTGGTCCGTGTAGTGTAGTCTTGGTTTAGTTAAGTATACTTATACATTGTACTTACCTCATGCCACACATTACATTCCTTTACAAACTTTAAAAACATGCCCGATTGTTCCCATGTTCCTCCTCTCCATAGAACATAGGAAAAAATCGATGTCGTAGATAAGTCTATTTTCATTAACAGCATGCATCGAGGTGTCGGATGCCGTCTACGTCAGTACATTCTACCGCCACTTTTGTTTACTTATAAAGAAACGAGAACCCGTCATGTTGCAAAGGCCTTTGTCGTGGCATAAGAGTTTTTTTCTCAGTCTTTGATTCAGCCATGGCCATCCCATGCCCATGGTTTACTCTACAGGTACAGTATTTTAGCGATTTTAAAAACCTAAGTTTTACTCCAGGATATGAGTTTAATGCATAACTGAGCTACTTGGCTGACGGGCCGCTGACTGACAAACAGAGGTGAAAGAGAAAATGTACTCTTTCTCTCCTGTTGGTCAGACGGTGGTCCGAAAAGTTCTTGAATGGAGACTACGGACCGGTAAGCGCAGGGTAATGTCTACCCACAAGATGGACAGACGACATAAAAGAGACCGTAGGGAAACGCTAGATGCAGGCCGCTTCCAACCGTCCCTTTTGGAGATCGATGGGGGGCCTATGACCAGCAGTGGACGTCCTGTGGCTGAAATTATTATAATTATGAGAAGAAGGTATGTAAATGCCTTTAAAACTCTTTATTGTAGCACTCACAAGGCAAATCAAACACAAAAAAAGTTCTTTCTGACTCTAATAACAACGTAGAATTACAAGGGAAGATAGTGGAGTTGATTAAAGAACGTGGTTTTCTCTGTAACTCCTAAAAGCAGGTAATTACAGCGCCTCGTTCACTGCCACCTTCAACGAAATAATTGCAGTTAGTTTCAGTTAACGTATACGGAAAATTACAGAACACTGTTTAAAGCAAATGTTGTTTTGCTCAAAATGAAGTGTCAAAATGTTGTCTATCAAATTTCCTTGCAATTATAAGCTTTTATGAGCTTATGTACACAAAAGGCTCTATGAAATAAAGAAAATATTTCAATACTTTTACAAAATCCCAAAAATGTTGTCTTCTTAAAATGAGTAGAAAATTAAAAGAACATTGTTTTCAGTGTTCCGTACATAGTACTCTAGCCATTTTACTAATGTTCTACGAAATAATACTAACAGAGACTAGTTACTCTCGTACATTAACGTCAAATAAGCAGTTAAAGAATTCTCTGAACATACTCGTACTATATATATCAGCTATAGAGCTTTTCGAACGAGCATACTTAATCTCGGACTATACAGGGTTATATGATTACTAACGGGATATTTACCGTGGTAAGGTTGTGGATGGAGCTCCCGATATTTCGGCGCAGTTACATGCACCATATTCAAGGGAAGACCAGCTCCATTTACAACCTTACCACGGTAAATATCCGGTAATAATCATATAACTGTAGTGAACACCCGTGATGGTTCAAAACAGTGTAATACAGGGTTATTAATATTTTATATTGTTGGCCTTTTGGAAAAACTCCGAGTCACATAACGAGCAATGGAGAGAGCTGGTCGGAGTTTCTTTGCGCGATAAAATCCGGAACGTAGATATTCGCCAAATAACCAGAGTCACCGACATTGCTATTGAAATTTGCAAATTGAAGTGGCAATGGGCAGGCCACATTGCTCGAAGAACTGGTGACCGATCGGGAAGAAAGGTTCTTGAGTGGAGACCACAAACCGCGGAAGCCGCAGCGTAGGTAGGCCTTCCACTAGGTGGACCGATGACATTGTGAGAGTCGCGGACATCCAGTGAATGCAGACGGCAGGATGTCGTTCAGTGTGGAGGTTAAAGGGGGAGGCCTATGTTCAGCAGTGGACGTCTTCTGGCTGATGATGATTTATATTTAGCTAACAACTACTCTCTGCCTACTCTAATAAACGGTAACCGATGGAGAAGAAAGGTTCTTGAGTGGAGACCATAAACCGGAAAACGCAGCATGAGTAGGCCTGCTACTAGATGGACCGATGACATCGTGAGAGTCGCGGGCAACCAGTGGATGTAGATGGCAGGCTGTCGTTCATTGTGGCGTGTTTAGGGGGCGGCCTATGTTCAGCTGATGATGATGTTGAACAACCTCTCATAAGCAATTTGCCTACATTATACATCATAATTTATTCTCCTATATTTTTTTGCTTCATAGTCTTTCTTGATTATCGGCGCAAAGTTGCTAGTCTATCGGTTTTTTATCGGATACATTTTAGAAAGTGTGCATTGGATCTGCATGATCTAATTCCCTCCTGCTCATTTTTCTTTCGGACTGCCAGAGCGAGCACGAAAAATCAACACTGCTTCATGGTTGATATCCGTACGAAGCGCTTTGGTTCCACTTTTATTGTGCGAATTGCTAGTATGTGAAATACGCTGTCTGAAGGGTGTTCCCCGATACAATCTGGATGTCTTCAAATCACGAGTGAATCGGTTTTTTTCTAGGCAAGCAAGCATTCTAGGCGTAGACCGCATCATCGCTTAACATCAGGCAAGTTGGCGGTCAAACGCAAGTCTATTACTAAATAAAAAATAATTAAACGCTCTGACGGAATTATTAGCATCTATATGTATGCTAGTAAACAACAAAACAAATCCAACAGCCTCTGGTGTAGTTACGATAGAAGCCATTCTTCAATTATCGAGATGACGAGGTAAGTCGATGTAACCTGATAAGATCGCTGATTAAGTGAGCCGATACCTCGCACCGCGACCATGGACAACGTGACTACCTACCTTGGGCCTTACGCCCGACTCTAAACGCGGGCCCGAATACGAGAAGTTTGCAAAATCACGAGACCGCAAACCGTATCTCGGCGCTTTAAGGTTCACGTTCGTGTGATTATAGATAATACAAACTACACCTATTCGGGTCCGCGTGTACAGTTGGGCGTAAGGCCCCTTGTCTAGATAGTTGAACGTAAACTAGTATTTACTATCAAATAAATATCTAGATGAAATTGGGTAGTATTTAAATTAGCGCTTAAAATTTTAAATTAAAGGTGTCAAAAATACTGAAATACTAAGTGGGCGAAAGACTATGGGCCAATACAAATGTTAAAAATGTCTACAATTAAATTCAAAAATATGCATATTTATTTAATTTCAAGAATACTGCGTTATATCCTAATCGAGATAACCACACTGACAGAATTCGAAAAAATAATATTATTTATTATAAAATTAATAAAAAATAACACGAAGGCAAGACGAACGCGAAGTTTAGCCCTCTAACTTAACTGACTGAATTCAATCATTCATTTGATATAACAGTCATCCACTGAGAGATTGCAGTCGGCCAATTAAATTTATAAAATGCATCATTGGTCAATTTTAGTATCCCATTTTCAACTTTTTTGCTAATCAATATAGTCAACTGTTTATTTAACGTTTCCAAAAATAGTTATATACCGCCCAAGTAGTACTCTCATTTTCAGTCACTAAGTTATTTTTCATTCGCTCTAGTAATAATAACCCGATGACATTTAAACCTTTTTTTTTCAAACTGAGTGACGAGATGTGCAAGTCTGCTGATGGCGGGCGTCACGCTTTGTCATAACAATTCTGTGCTAAGATCAGACAGAAAGGGAGATATGGTAAGGTAGCGTGGCGGGTGAGAACACTTCTGGCCTAAATCAGCAAGCTTGATGCCTTAGTCGAACTCGCCCAGCAGACGACCTCCTTGTCACCCTTTTTTGTGTGTGGACTATTAGTTAATTGGTGTTGCTACAAGTTTCTTAGTGTGCGTAAAAAGTTAGTAAGTAAGCCGTACTTACAGTTTTTGCGTAAAGCGGTATAGCGAAAAAAATTATGAATAAACTGGCCAAGTGCGAATCAGGCTCGCACATTGAGAGGTCCTTACCATCATATCATGAATTGTTAATTACTAAAGAGCAAAAAAAGTGGGGCAAAAAATCAACCACACGCCCGGGCGGTCACCTATCTAAGTAGCGACCGCGCCTGACGTTGCTTAGCTTTGCTGAACAGAAATTTGTTATCGACTCGCAATGGGTAAGTATTTATTACTTGTAATTTAACTTTATATTGTGTACTGTACTAGACCAAAATTCTTTAACATGTCCGCGATGCGCGAAGTGGGTGACTGCCCGGGAAGCGCGAACGCCGCTGGCCGCGGCCGCTCGCCCCACCCCTCGTGCCTCATGCACTTCCCGCGGCTTCCGAGCTGGGCATCCAAACCGGTTTTGGAACTAAACATGTACTATAATCATGCCAAGTTTGACGCTTGTGCGTTTTATCGTTTTTACACTAGAGAAAATACAAAAATAAGTATAAAAAAATGTTTGTTGTACTCTTCCCCCCTTTAATTTTGACTTTATGACTTTTTTATTATTATTTAGTTAATCCGCCGTATCATTAAATAAATATTCTTTGAATATTTCAACTTACTATCTATTACGGTTCGAAAGATACAGCCATTAAAAGGTAGGACAGATAGACAGACAAAGTAGACTTGGTAATAGTTATAGTTGGTTGGGTTCCGCTTGCACCCCTTGGGTATGTAACCCTAAAAAAATAGACATTTGAACACGACGATAATTGTACTAAGGCATATCTCCATTGGTTGTCTGATCTGAGGTTGTGTGTCTATGTGCAACATAGAATGTTGAAATTCAAAGCGTACAACTAACAATTTCAACAGTACAAAACCCTGTAAGGCAATGCACTTCGCTAGTCACCCTATGATGTTAAATATCTTTATGCCTAGTCATTGTAAATACTTGTTTGGCAGTTGATGTAGCTCGCCCTAAATCATAGCCCCCCCCACCTATTAAGTAATTAGAATTAAAGTAATTATCAGTTTGTAAGTTGGCCCGTTATTTTGGAGACCTTAGGGGTCTCAAGTTATATTGCTTGGCGAATTTAAATTAGGTTGCTGTGACCTTTCCTTTCTTGATTACTACTGTCGAATCGAATTCCCATACGCAAGGGTGTTTCTTGATCTACTGCGTAGGCTTTAATATGGTCCGAATGTTAATTAAAAGTACCTATTCAGAATTAAGAGCTTGCTCCTCGTTACAGATATTTCACTTACACATTTATAAAAAATCAAGGTACAAAATGACTAACTACAAATGTAAACACCCAACCATGCGCAACGGGTCAATGTTGCAATCCAACGCGGCAATGCGGCCAGAATTTTGGGAGCGATGCCGACTGGATGCTATGCGGCAGCGGTTTCTTAGATTAGTGCGGTATATATTTATTTTAATTGAGGTAAGTTTGATATGTTTCCAAACATGTAATAACATTATGTGTAAATACCTACTACCTTCTTTAAAACTGGATTAGGCATTAACTTAACTTACTAACATTGAAAATGTTTTCAAGCTATTTTCATGTTTATATGGTTTGTTTGAGCGAGGAAGTAAATTTTTTTTTTTTTTAATAGCTTCTATCTTCACCGCTATTCAATGAAGTGGCAACATGAACACTGTTCTAAGCACCCAATCAATCAATCAATCAATCGACTCAATCGTTTTTATATCTATTTAAAGATTTTAATCTACAAAAAAAATTGTCGTCACCGGACGCCTGGCAGATATGAATCATGACGGCTTATGACGTCACGTTCGTCACGACATAAAAGTCGGTTATACTGCCAAGGCAAGCCAATAGATGTTTTACATCAATTATGTAAAAAATATGCAAGACAGATAGCTGTCGCGGGAAGCGGCCTCTTAAGTTCAAGAATTTAGTAGAGCATGTATAAATAACACTTGACTTCTCACAATTAACCCTTACAAAGATCCCCTAAAACATACCTAGTAGGGAAATATGTTTGTATGTTAGTTTTTTTAGGGGCAACTGCTTTTATCAACTAAACTAAATCCAAGCTAATAAAAGCTTTTATACAAAAAACAGATTGCATTGATTTATGTTAGTGTACAACATTTTAGCAAATATTTCACTATTGGCCTCAGCCTTCTATTAAAAAAAAAAACAAAACAAACTTTTTTGCGGAAAGTCACCACATTGTTGTAAAGTTTAATTTATAAGGTTTTCATGAAGCCATCGGAAAGTGTTATTTGTCTCTCGAGAACACGTTTTTTTAAAGTATAAGTTCTTTAAAGGATGGGACTACATTTTATGTAGTCGCACGTAAATTGTTTTGTTTACATACTAGTCTGAACCGAAAGGAAAAAACTATGGTTTATTCGAAGGTGTTTCAAACGAGCCCTTCTTCTAAATCTACGTAGGTATAGCGTGAAAGGATATTCAACGATACAATGACCAATCGTCAATAGACCCATAGAGTACGTGATCCGATTATTAACAACCGCGCTCCTGTCCATTTCATAATTGAAAGGAATGTATTCGTGAATGTTGACTAAGGAAGTGTCTTGAATTCAAAATTGTGAATAGCAGAATGACTATTCATCATCATCATAATTTCAGCCACAGGACGTCCTTTGCTGGACATAGAGGTCTCCCCCCATCGATCTCCAAAAGGGCCGGTTGGAAGCGGCCTGCATCCAGCGTGTCTTTGCGGTCTCTTTTAGGTCGTCTGTCTATCTTGTGGGACGTCCTATGCTTAACGGTCCGCGGTTTCCATTCGAGAACATTTCGGCCCCATCGGCCATCTGTTCTGCGTGCTATGTGCCCTGCCCACTGCCACTTCAAACTATTCATTTAAATATTGCTGTTTTTTTCGTCTCGCAATCAATATTGTCCTAAAACCAACCTCGAAACCAATATTTGTTCGATGGCCCGCGGTTAACGGAATGAGTAATCAGGAAATCGTTTCTAAAACTCGTAAATGGTAAGTACCGTGTAATGGACTATGGATGCCATAATGTAGGTACTATTTACGGTAATGGGAGAGAGCCAAAAACCTACACCAGCTAATCACCAAGCTTATGTGGAAATAAAGTACAACGAAGATACAATACATACTCCATAATTGTATAAATAAAATGTTTAGCTTATAGATTAATTGTGTAATGTTTTGTATGGGGTTACGCGCAAAGGGCGTACTAAGGTGAAATGGGTACGTTATACTCATCATCTCTTCTTCTCTACATAGTATAAAATAAAGTCGCATTCCGCGTCTGTTTGTCTGTATTTCCGCTAACTTCTAAACCACGCAACGGATAAGAATGCGGTTTTCACCATAAGTTAGATAATTTTTCACGAAAGGTTTATATATATATAATAAATCTTACACCTGTGCGAATCCGGGGCGGGTTGCTAGTTATCATCATCATCAGCCAGAAGACGTCCACTGCTGAACATAGGCCTCCCCCTTTAACCTCCACACTGAAAGACATCCTGCCATCTGCATCCACTGGATGCCCGCGACTCTCACAATGTCGTCGGTCTATCTAGTAGGAGGCCTACCTACACTGCGTCTTCCGGTTCGCGGTCTCCACTCAAGAACCTTTCTTCCCCATCGGTTATCAGTTCTTCGAGCGATGTGGCCTGCCCATTGCCACTTCAACTTGCAGATTTTAATAGCTATGTCGGTGACCGTGGTTCTTTGGCGAATATCTATGTTCCGAATTTTATCGCGTAAAGAAACTCCGAGCATAGCTCTCTCCATTGCTCGTTGTGTGACTCTGAGTTTTTCCAAAATACCAACAGTTAAGGACCACGTCTCAGTACCATATGTCATCACTGGCAACACACACTGGTCATAGAACTTTGTCTTTAGGCACTGTGGTAACTTGGACGAGAAGATTTCACGCAATTTCCCGAACGATGCCCATCCGAGTTGGATTCTTCGGGCGACCTCTTTGCCTAAGTTGGACTTACCTAATGAACAATCTGTCCAAGATAGGTGTAATGGTGAACAACTTCGAGAGTATCGTTCCCAGTGACATCATTGACCAGCACGGTTGCTAGTTATACATAAGATTTAATAACTTACTAAGAGATACAATCACCCATTACCTACTTACTAGATGTAAACATCTGTTGTTCTAGATTAAAGCTAATCGTATAAATAAACAGAAGCTTATTTACCTTAATTCACGAAAGTTAAAGTGAAAGTAACACAAAAGTATTTACAAAGATTTTTTATGAAGCAGTTGATAGGTACCACCCATTGTTTAGCCTTTTAAAGCACTCAGGATCCATTATAAATTATGACCACGGCCGGGTTTCACAGTTAACGATAGGTTTTATTACCACCATGGGCTGCGTTGTGGTTTCCACGCTGAGAACATTTTGTAAAGTTTTTAAATATCACTTGGCATCCCGCTGCGAAGTTAAAGGCACTGCATACTCTTATAGCACAGTAATGTGGCATAATGTACGAGGGTTTGATGATGGATCAGGGAGGTGGATAGTATTACTCTTCAATAGCAAAACGTGTACAACAAATTTTATGAACTATTATATTTTTTATTTGTATAAACCCTCAAAATGCTGTGATATATCTATAAAACATAAATAGTAATATACGAGCAATTAGAGGCGAAATCACAATTCTTAGAACAAGGGATATGCTTGTAAATGATTGATCTACGATGTCCAAACACAAACAAAATATCTAATGCATAAGAAATTGGCCGTATTATAAACCTATTGATCTTATTTTTCGTATATCTAGCACACATTTCCAGTAAATATTTATGCGATCCGGTGATACCTGGACCCTTACATAGTAGAGTAACTAAAAATAATTCAAAGAGTATCTTGTATCAATAATTTATACGATTGGGCTTTTTGACGGTATTAAGTTATAAATAAGCTAATCTCTCCCGAGATGGATACGATATTTTAGAGCATATTATTTTATCAATAATATTCAGCGTTCAGGGTTGCATTCTTTGGATGGGTGACCATAAGCAGCATTTACAACTGAACAGTTCCATAGGAGTCGGATGACACTTTAATTTATAGGCCTGGTTGTTAGCTTACAACAAAAATTGTTTTAATTTATTTTTTAATTAATTAATGGACTTGTCTTTGATCACAACCTCGTCTGATGTTAAGCGATGATGCGGTCTGTGATAGAGCACGCTTGCCTTGTTTGAAGAAACCGATTCTCTCGCGATTTGAAGATATCTAGATTGTAACTATCGGGGACCACCACACCACATTAAACAATAAAATTGGAATCAAAACGCTTTATACAGATTTTCGACCATGAAACTGTATCGCCATTTCGCGCCCATTCTGGCAGTTCAATAGAAAATGTTCAGCCATGTCGGAAGCCTCCCAGCGGCTAAAAACTCAATACATTTTACTCATCACAGTACTCATGCAGAAATTCGGGCTCGTTCCTCAACCAATACAACCTTTTATTATGCTCTTACTTTTTAAATAAATTCTAAAAATTACTAAACTTTAATTGAGATTTTAATTAACAGCTCAAATACAAGAAAAAAATAGTAGGTAAATAAGTCGATGTTACAATCGGTGCTAGTAAGTTTTAAGCAGAAAATTATACCTTGCGAATGTTTATCGTCACCGTTTTACAAATTTAACGATACTTTTTAACACTATATCGTAGTATCGGAACTACAGTCGTTTAAAACCCTAAGCAATTTGAATTGGCCATCTGAAGTGAAACTATTCGTACGAATTAAACATTTCTCGGTCCCGCAGAATGTCTGTAAAGACAGTTATCTAATAAAGTGAGAACTCCTACAAAATATTGATTATTACGACTGAATTCTTGGATATAATATAACGGTCCAGCTACAAAGTATAATCAAGTTTTCGATAGTGTTTTAACTATACAGCGTCTAAAAGTTCAAGAAGCAACAATTTTTCAATCGATTTCAAAAAAGAGGAGGTTCTGAATTTGCTCTGTATTTTTATAATTTTTTATGTATGTAGACTGATTATTCCGTCACTTGTGAACCAATTCACGTGATTCTTTTTCTATTATGCAGAGGTAGCTCTCGGTGGTCCTTCAATTTTATAAACTTTTGCTCGGTAGTTTTAGAACCAGCTCTAATAATACGAATAATATTGTTCACGCGCCTGTTGTTTTGGTAATATCAATAATTTTGCTAGAGCACTTAGGTACTAATTTTGCTAGAGCACTTACTAATTTTGAAGTAGGATTTATGGAGCGTTTTTCTTCTGCTCAAACCACACCCAAATCTGATTAAAAAAATATCAAAAAAATACTATTTGATCCGCTGTTGCACTGTACGGACTGTGCAATCAGAGCAAGATGATTTCGTTTGTAGACGCCTTTAAACATTTATGATCAATCATCATCATCATCAGCCATAAGACGTCCACTGCTGAACATAGGCCTCCCCCTTTAACCTCCACACTGAACGACACCCTGCCATCTGCATCCACTGGATGCCCGCGACTCTCTTTATGATCAATATAAAACCTAAATTTAAAATTTGCTGATTTAAATTTAAAAAACCTCTGGAGACGATATACCTCTGCCATAAGTTGGGTATCTTGCAGATTCCATTTGATGTTCAGGTCAGGTTAACCATGTTCTTACAATATATTTGATGTAACAGGATACCAAATTTGGAGTCGGTTAGACCTGTGGAATCTAAATCAAACCGATTTAGATTCTCATATTCTTAGATCCATTTGGGAGCTAAGATACCCCAAAGAGGTACGAAAGTTAAACTTATAAAACTATTCTATAATTTGCTGCTACTTTTTAACCCCCGACGCTAACAGAGGGTTGCGTTGGGGGTTAAAAAGTAGCAGCAAATTATATAATATTATTAAAGTCGTCTGCTCCCGTCTTACGCTTTGAATAATACGGCACTTATCCAAGAAATTTGGTATCAATTGTTCAGCGAAATTTTTATTTAAGACTCCACAATTAACCATAGCATTAAAAAAAGGGCATTAATCTTTAAGGTGCTCTATAACTATCGCAGAGTAGCAAATCATCACCGCTTTATTATCTTTAAAAATTACGTTTCCTATAAACCCACGTAAACGCAAGTGAAACCAAGAGACACAGCTAGTTTTCACCAAAACCTGTATCATACGTGACTCAGTAGAAGAGATTAAACGTTAATCCTATACAATAATATCATAGAATATTTGTCATTTTTATCGCTTCACTGTTTGTATAAGCATAATCGGTGCCAGTCATTCGAAAGATTGTTAATAAACACTATCTTGTCAATGGAGAGATAATTTGGACATGAATCTTGATGGATGTTAGCTATGCTTTTACAAAAATGGGTGGCAATTGATTATGTAAGTTACAATAATGCATTGGTTGATGTGTTCCTATGTACTTTAGGGATTACCTCAAGGGAGGGGGGAGGCTTGTAACGGTGACAATAGCTCGATGGTTAGCGCGTTCAACTTCCAAACACCAGTGTGTGGATTCCAATCCTGACAATACGATCTAATTTACTTAATATTCCAAAAACAAACAGCAATTGAAAATGATTGAAATAAGCATTACATCCAATTGATAGTTAAGCCACGCCATTCGCTTGAGCTGCCAGTAAAGGAAATCATAACATGATGGTAGAGAACTTAGATTTAGACTAAGGTTGGTAGACTAAGTTGGCGGAACCCGTGCCGACCGAGGATGAAGTGGACCGAAGACATCAAAATAACTATCAGAAACGAGTGGATGCGACTAGCGAGAGACTGGTGAGAGTGGCATAAACAAAAGGCCTATTGCTCTATAGGCCCTCAATGACCCAGCAGTGGGTCATCGAGGGCTGATGATATGATTATGTTGATGAGGCTACTTTCTAATGCCCGGATGATTAACTAGTGCTCAAGTTGAAATCTTGAATCTTGAAAACCAATTCCCATTCCATGGCTAGGTGTGTTGACCATATTTGAATACACCATCACTTAATATTAGGTGAGCTGTGGTCGCAGCTGTGGAACGTGTGGCTACCATAAAAATATCTACATTCTGGCTAAAACTCCCTAGACACTAAGTTCTTACTGGTTACTGGTGGGTTAGTATCTTACTGGTCAAATTTCTTCATGTTACTCATATTTGTGGGATACCCGGGCATAATGAGTTAAAAAATAGCCTGAGACTAAAAACCAAAAACAACTTCTTATCCAGTAAAAGCCTAAAAAATAAAATAGTAGACAAAAGCAGAATAAAAAAAGATTTCAAGTTTTATTCCTTTTTTTATAGTTAGTTATTTTCATTGTAAATAAATGAACTACAGTTTTTTATTTATTAGATATAGATTTACGTTAGGCCACCACCTCGCCTGATGGTAATCGACGGTGTGACTGAGAATGGAGCTAGCTTTGAAGATGCCTAATTTGGCTGATTCATTTGTTACAAATATAAACAATAATTGGTGAAGTAAGAAATAATCAAGAAAACCTTATAAAAAAGTTCAATTTCATTCTAAAAAGCCCCTGGAAAGCTACACGTGTGTCACCTACGCCGTAGCTCTGTAGCGCCATGGCTTCGTAGCAGCCCTACGCGCTACGCCGGCGGTTACGCGAGGACAACAGTAGCACGCATCCGTATATAAGCGCGAGTCCACACCTCTCGAGGTTCATTTGGTAGGCGCACTCCGTCGTGACACAGGAAGCACAAGCCTTTAACGTTACCTTGACGTAAAGTGCCCTCTACGTTTGCAATCGCTGATATCAACTTTGGAGTGAAGTAAAAGAGTAAGTATTTTTTTTTCTAAATTTACTAGTTTGTTTCATAATATTGTAATTTTTTTCAAAGAGTTATTCTTATTTTAATTATATTAAATTTAAAGTATAATTTTTATATTTCATAGGACTTTTTTGGTTTCAAATGTTTTATTATATTATATATACTCGAGAAAATATGTAAACAAATACGTACATATTTGTTTACATATTTTCTCGAGTAATTATTAATTCTATTTTTATTTCTTTTTTAAAAGTAAATTATGTGAAGTCATCGTTTCACACTCTCGTTTAACCATTATTTGCCATTGTAATTTCTGTAACTTTTTAGCAACAGCATAACACATAATCAACACTGGTGAATGAGCAGAATCATAAATTCAATTTGATTTCACACTAATATTATGAACTAGCTTTTTTGCCCGCGACTTCGTACGCGTAGATTTTCATATAAACCTTCAATTCTTTTTTCTTCCCTTAATCCGGCCTTGCGCAAAATAACATAGCATATACTTCAATCTGGTCATAGCTAAGCATACTCGTGAAAACCGCATTTAAATCCGTCCGCATTTTCTTCCAGGGGTGTAGGAGATGTGCGTGAACAAACAAACAAAAATTCTAAAAACTGCCTTAACATGTTCAGCTGTTTATTTTAAGTCGCCCTGTGTGAAGTATTGATAGAATCATAAAAGTAATAAATAACACCGTCAACAGTTTTCAAATCAAAAAGATAATGTGACCACAGTGAAGAGCATGTTTTGAAATTTTCTTTTTGTCTAAACCATTAAAATTATATTTCCGGCCAGTTTCGCTGGCCACGGAACTCTGACATAATGCTTGTCTTAACACGCTCTTGGCTAGTTATTTCTTATTTCGCGTGCATTTGTATGTATACCTTGATTAAAAAGCCATGAAATGGAACTACTCTATTTATCTGTTAAAATATCACAGTAAAATAAAATTATTTCTATATTCTTATTCTTATTGCAAATATACACTGTATTCTTCTAAAAGCTAAGTTTATATACCCTGCATAAAGGGTGCAGCAATGACTTATGTAGTGGCTGTTCACAAAACCAGACCACAGACATAAACATATAAATTTAAGTATAGTTAAATCTATTACATAAATATTATATATATCTACTATTCAAACTTAACCTAGGGTGAAGTAATTTTACAAAACAAAAAAAAAACATACTTAGTGTGATAGGTTACTTAATTATATATGAGATGATACAAAACTTATGACGCTACTTTCTTAACTATTTATATATCGATATTTATTTTCTAATTATAATTTTCTAAAATTTATCGTCGAAAAAATCTTTTATCTCGTAATAACATTTTTGGGTTAGAAACTTACGAAGTTGGTTCTGGAAAAATGTTATTATTTATTTCTTTCTTTATTGCATCCGGAATTTTGTTGTATAGGTTTATTTTCATGTACAAAGGGCCTTTTTGAATATTTCTATTCGCGGGACTGTATTAAAATAGGATGCGGTATATTTTGTGTTTTAAATGCTAACATAGAATAAAACCATGAGAATGTAATATGGAGCTTGGAGCTTCCCGGTGTGGTACTGGATGTAGATGCGACCTGGGCTATAGGGACAACGTCATGTATGCGGTCGGCTAGGTCTGCCAGCACATCGAGTGATGACGTCATCTGCTGCGAAGCAATGATGGTCTGCGTGCTGTTCGGTAGGCGGCTGGTCCAAATCATGCGTAAAAAGTCTTCTGGAACTCCGGGGCCTGCTAGGTGTCGTAGATGACGTAAGAATTGAGAAGGCTTACGATCACCTAGCTCCACGTGTGTTAAAAGTTGCTGTACCTTTTTTCTCTTGATGCGGACAAACGTTTAATTAGCTCCAGCTTGAGTTTTTCGTACTTCTCGGTCACAGGCGGGTTGACGATGATGTCTTCGACTTCAGCTGCGTATTGCGGGTCAAGTTGTCCAATCACATAGTAGAACTTGGTGCTATCTGCAGTGATGTTGGAAATCGCGAATTGGCCTTCGATCTGGGCGAACCAAATCGCTGGCTTCTCGGGCCAAAACGGTGGAATTCGCACGCCAACTCGGAATACATTGTCATCATCTTTATTCTTCGTGTCAGCCGCAGTGCTATCAGTACGATCTAGCGGCATTCTGACCTTTGTCGGTGGTGTACGGTCCATTCAGTGGTCACCAATTATAGTGGATTTGTACTATTTATATAGAAGGAGAGGGTTAAGCTACCGACAATGGAAGAAAATAGCTGAGTCCGAAAGAAATTATAAATTTAATGCAAAGAAAAATCTTAGACAAATCTTAGAAAAAGCGAATGACAATTCCATTTGAAAATCGGTGTTCTTTTATTTTTTTCTTTTCGCGCCCCAGCACCACACGTCGTGGAAAATTGGAATGAAATTCACGAAGGTTGGCGCAAGGAGTACGAGTACGCCACACTCCTACTCCATGCACTGGAATGAATCACCAAAGAGGTTGTAAGGCCTATAACATGCTTGATCTACAGGTTCATTCATCTAAGAAGGTTAAGGAACCTTCTTTAAATTTAAACTGATTAACCGAATGACCATGTTGACAGTTGACATAGTTGACAGTTTCAAAATTTTAATGGCTATGTCAATAACATTCTCTTTACTTTGGATCTCCTTGCTTGAGGCTATGTGACGATCCTCATATTACGTTTCGGGTAACGAAGAAATAAATCATTGATTTTTATTTTCGTGTATGTAAAAATAAAGAATTAAAATAAATGATATAAGATAGCCTATGTTTTAATCTGGTAATTTCTAAGCATATTCGTGAAAACCGCATTAAAATCCGTCCAGTGGTTTAGGAGATGTGCGCGGACAAACAAACAAACAAACAAACAAACAAACAAACAAACAAACAGACAAAAATTCTAAAAACTGTCCTATCGTGTTCAGCTGCTTATTTTAAGACGACCTGTGTGATTTTTTTTTTGTTATCTCGCAATTACAGATTTTTTTATCTCTACGTTTTTATTATATGTATAGATAGATAGATACGAAAGTAATTCAACAGAATTACAGCGATACATCTATGTCTTTTTTTAAAAGCAAATGCATCTATTTACTAAACAAAATACAAGCTAAGAAATGAAAGCTGAACCGATCTTGATGAAATTTGTAAAGAATCACGGACTAATTCTCATCCCGGAAAATTGTGGAAATATAGATAATACTATTTTCCTTATTTTGACCGAGCAAATGTCGTGATAATTTGGTTTCGTGTCGTAAACTGTTAATTGATTGAATCAAGTATGGCACATAAATAATAATTTGATGTCGAATTTTCGCAAGTCATTCATTACTCACCTAAATTATTTTACTACTATCTTAAAGGAACCGTAATTTTTCTCAGAACAAAATGATGGTAAGCACCTTTTACTACAAGTAAAATCAGTGGAATCGCACACTGTACGATTCACACGATTTTTCTTGCCTCATACCTGCAAACTGTGGAATGAGTTACCATCCACGGTGTTTCCGAGAAGCTACAGTATGGGGTTTTTCAAAAGGCAAGGTAATAGAGTCTTAAAGGGTCAGCAACGTATCTGTGGTGCCTCTGGTGTTACAAGTATCCATATGCAACAGTGACTGCTTACCATCAGGCGGCCTGACAGCTTGTTTGCCACCTATGGCATATTTTTTTAGTAGTAATACACATAGTAACACAAACATTTGTGTGATGAACATTTGTGTTTGTTCTATGTCTGGGTGTTAATATCTATTTAAGTATGTATTTAAAAATATATATGTATGTATATCAGTCTCTGGCTGCCATATTACAGGCTTTGGTTAGTTTGGGGTCAGATGATGGGGTGTGCAATAATGTCCCAGATATTTATTTATTTATTTAGTAGTATTTCAGGGTATACGCTACCTCCATGCCAAATTTCATTCAAATCCGTTTGACCGTTACGAAGTTGAGTGCAGACCAACATACTCAATTACACAGAAACTTTCCCATTACTTGCTGTGCCCCGCGTAGTGTCGTATACATTTTGTATTTTTTTCGGGATATTGAGCTAACCAACTTACGCGCATTAGTACTACCTATTAGTGTGGTTTCATTATAAACTAGCCGACTGCTACAGACCTTGTCCTGTCCAAATGTAAATAAATATATTACCAATTTTCCGAGCAAGTTTTCCAATTTGATTGTCCCTAAAATCCTCAGTCGGACTATTACGACCATTAAATAAACCAGCCAAGTGCTAGTTGGCTCGCGCACTGAGGGTTCCGTACCACCACATAAATTTTTTACTACTAAAGTACATAAAAGTAGTGCAAAAAGACAACACCACGCCTAGGTGGTCACCTACCCAAGTACCGACAGCGGCCGTACATAAATTTGTCTCCGACTAGCACTTGGCCATTTTAGAGTGGGAACTATAATCATGTCAAGTTTGTCGCTTGGATGTATTACCGTTTTTACATTAGAGGAAATAGACAAATACGTTAAAAAACGTTTGCTGTATGGCCCTTTAGTTTTTACTTTTAGACTTTATTATTTCTTAGTTAATCCGCCGTAACATTACATATTCTGTGAAAAATTTAACTGGCTATCTATTACGGTTCTAAAATACAGGCGTTAAAAGGTAGGACGGACAGACGAACAGGCATACATCGCAGGCTTAGCGATAGCTTTTCCTGGTTCTATGCAGCTACGCATTTTTATTTATTTATAATATACCTATAAAAAATGCTAAAATATTGAGCAGGTTCTCAGCACAAAATATTGATCTTTATGCCTTGTAATACCAACCTGTAAGGTTCGTTTCTATATATTCTATTGATTTTATGTCTATAAAATTTATAGACATATCAAAAGAATAATAGTACTTACTACATATAATAACTAAGTACTTACTACATAGAGTATTAAATCTATGTTACAAATATTAATCTTTAGAAAACAAATGTTTGTCTTTTATTAGTGACCGTATAAAATATAAATTTTAAAGCGGAAATTGTAGTCAGCAGCATTTGTAGTTACATTTATTTTTACAAAAATGTTTTACGTTTAATGAAAGAAAACGTGAATCTTATCGCGACGCGTATCTAAGAAAATAATATTTTCCTTGAGATGAAAGAGTCTTATCTCACCATAACATATTGTATTTTATAAATGTCAGAAGTAAAATAAAATTTCGAAAGGAAAATTAGAAGGTCATTTCTCGTTGTGTGACTATTTTTAAGCTTGTACAGAGTATTAAATCCTATTTTTATGGTTGATAATCCGAAAACCCGTACGAAGCGCTTTAATTCCACGAATCGAACTGTGGAATGCTCTGACTGAACGGGTGTTCCCCGATAGTTATAATCTGAGTGTCTTCAAGTCGTGAGGGAATCGGTTTCTTCTAGGCAAGCATGCTCTATCGTAGACCACATTATCGTTTTACTTTAGGCAAGATGATGGTCTAACGCAAGGTATAACAATAAAAAATACACTAATATGTAACTTGCAAAAATTGGGGTGTGTGTATATCCGTGTGTGTAAGAGGGTATATATGTCTGTTTCTATTTAACTCTGTATCCGCAAAACATACTTAAATGGAATTTAGGGTGGTAGCTAATATTTTGCCAGTATTAAGGCGTAGGCTATTTTTTATCTATAAAAATAAACTATTCTGAATTACATAATTAAATGTATACCGGGTAAAACCACAGGGCTTTCCTAGCATTTCTGCTGTTCATAGACGTTCTATGACTTTTTTATTTATTCTGTAAATTGATATTAATGATAATGGATTCACTAGTAGCCTCCAAGGCAAACCTTTTACCAAATTAAGAATTAGTATCGAGTTTTAATGTATGCGTGAAGTAAAGAACTAAACAACACTAATATAATTACGAGCTATTTTTCACTAACAGTTAAAAACTTATAGAAACTTTACTAATATCGAGTTAGCAACACTAGCATAAATACGAAACTTTATACATACTTAAGAGTTTATAACCGTATGAAATGAGAGCAAAGTTCAAACTTATGGGTAGTTAAATATCGAAATAAACTATCAGCCGTACTTATAAACGTTACTTAAGTTAAGCAGTGCTTAAAATTGCTTTGTCAACTTCTCTCTGACGGAAATTGTCACACATGACAACGAGAAACGAGACAGAGTAATTTTAATCATTGCCTAACTTAAGTAACGTTTACACGTAGGGCTGTATATGTATGAGGCCTGCTCATAATTTCATTTTCATTTACATAATTTGCCATTTGAGTGATGGTAGCCGGGCAGTAGCATGTGCGTATTACAATCTGACGGCACCCGGTGCAATCCTGGTCCTGCAATAATGACTTATTTACAGTACTTTTTCGTTTCATATAGTTTCGATATCATCCATCAACAACGGTGAAGGAAAACATCTCACGATTTTTTCCTTCCCCGTTGTCTGGTACCATGAAGCCGGTATGTCCATAAACCTCAAAAGTTCAAAGGCATCGGTCTAAAACGGTAAAAGAAAAACATCGTAAGGAAACCGGTATGTTCAAAAATAATAGTAATAAAGTACATACCATGTTCAACCGTTTATTCGTGAAAAGGAAAATAACAAACAGATAGCACAGACTCAGACCTTCGCATAAATGTAGATAGTTTTACAGCATTAAAAAGCCAAAATATTCGCAATGTGAAAATGTTATAAATATACTACAATAAATAACTTTGGTAGCAAAAGCCCATAAATCCTATTTGCTGCCGAACTTTTTGCGGAGTAATTATTTCACACACACACCTAGAAGGTTTCTATTTACGGGTTGTATAACAATACGTTATATATGGAAACTTCTTCTTTTTATCTCCTTGATTAACATATATAATAATATACTTGTATATACGATATATGTTGAAATCCCGTAGGGAATTTGAGCTTAAAACTCTTTCAGCCACGACCACTTCTGTATAATCTGTAGACTGTAGATAATCTATCTAATACATACCTCATTCCTCTTAAATAAATCGTTCTGTAATATAACGCTTCAGTTTGTATATTTTTGTGCAGCCATACACATAACTTTAATTTCCGCCCTGCCCAGAATGAAAGAATGTTCACTGAACGTTAATTAGCATGTAGGAGCTTAAGCGATTTATTTTAATTACATAAATACCTAATAGAATCAAAATAACTAAGTCCAATTAATGTATACGCTTACAGTTCAGAATCGCAGTAGCTAGTTCCGATTATAAAAATAGCTACTCGTTAGAAGGAGTTAAAGGGAAAATGCAGGGACTCGGTAATAATCTTATGTTATGTGCGTAGCGTAGCGTAGCGTCTGCCTCCTCTACGACCTAACTACTCGTACCTACTTACCTTATACTTGCTTTTCCACTGAGATCAAATTAGTATACTTTAAAATTATTAATTTGTTATAGATATATTATGACGTACCATTTTCTTTGTTGCGCATTGTTGTACTTCGTTTGTTTATTTGTTATTGTTGCACTATGTACCCGTTTATTATTTATAATTTTAGTAAAACCTAGTCCAAACATTTTTTTAAGTACTTAAAGAAAATTTTCATTTATTTAAAGCACTCTGTGTTTTTACCCAAATACGTAAACTAATAAATAGGATTATGTCTTTTATTGGTTGGAATATAAGATAAGTATATAATCCTTTATTAACTAAACAAAATAGACATGCACTACAAAAACAATTAGACAATTTGTAATACAATATAGTTTTACAATATAACTTGGCTGGCGTATTTCTGGCTCAACGCATAAGCATTGCCATTCTGCGTGGTAATGCCGCTAGCATGCTGGGTACGCTGCCAACTGGTAGTGGACTTGAGCATTTGGATTGTCTTTAGACTTTTAACGGTCTATGGGCAATCTAACTGTTATTGTAGTGTAAGTGTTAGCTTGCAATTTGTTTAGTTAATAAAGGCACTTGCCCGTATTAATAAAAAAAACTTCAGGCACTTTTTCTATGGTATTATTGTTAAACATAAATACATTGATTTACAAGCACATGGAACTTTAGTACACGATTCACTAAAAAAGTGTACCGAGTTTATCTATGCAAATCCTATGACGTTCAAGCAATCTCCAATTTAGCTTACAACAAATGTCGACTAAATTCAGAGATAGTAACAGTTTTAGTCTCTTTTTCGGTCGGAATTTTTTAAGCGCTGATATATTCATAGTTTTATATGACTTTTCATAAAATGAACTATGTACGTTTTAGATTAATAATTTAAAAAACTTAATCATGCTGAAAAAAATTATATTGTAAATTTGTAGTGAAAATAATTGCAAAAAAATCCTATAAATTAAAGTAACTAAATAAGTGGGTACCTAAATAAAATCTGAATTAAATATCTAAACCTTTAAATAAAAACTGCATTAAGGTCACTGATTGCGGTTAAGGTACGCAAAAAGCTAGCATATAAACATAGACTTATCCAAATTGATAAACATTGCTTTACATAAAACATACACCCATTAAAAGTTCGTATAGGGAATTGCCTCGTGACAGTAATTTCTATTTAATTGCATGCACGGAGTGACGACGTTCCATTTTATGCATCGTATTTCGTTCGGCTTGATCGCTTCTGCATATTAATATGTCGCAGGCTTCAATCCGTCGTCTGTTGCCATGATTAAGCCTCGGAAACGTTTTATGGAAAATGAGATTGCTTTTGCTTTTAAAGTTTTTCCAACCTTAGCCATTAAATAAAAGTATGAGTAATGCAGAATAAAATAGATTTTAGCGTCGACGAACACACATTGGCAGCCGTAGCAAAGGACGCCCTGCAAGTCCTATGCTACGGCAAGTGACTAACTCGATGGAGTGATAATATATAGGAAGCAGTGACAGCCTTGGCAAACGCCTTAGTCTAGCAGTGGATTAATGAGGACTGAGGGTGACGGTAATTATAAACAAATGTCAACATTCAATGCCAATTTAGAGAGAATTAATTCTTGAATCTTGCTAGTGGTGTTAGAAGAGAGGAAAATTGATATTACATTGTTTTTAACTAATTCCTAATTTTAATACAGCAATCAGTTACTTACGTCAGGACGTTAATAGCTTTTTTCGGTTCTTTTTGCCAAAATTAAAATAATACTTTTAGCATGACAAGCTTACCTCATTTTGGATTCAAATAGAGTTGAGACTTGACCGCAAACGAAACAAACTTTTAATTTTTATAACATGAAACTGCCCAGTGAAACAAAATTACATTTAATAAATTCTGTTTGCCAAACTTGTTTAGGATTCGTCGAAGTTTGTCCATTTCTTTTACTCGTCCACCATTTTTTACTTCTGAGTTCTGGGTCAGTTAAGCCAAATAACAAAGCTAACTTTTACACAAGGTTCTAATTTTACAACTTGTGTGTAATTTTATACACTCTTGTATCATTTTTATTGCAAGTAGGTATTTAATTTTCGTCAAATAATAATTTTACATTATTATTCATAATAGTTACAAAAATGTTGGTAATAGAAGATGGAGGACCGGGATTTATGGAAAGAAATGGGGAAGACGTTTTAGATGCAGTGTGAAAGTATAGGATTAGAAAAGTCTCATAACTATAATATGGAAAAGGCATTAATTATCTAATAATATAAACACTCAAACACTCGAAACAGTTTTGTTTATTGTAATATTATTATACCTATATATACAAACGCCGTTTGTTCCAAAATTTCAATTTCAACCAGCGAATTATCCCAACTTTGCTGATTTCAACACATTATAACACTGGGCCATATGGCCCGGTAAAAAAAATACGCGTTGCGTTGACTAAAGATCTTCCTCAATTTTTTCGTCTGTTCGACGAATAAAAATATATAATAAAAAAAAAAAAAAAGATTGAAGATTGAATGGAGGAAGATCTTTAGTCAAAGCGTTTTTTTTGCTATTTCACTATTCACAGTCTTATTGACTTATCACGAAATCTCGATATCTACTACCTACTAAGCTGAAATTTTGCAGGTTTTGCGAAAGGGCTGAATTAAAGGGGGCAAATGGACGTTGAATGTTTATATGAAAGTCTACGCATACGAAGTCATTGGCAACAGCTAGTACCTCTATCCTAAAAGTATCAACAAAACGACATCTCAATCCAATTATGTGTCAAGGAGCCAATCCTTTGGGTGAATGAATTGAATGTCATCATTTTTTCTGATATTGAACCCTATCGATAACCAATAGGGAAATAGAAGGGCAATCAGTGACAAACATTTTATCAAATATATTTTAGCTCTCCATTGGACATTGAATTTGTATTGCAAAATTACTGCATGGTTCGGTAATAGAATCATTTATGGATGAACATGAAAATGTGGGCTGAGGTGTAGACGCGGCCAGCTTATCTGAGTCCATAAATGCTCAGTGACCCTAGTACGAGCACTTGCGAAAAAGTATTCGTTCCGTAAACGATAGCAAAATGTATGAAAAATTTAACAGCGCCTCTATCGGACATAAAAGGAAACTGTTTTTTTATACATTTGCTATCGTTTAAGTATCGATAACTTTTTCGCAAACTCTCGTACTAACCCCACAGTTCCAGTCAAGACTTTTATAGTACTTTTTAGATGATCTGCCTTATTTCAAATTCTTCCTGGTTCTCAATACGTCCGTTTTTTGTATGTGCACAAACTCATTACTCCTACATTTGAGAACTAATTTACGTGTTTTTTTTTTATTATGTAGAGGGAAATCTCGCGGTGGTGCCAAAAATACATTAATAATAATTCTCGCTCAGTAGTTCTCGCACCAGTTCTAATCTAGACATATAATAAAAAAGTAGTGATAAAAAAATCTATCTATCTATACTCTATATACATATAATAAAAACGTAGATATAAAAAATCTGTAATTGCGAGATAACAAAAAAAACACACAGGGCGTCTTAATATAAGCAGCTGAACACGATAGGACAGTTTTTAGAATTTTTGTCTGTTTGTTTGTTTGTTTGTCCGCGCACAACTCCTAAACCACTGGACGGATTTAAATGCGGTTTTCACGAATATGCTTAGAAATTACCAGATTAAAACATAGTCTATGTTATATCATTTATTTTAATTCTTTATTATTACATAAAAGAAATTAAAAAATCAATGAATATTTTCTTCGTTACCCAAAACGTAATATGAGGATCGTCACATAGCCTCAAGTAAGGAGGTCCAAAGTAGAATGTTATTGACATCATCATCATCATCATCAGCCAGAAGACTTCCACTGCTGAACATAGGCCTCCCCCTTTGACATAGCCATTAAAAATTTGAAACTGTCAACTGTCATTCGGATAATCAGCCAGATTAAAACTTTTTATTTAAATTAAGGAACCTTCTTAGATGAATGAACGTGTAGATCAAGGATGTTATAAAAAACATAGCCCTTACAACCTCTTTGGTGATTCAATCCAATGCATTTTGGCCATTAAATATGAGTTGAAGTTGAAAACACAAAATTTACCGCATCCCTTTTTTAATTTTATTTTACTGTGATATTTTAACAGATAAATAGAGTAGTTCCATTTCATGGATTTTTAATCAAGGTATACATACGAATGCAGGCGAAATAAGAAATAACTAGCCAAGAGCGTTTCAAGACAAGCATATGTCAGGGTTCCGTGGTCAAAGCCATACTTGTGGTCGTATTCATAGTTCAGAAATTGCATGGTCATAGAAAAATTCGAACGAGCGAAGCTGGACAGTCAAATTTCAGAGATGTATCATTCCGACATGACATGATATACTTTTTATGGTTTAGACAAAAAGAAAACTTCAAAACATGCTCTGCACTGTGGTCACATTTTCTTTTTGATTTGAAAACTGTTGACGGTGTTTTTACTTATATGCTTCTATCAATAAAAGGCAGTTTTTAGTATTTTTGTTTGTTCACGCACATCTTCTAAACCCCTGGAAGAAAATGCAGACGGATTTAAATGCTGTTTTCACAAATATGCTTAGCTATGACCAGATTGAAGTATGGGCTATGTTATTTTGCGCAAGGGCCGGATTAAGGGAAGAAAAAAGGAATGAAGGTTTATATAAAAATCTACGCGTACGAAGTTGCGGACAAAAAACTAGTATACACTAAAATAAGCAGCTGAACACGTTAAGACAGTTTTTTTCAATTTTTGTCTGTTTGTTTGTTTGACCATGTACATCTCCTAAACGAATTTAAAAGCGGTTTTCACGAATATGCTTAGCTATCACCAGATTAAAGTATCATCATCATCATTTCAGCCATAGGACGTCCACTGCTGGACATAAGCCTCCCCCATCGATTTCCAAAAGGACCGGTTGGAAGCGGCTGCATCCAGCGTTTTCCTGCGGTCTCTTTTAGGTCGTCTGTCCATCTTGTGGGTGGACGTCCTACGCTGCGCTTACCGGTCCGCGGTCTCCTCTCGGGAACCTCTCGGCCCCATCGGCCATCTGTTCTGCGTGTTATGTGCGCTGCCCACTGCCACTTCAACTTGCTAATCCGGTGGGCTATGTCCGGTGGTTAAAGTATAGACTATGTTATTTTGCGAAAAGGCCAGATTAAGGTAAGAAATAAGGGTTGAAAATTTACATGAAAATCTACGCGTATAAAGTCGCGGGCAATAGCACTAGTCTAGTCAAGACATATAATAAAAACTTAGAGATAAGAAATCTGTAATTGCGAGATACAAAAAAAACACACAGGGCGTCTTAAAATAAGCAGCTGAACACGTTAAAACAGGTTTAAGAATGTTTGTCTATTTGTTTGTTTGTCCGCGCACATCTCCTAAACCACTGGACGGATTTAAATGCGGTTTTCACGAATATGCTTAGCTATGACCTGGTTGAAGTATAGGCCATGTTATTATAATAACATAATATATATAGATAATACAATTTTTTTTTTAAACGTAGTTGGTCACAAATAAACTTTTTTTCTATTTTATACTTAATCGTATTTGGAATTGTCAAAGACTTCTTTGGGAAAGAGTTATAATACTATCCCGACATTCCAATAAGCTCAAGCCATTTTGGAAGAGATCGATTTAGATTTTTCGGAGCCCAGAGAAGATTTACTACTTTATTGTAACCGCCTACTGAGATTTAGGTCAAATTCAGCCTGATTGTTGATGTGTGGCACAATGTAAAACCACAAATCACAATACGACCTGTCGATTCACAAAGCCGGCGCATTCAATTTATTTTCTTTGCAGATAACTCCACGAATTTCTCTTTTCTGAGAATGTTGGTTACTTTGTCAGTGTTTTTGAGGACCACTTGAGTCGGCAAAGTATCCATCTTTCAGCCTTTACCCAGCATTGGAACAAGATGATTATTAATAACTGCTTACTTTAAGAATTTACAGTGTTTCAACATTTTGATAAATATCAACAAACGGGTCAATTAGCTTATTAAAAACAACACAATAGATGGAGGTTGTTTTACTCGTACCATTGTCGGAATTTTTCCAGTTCTTTATAAAAATATTCCGTGAAACAACAAAGGTCTCTCGAAACGTGAAATCGTTGGTTCGCTTTTAGCCACAAATTAATCATAACCGGATTAAATACGAGTAAAAACATTCATTTTACAAATATCAAAGTTAAATACTTTTTTGGTGAACGTCAGCAAAAAAGTTTATACTAAATTAGTGCTTTATTTTTTTCGTTTATATATTTTGACAATAGTTGGTTCCTAAGCTTTACCCGGCTTGCCGCGGAAATTTATTTCAATTTAGAGCCCAATTTTTTTTTCTTCGTAATGAATGAACGACGATAAGAAAATTACGTCGACGAATGATTGAAAGTCGTAAAACAAAAATTATTAGTATGATGTAGGGAACCTGCTTGCTGGGAGATATTATTATATAGCTGTATTTTCAAGATAACTTAATTATTAAAATATAAATTATTTTCACAAAACATGGGATACGTGTCCTGTAATTGACATATTGACACGAATAGGAAACTGGCGATAAAATAAAAACATGTAGCGAGTGGCGGGTGACTGTCTGTACCAGCCAACCTTACTTCCAAGCCTGCAGTTACGAACTTTTAAAATATGTGTGGGCAGCAGTTTTTATTTGTAATTCAGTTTTTCAATGGGATATACATCAGGTGAGATGGTGGCCAAAGGTCAATCTATTTATTCTATATTAAAAAAAATATGGACCGAATTGAGAACTTTCCTTCTTCTTTGAAGTCGGTTATAAAAAAATACGGTAAAAAGGAACAAAAATAACTTTATTGACAATGTGAAAAAAGCGTTTATTGCATATATATATAAAACTATGGATCTGGTCAGCGTTCAGAAACTAACCAAAAGTAGACTAAAACAAAAAAAAAAAAAACAATTTATTGCGGTAATCAGTGCATTTAATCTAAATTTGTTCGAAACTAAATAAGACATTGTTTTGTTGAAATATGCCTTAAATTACTGAGTTGGTTTTTCTAAAACATGCAACAACAGTACATTTTAGAAATACCGATGTTTTTTTCGTATCTTATGTATCGATGATATACCCGATTGCCCAATAATAGAAGGGTAATATTTTTGGAAAATTAATATTAATCTAATAGTACACGGTGAACGTACTGCGATCCCCAAGCCGCCTGCCAAGCGTGGGGATTATGGCAACACCCTTCTCTATGAGGGAGGGAGGCCTTGTCCAACAGTGGACGTTAATTGGCTGATGATGTGATGTGTAAATATTTTTGGAGGGTATGTATGTAGGTTTGTTTGTTTATATTTTTTAATGTTTCTGTTTTGTAGCCTCGTATAGATTAGTCTTCGTGTCCAGAGTTTTATAGGTAATATTTTGCAGTCGGGAATTTTCTTTTTCTTTCCATATTCTACTTGTTCGTGAATTTTGTATGAGATTCAACATCGTTATGATAAATGTAATTAGAAACATTAACAAACCATTATTAAATGACCGCATCGATGATATAAACTAATTTCATTACGATTGGCTTCGTACCTTTCAATGGCCACACATTTGTTACGGGTCCATTGTCCTATTAGCGAAACAGTTGAATGCGTTTTACTAATATTACCTTTGAAATGAATCGTTCGCTTGACTAACTCTTTACATTTAATGTATATTTTAACCATAACTTTGTCATACTTAATAATGTTTGACGCAAAAGGTGTGCGTTAGGTACCTAAAAGTCATGAAAGGTCACAAGTTAAAGGATTTATCTGAAATTGAATCTAATTCCCAAGTTTGCGTTTTCTTTCATTCGTTTAGTTGACTATGTAGAGTCAACAAACACGTTTCTGTTAATTCTTTTGACACTTATCTGATTTTTTTCCTGAAAAAGAAACCTGTTTTATAAATGAGGTACATGGACGTACGTGTACGTGCCTCGCTTAGTATGTTGTCACGAAAAACAAAGTTTAATATATCTCTACAAACCTCTTTTTAACTGACTTCAGAAAGAAACTTTTTTATGTTTTTTCACCGATTTCTCCGCCAAATGTAGACCGATTGAAAACAATCTTTTGTTCGGTAACGTATACTTCCAATTTGGTCCCATTGTCACCAAATCAGAGTTTGGTGATGGGATCTCAGGGAAATCGAGGGCAACCCTTATATTAATAAGCACTTATTGCGTTTTTCATATATTTTAAAGGCGGTTTTTAATGTGATCCACTTGTCTTGTCATTGTATTGGTTGTAACAGGCATGATTATATTAACGAAGAAACACTTAACTGAAGATTGAAAAAAAAATAGGTTCTAAAATCTAAAAGATTCTAAAAAACTGTTGATATCTTTTTATAGCGGCTCCACATTAGTGCCGTGAATTCACGCGCGAATTCTCGGCACAAGTCGTGCCCTCCACATTCACGGGATGTTCACAGTCGTTCGTGAAACCCACCGCGAAATGGACGTAGAATCTGCTGCTGCAATAACTTTGTTTGTTGTGGCAACATATTACTATTTAGACGTCCAAAACAAGAAAGTTAATAAAAAGCGTTGGAAAAAAAGAAGATGGTAGATGACGTCCGTACGCCTTTATAGACCGGAGTAAACAAGAAGTAAACTGGCCGTGAATGTGGATGTGTACGCGTGAACGCCGCGCGAAGGGGGCGCGAACCCTTTGTCGCGGGACAAAATACCGACTCTGATCGGGGAACAGGCGTGAACGCGCGTGAACCCCGCGAAAACCCACCACATTCACGTTCACGCTTGTTCTCGGAACTTCACGGCACTAATGTGGAGCCGCCATTAGGGTTCCGTAGCCCGACAAGGAACCCTTATAAATTCGTTCTGTCCGTCCGTCTGTCTGTCTGTCTGTCTGTCCGTCCGTCCATTTTTTTTTAAACTTTCTCACTTCTATAATGATTAAGATAATATTTAATTTTAAAATTATTATTTTTTTTATTAGAAAAGGTAATTAGTTATTTGTCATAATAATAATATAAAATGCAGCAAGTCAGTGCGAATGATGTCACGATTATAAGAACATTAAGAACTGACGTCACGTGTAACTGCGCCGAAATATCGGGAGCTCCTTCCACCACCTTACCACGGTAAATATCCCGTAAATAATCATATAACTGTAACGTCACGTCGTTTGACAGTTCGCAGAAATGTCAGTACCGTTAGCATGGAGTGCTTAAGACAGTGAAGTTAGTCAAATTGAATATTCATTGGACAAATAAATTAAACTACAAAAAAAATACCCAACTGCATTTTATAATAAGTAACTTAAATTATAAAAAATTTATAACCCAACAGCATTTTATAATATAGGTAAGTAACTGAAAAGTAACAGCGGCGCGCTGTGTACCTATCTATCTATATTTGTAGACACAGAGCTCTTTCATACCGGTTTATCTCATAAACTACTGAGTAGGTATATCATAGTAGTGTTATATAATTTAGAAATCTTCTGATTTAGCTCTACATAACGATAAGAATATTGACTTATTCAGCAAAATACGACCTATATTAATAAATAGTTATTACCTCTATTTTTTGCGCTGGTGTCACTATTAAAACGATTCAAATGATACCAAATATCTAAACACATGTTGAAAGCCATTAAGCCGTTTAGGCTGTAGGGCGTGCCAAAAACCATCAAACACTCGAAAAACATTACCCTTCTTCATGCGCAGTCGGTAAAAAGACAATTTTTTGCTATTAAGGTGAAACGTTTCACGTTTGGCGGCAAATTCAAATTTCAAACAGTTTTTTGTTCTTGTAGCTAGGCCGGGTAATTATTGTTAACGATCATGATGTTTGCGAAAATTGATCATTATTCTTTACAAACTCGCGTAAAGTTATTTATCTCCAATGCACATTATTACATACATTTGTCAATAAACAAATTTTTGCAGTTTCAAACGGTTTATTGCCAAATGTAAGTAATATGGTGAGTAACTGATTAATAGCTGTACATGATAATGTAAAGAATGACCAACAATTTTCGCAAACACTGTGCCATTTCACAATAATTATCCGGCCTAGCCTACAAAGACAAAAAAACTGTTTGAAATTTGAATTTCCCGCCAAACATGAAACGTATCACCTTAAGCATTATTTTTATAATAACCGATATAATCATAGTAAGTTTCAAAGAATTATACCACGCCTATTTGTGTACAGTTGAAAACATCACCATGAAGGCATCTACAAGCAACGCAAGCATCGCTGCGCTGGTCTGCACATTCGCTTTGCTGCTCATGGCAGTACGCGCAAGTCCTTTGGTAAGTGATTATATTTATGCCTCCAAGCATTCATCGCTGATATCACTAAGATACGCCTCTCATACTACGTTATTACTTCGGCATTTTTTTATATACTTTTAGATCCATGAAAGTTATAAGATCATTAGAACGCTGTATTTAAATAAAGTCGAAATACCACTTGGCAGTTTTTGCATGGAGTAAAACAAGTGACAGCTACTATTTCAGAAATTACCTTGCCACGTCTTGGTTTTGATGATAAATTAATTACGTTCTAGAAAAATAATCTAATATAACAAAGTAGCATTTTATACCAACGTTTACCAACTATTTATAATGTAAAGACAGCCTTCGAAGTAATGTTAAACTCATTATGGAATTCTTGCCTCTGTTATGAAGAGACTTAATCTTATGAATAGAAAATTGTGCGTAAGTTACACCAACTGAAAAGTTTGGATTATTGTTTGGATTATATTATCCTCAGGAGAAATATTCATTTTGATTAGACTTTTCTACTTTCTAACAAGGGCAATGTTATTTGGTAATAGGGGACAGCTGCTCGCTTCAATTTATCTCACGAAGTTTGTAAATCACACTAATATCATTAATCGCAAAGTTTGTGGGTTATCTCACTTATGTCCATAACAGATGAACGGGTTCGAATGGAGAAATTTGCTGGTAACTTAGGTAGATATAGATATATCTCTCTAAGATAACAAGTAATCATTAATGTTCTCACCAAAACGTACTTACCACGTGCAAAATTACGTTAAAACTTGAGTAGCGACTGGCGATCTTATCGCTAAAAGCGATCTCTTCCAGGCTGATTGCTGAATTAAAATGTGCTACTAATTACTTAGGAATGTTTTAAGGTAGCAATAGGATAGCAGGTAAAACCATAGGTATTTTCATTTTATTTTCTACATTTTCTGTATTTTTTAATGTTTATAATAGTTCATTTGCCAATCCATCGCGCAAATTAGGCCGTATCTATGCTTAATCTAGAATAAAAAAAAAACAAATGAAAAAAAAACATTAATTCAACTCTCAAAGAATGATACTAAGAAGAAGAAAGAAGTCTATTAACATTTTCAAGGCAAGAGTGAAAGGTTTTTTATCTTTTTCAAGTCTAGAACTGTTCGTTTCTGTTGGAAGAGAGTTTTGGACATACCTGTTGCTCCTGATTCATGTTGGTTGTTGTTTGCTCTATCATTCATTGCGAGTGTTTATAATATTTATTTTATAAGAATATATATATCATTAGGTAATATTTATAGTATCAAAGTGTTTTAGCATCCTCCGTCGATCCTGTTATGTAAATTCTTTCCATCCAATGGTTGCCTGGAAGAGATCGCTTTTAGCGATAATAGGCCGCCACTTTTGGCACTAGCTCGTAAGTATTTTCTATCTGTTTGTAATTTTTATTTCTGGTGTACATAATAAAGAGTTTTTATCTATCTAGTAACACTTGGACCGTGGGGGGCGATTTCTTTCTAATTATTTAAGGATTTGTCGGGAGACTTGTTGATTCTGTACGTGACCAAAATGCTGGCCTGTAATTCGAGCAAAAGTTGCCCTTGCAATCCAGCGGGGCAACATAGTCAGGATTTTGGGCACGTTGCATGAAATTAAATATCGTATGAACTATGTACAGCATTTGAAGCCTATACAGATATACGATCTTTATCTCTTTCTCCGAGTCTTATCTTAACGATTTCAAGAGACTACTTTACAAAGTTTATTTCGTATCAAGACTTTCCCAATACATAATCACATTTCTTCTTGCCTGTTCCGAAAACAACGTCCTTGATCATCTTAATTACACTATACTAACTTTTTAAGACGCTATAATATTTTACAGCGCATTCAGAGTTGGAACGGCTTCAATATAATTTTATACCGTTTTATTTTATCACTGTTACCATCGGGTGTAAGTTGGAAAATATTTGTAACAGTGTAGAAAGATTTAGAGTGTGATACACTACGAGAGCCCCGCAGTTTGGCCCGCTATTGTATGGTATAGGATACTGGGCTATGCGGAAAGGGTGTACTTAGCCAAAAGGGGTCCATAGTACCCATCATTATAAACAACTTTTACTGTGAGAGGATCTCTAAAATTGCGAAAAAAATATCAACTGATCCATAGAAAACGGTCATTATCACTCGACTAATTGTATGGAACATATTTTTTTTTGCAATTTCAGGGTGATATAACCGACTCCTTTCGGTTTATTACCTACAACCAACCCGTGTAACCCTGTATCTACACTTTTTCATAGCCTGTATGGAAATCTCCTTCATACTTCATCCAAATCACACTTAACTCCTCTTTCCTTCATCCTTCGTTGTCCTGTAATTATTTTATGTTAATACTCTTCATGCTAAGATCACCTGGAATAGATCGATTTTACTTATGTCGTTATTTGTTGCATCATTTTCAACTGTCTTTAAAAAAGGTACTCAATTGATGGACTGTTTTTGTGTAGGTACCTATATTACGCAATAATTTCGTCGATGGTGAATCGATTTTGATAATATATTTTTATTGAATTTGGGTGGTCTAATTTAAATTTAAAGAATATGTTTCCCCTCCAATTAGGGGATGAAATTATTAGAGCACTTCTCGTGATGTTGTTGTTATTTTAATATATTTATTATTGAAGTAGTTTTTCTCTTTTATAATTGTTATTATAATGATAAAAACTATGTATGAACCTATAAACCTGGTATGAACTAATTCAATAAGCGTCACAAAATTTAAGTAGTAACAAAAACACTCAGATTACACCTAAGCACGAACCTTATTTACTAAATGAGTGTGAGTACTATACGCAATTTTTTATGTTCTTTGTCTAATCCGTTCAGACATTACAAAAGTTAAGTAGGAACAAAAACACTCAGATTCACCTAAACGCGAACTTTTTTTATTAAAATAAAGTGACTACTAAATTAAACTTTTTGGTGTTCTGTTGTTCATAAAGGCTCCAGAGGACGAAGAAGTAGAGAACGGGCTGGTGGCGCACCCTGACAACGTCGGGGACTTGTCGGGACAGTGGGATGCGGTCAACACTGAGGGACTTCGCAAGCTGATCATGCAACTCGACGAGGAGAGGTTTGTTCACTTAATACTGTCTATTTTGGCTATACTTACCCATTTTGAGGTGGCTACTTTTGTGGCCGAGTATATGTGACAAAGTGGTGATTATGCTCAAGATATATGCAAGGTCTGTGAGAGAATCTAATTTCTTTTATTTTTGACACTTCGATCTTAGGCTTGCTGACGGCATAAAAAGTAACTTTTCATTACTCATACTCGGAAAGTAGGTCTGAATTTGCCTGAGGAGCGGGTTGAAAGTAATATATTTAAGCCCTAGGGAGAATCACTTTCAACTGACAGACACTCAAATTATTAAAAAAAAAAACGAGTTCTATTTTCACATTTGTATTGAACCATGTTCCAACTTTTTTTTTTCCTCAGAGGATTATGGTCCCGCACTTCTCGTGCCAGTGTCAGTTCATGTTTTTATTTTTAGTTTCTTTGTATTCGTAATGAAAAGCACAGTGTTTACCTCGGGGTTAAAGACTTATTTAGTCCCTCGAACGATTAGCGCTCTCGCTACGCTCGGGTGCCAAACCCCGTCTAGGGACTAAATAAGTTACTTTCAGCCCTGGGATAGCAATGTACTATTTAAACTTTCGCGATTTAAACACCTGTTTTAAATGTCTATCGGGATTTATCGAGTATTTTTTTTAAAACATCGTTTTTTGGTAAAGTACCAAAGTTTGGTAAAGTAGTTTTGGGGGTTTGTTTTGATGGCATAAAAGACGAAAAACATTTTCTTCCATTTTAATATTTGGAATACATTACGTTTCTATATTATTATTTTTTGGATGGATGGATGGTGTAAAATTATGGTGTAAAAAATAATACATTATTTTATTCCTGACGTTACGAACATTTTGTTTATAGACATGTTATGAAATTATTTACAACTGCCGCCAATAACTTTTAATCAAAACGTTCCCTATGGAGGCAGTAGTCGCTCATGGTGTCCAGAGGTCTTGCAGCACCGCGCTGGGCTTGAGATTTTAGCGTGCTCCATCTTAGACCGCATCGCGCTTAACATCAGGCGAGTTGGCGGTCAAACGCAAGCCTATTTCTGGTTTAAAAATAATAATAATTTGATGACCGGAACTCAATTAGGTGGTACTTGCCAACCATCTTCTCTATAATTTGAATATTGTTAATTTCAATACTTTTAACTAATAACACAACCTAACCTAATAGCCTAATTTCATAACTTTTCTATAGTCATACATCCGTCATCTATTCTACCTGTTACCAAGAACACTGCAAAGTACACGAAAATTCGGGAATTAAAATAATGTAAAATACACACGATAAAAACCGTCAAGTGTTTAATTTGAATGTGTAATAAACGAAACCTAAGAAATCATTGTTTTTTGATCTTCTCCTTTCTCTTAAATTGGACGCATATTCCATGAAACGTGATTGGTGTAATAATAGTTAAGAAAATATCTTGATTCATATCACGAAAAGAAACATGAAGATGTACTAGTTTATACTAGACAGAGATAAATAGACTACGCAAGTGGTGTAAGGTAACATGTCTCCGAGTGAAAAAGTGAATAATTTACTGCCAGAAGGGTGTGATAAATAACGGTATAATAATATGTGAACTAACCTTTGCCTCATTGCTGTATCTTTTCAGAATGTGTAGCTATTTTCACCTATGTCTTCAGTTGCTTCTGAAATTCATACTAATATTATAAATGTGAAAGTGTTGGTTTGTTTTTCTTTCACGCAGCAACATAGCAACGAAACGACGTGATTTTTTGTATAAAGTTAGTTTGATTGCCGGAGAGTGCCAGATAATAGTTTTTAAGCCGGAAAAAATAAAGGTTCTTGAGTGTAAGGGCGACGCTGCGCGGCCCAGGTGGTTTGTTGACCTCTAGCACCCGCTGATATTTTATTTACATTATAATTTATGTTTATTTGCATTACATTATTTGAATATGAAAATAAAAAAAGAACAGCATTTTTTGTGTTCGTTTTCAGTCTTCGTTTTTGGGAGTACACCTGTATACCGTAGATCCGTAGAGCATGAAATGGAACAAAATTAATAACAAAAAATTTAGGCAACAGCGTGTCAATCGCTCAGTCGACATACAAGTTGTATTGCGTACCGGCCTTTAACACAATTTTTGTCCTAATACGAATTTTAGCTTTTTAAAACAATTTACATTGCGTTTAGATCGATAATGGATTACAAGAAACAAATTTAAAAGATTCGTTTGTGTATGGCATTCGTTCTAAAACTTTTGGCACAGTACCTATTCAAAAAAAGTTTATAATGTATTACACAACTAATGGAAATTACAAACTAATTTATACTTACCACGAATATGAAATATAACATGTTTACTTTGGCCAGTCTTAATCAAACAATAACTATAAAAACAAATAATAAAATTAAGTGGTATTTCCGACCAAAGAAACCACAACACATGTCATGAGTTAACTCGTGGCCACAGCACACAAAAGATTTTTTTTACATTTCAATTTACATTGGCTCTTTCCATCTCAATCAGAGTGCCAGATGACAGAATTTCTATTGCAAGGCTGTATACGCTTCATAAAAAAGACGGGCAAAGCATCGCACTGGGACAAAGTAACATAATCTCCTTGGGGCACGTCGACCATATTTGCATTTTACCAAGCGGTACGTTAGCTCTGAAAAATAATTATCATCCCTAGTGATAATAAATACCTTGTTACCCATCCTCACAATAGAAAATCCCTGATTTCCTTCGAAATAGCTCGCTGAACAGTGACATATGATAACCGTAGTTCCATAGATAGTGTAGCAGTGTTACGTCAAGTAGTTTGCGCCAACAGAGCAAAACTCTGAGTAAGTACGTACCTACGTGAGCTCAGTGTACTTTGAACACGTATTTAACCAAAGCTACACGTGTTCGTACTTTCACGTATGCAGTTTGGCGTAGTTTGTAAGCAGACCGGCGCGGCGGACGCTTTAACCACTCAGAGGCGGAGGGGTTAAATCACTATGTAATTAGCACAGTCACCTGTTAGAAACGGCACGTCACTGAAGGACATGGATCATTTTACAAATTAAATGTGGTTTTTTGATAAAAGTACTTACTATTGTTATATATGAGACGGGGTTTGTTCTCGCCGTCGAAGGACGTCATTGGAGGGTAACATGGCTCGTTTTACAAATTTAATATGGTTTGGATGAAAGTACTTACTTTTGTTATATTTGAGACGAAGTTTTGGTCTCGCCATCGAACCGACTTCACAAGTTTTTCGAGTGTATATAAATAAATAATAAATAAATAAATATCTGGGTCATTTTTGCACACATGGTCATCTGACCCCAAACTAAGCAAAGCTTGTAATATGGCTGTCAGAGACTGATATACGTACATATATATTTTTAAGACATACTTAAATAGATATTCACACCCAGACATAGAACAAACACAAATGTTCATCACACAAATGTTTGTCCTAGATGGGAATCGAACCCACGCCCCCAAGCACAGAAGTTAGGTTCACTACCAACTGAGCCACCGGGCCTGTCAAATATATGTATGATGGTTTCTTTGGCACGCTATACAAACGGCTAAATAGATTTCGATATGTGAGGTGTCATTTGAATAGTTTTAATAGTGAGAGTGACATAGGGTACAAGAATTTAGGATGACATCTGCAAACAAAATATTTGATGGATAAATAGTAAGTTAACTTTGCTAAATAGATTCAATATTACCATCATTATGTTAGAGCTTACTCATTAGATTCCAAAAATATATAACACTACTATGAAATATTCAGTAGTTTACGAGATAAAGCGGTATGAAAGAGCTCTGGTATCTACTAAGAGTAGGTATAGATAGATACACAGCACGTCGCTGTTACTTTTCAGTTGTTTGTTGTTACTAAAACATATTGATCTATAGGACTAGTCTGGGACTGTAATATTATTTTATTGTATTATCAAATCAAATAAAGTTATTTATTTGTCAGAATATGGTAGGTACACATAGGTATATGCAAAGTAGCATACAGAGCCGTACAAATGGAAAAGTATCCAATGTCCTTACCAGATGCAGCGTAGATGTTTTTTTAAATATATTTTTATTATTGTTTTTTTAAATATTTTTTACTGAAAATATGCTTGCGTTTGACCGCGAGCTCGCCTGAGAAAAGAAAATTATGTGTTAAAATATCTAATTAAACTAAATGTCAGCCTAATACGTCATACATATTTATATATATATATATTTATATATATATATATATATATATATATATAAAAATGGTAGCTCCTGAAGTCTCGGCTGACCTTTGGAGTCCGATATTATTATTTTCTTCCTACCACGGCGGTGTTTGTGTGGCCGGTGCAGTTTTAGTTGTCAAAATCAGCTGATTTAGGGTTCCGTAGCCCGACTAGATAATAAAATAACAGTACATACTCTAGTACATGTAAAATGGGGTTTTTTTTGCTTGTCACCTCCACCTGTGGGGTATCGTTGAAAAAGTCTTTTAAAATGAAGGTAAGGTTTAATAAATCACTTTTTATACAGTCCCTTACGAAATATGGCCCGCCAACGTGGCAAAAAGTAGGTTCCTACATGGTCATTTCTAAACTATAAGACAGAAAGTTATAACTTACAATACGGATAAGTCATATTTAAAACCTTCATTCAAAACTATTTCGAACATTATCTAATTATGACTTTTTGTGTAACAGCGATAAAACTAATAAATTCAAGACATTCTAGATCAAAGTCTATTGACCTCTTTGTACAAAAATTATCAATCAGTTTTTTCTATGGTTAAACCATAAAAAGTATATGTTATGTCGAGACAATACATCTCTGAAATTTGGCTAAGTCCAAAGAGCATCGTTCGTTCGAATTTTTCTATAACCATCATCTTCTGAACTATGACTACAATTATATGGCTTTGGTTACGGAACCCTACCGTATGCGTGTCTCGACATGCTCTTAGCCAGTAATTTATTATTGCTTGGTTTCTTGGTCATTTGGCTGACACCTTGACATCAAGAATGACGTTTTTTGCTGACAGTTGTTGTGGAAACTATACAGTTACTAAGCAACCCACGATTTCTTGATTATTGTAGGAATATCATTGCCATTATAATATTGAGCCTAAGAATAAGTACTTATTCTAAGTATTGAGCCTTTTCCTGAATTATTGCGACAACGTACCAGCCTGCGAATCAAATAATTGCGCCAGCCTACTTCTGAAGCGAGTTACTACGCAACTTTACGCCACATTTCTTAAACGTTGGCGTTTATTAATCTCGGGAAATAAGGTCGGCATTTCAGATATACACGAGTATGTGAGTATTGTACAGTCACCTTTAAATTGTTTTTAACGTTCAGGTACTCAAAAGAATCGAAAATAAATTAATTTATATGTATGCAGTCAGAATTCTCATATTATTTTATGTCCATAACAAAACCAGTTATACTTTTGACCACTATTGTTACATATATATTAACGTTACATGTTTACGTTTTATTTAAAAACATATCTCATAATAAATCACTTGATATTTTATTTAAAAAGTGCATCTGTGGTGCTAAGATATATGGATCACTTTGGATGCCTACAACAAAGATGCGTATTTTAACTGCCTTTATATGTTATCGGAAATGTATGAAACCTAGAAATTGTACACAATTTCTAGGAATGTGGAAATGTGTGTCTTTTATACATAAAATATAGTCTAGGAAAAGTATGTATTTCAATTCTAAATGGAACTAGGAACTGTATAAAAGTAAGGAAGTCCCTCGGTTAGGTCCGACTCGGAGCACCCAGACTAAAGTTAGTTAAGTTCGATATGAGTGACAAATCCGACACGGAGCACCCCGATTCCACCATGTCTTGTGGTCCCTACTCATGGAGTGTATACAAAAAGCGCAATACCTTCTGGCCACCCGGAGTCCGACTTGAGTTGGTTAGGTTGGAAAAAAGTGACAGATCCGACAGAGACTCCTACTCCTGTTCGGGATACAGGAGTAGGAGTCTCTGTCGGATCTGTCACTTTTTTTTTTCGATTTCGATTTAGCACATTTCAAATTGATAAATTATGTACGGTTTGTAAACCGTTTTGTCATAGTTTATATAAGTTATCGGAAATGTATGCAATCTGTCATTTTGTAGAATCCCTAGGAAATGAATACAATGCCTAAATCAATAAGAAATGTCGGGAAACATAACGTGAGTGTAAACCTCAGATCAGACAAAAAAAGGAAGATATGCCTTAGGTACAATTTATCGTTCGTGTTAAAAAGTCTCTATTTTTATACATTTTCAATATACCGCTAAACAGCTTACCGCAAAAACTGTACAACGGACAAACTTTTTACGCACACTAAGAAACTTGTAGCGACACCAATGAACTAACTAATAATCCATATGCAAAAATAGGGTGGCAAGGTCGTCTGCTCAGTGAATTCGATTAAAGGCATCAAGTCTGATTTAGGCCAGATGCGTTCGCATCCGCCACGCCACCTTACCATATCTCCTTTTTTTGTTTGATCTAAGGGGTAAACTATTTTGTCATAGTTTATAATGAATCCTCACACGAGTTTCGGATGAAGTGATTGCGTATATATAAATAAATTTATGACTTTTCGATTCTTTTGACTAACCTGACCGCTAATATCAATTTGATGCTAACTGTACAAATCAACACTCATGTTATGGAGGAATTGCATCTCACGCCAGATTGTTTGGTGTCGGAACTAGGGCTTCGAACAGTTAATTATTTATGCAAGGCAAGTCTATGGTCGTTGGTTTATGCGTTTTGAATTAACTTTGTTTTTATTCCGAGATAAAACTAATTTGTAGAAAACGTAATGGCCATGTCACATGTTTGATTAACAATAATTCACATACTACAATTTTTGTTCATGACGGATTATATAGGTATATCCGCTAACTTCCGACCAAACCATGCAACGGATTTTGATTCAGTTTTCACCATCAGTTCGATAATTTGAAGGTTTATAATTCTGTACATACTTATAATAAAACTTACAACCGTGCGAAGCCGGGGCGGGTCGCTAGTTTAGTTTATAATCAACGAGTAATAATTGTTCCTAATGGTGTGAAAACAAATCTCCTTTCTGTTTAGTATCACCGTTCCATGTAATCATATCATGTTACACGGCTCAGCTCCAAGCTAAATTTAAAACTCATTGAAGCTTGGTCTAAAGGAAGATCAAACGCAAAAACTTAGTAATATGTTTCAATACTTAATGATGCATAAAATGAATACTGCAAATTACGTGTCAATTTCGTTAGGAAAAGAACGATCACGCAGCTGATAAATATCATATCGCATAAACGATACATTGAATCAGTATCGAACCTCCCTACAAATCGGTATCGAAGGATACAATCATTGATGTCCTTGCCGAATGAAACTGGCGATTTATATCACCCCATTTTTCTGAATTTGATATTGCTGAATTTGTAACAAGAATGATATTGACAGCCCGAAGGTATACGCATTTGTAAGATTGATTCACATTGAATCGCGAGAACTTGACGTTTGGCTTGTAAAAACTAGTTTTTTTTTTTACATACACATTGGCAGTCTTTTTTATTTTGTAAAATAGTTTATATATTTTTTCTGGTATCTCATCAGAAGTACAAGTAAATTAATTAAAAAAAATATATAACCCGACTGCTTTGATTAAATTATAGGTACCTAATTGAAAAGTAGCAACGGGCGGCGCGCTGCATAGGTACCTATCTATACCTACTCGTAGTAGATAGATACAGAGCTCTTTCATACCGCTTTATCTCGTAAACTACTGAATACTTTATAGTAGTGTTATATATTTTAGAAATTTGCTAAGTGGGCTCTACATAATGATGGTAATATTGATCTGTTTAGTAAAGTTTACTTTAAAAAAATTCCCGCACTTTTTTCCGCGTACGGCATCTTGATTTATTGTATGCTGTCACTCCCAGTATTAAAACCTACGTAGTAGCTATACCTAGTCTGTGATTAAACTTATTAAAATGACACCTCACATATCAAAATCCATTAAGCCTTTTAGGCTGTAAATTGGGATGTAATGGGATGTAATGGGGATGTTAAAGAAACATCATAGATACATACATACATACGAGTACAATCGAAAAACATAACCCTCCTTCTTGCGCAGTCCGGTAAAAAGACGAGAACTGTGCAAAGATGAGAATTTCACAAATAGAATTGTCTAAAATGAAACTCGCCGATGTCAAATGATTTTTCAGTTGTTTGTACTTATATAAATTTAGTTGTTTGTACTCATAGAATTTTAATTACCATGGAATCTTGTCAATTTAATTGTATTACGTTATGTTTTAATAGGGTTTTATTTTTGGAAATTTACAACACTATTATTTAAGGTTTCCCTTGATCTCATGCTGCATTTTTAGATGCCGATATCTCGGTCCGGACATCAAAGACTTATAGTATTTGATGTCCAGCAATTTATCTAGGTGTCTTATTCTTTTTAACCGACTTCTTAAAAGGAGGGGGTTATCAATTGTTTTTTTTAATGAAATCTCTGAACTACTTATTTTATAAACCTATTTATAAAATTCTTGGTAAGAATATACTTTCAGATTGGTCTCATAGAACTTTTTGTTGTGGTTTTTAAATAAAAATTACTGGAAAAATATTTCATCCAAGTAAACGAAATTGCGTATTTACTCATTTTAAAGTTGGTTTTTTTAATTGATCATTATCTATGGATACACAACACTTATAGGTATTCCAACGCAACGGTAAGTGTAACAAGGTGGAAAACTTTCCTAATTCGTAGACAGTCAACAATCTTTATTGTGTTACCTCATTGTTACCTACTCTCTACAATGCCTTCTCGAGGTTACGTCATTGATTTGTGGGCTACATTTATTTTATTACATTTCGTGGTGAAAAGATACATTAAGAGTCACACACCTGTAGAAGGTCTGTTTTCCGACGTGACTTCAGTGCTGAACTTTGTTTAGACTTCATTGGTTATCAGAACCGTCTACTTATCCCACGTAGTTCTAATGCTAATTGTTGTTGGTAGTAGTTTCCAGCTTCTAGCAATATTATATGATATAATGAGTGTATTAAATGCCCTAATCTGAAGTTTTTCGTAAACCATTAAACAAACAAAGTATATGGTCTAGGTATAACCCTGAGGGTTTAAAGCCGATCTTTCAGTTTGCTTACTTTTACAAAAATGTGCTATACACAATATCCCATTGTCAGTTCTGAAGATGCACACTAGTTACTTTAATGTCAAATTCCATCAAGATGACTTGAATGGACTTTGATATATTTTAATCGACTAATCGTAAAAAGTTAAGTTTAGTCGTAAAAAGGTGAAAAACAGAGGGACGGATAGACATACGTACAAACTTTTACATTTCAAAGATGCAAGGATAGCTTATATTACGATATATGTACTTCAAGATACACTAAGGTTTTAAAAATGTAGTTTATGACACATATATTGCATTTTGCTGTGATTGAAAATGACATTCTACAGAATGGGGCTTCAAACTTCATTACACATTTTCAGATTATCTGCTACTCTTAGAACCACTTTAATAACTCTACTACTTACTATCAGTATCAAGTGAACAACATTTTTATGAACTGATAGCTGGTAGAAGTATTAGACGGCCAGCCCAACATCTTCACATTTATACAACAAAATGTATCCCACGCGTTAGGAAAGGGTCGAGCGTATGGCCAAATATTAACATATAAAACAATCCATTATTATCATAACAATACTTAACGGTGAAATAACATAAACATACCTTTATTAATGCAATAAATTAACATCAAACACAAACAAAAATTTGGTATGAACTACATAAAAGGTTACAGTTGTGTTCGTTATTTTAAACATTGTTTAAAATAACGCAGCTATTTATTGCAGAAATATTTTATAATATTTATAAATCAGCATTAACTACACGTGTAATATTGAATTAATTACGTATATGTCATTTTCTTTTGCTGTTGTTAGCTTCCACTTTTGCGAACTTTCACCCATAACTAATTATATTAAAACAATATAAGGGAAACAGATTTGACTATTAATATTCCGGGCGAAGGTAATAAACAACCTTAGTAAAATATCAGCCTAAAGGCATTTAGTTTCTCAAGCCACTGAGGAATATTAGTAAAATACAAACTAATTAAATTGCCTACAAATTAGTTATATTGCTTACATATTTTGGAAACTCCATTTAATCTGTTGGAACTAGAATTTATTTTTGGTATTTTAGCTGTGATCAGACAAAGTGCGAATTATAAAAAAAACTTAACACTTTTTCATAACGAAATTTGAAATGACAGTTATTGCCCACATAGGCTGATTAGAAAATTTCGAAATAAAACAATATCAGCGTTCGAAATGTTAACGTTTCTATACTTATAATAATTGAGGAATGCCAACCAGTAGGTCAATTATGAACGCAATTTGTGAAATACCATGGTAAAACGTTATGCGTATTTCAGACTGGCGCGCGCAACACGCTCGTGGCCGGCAGGGGAGCCCCGTAGCTGGGGGCTGAGGACCGTGGACGGCCGCATCGCCCGTCAGTGGCGCGCCGACAAGCGCCAAGTGCGCTTCCGGCAGTGCTACTTCAACCCCATTTCCTGCTTCCGGAAGTAAACAACGACTCACCACGCCAACCTAGCTGTAACATATGTTACTTATCTATAAAACAATGATAATTTTACGAGTACAGTATTATATTGTCTCTATTGTCTACAGTCAGTTTCTCGACTAGAACCAATCATAGCCTTTCAACTAAAAGTTAAAGCGCTGATACGTTTGCTGCAGCATTTATTAGTCCACGTATACCCATCGTTATAAAGAAATGTTTTTTTTTTTATAAATCTAACATATATGTACCTACTTTCTAATATTTTCATGTTTCATTGTAAATAAAATAGTTTATGACGAGAACTTTTTTTTTCTAAGATTTAGAGCTACGTTCTGAAACTCAAAAAGTTTTAGTAAAGTACTTACTTCAAAGTTATAGGTGGAATTTTACTTCAGACCTAATCAACTAATTGTCGTTAAACTATTGAATAAGCACCATTAGCCAACTATAATATACTGATAAATATAATATATGTAATTTAAATTGTATTTACATAATTTTGAAATCTTTTCTTCTTGGTGTTTAAAACTATCTAAGGCCGCCGATTGTTACACTAGTTTGTTTTGTTTAAAGCTGTTTTATCGTGTTATATGTTTACTGTGGTGTGAACAATAAAGAGTTTATCTATCTATCTATCTATCTATTTTATTCACTAAAATAAATTCAAATGCACTATTCATAAAACTTTCAACCAGTATGTGTAAAAACGTATTTCTAATAGGAAAAAACTTACACAAAACAAAGCGTAGAGGTTGTTCAAGATGTACCATAATGATTGTTAGTGAAAGGGGAAAAAGGTATCGTATCGTTTGTAAAGAGGATGAGTTCTCAAGAAGCTTTTTGTTACTCAATGCCCTTAACTAAGTAGGACACAGCTGTCTCTACATTTTGTTTTGTCGTAAGTTTTCACCATAGGTATACTTACCTACACATTTAGGAATGTTTTAGCTAACAACGCAGTCCTTATTGAGTATGATGATGAGGCAGAATGAAGAAAGCATGTAATTTGAAGATAGAAAGTGCCATAAATTATGTCAAATATTAAATAATCAAATTAACTGCACTGCGGCGTCTTATATGCTTATTTATTTTAACCCAAGTAAAATATCGCCTTATATGGATTACCATATAACTTGTGTATGCATCCAAGTAGCCAAAAACTAGTAAAATTTATAGATTAACATATTATGACATTAACTTAGATGTAGATAAAGTTTAATGCAATTAAGAAAAAATCTAGTCAATGAAATAAAATTAATGTTTGTCTATATATTAGTTTTATTTGCCACATGAGTGAAAGCCATCCGGAATGAATATAAATAAGAAATAAATTTTACAACACGTAATAATTCTAGTTAACACAAGGTTATTAACTAGATACTTATTTCTAGCAATAAAGTTATTTTTTTGAGTTTTCTAAAATTGTCGATGTCTTGTTGGTCCCACAACGATGAAGCCATGGTTGACTGGAAGAGATCGCTTTCTGCAATAAGGCCGCCACTTGTGGCACTAGCTCGTAAGTGTTTTCTATCTGTTTGTAAATTTTGTTTCTGGTGTACACAATAAAGAGGTTATATCTATCTATATAAGCCAGTCGCCCTACGCCAGCCTCATCTGTAAAGTACAGCTTGTTTGGGCCAACAAGAGGCTGGCGAGCACGACTGACACGCCACGTCACAAAATATAAACTACCTGCGCCCCACGGTTTCGCCCGTGTGGATTATTCCTTATAACATCAACTATCTGCTAGTGTTAAGCCCGGCACAGCCGTTTTAGAGTCCATAGGGAACATACACACTTGCATACATACCCACATACATACTATCCACACATATTATAAATGCGAAAGTAACTCTGTCCGTCTGTCTGTTTGCTACATAATCACGGCTAAACGGCTTAATCGATCTCGATAAAATTTATGGTAATAGTATGTATCGTGAGGACGGACATAGGCTATTTTTTTCTGAAGAAATCGCGGATGAAGTCGCGGGTACAGCTAGTTTCTATATATATATATATTGACTTTTTGCCTTTTTCTATATACGGAGTCTTGTTGTTTGCAATTTCTTATTAAACAAGCTATTAATAAAAAAAAACTTTTTTGCTTATTTATATGTTATTTTATTATTCAATTTTATTTTAATGTTTTTTTATTTTATTTTGGCGGCTATTTTAAAAATATTACAATATTAGATATTGAATATTGCATTGTAACCAAAACTAAAAATAAGTATGCAAAATCGGTTAGGAGTTCTTCCTTACATCTAATTCAGCTTGCAAGATTTAACATGAACAAACTAATAAACAAAGCAAATTAAATAAAAGCTTTTAAAAATAATATTCAACGGATGAAAGAATTCACCCTATTTCGCAACTGTTGGCTACTGACAGTCCCGTTCACATTACAGACGCACATAGATTCTAGACATGGACGCGTTGTACTCACTGAGTTTAATTTTTATTCTTGACCAAGAACGAAAACTTCTTCTTCTTTTTCTTGAAACTTGACCTTGTTTCAATCATTGCTAAATTATCATTTGTTTAACCGCTAACCAATTTGTATCTCTCATAAGTTGCCTTGTTTCAATCATTGCTAAATTATCATTTGTTTAACTGCTAACCAATTTGTATTGCTCATAAGTTGCGTATTTTGACGATACTGTGCAAACATTGTGTTTCCTTTTACGAAAACTTTAGTGCTATTGAGTTAAATTCAAGAATGGAACAAACTCAACTGTTTTCGCGTGAAGCGCGTGCAGGTGCATTTGTAATGTGGACGATGCCTTTCCCAAACAAAAGAGAAAATTATGTCTTAATAACGCTTAATAAATAAAAGTAAGGGATCTTTAGGCAAATACCGTATTTTTCCATTAACATTCAACGTAGGAGGTCGCTTTCACTTCAAATTTAGACCTTGTCTAGTTACTTTTCAAATTAAAATAAATTTCAGTTTGGAAGTAAAATGTTTATTATTATTTTTCGGTCGGTACACAGGGCCTCTAAATTATGAAGTGAGTGCTTTTGGCTTTAGCTGGTGTCATAATAATTTTCTTCATTTCGAGCCTTTCTCTGGTAGTTAATGTTTTTCTTTGTAACATACTTCGCATGCGTTTGACTACTATCTCACCTGATGAAAAGTCATGATAGAGTCAACCAATGATCACTTTACATGCTAAATATGTTTAATACCTTTGCTGCTGTTTTACGTTCAGGCGAGGCGAGGTGAAAAGAGAGTCTATTAAAGTAATAAGAAGCAAAAAAAGCTAAATTCTTTAGTAAAATATCGACATTTGGTGTCGTTTATTTTGAAATAACAATCTCTAGTTAATTTTCATATTGATGCAAACAAATTTTCATACCTATAAGAAATCCTCATAAAAAAAACAGAAAAATATTTAAAACAGATATTTAAACCTAAAACTATTACTACTTAATGGAACATGGACGTACAAATAATTTTAATATCATGCACTAAAAAATTTTTTTTCCTAAAATATTTAAACCGACTTCAAAACCACAAATAGGCACTCAAAAGTAAAAAATAAATTAATATAATTATTATAAGCACTACCCATCTATTTGAAGTCTGTACCAGCCATGTATAAGTAGGTAGTAGTAGTGTTTTTAATTACTAGCGATTATTTCCTAGCGAGTGCTACACACAAATCAAAAATCTACAATAGAAGTATGAGAAAATAAATAAATCTTACTGTATATTTTTCTGTTATGTAAATCACTACTACTACTACTATCTTTAAAAAAAAACAATCGAAATTTTAATTATTTTTCAGTATTAAAATTACCTTATATCAGTTCTAAAAACTGTCGAGAACGTGAATCATAGACGATATACTCGTTATTAACATGGTGTGCTGCTACGGATTTTACCGTAGCTAATGGCTACGGTGTAGCGTCTAGTCTGATGCTACGGCGTAACGTGTTGCTACGGCGTAGTTTAAATAATTCGTAGCTTAAGTAATTGCTTGAAAGTGAACATCACATCTGCCAATTTCTATAAAAGTGCCATAAAACCCTATTAATGTAAGTTTGCACAGGCCGAGTCAGAGTTTAACGGCCACCGGAGAAGGCCCGGACATTATAGAAGAAACGATCGGGATCAATTATTTAGCTTGTCATGCGAACCATGGCGGCCCTTAGTTTTAAATGCCACTCGTGGTTACCCATCCGGACCCCGACCGAGTTATCTGCTGCTTGTCGCTTAAAATCAGTGATCGATTAGAAACACCTAGTTAAGCTACTCTACGAGCGTACAGTAAAGCGAGCGAGCCTCAACAACGCCTTAACACCTTATTGGAAGAGTGCAGAAAACTGAGCAAGATTTTCTATGAATTGAAAGAAGAGCATAGATTTGAGAACAAGCCAATGAAGGTGACATGGTCATGACCATACCCACTTTAAAAATAAAGACTTTAAAAAAACAATTCTGTTAGTTGAATGAATACTCACTTTGTCCCATAGTTTTCTTTTTGTCTTTCTTTGAAACATCAGTATGTGCAATTTTCTGATTGGAAACAGAATAGCAAAGTGAGTAAACCCCCTCACTGATTCTCGCAAAAGCAAAGTAACCCATAAAAATTATGTAAATCGAAAAAATAAATGGGCAATTTGTAATGAAAATTCTTGAACTTTATCCCACTCATACATAACGAATCGTTTGGAATGTTCAGGATCGTTAGAATCCCGCGGTTTCTAAGCTATCTTGGAGGTATTTGTGTTGCTAATACTATCCCCCCTAGACTTCGATTAGAAGATCCTCCTTTGGAATGAATACTGAGAAAGATTTACATGAATTTGTAATGAGAAAATTACCTGAATTCCCTCTCAGACCAACAAATGATTGTTCTCACAGAAAAGAAGAAAAAAATGTTTAGATTTTGTTTCCTTAGCCGAATTCAAAAGAAGGAAGTTCTGTATTTAATATGTTTTTTATGCTTTTAAGTCACTGTATTAGACATTTACATAAAGATTATACTTATTTGGAAAAAGAAAGAGTTAATTAAAACTAATAACTATAATATATTTAAGTTACCTACCTATAAACGAAACATAAAACTTAAAAACTAATCTAACAAATTGGAGATTGTTTATATTTAATTATATCTACATAATATACAAATTTTGAAAAATAATACAATAATGTGACATTTTTTTTTCACGTTGGCGCCAAAACTCCCTGTGCTAATTCACTTCTGAGGTAAAAAAACATAGAAAGTCTTCAACAAAAAAGCTTTGAAGGTATAATTATGTTTTTTTTTTAAGCAAGCCTGGGTAAAAAAACGACTTTAACAAAGGAGGTTTTCAATTCAATCCGTTTTTTTTTAAAGACAAAATCACTAAACTTTCTTTATAAAAAATAAATGATGAATGAAATACGTAGACGCGAAATCTCATTGGGCCTTCTCAGTTTTAGCGGTAGTTACTCTAACAACTTAAAAAGTTGTTAGAGTAATTAACTTTGACTGCCTCGGTGGCTCAGTTGGTAGTGATCCTACTTTCTGTGCTTGGGGGCGTGGGTTCGATTCCCATCTAGGACAAACATTTGTGTGATGAACATTTGTGTTTGTTCTATGTCTGGGTGTTAATATTTATTTAAGTATGTATTTAAAAATATATATGTATGTATATCAGTCCCTGACAGCCATATTACAAGCATTGCTTAGTTTGGGGTCAGATGACCATGTGTGCAATAATGTCCCAGATATTTATAAGTACCTATTAAACATTTTCTTCTGGAATTGTTCAGTAAAAGTTATAAAACATTTGTAAACTATTCCTACCACGAATTCTAAAAGTGACTTAAATGAGTTTGTCGATACTAGGTACCAGGATAGCAGAAACGATCGAGGGGTTTCATTCTGGATTCACAAAGAGTCTAATCACGGGTCGCGGGGGAAATTTCTTCATGGTTTATGCATTTCTCGTACTTGGAGTTGTTGAAAAAAGCTATTCAAAATGAACTAGGAAACGGTTAATATATATTATTTTAGCTATATTAAGTAGTTTGAAGTGTCTCCTTAAAGTGGTATATAATTGAAATAATCATGATTGTACTAAAATATTATCAGTTGGAGCACGAGGACGTGTAAGTACTCCATGCTTCACCCAGGTGGAGAACCTAGGTGGAGCACGGGTCGAGTCCGTACCCTTCTTTTTATACCTTGGCCCGCATTTAAGCCCGTTTTGGCCTTAGTGACATACCTCCCATGTCATTTTAAGACTTTGAAGGCCAAAACGGGCTTAAATGCGGGCCAAAACCAGTTTTTATTATGCGGGCCGAAAGTCTAGCTAGGGTTAGAATCGAGCATACATTGAAAATTTTGAAAATTAGAGCAACGTTATCCCTTGGATTAGGTAGCTCTAACTTTTGATTAATGGAATAAGCAATCTTTTTTTGATATTTCTCATGAATATTTAGGTCATCATCATCTTAATCAACCCAATTTAATTCACTGTTGAACATAGGTTTCTCCCAAGGCACGTTTTTCGAATTTTCACTTCCACTCACGCCTTACTATTAAGGTAGGTAACTTACCTACCTTACCTAAAGTAAGTTTAATATATTAGACTCATTTTCTTATACAGTAAATACATTAAATCTAAAAATGTATTGATGATGTATTGAGAGAGTCACAAGTTTTCTCTACGGGAGGTACCTAACGAAGGTATTCAATTGCCTGTATAAAAGATAATCACATGGTTCTAGATATGATTAGGTACTTTGAAACTAATTTGTTATGAATTACCTTTTCAAGTTATTCAATAGAAAATTATGAGGTAAAGTCGGTAAACAAGTAAATAAAATATTTTACCTAGGTAATTCATGTTAAGTAGGTAGGTATATTAAATTTGGGTGGATCTCGGATCATACAAAGGAGATAATAATAAATCCATACTATAATATTATAAATGCGAAAGTCACTCTGTCTGTTTGCTACATAATCACGGCTAACGGCTTAACCGATTTCGATAACATTTTGCAAGGTAATTAGTATGTATCATGAGGACGGACATAGGCTATTTTTATGTCCTGGATTAATACATAGGGTACTTTTCATCATCATCATCATAACCGATTCTCATCACCACGCGGGGGAAACCGCGGGGCGCAGCTAGTAAATAATAAAAACGCAGGGATGGCTTTATGGCGAGCCGTTTCGGTCGGTGAGTGGCGACATCGCGTACCCCGATTCCATGGGACTAAAACCCCAGACCCCGACCCCTGGCTTGCCTTAACCGCCCGTCTGTGGGTGAAAACCACAAGAGCTGAGAACCTTAGCGCCAGGGTGGAAGTCTTAAAGGATACAATGCCGCGAGTAGCTCTTAGTGAAAGTGCAGCACACCTCTCGACACCCTAAGCCACCCACGCCAATGTTGGTCCTCTGGTGTCAATATGCGGCAGCCTTTATGGAGGGCCCATTTAGTGGGTGGCAAGTCATCACCTGCCTAAATATATTTTGAGATGAGACAGGATAAGGCAGATGCCGTTTCTCATCCTATAGATCTGTTATCTTATCAACAAGTTGTTCACCTCAATAGCCCAGACTTTTTCAACCCTATACTGTACAATAGTTTTATATTCCATTTTATACACATTCCATAGTAATTGTATTTTATATTCAACAGGGCCTCTTGGTGTCGGCTTCGGCTCTACCAATGCCCACCAAATGTCCGGGCTAGACCCGAGAATGTTTATGAATAAATAATTTGTATTTCCATGAAAATACATTTTCTATGTTATACAGAAATTACCGACATAGCCCACCGGATTAGCAAGTTGAAGTGGCAGTGGGCAGCGCAAATAACACGCAGAACAGATGGCCGATGGGGCCGAGAGGTTCTCGAGAGGAGACCGCGGACCGGTAAGCGCAGCGTAGGACGACCACCCACAAGATGGACAGACGACCTAAAAGTGACCGCAGGAAAACGCTGGATGCAGGCCGCTTCCAACCGGTCCTTTTGGAAATCGATGGGGGAGGCCTCCAGCAGTGGATGTCCTATGGCTAAAATGATGATGATGATGATGACAGAAATTAAAACATGATAATGACAAATATATGAAAAAGGAGAGATGCCTTCAACTAAAACTCACTTCAGTGAATGAACCAACCTAATATAATAATCCACTTGCAAAGAAAAAGGCGCCAAGTCCGTCTGCAGAGTGAGTTTGCGTTCGCACTCTCCATGCCATCTTACCATATATCCCTTGTTTGTCTGATCAGAAGTTAGCACATTCGTTTACTTATCTTACTTATCTGAAAATTGGCGGGTAAATCTACCGGACGCAACTGTAGGTAAGATACTAGACGATTGCATTCCATTATATATATTTTTTATCGTGCTTACTATTTATTTTTATATTGAAGTAAGTAAGTACTCGTAGGTACCTACTTAATTGCGCGTGTTTTCTAAATAGTCGCTTATCGGCTGTTACGTACACAAAACTTTTGTGAAATCGAACATCCAGGAATGTGTCACAACTTTACCCACCTACATCAGCAAAGGAAATTACTTTGCAAGTCGCTAATCTTAAAATCATTATCTACAATGACTTGACGGTTTACAAGAATTTAAGACGAAATTAGTAACGACTTTCCTCACTTTTCCTGGGTCTCATCTTTACTTTATCTAATACTTAATACATATTTTGGTTTTATTTTTAGTTGGATTAAAATGATAAAATTGGGTAGCAACAATTTGATGCTAGATAGTCTGGTACGACGGAGCGGGACAAGAATGGGACGAAGCAAGATGAGAATAGGATGGGAGCGGAAAGGAAGCAAGATGAGAGTGGAACGGGATCTGACCGGAATGAGGATAGTTCATTTGGCATTGTCATTACAAACCCATTTGGAGAAACAGTCTCCCTGATGAGCCCGAAGCACGTTTGCCGTGGTGCAAATGGTCGCTGCTCTTTCAACTAGCAGAATGAACACAAATATCTTTACTAATCATAAATTTGTACTTATTTAGTAGCAAGTCAGTCTAGTTATAATGTATTTATAGTTATAATAACTTAGCAGTTATTATTTATTTTTAACACGCTTTAATTAGCTTGGTATGTATCTATGCAACGGAATCTTTGAACGTGATTTTCACCCCTTTCAAAACATTAGATTGATTTAAAACTTTGTACAGTTATCAAGGACCGATGACAATGCAATAATTTAAATAAATTGTCCCAATATCCTTACCAGGATCTTCAGGATTAGCGATTTTAAAGCGTGTTTTAATAGGGTTGTGCAAAGTTATTGATGACATTGCACAATACATATCACATTTAAATACTACGAATAGTCCCATCATTTTTCGTAGGTACCTCCATTCCAGACATACACGACATTCAATCCAATCGTTGCAAATAGGTTCTTTAAGCACTTCAAATCAGGACACACATCTCCATATCTTCTTTTTTTTGGCAATTTTTTGATTCATCATCATCATTATCAGCCTATCGCACTCCCAATACGGGGTCACAAGCTTTCTCTCATAAAGAGAGGATGAGCCCTAATCCACCATACTGGCCCAGTGCATGTTGGTGAATGTCATAATATATGTTTGAACTTTTGAGGTTCTTGGACATGCTGGTTTCCTTACGATGATTTTCTACACCGTTTTTGCAAAAAAAAAAAAAAAAAGTACATACTAATAATTCATTGGTGAAAAATATATTTTTCATCCCATCTATAAGGACTACTTGGTTCGCCTTTAAGTGCACCCAAAGGTGGTGTTTTCTATAAGAAACTTTTAGCGGGCAGTAATGAGTTTTTAATCCTCTTTATAAGTGCGCCGCAATTATCTTTGCCGCGCACTTTTTGAATTTGAAACATCTTCCAGCGCCAAAGAAATCGAACGCAAATATTGTTTGAATAAAGACTGGCTGGTACGACGGCCCATAGTCACGCCGCAGCTGAATAAAAAAAGGAATCAAATCAAATTAAAAACGCGCAAACTACAGCCCGCGTTTTCGTAAATTTTCACGGATTGTTAGAAATTCAAAAGAAATTCATGGTTTTGTTGTGATTTTTTTTTTTGTTTTATTATTAGATAAATTAATTTCAATTTAGTAATTCCTCTATGTTTTATTTAATAATAATTACAACCAAATATGAGGCACCTTTTATTTTCTCATAGTGGTGATGAAAAGTAGAGTGTATCACTGGCTCGGGCGACGTACTTTGAATTCCTCGCTACGTTCTGGATTCAAAAAAGCGCCGTCGACGTAAAAATATTATTTTGCTCCCTTATGTTACAATCTACTATTTTGATCGAAGGTGCAAGGCCGAGAATCGAACCGGGTGCCTTTAGATTGTAAAGTTCACTTGCTATCGCCCGGCCACCATCACCACAGAACACTATTAGGTACCTACTTGACCATCACTTTCATGTTTTGGTTGTTCATTTCTTTTTAAACTTTTTGGGGTCTTATTTTGTGCATTTGAAGCACCTGTGTGGAAGAATCATCCCAATCCGTTTTCGTTGCAGTTTCAATTTTTAATTTTTTGGTGATTGCGAAAAGATGCGCGACCGCAAACCATATCTCGGAACGTTCGCGTGATTTTGCAAACTGCGCGTATTCTAGCCTGCGGTTAAAGTTAGGCGTAAGGCCTCAACAGGAGTATAATTAAGGATAAGGATAGCTAGAGTAGACTTCCCACTTAAATCAAATAAAATATACAGATGGATTACGGCGTACTGCCAAAATGAAGTCAAAATAGCCTCAAAAACTACGTGAATTCCCAGTAAGTATATACATACACGACTCACGCACACATACGCATTCAAAACTAAGTACTTACGTGAATTTCATTTCATACTGAAAACATCAAAACGACTACGCACACATAGGTATTTCAAAAAGTGGCTTCACTTTTCGTGTTCGCCGTAATCCATCTGGTTATTTTTATGTGATCTGTGACTTTACCATACGTATGTGAAACAATTTAGAAAAAAGGGATTGTTATTATTACGGATCTAACATCAACTTTTGGTTCTCATTCCAAACTTTTAATGAACATCCTGGTTTAAAAGCGATTTTAAAGCACGTGTCCACAAAACGAGGAGTCACGAGGTTTTTTAGTGGGAATTTGTTAGATAGACGGTCGTTGGTTGCGCTTGATTATTTATACCTATGTATTAGCATTCTTACGGTAGTATTGAATTCTTATCGTTAGGTCTTCGATTTTTTTGGATCGAAGCGTTAGGTAGCTCAAAAATGAAATCGATAAACGGTCATTTTTACCAAGGACAAAAAAAAAACATTTATTCGTTTTTAGGGTTCCGTACCCAAAGGGTAAAACGGGAGCCTATTACTAAGACTCCACTGTCCGTCTGTCCGTCTGTCCGTCTGTCCGTCTATCCGTCTGTCCGTCCGTCCGTCTGTCACCAGGCTGTATTTCATGAACCGTGATAGTTAGACAGTTGAAATGTTCACTGATGATGTATTTCTGTTGCCGCTATAACAACAAATACTAAAAAACAGAATTAAATAAATATTTAAGGGGGCTCCCAATTCCCATACAACAAACGTGATTTTTTTTGCTCGTTTTTGCTCGATATTGATAACACAACAGGTAGAAACTTGAAATATTCACGGAATATTGAGTTATATTATTCACTTTAAAAATAAATAATTAAAATTAAATTAATATTTTAGGGGAGGCTCCCATACAACAAACGTTTTTTTTTTGCCGTTTTTATAGATAATGGTACGGAACCCTTCATGCGCGAGTCGCACATCGCCGTTTTTTTTTACTTGGCTTGTTAAATAATTTATTTGAAAGCGCACGTAGTTGTGTTTTATTAATTATCTATGTTAAAACCACAGACTTTTACTGTCTGTCTGTGGTTAAAACTATTTTTTATAATGTTGTCAGTGTTGATTCATTTCATTCCTTACATTCATTCAAAATCAAACATTCAAACGTTTTTTTTATTCGGTTGGTCAATCAAAATGTCATTCTGTTCGCCGGTTGTTGTGTTGTGTTTATATGTTGTGTCGTTTTCATCTATTTCGATGCTCTAATAGTTTGGAATACATGTGAAATTAAAGGACAATGGGGGACGACACACCAAATACCCAAACCCAGACCCAAACATCTCAAGTTGACTGGAGTCAAACCAACACTCCATCTTGCATCCCCAATATTTGGGGAAGATTGTATTCCACAACAATATCTCACAATGGAAAACACTGCTGGAAAAGTGCTAACAATCCGGAGTACTTTGGTTCGTATCACCACCAGAAAAAAACTTTTAATTATTACTCTAAAACTACCTTCAAACTTTATGTTACAAGTGTTTGCAATATTGCTGCAGATAACTGCGCGGCCGTACTAAAGCCGGCGGGCGGTCTCATACCTAGCGATGGTAAAAGACCGGACAGTATGACCATATAGTGTATAATATCTATGAGTATGACTTTGATTACTTAGAAGTTGGGCGGCCTGTAGTCAGTGCCGTAACTAGCATTTTAAGCGCCCGGTGCGAGCTTCTTTAACTGCGCCCTTGAAAACAAAACTTGGTCCTGATGAGGTCATTTCTGCAACCCCCCAGAGTCTGCGACCTGTGCCTGGGCACTGCTGCCACAGCTCTATTTACGGCACTACCTATAGTATGAGACGCTACCTGTGTTGATACCCTTGCGCTGTCTCACCTTTCCGTTATGCACAAGGCTGGTGTGACGGTTGAATCAGCAGAAGGCCTCAAAAGGCGCAAATATATATAACTAGCCTAGACTGTGGGTACATGTTTAAGCCTCTTGGGATCGAAAAGTTTAGGACTGTGGGGGCTGGGTGCCAAAATTGTTTTAAAAGATTTATCTAAACATCTGGTTGAAGCATCTTGTGACCGAAGTGCTGGTCGTTATCTTGCGCAACCGGTCAGTATGCAGCTAGCATTATGGAAATGAAGGGCAGTGGTTTATTAGATTAGTGCAGTATAATATATCTATAGGTAAGTTTGATATGATTCCAAATAATAGGTTGGGGAAAAAGTCTTTTCGTATTTTGTATGTATAAAGTTGTAGTAAAAATCTCATCGGTTGTACTGTTTGTATCTGGCTGGTTTTGATACCATTAAACATATGACATTTTAAAAAAGGAATAAAACAAGTAAAAAGCAATTTCCCGCCATTTTTCAATTGTTTTTTGTTCGATAAAATGAGTGAATCTAACGAAGAAATTCGATATATTGTGAAATTTTATTACAAAAAAAGGAAAAATGCGACACAAGCCGCGAATAAAATTTGTGACGTTTATGGACCTAATGCAGTGTCATCAAGAGTAGCACAATGTTGGTTCAAGCGTTTTCAGTCCGGGAATTTTGATGTCAAAGATGCAGCTTGCTCTGTTCGCCCTGTTACGGATAAAGTCGATGCCATTTCTGAAAAAGTGGAGCAAGATCGGCATATTAGTAGTTACGACGTAGCTGAAGAACTGGGGATCGACCGAAAAACAGTTTTGACCCATTTGAAAAAAACTGGGTATACAAAAAAACTCGATATTTGGGTGCCACACGAGCTCACTGAAAGAAACCAAATGAATCGTGTACTCAATTGCGATTCTCTATTGAAACGTAACGAAACCGAACCGTTTTTGAAAAGATTGACCACTGGTGATGAAAAATGGATCACCTACGACAAGAATGTGTGCAAACGATCATGGTCAAAGGGCAGTGAAGCACCACAGACTGTAGCGAAACCCGGATTAACACGTAATAAGGTGATGCTGTGTGAAGGGTGGGATTGGCAGGGCATCGTTCATTATGAGCTTTTACCGCCGGACAAAACCATCGATTCGGATCTCTACTGCCAACAGCAGATGAGACTCAAACAAGAAATTGAGAAAAAACGGCCGGAATTGATTAACAGAAAGGGCGTGGTCTTTCATCATGATAACGCCAGACTGCACACATCTTTGGTCACTCAGCAAAAATTGAGAGAGCTTGGTTGGGAAGTGTTAATGCATCCATCATATAGCCCTGACCTTGCACCCTCAGATTTCCACCTGTTTCGGTCTCTTCAGAATTCTTTGGGTAGTGTTAGATTAACATCCAGAGAGGACTGTCAAAACTACTTGTTGCATTTTTTTGATCAGAAGTCCCAAAATTTCTACAGCAACGGGATCATGTCACTACCTACAAGATGGCAACAAGTTATCGAACAAAATGGCACATATATATTATAATTAAATGTAATTAAACTTGAAAAAAATATGTCATGAATTTGTTTATAAAATACGAAGAAACTTTTTCCCCGACCTTATATGTATACTTCTCTTGTTTTAACTAATACATTTCCTGTTTAAAAAAAAAACATTAATAGGCCATAGGGTAATAATATTTTATTTGATTTACAACATTGTCTAAATAATTTGTGATATCGTGAATTTCCGAATGAAATCTTACTGATGATTACCACTGTACGAGACTTGTGTTATCATATTTCCTCTGTACTAATACTGAACTGATTCTGAAAAATTCTGTTACTGAAAGATGGCTATACCTACTATTCTTGAGTAACATATAGACTATGATTTGTTCACAAAGTGAACAAAGCTGTGGACAAAAATTAATTATGTACACAACTGTGATTATTCCATATCTTTCTAGATCTCATCCAACCAGAATTCACCCTTGGCCGAGCATTAAACTGCACATATGCTATGAAAAAAGAGATGATAAGGGACAACATCATCAAAAATATTAGCAAACTTCACTTTACCATAAGGCGAGACCTATCGTAAGCTATCATTATGAATTATTTCCATCTTACAAAGTAGCATAGGATGCCCTGAGACTCAGTGTAGCGACAATATATATAAAGCAGGTGGCAGTGGCTGGAAGTGAAAAGCCAACGGGCGTGCTTTGGAAGAGGCCTGTCTCCAGCTTTGGACTAAGATATGCTGATTATGATGATCAATAATCTTGAACTTTGCCATTATTATAATGGTGCCAATTCCTATAATTCGATAACCAAAACTCATAATTATACTGACTTACCTTTTTCTTTTTTTAATAATATTCTTGAGTTTGACCGCCACCAACCCTGATGTCCAGCGAAGACATATATATGACTATGACTGATATGACTAAACTTAACAGAACTAAATAAAAGTGGACTGAAACTGTTTGATTCAGATTATTATTATATAAGTTGGTCTGTTGTTTTCCTTATCTAATAGATGGAAATAAACACCTATATTTAGCATTAAAAGAACAAAAAACCAGATTCCAAAATGTAGGTCATGAAATCTTCCAAAATGTTCCAGGACATGAAGACGTTTTTAACGACACCCTGGCCTTCAAATCCATCAAGCCACTTAGGCTACAGGAGGAATATACAGACATACATACAAACACTAGGAAAAACTTTCCACTCCAGGGCGGTCGGATAAAAATACATCAATATAGAGCTCTTTAATTTACTTTAGAAAATCATACAGTAAAATCAATGCCAGTATAATTTTATCATCTGCAGAGAACCACTGTGCCCTGCAATCATAACAGACTCATCTTACAACGGCACATTTGTCAATGGACAAAAAATTGGTAGAGGAAACAGCAGAGTTTTGGACGATAATGATGTGATATCAGTCACACACCCCATTGTCAAGAGTAAGTTTTAGTTATTCTTATTCTTATTCGAGATGGGGGCGATAAGTCCTGCACTGACGTCCCGCTTGGGGTGTATTGTGCATTTCCCCCTACCAGAACCTACCCGAGCCAACCCAACTCCTTGAAATATCGGAGTGAGACTCTGGGGCGCTGGCACAGTTGCTCCAGTGGCGTAGATGGAATTGTGCGTAATGACGATGAAAAGCAGTCAAGCTGATGTGGTAGCGTGGATGATGAAGGTAGCGAAGCCTCATGCAACCCGGTAGCGATTCTAGTTTCCTCTGTGGCTTCACAATGCCACAGCACATGCTCTACAGTTTCTTTCTCCTTCATGCAGCCACGACACAGTGGACTGTCCGTGGCTCCCGTTTTAAGTTTTAGTTAATTACAATCATCATCATCATTGCAGACATAGGACGTCCACTGCTGGACATAGGCCTCCCCCATCGATTTCCAAAGAGACCGGTTGGAAGCGGCCTGCATTCAGCATTTTCCTGCGGTCTCTTTTAGGTCGTCTGTCTATCTTGTTAATTACAATACTATTGTTTATTTCTTTATTGTCAGTTGAGTTAATAGGCAGCGGTTATTATGAAAACTAGTTATTGCTAAATTGTTATTCCGCGCGCGCCAACTTACATCATGCGCGCAAGCGAAAGGCTATGATAGTGATAGCTGATGTTTCCTTATGTAATATCCTCCCCAATTTGAAGCATTTGTATGCATGGTATTATTTTGGTTCAGTTCAAATTGAGCAAAAACTTCTAAAAGTACATAAATAGGGAGGTAAATGTTTTGGTACCATTGTACTGAACTGATGATGTAGATAGATAGGTGCCGTCAGTACTGGATTTAGAGGCCTGAAATCCCTGAGGCAACAGGAGTGGAGTCCCTTTTTTAACCGACTTCCAAAAAGGAGGAGGAGGAGGAATTCAACTGTAATATTTTATTTTTTATGTTTGTTACCTCAGAACTTTTGACTGGGTGAACCGATATTGATGATTCTTTTTTTAATTGAATGCTGGTGCTTCCAGTTTGGTCCCATTTCACATGTTTTTTAATTATTTAATAGGTAATTTTTTTTTTGTCATTATCGTTTTTCAATAATTTATGGCAAGCAAATCGAATTCTTTCAACAATGCTTTTTTTTTTTATAAAAGGAAAATAGGTTCCCTTATCAGTACTTGCATTTTTTAACCATAATAATTATCACATATTATTCAGTTAGAAAATTTTACCTAGAAATGTCTGTTGTGGGGGTCCCGGTTGCCCTCCCCTAAATCTGGCCCTGGGCACATGATCTGTGCTTGTTCACTGTTGTTCGTTTTGATAACTGACGAACAAAACGGTTGTTATATATATTTTTTTATGTGATGTGAGTTTTGTTTCTGTTTATTACAATTTTATTTTTTTGATTTTTCAGTTTTTGTTTTTAAAGATTTGCTCAAAAATGAGCAGGATCAAGTACCCAAAGAGGTATCTCAAAAGTATTACATATCCAGGGTACTGGGACAAGGAGCCTGCGGACTTGTAAAACAGGTTTATCACAAAGTATGTCCATTTTGTAAATATGTTGTTTAAATTTATATGTCGCAGGTAAATTATCAATGCCGTGAAATTATAATTTCACTAGATCAGGTTAGGTTTTATAAAAAACATGAAAATAACTACCTTAAAATTATAATATGTATGATGACTAATATTTTTTTATTACCTCATAAAAAAGCTGATTATCAATAGAGCCTATCAATGTAAACAATTGAATTAGTTCAATAATAAATAAGTTATAAGTATTTTAATTTCACGCTAGACAGAGAGCGCACTATAGCGAGCTATGACGTCAAGCCTCAGGCGCGGCATACTAATAATACTAACACACGCTTTGTGAGAAAGTGATAGAGCATCCCCTCTTCATCCCCACCTAAAACTTTAAGCGCTCACTTCTCAGAAATTTTTTGGCCAATTCAATTTATTTTTTCAGAATGTGTAATGTATTTAGTTATATTCATCGCTAAGGCTTTCATTTGTAATAAATGTAATATTAGGACACATGCCTATTTCACGGCATTGACAATTTGCCTGTGACATAACATAATATACAAACTCGCAACTACTTCACACAACTTTTTCGTATGTATATTCCACGGTTTTATCTGTATTTCACCATTTCCCTTCATGTTTCTGGTTTATTTCTGAGATAAGCAGATAGAGACATATTTTGCCATGTGTGTAACATAGTGTGATATATATTTATATGTATATGTATGTATTTTCATTATTTTCAGTTCTACCAGACAGGTTACTTACTGGTTCTTACATAATTGAGAGATACAACAGTAGGATTTATAATTAAAAATATATGGGTTTTTTTTCTCAGACAAATTGCACCAAGCATGCCATGAAAATAATCAAGAAGAGCAGACTGACCAATGGCCAAATTAATCATTTGACTGATCCTGAAAAAATTATGAATGAAATTAACATTATGTTAGCTCTCAAGCATGTAAGTATCTCAAACAACATTAGAATTAGCACTTAAGGCTGCTCGTCCCGTCCATATTTCTCTCTCATTATCACATTGAAGGCATAAAATCATTCAGTGTGAATTTTCAAAAAGTGGCAAAATCATGAATATTTAAAATAAATAAATAATAAAATAATAGAGAGATAAATAGAGAGATAAATAGAGAAAAAAATATATCACATAAGAATACAATAGAACAGAGTTCTAGTAAACTATCAAAGTTATTGTGTAGAATGCAACAAAAACAACAACTTCACTATCCAATTTTGTATATATATAAGGCTGAGACAAGAGGAGAGATGCAGGAATCAACCAATCATATTTCGAATCAACATCTCGTCTCCGCTCCACTTCAATGGAAACAGTCATAGTGGAGATGAGAAGAACTGTATCAAATTGTTTGGGCAATTAGTACACAGTGAAGAGGAGGAGTATTAGCAGCATGGAGAGAGGTGGACTACAGCGGAGAGAGTGATCCAGGGTGAGCCTCTGCATCAGTATGCAAGCTGGGTTTAGCAGAGAATGATGTAAAAATGATTTAATTTGCCAACTGCCGGTCTATTCTGCAAGCTAAGTAAACGCGCAAGTGATTTATGAACGTGTATTTTTCTTATTGATTACTATGGAGAAATGTCAAAAGATCACCCTTGACTGTAGTCCTTTACCCTTATAATTCGATGTTTTGACATTTATCTGCAGAAATAGGCAAGAGAAAATCACATTCACTTAGCTTATCACTTCAATTGTGCGTTCACTTAGCTTGCAGAATAGACTGGCAGGACGTGTGCGCTCTCTGTCAGATACTGTTTCACTAACTAGATATAGAATGTTTCAATTTGGGTAATGCTTCTTTCCACTCCAGATTCTCTCCTCTCTGCGTCAATAGAAACACCTACCTCTATTCCCAGCACCACTATACTCATCTCTCACTCTGCCTCAATTATATCAAAAATAAGTTTGCATTGCCTACATTTCTACAAGGACATAATTACAGCAATGTTACTTTTCGTTCTAGCCATGTATTATCTCAACGGAAGAAGTATTCGACTCGCACAATGCTGTGTACATCATCCTAGAGCTGATGCAAGGAGGAGAACTGTTTGACCGAATCACACGACACGGCCACCTGTCCGAGTCGCTGACCAGATTCCTGTTCCGGCAGATGGTGCTGGCTGTCAAGTATCTGCACTCTCAAGGCATCACTCACAGAGACCTAAAGGTAAGATTTATATGTATTTTCACCAGTTATCGGTACAATTAAAAGCCTATACAAAACCAAATTTAATTACCACCCTGTATTTTCCACACATGTATTTTGACAGCCCTGTTAGCTCAGTTGGTAGTGTACCTATCTTCTGCGCTTGGGGGCGTGGGTTCGATTCCCATCTAGGACAAACATTTGTGTGATGAATATTTGTGTTTGTTCTATGTCTGGGTGTTAATATCTATTTAAGTATGTATTTAAAAATATATATGTACGTATATCAGTCTCTGGCAGCCATATTACAAGCTTTGCTTAGTTTGGGGTCAGATGACTATGTGTGCAATAATGTCCCAGATATTTACCTATTTTGTTTCTTTTATTTTGGACTCGGAAGTGGGTGACTTTTACCTCAAGAATTTTTTCATCATCATCATTTCAGCCATAGGACGTCCACTACTGGATCGTTCTCTGAAAGGGCGGGTTGAAAAATTTTTAGAGAAAGGGCAAGCAGTTTTTAGTTTTCAAAAATCTGTTCACTAAAAAAGTCAACAAAAATTTATCTACGCCAAGGATCCTATTATTTTATTTATTAAACGAAATGGGATTCGATCTGTAACAAGGTCATGTGATACATTTTTTACAGACTTCAAAAAAGGAGGTTCTCAAAAAAGAAATTGTTTGTTACATCAGAACTCCGTCATTTATAAACCGATTTGGAAAATTCTTATTAATTCTTTTTATTAGAAAGGATATATATTCAGATTGGTTCCATAGAAATTTCATCAAAATCAGTTCAGTAGTTTAGTTTTTAAATCAAAATAATTGGAATAAATAGGTCATCCAAGTAAATGAAATCATTTTTAATTTCATAATTATATGAATTTCTTAGTGATATACATACTGTATTGTATTAAGGGGGAGTGCAGGGTAAGCCATGAAACACAACGAATAAAACATAGCATAGAAATATGGCATAGGGAATACTTTTTACTACTTTCTTCATATGCGTTAACTAAATTTTCAGCCTGAGAACGTGCTATTAGAGAGTGCAGACGAAGAGTCCCTAATCAAAATCAGTGACTTCGGCCTGAGCAAGTTTGTCGGCGAAGACAGCTTCATGAAGACAGTGTGCGGCACCCCCTTGTACTTGGCACCAGAAGTTATCCTGTCTAACGGTGTCAAATGTTACGGCCCTGAGGTAGACGTATGGAGCCTGGGAGTAATACTGTTTGTATGGTAAATATAAATTATGATTTGATATTTCGAATGTAGTTAGAGAAAGTTTTTGTGAGATACTTCCTAGCAGTGCTTCGCTACAGAAACCGTTTTATTATACAGGGTTACGCATATAGACTGCACTAAGCCGAAAGGTCATTGTATTCATCATTATGAACAACTTTACTATGGGACCAACTCTGAAATCGCGAAAAAAAACAGTTGTCCATACGCTTTTAGCGATAAGACCGCTATTTTACCTAATTCAAACTTATTCTTCTTGTAATTTTCATTTTAATGCGTCAATAAAGTGGTATTGTTTTGTTTAGATGTATATTGTAAACTCTATATACCGACACTCGATTTAATGACAAACTCCCTTAAATGTCAAAATTACTTGACTTTGGGTGGTTTACCTTGTTGTCCATACAATGATACACTCTGTGTAGCATCACACACTCTAAATAAAGACAAAAATACGTCATTATTAAGCAACTAGCTGCGCCCCGCGGTTTCACCCGCGTGGTGATGAAAATCGGTGATGATGATGATGAAAAGTAGCCTATGTTTTAATCCAGGACATAAGCTATCTCTATTCTAAATTTCATCCAAATCCGTCCAGCCGTTTTAACGTGAAGGAGTAACAAACATACACACTCGCACACACACTTACACACACACTCACACACACACTCACAAACTTTCGCATTTATAATATTAGTGTGATAAACAGTACCTTCTAACACTTTGTATTCAAAATAAAACACAATACTGGAGCAGCAAATAATTTCAGACAAAGATAACAGACTATACGCTCTATGCTCTGTCACGGTTGCCTGGAAGAGATCGCTTTTAGCGATAAGGCCGCCTGTTAAAAGCCTAGATAATTACTTTAGTTTATAATGTTATCCTTGTTTTTGTGGTTTTTAATAAAGAGTTATTGTATTGTATGCTTTGCTATATGTATCAAAGTTAATGTTTCATCATCATCATCAGCCATAAGACGTCCACTGCTGAACATAGGCCTCCCCCTTTAACCTCCACACAAGTTAATGTTTGTTGTTTGTAAATTTTATACGTTACTAGTAAATACATGTTATAATAGTAAAATACTATTGATTTTTCTTCTCTCCATTTAATGACAACTCTCAATAATACCATAAAACGCGCAGTCCCTTAAGTGTCAGTATATAGAGTTTATACTGTATTTTCGTTTCTAACAGTATCCCTTTATTCCAGCCTCGTGGGCTACCTGCCGTTCTCAGCCGAGTACAAGGACATGTCACTCACAGAGCAGATCATCAAGGGCCGCTACAGGTTCTCTCAAGAACAGTGGAAGGGCATCAGTTCCCCGGCCAAACAGCTCATGATGAGAATGCTCACCGTGCCAGTGCATAAGAGGATCACCCTCAACCAAATATTGAATCATCCTTGGATGCAGGTTTGTACTCATATTGCTAATATATGTGCTTGTAGAAGTCGTGAAGAGAAGTGTCATAGTTAATATTCCTTAAACCCATACGAAGCGCTTTGATTCCACTTTTATTGTGCAAACCTTCGAAGTGCGAACCGATAGACTGGAATGCATTGCCTGAATGAGTGTTACCAGACAGTTATCTGGGTGTTGTGAGTGAATCAGTTTTATCTAGGTATGCGTGCTCCATCATATACCGTATCATCGCTAAACATCAGGAGAGACGGCGGTCAAATGACTGACTATTCAATTAAAAAATACAAAAAACGCTGGTGTGATGACTTTGACACATCTCAGGCAGACTGATCAAATATGGTGGGTGATTTTGGAAATAAATAGGGGAGACCCTGGCCCAGGAGGAGGATAGTGTATGTAGAAAAAAACATGTCCATGAATTTTTTTTTTGTCAGCCCTCCCCTAAAAGGCAAAGGCTACCCCTTACGTAAACATTTCCTCCGGATTTACCTCCAATGTAGAATATTAAGTTGCTTGCCCGCACATACCCTAACCACATAGAAAGAAGGTAGATAAATAAACGCTTTATTGTTCATACGACAAATTACAAACATAGGACAGAATGTCGACATGGAATGGAATATCAATGGAAGGTAACAATTCCACTCGGTTCGCGCAGTAACGTTTCGCTCCTACATCAGAATACCACATTATAATGTTAGGTGAACGGATGCGAGCAAAGGAGCAAGTTTCTCAGTTGTCTACATCGGCAGTATATCATGTAAATTAGGCTATGTAGAGACCTTAAGCCCAATGACAACTATAAAATTGAGATAGTGTTGCCGGTTGTGGCGTTCAAGCGCCCGTGGAAAAATCAATTCTTCCCGATTTACTGTAGATTCATATTGTATTACGCCACTGATTTCTATTACAGCATAAAGACACCATCATCAAGGTAGAACAGCTCCTAACTCGCAAAATTCAGATGGTCGGCACCCAACAGACTCTGTCATTAACTTGCACAGAAGACGAGAACAACAGCAACACTGACAATATTACAGTAATAAGGCTCGTAGCGACCGGTAAGCGAGCCCTCAGCAACTCTAGTTTCAACTCGTCCTGCAGTGAACCTGTCGCCAAGAAGTTCAGAAATGGTCTTTGTGACAAAGAGGACACCAACTCGACAAATAGCTACTGCTCGGAGGATTAAATAATAGATGATAGATTCTTCGAAAAAGTATACATAGAAGTCACAACGCGTAGAAAGTGATATTCAATAAACGTCCGCAGTTACATATATAACCAGCTGTATACAATTTATATTGAAACAAAACTTTTTTACCAAAACGAACCGTATATGTATACATTTACGGCTCAGTTCTCTAATGCCTGTTCGATTTGCACATCGTCAAAAACCGTCGTTAAGCAAGTCGTGACGGCGATTATGTCTGAATCGCAAGTGGGAACTTTTCTTCCGAGAGAAAAAGTCAATTTTCTCTTTCTCTTCCGTTGGTCAGAGGGTGGTTCGTCATCCAAGTTGACGTGTCTGTTACGACTCTTACGGTGTGTAACATTTTTTGCACACGGTCATCTGACAACTATCGCGTGACTGTGGATCCATTCTGGCTGCGTATTGAGTCCAGCCAGATTGAGTATTGCCGCGATTACCGCGTCATTGTGGCAACTTTGTATTTTTTTGATCGAAGGATAGATTGCGAATCCCATTTCTGAATTCCGATTACCTCACCAAATGACTAAACTGCTTTAGCCGAGCAGACAAGTATTACAGTATAAGAATAAGCTTTATAGATCCGCCTTGTCGTTAATGGATAAGATGATATTATTTCATTGTTTTTGTATGGGACTGGGTGCTTGCTTGACAAGCACATGTGTTCAGCGGTGTCAATTTTAAAGGTAAATAGCTTAACTATAATCTTACTTAAAGAGTTTCCGAATCTATTTTTCTTTAAAGAACTATCTATAAAGAACTTTCTAAAAAGAGATGCTGTCCTTGTGTGATAGTGAAAAGGCAGCTATATTTTCGCTTAGTCAGTAAAACCTTCGAAATTGACGTCAATGTTTGGTTTAATTACATTAATGTCTAAATAACATTTATACCTCGAATATTACATTGTGATGTGATTTTATGTTCTTAGATTATCAATGTGTTCAAAAACGACTGTACTAGTGCTATAAGTAGGTGATAATGATAAATGGGTACCAGTTTCTGTGCACGGTCTAATTTAAATTTAATGTTTGATATGATGAGAATCGTCATAATTTTAATTAATGTTATTGTTTAAATTTTTAGTATGGCTAGATTTGACGTAGGATAAGCGTTCTCAAATGTTGAGTACAGTAGTAATACTGAAAAAAAAGTGCCATTATTGTATACTAGTTTGTGATATACCTATGACTTGTTTTGTTCTTGTGTGAGACTATTTGTTTTAGCATTATAAGACAAATGAACAAGTAATTATGTCACAATCTGTGATTTAAGTACATACCTCATAGCTAGGGGTGTTTTATTGTTGATTTTGAATTGTTTATTTGATAATTGTTGATATTGAATATTAACAGTCTTGTGTGTGTCACCTTGGCCAATTGAAAATTAGGTAGTCATGTGATACCGGCACACATCTTGAGTAAAAAGCGGCGTGGTAAGCATCGAGATACAATACCTATAGAGTTACAACATCTAATTGAAAACAGTCAAAAAAACGTCCGAGCGTCGTTGTACATCAATTATATAGTTCAGAATGCCACATTTACTCCAATTTAGACGGTATATCGCTTGCATAGTGTTCAACGTCGCTTGTCCGCTATGGCATCGTAGTACTGGCATCGCGTAGCGTTGTAGTCTGATCGCAGTTGCCTAACAACTAACCAAGAAGTCAAATTTTTGTTTGGACATTTTTTTGGCACGATTATGACTAGGTATTGCATCTCGATGGTAATAGGGGAAAAATAGCTTACTGCACCTTCAGTACGGTAGAAATCGCTCGATATCCATTCGACCCGCTTCGATCTAAAAATCAATTATTGCACATCTTTCAATGTTTGCCGGTACTTGTTTTTTGTGATTTGATCCCACCGTTAGGATTTGGTAAGGTATTGGCTGAGGTTTTATCTTTAATTTTGAATAAATATTTTTTTTATATGATTACCATGTTTTATTCTCAATAAAACTGCCATTATCAAAAATAAATTATTTTTTATTTCAATTCCATCCTCTGTACACAATATGTACAAAACAAATAATTAGCAATTATTTTAGACAATTATTAAATTAATTCAGTCTTGTTGTATATTCTGTACAGTTTAACTTGCTTTCATGATGTGTATTTTTAAATAGATCAACATACGAAGATAGGAACTATAGAAAACTACCATATTACATTACAATAAAGTTGGCTATCACCAAGATCTCTTAGTTCTAAAGATCTTTGGTTATCACCGTTACGATATCAAACTTCGTATTTAAACACTTGTTGTACTCTCCCTAGATCTACGCAAAACAGTTAAACTGTACAAATATCTTTAAACAGATATATAGCAAATTAAGTAGAGTTAGACAATTACAATGCGATTGCAAATTCAAACATTAATAAATTAAAATACAAACTGAATATTAAATATTTTGAGGTATTATAACAAAATATACATCGGCTACAGCTGGCTTAATTAACTTCTTTTAAATGCTATGTACTTATATAATCAGATGTACTATTTGAATATAACATTGGACTGACGAAATTATCTCTTCTATAGGCACGATTTCTTAACATGTTAACATTTGCAGAACTCTGCCTTATCAAATATGTACTTACATAAAATTTTCACACATTTCAACCGCACACTTCAACACAACGCTGCACTAGTCAGTCTTCTACAATGAATCACTATCCGTTCTTCATAGCATTTCTTCAGTACAATAAGTTAACTAGACACACATTCTGAACATTCTTGAGTCTTCAGATGTGTGATTACTAATTTAACAGCATTGTACTAACGTTAGATGTGACATCACATTCACAGTTCCAGATCTCTCCGACCGAGGTAATACCAAAACTATTAAGTCCTCCCAAATTATTCACCACTGGCGATCTCTTCTTGAGCTGAACTGTGCGATGGCTCTGTGCTTTGCGCTTCGGCTTCTGTGAAAAACGAAATTCAATTTAAACGATATTATTGTGAGAGTGGACATTTTGCTTTACGTAGTGATTAGGCGTATATGCTTCGATCAAATATACAGGATATCGGACGCTGTACATGCATTGCGAAAATAGTGGCATTCGGACAGTTGCGATTGGTTAAAATTATTAGGCAAAAGGTTACGCGTATAGACTACTAAGCCGAAAGGAGGTCATTGTACTCAACTCATTATGAACAACTTTTACTATGGGAGCAACCTTGAAATCGATCGATAAGTCATTATTAAACAGGGTTACGCTCATAAGCTAAACTACGCCGAAAGGAGGTCATTATTAAACAGGGTTGCGCACGTAGGCTACACTGCACCGAAAGGAGGTCATTATTAAAGAGGGTTACGCGTATAGACTACTAAGCCGAAAGGAGGTCATTTACTCATCTCATCATTATAAACAACTTTTACTTAGTATCTGGTTGGATTAGAAGCAGAAGCTCTGTCCTTTTCCCGCAGAGTGTCAGTATGGAGCTTGTATAACAATACTTATCAGTGACGTCATTTGAAAGTATAGTACGCTCTTTGTTTAGCAAGACGTTAAAGTGCTTATATCTTCCTTAATTTTGAATACATTTTAATTATCCTTTCGGAGTTTGGCTCTATTTATGGTCAGCTTTTTAATAAGAAAATAAAATTAATCCGGCAGCCTATTGTCAATACATACTAGCTACCATTTGTTTAATACACGTGATGTTAACGCATCGCTAGATAATGAATAACTGAATGCAAACTGCTGCAGCGGCGCGTTTTGGCGGAGTTAGACCGCGGTTGGAGCAGTGTCCCCCTGTTTATTTGATCGATGGTATGCATGAAAGACAGTTTGATTCCCCCAGATTGATGACAGCCAAACACCCGTGCACAGTAAACTTTTACGAAGAACTCACCTAAACACTAACTAGGAGACTAAATAACTTTTGAAGTAACTGAAACAATGTGAAGTGTTGCATGGAAATAAAAACATTCACTGTACAACAATGGCACGACAGAAGGAAATAATGTCAAAAAGTATAAAAGAGAAGTGGATATCCTTCGTCAAAAAGAATGTAGACCCAAGAATATAATATTTTGATTTAAAGTTTTAGGGCCGATTTTACAATCCGCAGTTAAACGGTCAAATAGTTAACAAATCAATAAATTTATCTGTCCAATAATTTTACAGGGTTTAAATTTACTCCGCAGATAACCTCTAACTGACTATTAAAAATTCGAAATTATACTATCAATGGAATAAATCCTATCTGATTCTTTAACTGAGGATCGAACAATCGGCGTTTAGACGCTTACATACTCGTAGTTAAGTTTAGGCTATTCTTAACCCACGACGCAAAAAAAGGGTGTTATAAGTTTAATGTGTGTATTTGTGTCTGTCTGTAGCATCGTCGTTCCTAAACAGCTAAATCGTTTTGTTAAGTTTTTTTAATTTGATTTGATCGATTGTCAACTATCATTTAAGAAAGATTGTTGAGCCGTTTGAAGAATATCAGCACTTTTATCGAGGGTTTCTAAAATAAAAACACATCAGTCGTAGGACTGCAAGTCAGAAGTGAAAACTTAAGTAGTAATTCACCTATTCTACAAGAGATGGCGCTGTTTTTAAATACACGACAGCGTAACGTTGACGCGAGTTCCATGATTTTTCACCCAAAAAGTGCTCAACACGCCTAAAGAAGTTTTCATTTCAAAAATAATTTAACTTGTATTGGCACTAAAACTGAATTACGTACTCCTATCACCACAATATCGCTCTGAACCAAACAGCTATTGCTGATTGTAATTTTCGTTTCAACTGCGGCGTTCCATAAGAAGTTATCTGTGGATTATGTAGCTAAACAAAATGGGCGTAGAATGGTTTGAAAATTAGAAATAAGTCGTTACCGGCAATAGCTCTGTCAACTTTCAGCTTATCCCTGATGATGTAAAGGGCTGTGAGCAGGAAGAACACGCCTCCAATGACTTCCACAAAGCACGTGATGAACAACGCGAACTGGAGTGATCTGAACGTGACGAGGTCACTGGGCGCTTCCAGCGGTGACATGCTGCTTTTCAACGTTTCTGATATCTGCAAACAAAAATGTCATTCGATTTAAGAAATCCACATGACGTAAGGCCTTTTTCTAAATTTGACAGCCCCGTTAGCTTAGTTGGTAGTGAACACGCGCTTGGGGGCGTGGGTTCGATTCCTACCTAGGACAAACATTTGTGTTCTACGTCTGGGTGTTAATATGTATTTAAAAATATATATGTATGTATATCAGTCTCTGGCAGCCATATTACAAGCTTTAAGTATGTATAAAATCATGAGCCTTACGGCTACTTGTTTTAAGCGATTCAGTTTAGATGATGAGAAAATTTGCGCGACCGCACAACCGTATTTCGGCGCGTTTAGGTTGTCGTTCGGGTGATTTTCCGAAGTTTGACCCCTGCGCTGAGAGTTAGCCGGAAAGCCTTATCGGTGTAGGTTGATCATACATACCACTCCAACTAAGTACGGGCTACCGGCATCTCCAAACATGTGCGATATTAATATCTGGAAAGCTTCCGCTGTCGACCGTCGCGGTGGCACCACGACGTACTGAAACATAATATACTTGATTAAAAATCAACCATGACATGACTAAGTCTAATAAGTTTGTTCAAATTATCTTGTCCTACAGGTGAGGCGCTGCAAACACATACAGCTTGGCAATAAAGAGTAGAAACTAATGTGGGCGCCACTATCGCATATAGTTCAAAATACTAGCAAACCCGTAGTACATACAAACTTGTTCAATATTACGACTGAAGGACATTGTATCCATAGTCATGAAAAAAATTCCGAGAAAGATGATTAGGTATATGAAATTCATCCACTACGTGTTTTCCACAGTCACAAAAAAGTTTTCGTTTCAAGGATTTTTTGCCAAGCTGTACTTTAAGTGACACTTAAAAAATGAAAATCAGTCTATGGAGATAAATATAAGTTGAACAGACTATTACGATAGTTACAAACACTAGGTCTAGTTGCACTAGAAAAGTTTAAAATGAACTAAGACGCCATGGAACATGCTTAGGAATTTAATAAGGACTTGTACTGTTGTAAAAACATCGGTACTTGTAATACAATGTATACATAAAACATTCTTATCAACCACCACCAGTTACAAAAATTAGCAAATTCATGTTAGACGTTATAAATTTTACGTAGCGCCATCTATGTATTTCTTTATGTACTAATATGATAGAGCATTTTAAATTTGCAAAACTGCATTGTGATATCAACGTATTTCAATAGATGGCGCTTTTCGCAAACAATTGAAACCAGTCCACTCGGTCCGAACATTATTTTTGCATTCCAATGAGACAACACAACTCCCGTATTTAATACTAATCAGAACCAGGCAATGGTGAACCATATGCGCTAATGAGTGACTGATAACAATTTGCAAGCAACGATACAAAGCCATCAACAAATAAATACATCTAAATGACAATCATGCAATATCACATGCACCGAAAACCTCGATCGACCACCTCAACAGAACTACACTACGCAACAAAACAATAAAATACTTCGTAGGATCGCAACAAAATGCGGTTGCCTTAGCCAGTTGGCCAAGGCAAAGGCATAAGAGAAGCGATCGCAAAGGCGGTCTCTTACCAGCGACATATCGGCCACTATTGCCCAGTTGAGATTCAATGCTAGTTCGCCAATGAACATGAGGACGAAGGGGGCGTAGAAATAGCTTTCAGCGAGGAGTATGCCGGCCGCCATGGCGGGCGCCGACACGAGCAGCCCGACGCCGCAGATGACGGGGTGCGCTCGAGGGAAGCGCTTCACAAACGCCGCACCGATCCACGCGCCCGCCGGCACGCCGACCAGCCCAGACAACATCGTGATCGCGCCGAATATTAGCGACACCCTTCGTGCAATATAAACATGCATTTAATGCCAATTGTATACATATGGGATGGGTCCGGCCACGACATAAATTCAAACTGGATATAACATTTGTTTAAGCTTTCATCATTTTAAAATCTAAAAGTTTATTTGAAAGACATTTTAGATACAGGTACAGGCCGGGTCTATATAAACATAACGGGCCTTACTTAATAATGTTACTCAAGTTGATCTGTGCTTAAAGTTGCTCTGTCTCGTTTTCGCATGTGACGTTTGCCGTCAGTGAAATGTTGAGAGAACAATTTTTAGGTTTAGATCAACTTAAGTAACGTTTTTAAGTAAGGCCCAACATATTTAGCTAACATCGGGCTTATTATGGATGTCCGTTCGTGCTTCGGATTGTGATCACGTATAGTGTGCCATCCCATTCCATTTACTTACTCGCACCACGCGCGTTACGCGTGAGCAAGATGACACGCAATCGAGATCACAATCCGAATTACGAACGGATATCCGTAATAAACCCAATGTTAGCTAAACATGTCTCGTAAGTTTTTTTGTTAGATTTTTTGCCGTATAACAGTTTATGCTTTAAATAAATTTAAATACGAGTCTAAATTAATGTCGTAGTTCAAATACAGTTTGGGGTGTGTTTTTTTTGGAATATTTCAAGTTTTTTATCTTAGTTAGATATATATTTTCAGATAAAGTATGCAAAGTTTCGCGATGGCAGCAGCGGTAGACAATAAAAACGAAGAAATGAAGTAGTATTTTATTGTCTATGATTTAAATTTTGAGTCGTAATTAGTGATTTTATAAAGTGGCAACCCTGCAACTTATACTACCGCTATGCCACCGCCATTTGTATTTTATAATCCATGAATATGGTTATTATAATTTTCATGCTTATTTTTATGCTGTAATAAATATTTTTGATGACAATATAAATATTTTTAAGCATTTATTTGAAAGCGTCATTCGTTTGATGTCATAGCATGATGGATGAGAGTTAGGCACATATGAGAGAGAGAGATGTGGTCTCATTGGAGTAATTTTTTTTTAACTTCTTTTACTATAACGTTCAGACTGGTGGACGGTTTCTGCTTTATAACTTGCATCTATGCAAGGGCTTCAGTATACATCCGTCACTTTCGATTCACTAATTTGAATTATTTGCATTTTATGACTAGAAATTGAAGGGTAAGTGACGGATATTTACAGCGGCTAATGTATGCAGTTCAATAAATCACGAAGATAATTAATATCAATGCTAATTAAAGGTTTTAGATAACGAAGCTAAACTGAAAGTACTGCTGTACTTGCCTTGACTACAATGAAATAATACAGCAATATTTTTAGATAGTTTAAAGTCATTTAAAACCTTTAAATATAATTTGATAGATGGCGCCAGGTCTCGCATAGCTTGTACCTTTTCTTATAAGTATTCTCTTTATATCTCGAAAATGCCATAGAATAAAATTTATGTCAAATGTCATAATGACTAAATTCTTATAACAACTGTTAGTACCAGCTATGATAGAGCCACTGATAGTTCCCATTGAAAAAGGCATTGCATGTCATCCGAGATTTAATTTCTGGTATGTAAAGCGTTTACACGAACTGCATACCAACCACAGGCCGTAAAGTCAGAAAACGCTCACCAATATCATGTCGGCGACAATCGACCAGGTCAGGTTGAGGGTGACCATGCCGAGGAAGATGAGCATATAGGAGAGGCTGACGTAAGACTCGACCGCCACTAGCGCGAAGTAAACTAGTGGCGCCGAGGTAAGGAGGGCGAAGCCGCAGATGAGCGGGTCGCAGTCGGCGAAGCGAAGACGCAGCCGCGTGGCCATCAGGGAGCCCAGAGGCACTCCGATAGCCCCCGCGAACATACCCACCAGCCCGAACTTGTATGATACACTGTTAGGTACGTTTGGTGTTAAATTTTGAATGAGTAAAACATTTTATGTTTATTTATAGTCGTAACAGACGTGCCAGCTTGGCTGACGTCAACCACCTCAACCAACGAGAGAAAAAGAGAGGGAAATAATGTTCTCACTCTTTCTCTCCCGTTGGTCAGACGGCGGTTCGTGGTTCGTAGTGCGATGCGTCTGCTACGGCTATTCTTAGCTAACACAGATAATGTTAAAAAAGTTTGTTTTGTAATATCTGAAGTTTTTATCTTCTTCTTATATATAAAAGGCGATATGTGTATGTTCCCTATAGACTCCGAAACGGCTGAACCGATTTTGACGGGACTTTCACTGGCAGATAGCTGATGTTATTAGGAGTAATTTAGCAGCCAGATTCACGCGCGGAGCGCAGCTAGTGCTAAATAAATTATGAATAGAATTAAAACAAAAATTACCTATCTCCATTAATGTACTTTTATATTTTTCTATGCCTATATCGTGGTATTTCTTTAAATGCTCAGTTTTCGTTTTATTTTGAAATCTGACTTGGTTTCTACACATTTTAGTTATACATATTATACGACAAATATTCACGTAAGATAAAGCCGATTATTCCAACTATAGTATTAACCGCATTCAGTGGTAAAAAGTATTAATGTTATGAATGTGTAAATTGTTTTCTAATGTTTATAGTTCATTTTTAGTTATTTTATTTTTAACTGACTTCCAAAGTGGAGGAGGTAGAACTTTTGACTGGGTGAACTGATTTTGATGATTCTTTTTTTATTTGAAAGCTGGTGCTTCCCGCAGTCCCATTTAAATTTGGTCCAGATCTGACATTTTTATGAAGTCGGTTTATAATATTGATAATTATATTGTATTGCCTACTTATGGGGGTGAATAGTTGAACTTTTGTTTAGTCGATTTATGATGGCGTCAGTATTGTATTATACAGTTTGTTGAATAAAGCGGTATTATTATATTTGCCTTGAACTGAATCAACTATTCGTGAGTCATCCACAGAAGTTTCAAAATTACGTAATCAGCGTGAATCATTATCAGCCTATCGTGTTCCCATTGCTGGGACACGTGCCTTCTCTCAGAGAGAGATGGCGCGGGCCCTAATCCACCATGCTGGCCCAGTGTGTGTACGCACATGCTACCGCCTGGCCACCAAAGTAGTAAATTAAATAATATCGATTTTATTGTTTTCGTTAATCGGTTCTTTAAATTATGCTAAATCAGGTAACCTCGGTACCTACATATAGTTCAATTTTAAACGCCCACCCAATCATGTCTTCTAACATTTGACTGTGCAGGTGTGCAATGTTTAACCGAGTTCCCTTCCTTATATATAGAACGGTAATAGGTATTAAGAACGCTCAAATAGAAATAGACATGGAATAAGGGTATCACAAAGTAGGTATTATTAAAATATATCTATGTATGTATGCTCACCTCTGCTGGGAGGTGTTGACATCGGGCTGCATCTTGAGTCCTTGGTAAATGAACAGTGGACCCCACCAGGCCAGCGCACCCGTTACGAACGCCACACAAGTAAAGGCCAAGGTCGAGAGCATGAACGATGGGCTGAAATGTGAAAATATGTGAAATGTTTAAACATTCTAGTAATAAATATAGCCTATTACTCTGGGATAATGTAGCATTCTAAGGGCCAAAGAATTTTTTAAATCGGTCCAGTAGTTTTTGTGTTAATTCGTTACAAACATACAAATCTTTACTCTTTATAATATTATATTATAGTGTAGATGTAGATAGAGATACATTAGATATTGTAACTTTTAAACTTTCGCAATTTTAACTCAATCATGTTTTAATTGTGTCAATGGGCAGGCCACATCGCTCGAAGAACCGATAACCGATGGGGTAGAAAGGTTCTTGAGTGGAGACCGCGAACCGGAAGACGCAGCGTAGGTAGTTCTCCCACTAGATGGACCGACGACATCGTGAGTCGCGGGCATCCAGTGGATGCAGATGGCAGGTTGTCGTTCAGTGTGGAGGTTAAAGGGGGAGGCCTATGTTCAGCAGTGGACGTCTTATGGCTGATGATGATGTTTTAATTGCTTATCGGGACTTACTTACCAAACCTAATTTAATGCGTAAGTCCCGATAGGCAATTTATAGATAAACAAGGAATGAATAAATAGCCTTTAGATGTTAGGTTTGATAAATTTGGAATATAATAGTGATTATTACGTTAACTAACCTCATGATTGTTAACAGAACGACATAAATTCAACACGTCGGTCGTGTAAATAGTTTCAGTAAATAACTGCTTGTATTACTTACGTTATTTAGTTTAAGGCCATACTTGTGTGATAAAATGATAAAATATTTCATGATAAAAAACATAAACAACGGAGATCAGGGACATAACCTTTTTGAGTAGTCATTTTAATCTTACATTGAACTTTCTTTTGCACGAGAAATAAGTAAGAGGTTTTGGTAGACCTGCAAAACAATACTTATTTAATTCTGATTTGTATTCGTAGTTTCTAAACTGATATTGAAATTCCAATGTCCGAATCTCTTTACTAAAGCGTGATAGAAGAACTTTTTCTTTGAGTAAGTCATCAAACTGTCTAAGCAAATGTGTAAGAAAGACCGACATAACAATTAACACCAAACAATAGTTCTAACAGAGTTTTTCACACATTTTGCGAAACAATAAGTGAATGACGTCATATAACGGGCCATTTACATGTCTGGAGATTTGTCAGACACGAGATTGGAATCGCCTGTCCTTGGCCGGTTCTGCCGGTCTTTTCTTCCGCGAATCTGCAAGGCGTGGAGTGTCCGTTTAAGGGTTCCTTGTTTAATGTAATAGTAGACAAACAAGCGACGGGCCACCTGATGGCAAGTGGTTACCGGCGATATGGACATATGGACACCTAAAATACCCAGAGCATGAGCGGTGCGTTGCTTACTATGCGTACAACCTGCCAGAATAAATAAATATCTGGGACATTATTGCACACATGGTCATCTGATCCCAAACTAAGCAAAGCTTGTAATATGGCTGCCAGAGACTGATATACATACATATATATTTTTAAATACATACTTCAATAGATATTAACATCCAGACAAACACAAATGTTCATCACACAAATGTTTGTCCGAGATGGGAATCGAACCCACGCCCCCAAGCCCAGAAGGCAGGTTCAATACCAACTAAGCTAACGCGGCTGTCCGAGAATGCCGTACTTATTTTTAAAAAACTCTGTTAGGGACTTCTGTAAGGACATAATTCAATCTACGGTGCAAAAGACAACGATCTCTTAATTAATGTAATTAAAGAAAATAAAGGAGGGCTAAAAATAAAAAATGTCAATGAAACATCGTATTTTATGATGAAATATTGAGGTACTGGTTATTCTTATTTAAATACGACTATGGCTGAAAATATATTTTTTAAGTTTGTTATGGTAATGTGGTTTGGTAATAAAAGGATTTTTTATTCATAAAGCAGCCAAATATATTTGTATTTGGAACAACTACAAACTACTTTTTGTAGTGGTAGGGCTCTTTTGCAGGGTTCCGCCTGAAGTACCACACCTTTGCCAGTTATTAAACCGCCAAGCAGTAGTGTGCAGACACTACTGTGTTACGGATTGAAGGGCAATGTTTTCAGTGAAATTACAGGGCACACAGAGATTTGACATCTTATTTCTCGGGGTGACGAGCGCAGTGCATTGCCATCCAGGGTTTTGAACTGTTGAAGTTCAAAATTCTGAGTGGCGTTGAACTGTTATGGGCAAGCGTGAAGAGCCACCAGGCGAGCAACTACGCTCGTCTCGTCACCCAATATAAAAATTAAAAAAAAACTACTAACCAGTAGTAGTTTTTTGTTAGTCCTTTATCTTACCCAATTGCAAGCGTGATACAAGTATTTATGGGAAAACTCATATGATATGCTATATTGTCATCAATATAACCGTTTAAACAATCTTATCTGATACATACATTTTATATGTGACGCATTTTACGCATTGTTTGTTTAAACACATGTGTTGCTTTTATATACGTCACTACATCACGCGACTTTTTAACATGCTTTTATTAGCTTGGCATGTATGTATGTACTTACTTCAAAAGGTCGAATTAAATTGAAATTTTACACACATTACAAATTTTATCTTAGCTGTTTTGTAGTAGTTTGCTAATTAGGTATTAATTTGTTCTGTTTTTGTTTTTTAATATTACGAAGATGGAATGTTATTTAAGTTACAGCTGTTTCGATTCAGTGCCGAGAAATTTTATCATTAATAAAATACTTTTCCGACGTCTTATCAAAAACCGATGACAATGCAATAATTCAAATAGTTTGTCCATTATCCTTACCATGATCTTCAGTATTAGCGATTTTAAAGCGTATTATTTACTGCGAGAATTATTTAATTCAACATTTAATTTCTCATGTTTAGTGGTAGAAACGTCAGGAATTCAAATGATGTAAACTACACGCCCGGGTATGTCCTAAAACTGCGACCAGAACCACCGGAGGATGGGCAGCAGCGTCCTAATAGTACACGGTGAACGTACTGCGATCCCCAAGCCGCCTGCCAAGCGTGGGGATTATGACAACACCCCTCTCTACGAGGGAGGCCTTGTCCAACAGTGGACGTTAATTGGCTGATGATGTGTGTGAAACTACACGCGATAAAAACCGTTTAATTTTAATACGCAGCATTTGCTTCAATGATATGGTACATTTTGTAAACCTGTTTAATTCTAATTCAATTAACACACAATACTAAAAGCTACTAGTTTCGTAATATACTACAATGAATGTTAGTAATTATGGATTCAATACTTGTCAGTACGAGTTTAATGTAACCAACCTGGTTTTGTGCCCCAACTGGCATTAATTTGAGTTAAGAGCCCATGTTTCGTGCATCCTCCAATCTCTCGTGCATTTTGATATAATATCATTGTATGTACCTTTGTATGAATGTACTAAAAACCTTAGGTGTGCGAAAAAAAATAGTACTATTATTATACTGATTCAAACAAGTTTCCTAGCAAAAAAAAACTGAATAAATAAAAAAATATGGTATTGGTTTTTATATATAGATAGATAGATAGAAACTCTTTATTGTGTACACCAGAAATAAAAATTATAGTACCTAATCAAAGTACATACTTGTTTTAAACAAAATGTAAAAATTAGATAGCATTTTTTTAATGTTATTGCATTTATGAAAACATTAATTCAAAACTGAATAAATATTATTTTTTTATTATTGAATTATTCATATAGCTTGCGCTTGTCGCACTTTGCCTGATGTTATTCGATGATGCGGTCTACGATGAACGAGGAACCGATTCACTCGCGACCTGAAGACAACCTTCTAGATTATAACTATTGGGGTATACGTACATCCAGGTAGCACATTCGAGTCTAAAAGTTCGCACAATAAAAGTAGAATCTAAGCGCTTCGTACGTTTAAAAAAATTTACAAGAATTTTTATGAAGAAAAACTCATTTGACAAACAAAATGCACACATGCTACAGGTCGGCCACCATCGCTATATCTTCAAAAATGAAAAGACAAAGAGAACGCACGCAGCATGGGCTCTTAAATATGTACTTACAACTTATGTACGTATAGCATGTTTAACTGTATGATCGCATGTTGAATGCACTTTCCATGCGGTCGGGTTAAATCAAACGATAATTTAAGTAAAATGCCCTTGTATTTTTAATATTTTTAGGTTAACGTAAAAACGTGTAGATTCTAAGATATGACCTAGAAGTGATACTGCAGACAAGGTTATTACGGGCACTAGCTATAAGAGTGTTTAAAGTAAAAATAATTTGCTAAACATTTTATCAATAAAATTATTAATTCAATAGACAATTTGAATTATTTCTTTCGATAGAAAAAATCCGGCCTCAAAAACACCTCACCTCAAAGACTTTTTAAATACCTACTTATTTTTACACGTTAGATTATTTTTATTATTATTAACGTATTTCCATATTCTAGAAGAAAAAGCCACCCTCAAAGTCTGACTGGTTAAAAGATTGATTTTCTAGCTTCAACGAACAAAACAACCAAGATAGAAATTAAATGTTAAATGAGGTAATGCTATTTACACACCCATCCAAAGAGTGAACGGGTTGAAGAAGGTTGTTTGACTTTCGTTGATCTGTTATGACGACACATGATGTATTGGCATAGCTGGCTACTACGCTATAGTGCGTTTCACCAAAGAATTTCCTCGCCGTAATGTTGGCTCCCTTGCACTTCCCATACATATTACAGGGAAAGTGCGGAGCCAACATTACGGCGAGGGAATTCTTTGGTGAAACGCACTATACTCTGGCTATATCGCGTCACTGTCACTAGTAGGTTCTCATTTTCTAATCAAAGATATAAAGGGTTACACTGCAGTGCTAAGCCGAAAGAAGGTTGCACTCACCATTATGAATAACTTATACTATGGTACCAACCGTGAAATCGCTAATCAACAACAGTTTTTTCTATAGAAAAATATCACTCAACGAAATGTATGGAATGGCTGATTTCTTTACGATTTCAGTCTTGGTCCCATCGTAAACGTTGTTTATAGCGATCTCTTTGCTGTTTAGTACCACTATTCCTTGTAGCCCAATGTATGTATAATAGAGAGTGGATTTCATCTGGCGGTCCTCAATGTGGTCGCACTGCGGGTCCTGCATCACCCATGGCACATCGACATTCCACTCGGGAATGGCGTTACGCGCAGCGCTCATTCATAGTTGTATTAGTACTTACTTCCTAATCAAGGAGCGTATGTCGTCCCAGTATGAGGTTGGCTTCATCTGGCTGTCCTCCGCGTGTCCCCGCTCCGGGTCTTGCATCACCCAGCTGATAAGACACACCGCCATAGCACCCAGGAAAGGCGTCACGCGCAGCCCCCAGCGCCAGTCGCCTGCCGCCGCGCCTGTCACTGAACCCACTATATAACCCAGACCACTGGAATAAAAAATTAAGTATCAATAGATTTTTGAAAGGAGGAACATACCTACAAACTGTGAGTGGTAGAGCGCAAGGAGCTCTGAAAAAATCCAGGGCCGGTTAAGCGGGAAAACGTCAATTGGAGGATCCGAAAAAACAAGAGATCGAAGAGCTGGTAGCGTAGCCCAAGATCATTGGCGAAATAAAGTCCCATAGACTCAGCCAGCTTGGACATCTGGAGAAAACGGGAGAGGATCGCGCCGTAAAAAGGGCTTGCTTGGGACTGCCGGAGGGCCGAAGTCCCGTCGGCCGTCCCAGGACCCAGGTATAAATGGAAAGATAAATAGGTATTGTGGGAAAGATCTGCAGAAACTGGACGTTTATGTTTGGCGTGACTTGCGCAAGATAGGGAATAATGGCGTATTTTAGTATCGAAGCCCACGACACATTTTGGGTCGCTGCGTCAGCATAAGTAAGAAGGAATATGAATTATACAGATCACACAAATGTTCGTATTAAAAATACCAAAATGTGTAACTGAGTGTAATTTTCCCCACTCAACTTCGTGACGTCTAAACGAATTTGAATCTTATCATGAAGTAGTAAATGATGACAATTAAAATGGGGAATAACATTATTTTATGATTTACACTTGAAGATGAACTTCTGCAAAGAAGCGCTCGATTCAATCAATAAAGTCAAACAAAACACTAGGTTGTCTAGACACGTTGCATAACTTATATAACAGTGAGTTACCTTCCAACTGGTATGGCGAAGTAGAAGAATGCCAGCATCTTGGAGCGCACGTTGCCGACGAACAAGTCGCTGATGATGGTTGGGGCTATGGTGGAGTACGACGCTTCTCCAATGCCAACTAGGCCGCGGAAAAACGCGAACCACCAGAAGTTCTGCAAATGAATTATTTATGTTAGATTACATTGGTCAAAGGTCAAAGCTAGCTGTGATAGAAGGTCTGTCCCAGCAGTGGGAATATAATAGGCTGATAATGATTGATCAAACAAACGACCGGGCCAAATCAGGCTACTAAAATGTCCGTTCGTTATTATTGCCATACATTGTAATTTTTCCTTGAATACGTACATAACGTTTTCTACTTGTCTGATTCGTACAGCCAATAAATTGAATATGCTGGTTTCCTTGTTTCCTAGGAGATATAATTCAGGTCTCTTCATTTTAGATTTACTCTTATTACAATAAAGGATATCTAATTATCTTCTACATCAGTGAGTAAGTTACTTCAAGGCCTGAGTGTTTCATCTTGGATCAAGCAGACGCTTTTACCAACTGACGAGTTGATAGTAAACTTATACGCGAGAATAAGTCAATACTTTTACTTTCGAGGATCGTTGAAAGCACCTAGTTATAGAACGGTGATTACGAGTTCCATAGTTCTATGACTAGTTCACTGGTCAGAAGGCGTAACAGGAAAGCAGTTCACGAGAGCGGGACTGAATAGTACACCTATAAAAAGAAATCGATACCTACTCTACTAGACTCTACAATACATAAAAATGGTTGCAATTTATATGTTACAGTAACGACACCAATATTTCATTTGATGGCGTCACAAGTTGTCAATGAAATAAAAAAACACCTCCAAAACATTACACTTTCCATGTGATTTTTTTGGACACCCAAAAAATTAAGATTGCAACAATGGCGTGCCTCATACCGGAATGCCAGTTAACAGAATATGTAATTGGATAAAATCTGTGCAAGCATGAACTTTACCACACGAGTTCAACATTTTTTTAACCTTTCGACGAAAACAGGCCAATTATGTTCACCATTTATTTATTTTTTATTTAGATATTATTACTGACGTCATAAAATGAAGCAACACCAATCAAAGCAATCTTGTGTTCCTAATGATTTACAAGAAGCTTTGAATCTGACTATTTCAAGGGGGCTATACCCCTTCTGCAGTTTTCTCGCTCGCACATTATCACATTATTACTATCACATATAAAATCACTGACTTTCTAAAAACTGATAAGTCCATGTTTTGGTTTCTATAAGAACATCACAAATAAAGAATATATTTTAATTTGTATGAAGAACAATGGTATCAGCAATATATTTACCAAAGCGCCATCGGGGTTAACATACACATCGCGTAACATAAAAAAAAAAACAAGTGAATTATATTTAAAAAAAAAAATACTGTAAAATGTAGCCTATGATTCTCTGGGCATGAAGACGAATCTAACGACACCTCATACATAAAAATCAGTCAAGTCGTTTAGGCTATAAGAGGCTATAAACATTTTAAAAATACATACACCCGAAAAACAATATCCTCCTTCTTGACAGTCGGGTAAAAAACAGTCAATTTGAAAACTACCTTTTTGTAGGCGGTTGAAAACAACGGACTATAGCAGTGACTAAAAAACACAGTTTTTACCTGGATGAAAGATCCAAAGAATGTGGTGAGACTCCAGAGGGCGACGCCAAATGCCATGATGTAGCGTCTCGAGTGCCGGTCGCCCAGGTACCCGAACATGGGCGCGAACACCATGTATGCGATAACAAACACCGTCTGGAGCAGCCCCGCCCTGTCGTCGCCGATTTTAAACGTCGTCTTGACATCTTCAAGAACACCTGAAACAACGTTAACGTATATTTAAAATTACAGCCCAATGGAACTTATTCAATGGTACCAGTGGTGCGCCAACCATAAAGCGCACCAATGACAAGCCAGTTGCACAGCGACTTCGTTAGTGAGCGGATGTCATACTTGAGAGCGATGCGACGTTGTTAGTAAAGAACAATGCGACCTAGTTATAGTTAGTAGCAAACCTTAGGGCAGATCTTTATATCTACATCTTTGAAACAAGATGATTTTGGTTGAATTAAGAATCAAGTACATTTATGTGAAAGAAGAATATTTTGTTTTGAATTTAGAATCAGGTGGAATGTAACATGAAATGTATGTAAAAGCTGGTCTAATTTTTCAAGTAGACATCTGGGATACAAATCTTAGGTTGGGCAGATCTTGATCTTATCTACGTGAAACAAGAAGATTTTGGATGAATTAAGAATGAAGTAGAATGTAACATTAAACGTATGCGAAAGTTGCTGTATAGGAATTTTTATATACCTTCTGTAGAAGATACAGTAACATCTAGTATTCTGGATAGTTTGCGGTTAGAACTAACCCTAGTTGTAATATCGCTGAATTGGCTGTATACAGTCTTCCGGATGCTGATAAATCATAATAACTAAATGATTTCAGAAACAGTTTTCTGTAAGTAACAGTTTTGTATTTACCAATCTAGATAATTAATTATCCATATGTATTATGTAACGTACTAAGGCTACATGTAAAATTTGCGGTTATGTAACTATAATAATAGTCATACGACTTCAAAAATTATAACCAGGTAATTATTTTGTCACCATCATGCCGAAATCTTTACTATATGTTAGGTGAAATCGCACGCAAGGAGATCGCTAATTTCACGTACCACGTTGTTGGTTTACCTATTGCTTAACATTTTTAGCACATAAAAAAACATTTCCTAACGTACATGGTGTAACAGAATCACTATATACTTGATCATTTGATTGTAATATTTTTAAAGCGAGATTTTCCCACTTTCAAGGAACGCTTGTTACTACCGATGACCATAGACTTAATGTACAATACATTAAAGTCGCATTTAGTGAAGCAAAACCATAGCGCTTACACACAATCGTGCGTTTCGCTACTTGTATTTTTGAGATTCCTTATATTTTTACCTAAAAGTATAGCTGTAATTTAAAATGTACCTTATACGGTTCCCTCCATAATTATGAAATCTGTATATTAAGATATCGTAGACATCATTTCGTAAATATGTATTTGAATGAAACCAAAAACAGGAATAAAAGCTCAACTCAGTTTTACTTTTTTTTCTTCTTCTATCGAGCGAAATGTCCTTAATCGTGCTTCGGAATTTACGGTTTCCTAGATAAAATATTCAATTTTGATATGACGCTATTTTTATAATTCTAAGTTAATCATGGAAGTAGACAAACTAAAACTAGAATGGCCATAATCGCTAAAAGCGGGAAAAGGGGGCCTTAAAGAGTTTGATTAGATTGGATGAGCTTTGTACACGTCAACTCTTTTCTAAAAAAAACTAGACCAGCCTCACAGACTTATACGGTATTAAAAGTCTGTGACCAGCCTCCTGTCTCCTGTCACTGACAGGAGCCTGACAGGAGCCTCATGGCTCAAATCAGACTAACAAGAGATATGGCAAGGGAGCTTTACTGGTACGAACGCGTCATGGCTCCATCATAACCATGAGGTCATCATTTTCCGTGGTAAGTCATTCTCCTCTATTTGCATGTGCCTGTACTTTGTCAGATAAGTCAATGAATACTGTATGATAAATCAATATTAGAAATCTATGTAGGTAATAGGTCGGGGAAAAAGTCTTTTCGTATTTTGTATGTATAAAGTTGTAGTAAAATCTCATCGGTTGTACTGTTTGTATCTGGCTGGTTTTGATACCATTAAAAATATGACATTTTAAAAAAGGAATACAAAAAATAAAAAGCAATTTACCGCCATTTTTCAATTGTTTTTTGTTAGATAAAATGAGTGAATCTAACGAAGAAATTCGATATATTGTGAAATTTTATTACAAAAAAGTGAAAAATGCGACACAAGCCGCGAATAAAATTTGTGACGTTTATGGACCTAATGCAGTGTCATCAAGAGTAGCACAATGTTGGTTCAAGCGTTTTCAGTCCGGGAATTTTGATGTCAAAGATGCTGCTCGCTCTGGTTGCCCTGTTACGGATAAAGTCGATGCCATTTCTGAAAAAGTGGACCAAGATCGGCATATTAGTAGTTACGACGTAGCTGAAGAACTGGGGATCGACCACAAAACGGTTTTGACCCATTAGAAAAAAACTGGGTATACAAAAAAACTCGATATTTGGGTACCACACGAGCTGACTGAAAGAAACCAAATGACTCGTGTACTCATTTGCGATTCTCTATTGAAACGTAACGAAACCAAACCGTTTTTGAAAAGATTGATCACTGGTGATGAAAAATGGATCACCTACGACAAGAATGTGTGCAAACGATCATGGTCAAAGGGCAGTGAAGCACCACAGACTGTAGCAAAACCCGAATTAACACGTTATAAGGTGATGCTGTGTGTATGGTGGGATTGGCAGGACATCGTTCATTATGAGCTTTTACCGCCGGGCAAAACCATCGATTCGGATCTCTACAGCTAACAGACGATGAGACTCAAACAAGAAATTGAGAAAAAACGGCCGGAATTGATCAACAGAAAGGGTGTGGTCTTTCATCATGATAACGCCAGACCGCACACATCTTTGGCCACTCAGCAAAAATTTAGAGAGCTTGGTTGGGAAGTGTTAATGCATCCACCATATAGCCCTGGCCTTGCAGCCTCAGATTTCTACCTGTTTTGGTCTCTTCAGAATTCTTTGGGTAGTGTTAGATTAACATCAAGAGAGGACTGTCAAAACTACTTGTTGCATTTTTTTGATCAGAAGTCCCAAAATTTCTACAGCAACGGGATTATGTCACTACCTACAAGATGGCAACAAGTTATCGAACGAAATGGCACATATATATTATAATTAAATGTAATTAAACTTGAAAAAAATAAGTCTTGAATTTGTTTATAAAATACGAAGAAACTTTTTTATATTATTTACGGAAATCCGACAGAATATTTATTCAGTTTGTCACCATTTCGTTATTGATCTTTGGTAAACTATTACCTTGAGGTTTTTTGTTACGTCTTAGATTAACAGAAAGAAATCAGATGAAGAACCTTCTAGTACAAAATCTTAAGCAGTCGTGACAGCTCGAATATAAATTGGCCTTGTGAAGGTGAGTGGCCCCACATTTTGCCCGCGCTACGAAGCGTAACCGGTGCCAGGCCCACACACTAATATTTATTTGCATCACCGAAAGTTTCTTAGTTGCATTGCAAACACTGAGGAGCTCTCAGACTATGCTACAATGTAGCGCACCATGTCTTCAATAGCTTAAGATCCAGTACGCCCCCTGGCTTAAGCTATTAAGCTATGGTGCCATGCATCGGGTATGGCCTCTTTCTCTGCAGTGGGACATTTATCACATTAATATTATGAAATACATGGCGTTATATACAGCGATAAACACTATCGGTCGAATCCATGTTGCCAACAAAACCAATGAGCATACGCTTTGTTTTATCGCGGGCAGTGCAGAGAATATTATGCATATTGCATAGTCTGAAAGCTCCTTTTTAGAAACGAAGTCCGAATAAATACACACGGTGCGTTTGCTCTCAATATTGATATCGCGTGATGTTGCCAAGTGTTGATATTTGTATCGGCTGAGGAAGGGTGTGGTTTGCGAACATCACGCCACTTGGCACACTCTGATAAAGCTAAACAAACATCCTCACGGCCGCGGGAGAACTGGGTAACTGGGAAGTATAGGTAAAATAGGTATTTTACCTATACTTTTTAGGACAGTAGATTCTACTGGAATTTTCGACCATCATCATGAAATAATAATAAGGGTTCAACCGGTGGTACCCTCCTAGGTGTAAGTTTTTAGAGGCTGTTCAGGAAGAGGGTGTACACTTGGATTGTGGTTGAATAGACAATATCTCAATAAACAACACGCAAATTCACTCAACAAAACATTATGATAGGGCTCATTATAGCTGAGAATGACATTTTTCAGATGGCAGAGGCGGATTGCCATTTAAAATTTGTTCTAGTTCTCCTTTTGGCCAAGTCAACTCGCTTTTTGAACAGTCTCTATAATCTTATAATTTTATTTGTACGTAAAACATTGAATTGATATTGAAACAATGTGTCTGGGTGTCTTCAAGTCAAGAGTGAATCGGTTTCTTCTAAGCAAGCGTGATCCATCGTTGGCCGCGTCGTCGCTTAACATTAGGCGAATTGGCGGCCAAGCGCAAGCCTAATTTTCAGTAAAAAAAAAACAGAATAAGAAATTAATTGTTAATATTTTTTATTAAAATGAATCTAATACCTAATTACATAATTTAAATGGGAAAATAGATAGGTAAGTACATGTGGTTCACCAAAACATATTTCAAAATATTTAGCTCAAATTTTTGTTTTAATATTTTTCAATTTCAATTTGTCCGTATAAATACTACCGGTAAGTCAAAGTCCAAGTTTTTATTTGGTACAGGGTACAGTATTGATCGCCTTTCATTCATTCATTTATCCCATTTATAACATAACAATATTTTTTAATCTCAAACGTCTTCCCTGTACAAAAAACGGTCGTATCATTTTGACACTGTAATAAATCATTTCTTTATTACTCGTACCCTATTGTTTGCGTCAGTTTGTTTGTTGTCCCTTCTTTTATTCCGTCCTAGTGTTTTTTTTTTGTCTGGGTGTTTTTACGACTATTTCTATCAGAACGGCTGCAGTTCACGAAATGTTACGGAAATGAATGAGCCGCGTCTTTGATAGCAATAATAAAAAAAATATCGCATTTAATAAAAGGTGCTGCATTTGTGTGTGTTTGTAGCACGTGCTTTCTGACCTTGCAGTTTTGCAATAATTATTTCTTTCATAGTAGCTCAGATATTAATTGGCAATGAGGTGTTGCAATAAACCGTGACCGGACCGAATATAATTCTATTAGTCCGCATATGTCTATTTCTTCAGTAACTTTATACAGGGTTCCGCATTTAGACTGTACTAAACCGAAAGGAGGTCACTATACTTATCATTATGAACAAGTTTTACGATGGGACCTACCCTGAAATCGCGATAAAAAATTTGCTTACTATTTATTTATTCATTTCGGAGAGTGTGCATCAGATCTGCATGATCTAATTCCCTCCTCCCTATTTTTCTATCGGACTGCCAGAGCGGCACGAAAAATCGACACCGCTTCATGGTTGATATTCCGAAAACCCGTACGAAGCGCTTTGATTCCACTTTTATTGTGCGAGCTGCCAGTCTGTGGAATGCGCTGCCGGAATGGGTGTTCCCCAATGGTTACAATCTGGGTGTCTTCAAATCTCGAGTGAATCGGTTTCTTCTGGGCAAGCGTGCTCCAACGTAGACCGCATCGCGCTTAATATCAGGCGAGTTGGCGGTCAAACGCAAGCATATTTCTAAGTAAAAAAAATAATATCATTTCATCCAAATCCGTTGAGCCGTTGCGGAGTTGAATGAAAACAAACATACACACAGACTTACTAACAAAACTTTCGCATTTATAACATTAGTGTGATTGCCCTAACCACCCACATTTACCGGTGAGTCGGTGAACAGCTCAGCTGAGCCAGAATCTAAAAATAAAACTGATTAACTATTTATGAATCGTAGGATATAAATATTACCGATAGCGCCACCGATGGTGGATGGTGGTGGTGATGGATGGTAATGGATTGTTTTTTTTAAATAAATATAGCTGCAAACAGGCCTATGGTCACAGCTATGGTTCCTGATGTAGAGCGGTAACTGTTACGTTGTTATATGGATTCAAACATTAGCGGTGTTGTCAATACTTTGCCAGCACGGAGATGTGATTGTATGCTTCATGTTGAAGCTCGGCGGGATGACTTTCGAACCCACCACACCTTGCAAGTCCACGAAAGAAAGGAGTGGAAAAGCTGGACAGTATGGATTTTATTTCTTGTAGCCACGGATACCGTGATCAGCGGGTAAAATATTGATTTGTTTCTTTGAGGGGAACGGATCACGGTATCATTGGATACAACTCTCCGGGATCCGTGGCTAATTCAGTCTGATCACGGAATCAGTGTAGACTAACCCGGGATTTATATGAACTAGGCAAGTGTTTCTTAAACCGCCTCCAGCATCGAAATATAATATCTCGATGGTCTGATGGATGCTCTGTTTTAACATGTGAGGAAAATGACATGATCCGAAAAGGGAAGAGAAAATATAACTGAGGGGGAAACCAAGTCCTTTATTAATTCAATAAATAAAATATTTTTCCCATTACAGACAATGCGAGTACCTACTATATTTGCACTTATACCTTATACCCAATAATCAGACATCAGGCCAGTGGCGTGATGTGAGGTCATAATGACGCAAACAATTCTTCACGGTCAGTTCACGGTCAATTGAACGGAATAATAATTTTTAAACCTATGCTAAAAGACGAATCGTGAGGATTTTCAATAATCGCAGTTTCCTTATTCTTAACGAATTCTATGCAATTAGCTTAGGCCTACAATAGACATTAATTCGACACTATCTTCATCTAAATTGAAGCTTTTTAACGGCGGAGTGAAAGCGATAATTGCCAAAAAGAACTGGCATTATTAGCCTACATACATCACTTGCGTTTTGATGTCTCTTTCTACACTTAATGACTATCATACATCTAATGTAGTCATTACGCTATGTTGAAATGCATGATTGCCTTTAGTCATGGTCTCTTGATTAACTTAATATTTATCTCTGTGTGCACATATACATTTAGCTCTTTCCTGAGTACATTGACTTTCACAATTAATTATTCATTTCCTTCTACGGTATCTTTCTTAAGTGATGGCTGCCGGTAGACACAGTTTACTCTTAGGTGAAGCCACTTACGTGTACGGATTAAGCATTTTAGATTGATGTAGTCTATCCTGAGTCATACAATTAATAGCTCTGATACATGATAGATCAATGGGTTCTGATAAGAATTCACAAGCTTCCACTAACAATATTTTAACGCTGTTTGTCAACAATTAACGTGTGTAACTCAACAATGTAGACCCATCAATATGAATAATCATATCTGTATTGTTATCATCAATTCTGCTCCATTATCGAGATCAGTGCTGTGACCTTCAAAGCAATTGAGCGGTTGACAGCGCGTGGTATGACCGAAAAGAACCGTAAGACCGACGTCATCAGCCGGCGGGGGCAGGTGGCAGCACCGTCGTAGTCGCCACACCACGCGCACGCGCCTCCGTGTCGTAACATCACGCCACGTTCGTAGACCAATCGGCGGCGGCGGACTCGTGGCGCGAAACGTTGCTCGTGACGAAAAGGTCTGGTGATACCGCTCTCCGGCCGTCGCCGCGCCGCCCGCGCCCATTTTTCTCGGTCATGATATGACATCGAATGATGACGGAACTATATTGTTTATAGACGCAAGAATAATACGCGAAAATTGTCGCTGACCTACGAATATTGGTAGTATGCATCGGCTCTGCATGATCTAATAACGTCCTGCCCATTTCTCTATCGGACTACCAGAGTGGTTGATATTCCGCAAACGCGTACGAAGCGCTTAGATTCCACTTTTATTGTGCAAACTGCTAGTCGGTGGAATGCGCTGCCTGAATGCGTTCCCGATAGTTACAATTTGGGTATCTTCAAATCACAAATGAATCGGTTTCTTCTAGGCAAGCGTGCTCCATCGTAGACCGCATCATCGCTCAACATCAGGCAAGTGGGCGGTCAAATGCAAGCAAATTAATTAATTTAAAAAAATGCAGCACTTTATATCAGAAGATTCTGAAATAATATATTATAGCGTGGAAGCACGCACTCGCCTCAGATGAAATAAAAAATACAGATGGATTATGGCGTACTGCCAAAGTGAAGTCAGAATAGCCTCCAAAACTACGTGAATTCCCAGTATAAACACACGACTCACGCACTCGTACGCATTCAAAACTACGTGAATTTCATACTGAAAACATCAATCGACTACGCACGCATGTTTCAAAAAGTGGCTTCACTTTTAGTGTTTGCCGTGCTCCATCTGCCTATTTTTATTTCATCTGAGGCACACTCACAGATACCGCATTCGATTCGTAAAAATACTAGCAGAAGTTATGTAAGTAGCTACACATAAAGCGACAAGAGAAATGAAAATAACATTCCAATCAACAAGCTACGCGGGTGGTTAACGAGTTTTTCTGTTCAAAATGTCTGTGAGCCGTAATAGTCTACATCGACGGAAAATCGAACGAATGTTTCCTTTAATTTCCGGAACCAACAGGGGTCTTTCTGCTGTTAACATAGGTACATTTTAGGGGATGAATAGGATTTCAAACAACTACAAATTGTATTAGATTGTCAACAATAATACAAATCTGATACGGAAATCAAAATTAATGCTTATAAAAAATTATCGTTGCTATTATACAAACATCAATTATTATCGTAGCCTTGGTCTTGTCAAGCCTCTAAAATTGTCTTACTAATGGTTTAAGATAATTTAGGAATGGTGATAAAAACCAGTAAAAAGTAAAATAGAAAGAAAAAAAAACATGTTCGCGAAAGAAATTTATGTAAACTAAGCCATCAATGTCAGTGTTTGTCTAGTCAGTGTGTGTGTCAAAATATTATTTGGTAATTTCTTATTAAAGTTTTTGATTCAACAGAGTATTTTTGAATAGCAGTCTGCTCTTTGGTTTCTATAACATTTATTTCTAATTTAATACATATCGTCGATTCTGATGTGCCATTTTCTAAACTGAACCAAATTTGACAGCTCTAAAATTGTTGCCATTCTTTTCTGACGTATTAAAGTGAAAAGAGGCGCCAATCATTTTAGTCCTGTCAAATGAGTTTAGTTTAGAGAATGGTACGACAGAATTTATGCCATGTAACATTAAGATTCTAAGAATGTTTCGCAATTGTGAAATTATTGTTATTGATAACGTCGATTGCTTTATTGTTTGTATAGAATTAATCAGGTATAGCATCAAAATGCTAAAAATATTCTTGAAGTTTATTAGCACCAAGTAATATAGAGCACAGAGCATCGGGTGGAATTCGCAGAAAAATAACATCGATGCAGACACAGACAAATGACACGAATATGCGGTAAAAATTGTCGGTAAGACGACAATATATTTATAGACCATTGATATTTTCAGTGCCAGCTCGTCTGCCGACCGTGTAAATAGAGTACCTTCAGCATGCCTGACAAGTGTGTCAATACTTTATTACGTAAACTGCATGTGTGGAACTCTTAAAGTAAGCTACCGGCAATTATAATACGATAATGTATTCAGCTTTTGATAGAAATTGAGGTCACTGTTATCTTTAGATATTGCAATAAGAATCATAAATTACCTATTCATAAATCAGGATTTATTCCATGCGTATATTGCGTGCTTGATGAGCCAGCTGCGTCAGTACAGTAGGCAAGATTCATGAAGATTCATTTATTCAAAACAAATTAAAAATTCATATTACTATTACTCGTTGCCGAGCGATGGTGACCGGGTAGCACGTGCACATTACAATCTGACGGTACCCGGTTCAAACCTCGGCCCTGCATTATCATTAAGTGTTTAAATAAATTATGTGCAGTTCAGATGCCATCGCTCAACAACGGTGAAGGAAACCGGTAACGTTATGTCCAAGACCCTCAAAATTTCAAAGATATTTTAGGACTTTCACGTCACACATCACACATACATCATCAGCCAATTAACGTCCACTGTTGGACAAGGCCTCCCTCATAGAGAGGCCGCTTGGCAGGCGGCTTGGGGATCGCAGTACATTCACCGTGAACTATTAAGACGCTGCTGCCCATCCTCCGGTGGTTCTGGTCGCAGTTTTAAGACATACCCGGGTCCCACAACACAAGTGGTTTAACATTATTTCATACTTTCACGTCATTCACCATCAATGGGCAAGCATGGTGGATTAGTGCCCATCCTCTCTCTCTCTCTCTCTCTCTGAGAGAAGGCCTGTGTCCAAGCAGCGGGAACATAATGATAAAATGATAATGATGATGATGATTACTACAACAAGAGACAAGCAGTAGTGTGCAAACACTACTGTGTTCCGGATTAAAGGGCAATGTTTCCAGCGAAATTACAGGGCACACAGAGATTTGACATCTTATATCTCGGGGTGACGAGCGCAGTGCGTTGCCATCCAGGGTTTTGAACTGTTGAAGTTCAAAATTCTGAGTGGCGTTGTGCTGTTATGGGCAAGCGTGTAGATCCATCAGGCGAGCGACTTCGCTCGTCACGTCACCCAGTATCATAAAAAAGAGAGTTAAATTGGCATTTAAAACCCAACGATTGAATAGATTAATTTGTAAAGATATATAAATTTACGTAGCGAAGGTACGATAACAGATAGGAAAAAAACATAAAACGTTTGTAGTATTATCTTCACAATCAAAAATGATAAAATAGAGATAACTAAAAGTTAATTAGAAAATAATGAAACGGATGACGAATCTGATTTAGGTGAAGGCAATGTCGACACTATTCTATTGTTTGGAAGCTACTTTATAAAGATTGCAGAGTTCAAGCAAGACTATTGCCCACGTAAAGGTACTGATAGACATGCTCATTTCTAGCCCAGACGTATGCTTCTAAGTAGCAAATGTTACTCAGTTGCATGTGTGAAAACTGGCAGATTGATTATAGATCAATGTGTAATAATTATGTAAGATGTCTAGTAGAAGATATGTAAGATTATCGAGCATACTACTTGAGGCGCGGGTGGAAAGGGGGTGCGCCTTGTCTAAAGAGGTGTCGTTAAAATAAGCATGCTTATTTTATTACTAGCTTGCCCGCGGTTCTTTGTAAAAAGCATTTTATTGATAGCTAGACCGCACCATCGCTTAACATCAGGCGAGGTGGCGGTCAAGCGCAAGCCAGTTATCCAAAAAATTGCAACTTTTAAGCATGCTATTTTATGAACATGTGTGTCCAGTACCTTATAGGCTAGGTACTTAAATCATGAATGTCATGTATATTGTGCAACACAATGCGGCTAAACTTCCTATACCTGGAACGCGGTGTAAGGTAATCTAGCCTGACAGATCCACTTTCACGGAACCTCCAGTACATGGGACCTATATAACTGGAAATTGATCTACAGCTACCTACACTGACGAATACACAACTTACAAATGCAATGTATATGAAGTTGTTAAAGAATGCAATAAAATTCGAGGAAGTCACAGAGTTCAAGGCACCGGGGTACGCCACTTGAATAACTATCACGAACACTCATTTATAAGTTAGATTAAAGAAAGTAGTCCATAGACTTAGTGATGTTAATGTAATAAATGTTTGAAGTATAATTGCTTTACTGTTACTCAACAGCAATTATGGTTAAAAGCACAGGCAGCTGAAGCTTGTTTAAATAAAGGGTGTTGGATGTAAGATAGGGGACTATTGTTCGACGTTTATTGTACTTCGTAATTAGAATGACGTAACATTTTAAATTTTCTAATCATTATGTTCAGAATGACTAGCATAATATTCATTTTGAATGTTTGATAAATGAATACAATTAGAGGAAACAATTAAGAATCCGATTTAACACTATTTTATACCTCTCACGAAATCACGTTTCCGAATCTAGAAGAAACGACATATTAGAATTTTACGGCCCTTTTAACAAAGTGCTTCCGGGGGCTGAGTATTCAAGACGTTATAAAAAGTAGCTAGCAATAAAAAGCTCAGATGAATTTACAAAGAGACACGTTGAATCTATTTTGGTGGATCCGGTGCATATGCTTACAGTTGTAGAGATAGTGTGAACTAAAATGTACGGCGTCGTCTTGGCGGCTTGTTATCAAAAGCCGTCGCCAGTTAATGCAAAAAATGCCCGAAGCGAAGGGAACCTATTTGAGAGGGCAATTGCGACTGTCAACTCGAAGAGTTCCCACAGCATTTCTAACACCGTTATAGCTTTCACTGTTATTCAATGGTCCAATGATACTACTGTTCTACAATAACTCGGACGTTGAGACAATGAAGAATGCATTCGCATTGAATAATATGGACATTTCATTCAATTGGGAATAATATAGTAGCTGAATTGCAACGTGCCCTTCTTCAAACTGAATCACTACATTGTGTAAAACAAGCATAACTACAGCTTTTAGAAGCTTACTATTTTATGCGAGATAAATGTTAGTTTTATCAAATCACAACGTAGAGAAAATAAACACACTGCCGGCGCTACGGTGGGAATTGTTATTTACTTAGGGCTCTATACAAATAGGAACAGTCGTTACTAATGAAACAAGGACTTGTTTATCCTTCATGCTTAGTATTTCTTAAAGCAACCATAATATTATGCATATTATTTTACCAGCAGCTTATGTTGAAGGAATGTCTACCATGATTAGTAGATCTACGCTTTAGTTTTAGAATGGTAGATATAAATAAATAAATAAATAAATATCTGGGACATTTTTGCACACATGGTCATCTGACCCCAAACTAAGCAAAGCTTGTAATATGGCTGCCAGAGACTGATATACGTACATATATATTTTTAAATACGTACTTAAATAGATATTAACACCCAGACATAGAACAAACACAAATGTTCATCACACAAATGTTTGTCCTAGATGGGAATCGAACCCACGCCCCCAAGCACAGAAGTTAGGTTCACTACCAACTGAGCCACCGGGGCAGAGATAAGTACTCTTTTTAAAAATAACCACAGTGCACATTGTTTTTTGGGGTTCCGTACCTCGAAAGGAAAAACGGAACTCTTATAGGATCATATTGTCATCCGTCTGTTTATGTCTGTCTATCTGTCCGTATGTCAAGAGTCTTTTTCTCAGGAATGCGTACCATATCAAGTTGAAATTAATATCAAATACGAAGGTCCATGGACCCTTGGATGGGGTGTGTTTTTTCAAATTAAGCTAGATATTTAGCAGTTAACTATGGATTATAATAATTGCATAATAAGTTTTAAAATATCGGAAATTTTTACGGAAAAAAAATTCTGTAAAAAATTAATTTTCATATACATTTTGTATGAAACGGCAAGAATTGTAGTCTATACATTGACATAACTATTACAAAGTCAAAGGAAATTGCTGTCGCTACCAAGGACGTTGCTTTAATAAGGTATATAACGCGGGTGAAACTGCGGAGCGAAGATATATATATTTTATAAATTTTTTGGAATTACAAACATACATTTTTGAGTTGGAAAACCGAAGGGATGTATAGGTATAAATCTTTGGCACTGCAAAGTTTGTCCTTTAATATTTATAACCGACTTCCAAAAAGAAGGAGGTTATCAATTGGACTGTATTTTTTAAAATATTTGTTACATTATAATAATAATGTTTGTTAATTTTCGACTGGGTGAACCGATTTTGATGATTATTTTTTATTTGAAAGCTGGTGCTTCCCGTATGGTCCCGATTTGGTCCAGTTTTGACGTTATTATGAAGTCGGTTTTTTGTATTGATAATTATAATCTTTATACTGGACTACTGGGGTGAAATGTTTTTAGGGTGTAGGTAGTAGGGTGTATCTATGACATATTTAATAAATTTGTACGGAACTCTCAGCGCTCGAGCCCGACTCGCACTTGGCCGGTATTTAAAAATATAATTAACAGTGCACCTTTTTATTTTACGCCATGCGCTGCCTGTATAGGCGTTCCCTAGCGAAATAATTATTATTTCTGTTCCCGTAACAATCTGGATGTCTCCAATTCACGAGTGAATCGGTTTGTTCTAGGCAAGCGTGCTCCATCGTAGACCGCATCATCGCTTAACATCAGGCGAGATGGCGGAACACAAGCTCATTACTAAAATAAAATAAAAATTGGGTCGAAAAATAAAATATTAAAAAGTAAAATTGACACGACACTAAGTAAACTCATTTTGCACGCACATCCGACAAGCAAACGAATAATGTATTCAGTTTCATTCCTTACTAAAATTATTCTTTTCAACTTAAAATCTTTTGTTGGAAAATCCAGTACAACGTTAAAGAGATGCGGATCTACAGCTTTATCTCAAAGTGAAATAAGTACAACCTGGGAGCAGCCTTGTGCCAACGCAAGCCATTTATTTTGATAGCGATCATAAACATGACGTCACATTTTGCAAGAAAAGACATTGTTATATGATAATAATATAACTTGAACTGGAGTAGAATGGAAAGGAATCTCAGGAAAGGAACGAACGCAGAAAATAGCGAGTCGAGTGCATTGCTGAGTGGAATACTTTCTCCGCACTTTTCCTTTTAAAGTAATTACTATATGGTTTTCCTATTAGTTTTTCCCTCTATTTTATGAGCTCCATGATTGTATTTTTATTTTCCTACTATAAAGTTTTGTTCAATAGTTAGGTAATTATATTACAGAGATTACATATCAAATTTCTTAGTCCTGTTGAAGTCTGTGTTGATTGTTAAGCTTGATTCATATTACAATCATAAAGCGGTCTGGACGTGACAGATCCTGACGGATGGTAACGAATGACACCTTTAGCAGGAACTGCAGAATTTCCAATTGGAAAACTTTTAATACTCATGGGGTTTCTCATTAGTTTGGAAGACACGACGCCATGGAATTGTGGTGTGAATCAACCTTTATAGCCTTAATAGGTGTCATAAAACTGTAGTACATGACTAATAGTGTACACAGCATTAGACAGTCGCATGTTATTGTTAGGTTTTACCTTCGCTTTTTGAAGTTGTTCATGGGAAAAACAGATACTGAGTAACTGGGTATTACATTTTTCTAACACTACTTTCTAACAAACTTAACACTACTTTATTCTAACGTCATCAGTTGCGTTAAAATGTAAGCATTAATGACGATGAAACAACAAACGTCGAGGGAGACTGGAAAGTCATTAAACTCTATCAGAAAAACAGCTCATATATCTGTCAACGTAGAAACTAAATGAACAAACATATTGTTATAAATGTTTATTCAGATCAACTTTAACCGTCTCATATCATTTATATCCACTTGGCAACGCGATACGTAGCTAAGTGCATTTATTTTGCAACAATCCGTTACGCCTATCAGGGACTGATTACAAACTTTCCTATATCGAGTGTACGGTAATGTTTACTGATAAAGCTGATAGATTAATGTCAGTTGGATGTAGTGCCTATGAGCATGATAAAATTCATGGTTTCGCGATATCTTAGTGTACTTTAACCTACGTAAATTAAAGCCAGAATAAATGTTTTTTTTCCCCAATTTTTTTAATAGAAATCACGAGAAAAACCGTGAGGTACCGCTACTGTTTTTTTAACTTATTTCGCCAAAAATTACGCTACGGAAAGTGACAGGCACGCCGCAGGCACGGTTATTTTGAGGCAAGCGATGCGATACTCCAAAACCTACACATGTATTAGATCAGCACTGAATGTACACTCATTCATAAGTACTAAGTAGTGTAATAACCTCATACAGAGCTGCCGAGAGCAGCACTAATTAGTAGCAAGTGCAGTACACGATGGGCACTCGAGTCCAGTGATGCAGCATCATCCTTCGAAATGCCTCTCAGATACCGTGATTACCGATGCATCTGCTTTATATCTACGTACAACCACCAAGCATGACATGACAATGACATTTTATAGCTTGTTAAAATTAAACTAATAAATAAAATTATAATAAGTAATACATTTTTTTATCAAGCTTTTAAAAAAAAAACACATCAGACCGTTTCAAAGAGCCCAAAAAACGATGGGGTTATCATGTTGCGTTCATTAGTCCCTACGACTTCTTCCGACTCCGCCATAAGAAAAGCTCATTTTCTAATATCAACTCATGAACGCCGGGAAGTGGGTCAAATTAGGCTTGCAAGATTTGTACTTAACATACAAAAAAGGTTTATGAAAAATATTTCACGAAAGGTTGTGTTGGGAACTCTTACCACTTACGTCTTAGTTTTTACTTTTTAGGCAAAAGTACAGTTTACTTTTGCCTAAAAAGTAAAAACTAAGACCAAGACATCATGTATCTAGAAGCAAGTAAAAATAATATTGCTGTAAAAGTCAGCAAAGGAGGAACAAAAACTATTCAGCGCGTGGATGTTAGTTTTATTCAGGTATACGAGTACATATAAACTTGTCGCACTGCAGTTGAATTTTTGCCGAAGCCGACTTGCCAATTTTGTAATGCATAAAAAACAGGAAAGGAAATCCATTAGACTAGGTTATTGGTTATTTATGTACTATTATAATGGGAACTATTCAGGACACTCGTCATTTAAAGCAAAGCTAAAAATGAACTTGAACACCGAATACGTATTCAAGGAAGTCACATTTCAAACAGGGTTTTAAGAATTTCTATTTCTAACTGGAAAATAGTTTGAAAAGCAATCCTGGACCACCCGCATGAGAAATGCGTTATTTATCTCCAAAGTTACATCATTAAACTTGAGAGACAGCGTATAAACAGAGCCGAACCAGCCGCCAGCCGTGGTGGCATTATCCGAAGAGATAACGTCTTCAAGTGCTCTGAGAAATCAATGCTGGAATATTTTAACTAACTTGTACGGTCAGTAAGGATAATGGAAACGAATAAGTAAATAATATTACTAGAAATAGTGCATCTGGGCTTTTATTTCTTTGGTTTCCGACGTGTGCACGAAGTGAGATAATATCGTCAAGGGTAATAATTGATAAGGCAATTACCAACATAATCTTCATAAAACACTGTTTTAAATATCTGGCAATTTTGGCAGCTCTATTCACAACCTTATCACCTCATAACAATAATATAACTATAATCTTCATAGTTCATTATCTGAATGTGATAATATGTATACGGTGAACCTATATGTATATCGACCCTTGGTGGGCATAAAAACATAACCCTTGAGCAGTCGGGTAAAAAAATAATTAGGTATATGATTGAAAGCCAGTCAAAAAGACATGTAATGCACCAATCCAAATGTATCGACTGAGTGCTGCAGCTGCGGAACAGAATAATGACCTCATGGACTCCAATTGAAACATTTATGTAAATGACATCAGAAAGACATTTTATAAAGTTTATGGTCCGCATTACCACACCCGTCGCTTTAAGGACACCTGATGCAGGGAAGCTTAGTAATAATCCTGGATTTGAATAATAATTTGAAATTATCCTTTTTATTCCCCGTCAAAATGATGTGTGTCACACTCGTTTAATCCCTTCGATTAATGTTACAAATTGAAAGAGCGTACTATAGAGGATCATAAGCTTAACTCGCTGTTAGGGTGTGTCATGTGTACAAAAAGTTATTTTATTATTATTTATTATGCTGCTTTTAAAAAGTTAACCTTGCTTTCTGTACCGACAGCGGCAGACTTTACAATTTACGATTTCTTACGAAAATTCCCTTTAGTTCTGTAGGAGAATTGTGGGAAATAGGCCCTCGCACGCCGCTTTTACGATTTCAAGTAAATAGCCATTTAACTAAAACTCATAAAATTGATCGTATAGCACGTGTTCGCATCTAGATATCTCAATTTTTAGTGTTCAACAAAGGTTTAACTGCGTGGTAGTCTAAAATGAAACTATTTAATCCCAGCAAGAATTCTGGAGGAATAACATTTTGTAGAATAATATAAAAGTCCTTGTAAGGTGAAAGAATGCTCATAAAATGGGAGACAAATGTAATAAAAAGTTGGTTCGATAGCTATAACCACAGGCACCCTTGATATGTTCAACCGCATTTTTAACCCCTCACTGTGTGCTAAGCCAATGTCACACATGAGCTTTCCCATATTTTATTCATTACGATATGCCTCGTATAACGTCACAAATAGGCAGATATACAAAGGCAACCCTTTTTATGGAAGTGTTCGTGAAAAAGGGGTTTAGTGTAGCTCTTGGGCTAGCTTGTATTTTTCGTAGTTTTCGGTCCTTGTGATATAATAAAATATGCATGCTAAATCATAAATTAAATGCAAGATGATATACAGCGAATTAAAAATATTCTATTCTTGTTTACGATTCAAAACATAAATGTGTTCTATAAGGGCCTTACTTAAAAACGTTACTCAAGTTGACATACGCTTAAATATGCTCCGTCTTGTTTTCGCGTGTGACGATTGCCGTCAGTGAGAAGTTGAGAGAGCATTTTAAAACATAGTTCAACTTGAGTAACGTTTTTAAGTAAGGCCCTAAGTAACTATGTTAAGGGTGGCGGGATGATTTGCATTTCTATTTTTTACCAACCAGTGCTTTTAAACGTTTTAGTTATCGATTGCATTTAGTAACGATACATTCTCGAGCTTTCGAGCTTGCTTTGCTTTCGAGCTTTTCATCTCTGCCCTCAATGTGGTCATTTGCATTTGCTTACTTTGTGTTGTATGTATCTGATCACTTTTGCTAAGTTTTGGACCGTAATATTATAGCTGGTAGTAATAATACTTACTGCAATATAAATTTTGTAGAATATCTGGGACATATCTGGGACATTTTTGCACACACGGTCATCTGCCCCCAAACTAAGCAAAGCTTGTAATATGGCTGCCAGAGACTGATAAACGTACATATATATTTTTAAATACATACTTAAATAGATATTAACACCCAGACATAGAACAAACACAAATGTTCATCACACAAATGTTTGTCCTAGATGGGAATCGAACCCACGCCCCCAAGCACAGAAGTTAGGTTTACTACCAACTGAGCCACCGGGGCAGTCAATATGTTTCCAATCACTTTTTTCCGGTTTAATTGCACAACTCAGAGCTAAAGAAACTTTGAACCGAGTATAGTCAGAGGAAGATTTTTTTACAATAAAATGCACAAGACGAAAATAATGTAAATTAATTGACATTAAGTATACTAGCGACCCGCCCCGGTTTCGTACGGGTGTAAGTTATACATAAGTTAACTTAAAATATAAATCTTCTATGATTTTTTTCTAACTGATAGTGAAAACCGCATTAAAATCCGTTGCGTGGTTTGGAAGGAGTTAGCGGATATACAGACAGACAGACAGACGCGGAAAGCGACTTTATTTTATACTACCTACTAGCTGCGCTCCGCGGTTTCACCCGCGTGGTGATGAAAATCGGTGAAGGGGTATGGAAAATAGATAGTAGCCGATTCTCAGACCTACTGAATACGCATATAAAATTTGGTAAAAATCGGTAAAGCCGTTTCGGAGGAGTACGGTAACTAACATTGTGACATGGAAATTTTATATATATAGTGAGTGATGATGATGTAGAGAATAGATAGAGATTAGTAAGTAAGAATCTAAGTTAATAGTTGAATGGAACTAATGTATTGACAGTCGGAGATTTGAAAACATTGGTTCTGAAACGGAGTGACATAACTCAAAATAACATATGAATACACGTGCTTTATACGTTATGCTTACATGCATAATGACGACAAAATGCTGATATACGCTTCGACCAAAATAAAATGAATGGACGGGCCCTAACCATTGAACTTGATCAGTAAAAACGAGTCCTAACTATCGGACATATACTTCAACACCTAATTATAAAAATGTACAGTATATTTGTTACAAAAAATAGATATCGGTTTTATTTATGTATTTACACTTCGGTAAAGCATCCGAATTCATAATTTTGTGAGATGTTTCGTTATCGCGTAACTATAGTCTTGTGTTTCACTTCCTACGGCTAGAGACCGACTGAAACGAAGTGAGCGCTGGCGCTCATTTTGTAATCTTCAAAAATGCGCTTCTACTGGGCCCGTCCATTCATTTTATTTTGGTCGAAGGATATACGTATCAAAACTAGTGCGTGACGAAGTAAGACGCGAAAGAATTCATAATCATGACCAGTGACGCGTCATGACCTATGGCAAACAATACTAAGTAGGCATAAAGCACAACATAGTAGATGACTGTACATTGTAAAACTGGAGACGAAACAGAATGACATAACACGATAAGAGCACGCACACTACGATACTCGACAATGACATAATGAATAGTAATTAGCGGACAAAAGTCAGATAAGTGATAATTATCTTAACTATGTTAGTCACTACACCTGTTAATGCATGAGTAAGATTTACAAGCAAGAAAATAGTTCTCAGCGTATCATACTTAGTTATAAGTAGAGTGTACCATAGAATGAATAATAGCAGGCGATACATAGCATCAAAGGAGAGAAACTGATACTGCTGATACATAGGTGTCGGACGTCAAGACAAATGCAATCAAAGCGCCATATCATGGTGGACCTAAGTGGACCCATGTACAAATAAAGCCTTTCAATTCCACACTTTTTTATACGTACAGCGAGGGTATGGAACTTGCTGCTGAAGCCTGTGTTCACTGTTCACCTAATGGTACAATAAAGTCTCTTTAAATCGAGAGTAAACATGTTCCATGTAGGTAAGCACAGAAAAGAGAAGTAAAAAAAAACTATGTAGGTCAGCGTAATCCACCCTATTCCACGTCTGCATGATGCGGAGAAACGCAAACCTATCTTCATTTGCTTTTAACCCCCGACGCAAAAAGAAGGTAGGTGTTTTGTTAAACTTGTAACACCCTTTAAACTTGTGTATCTGAGTGTGTATCGTAGGTAGGCCTCCCACTAGATGAACCGACGACATTGTGAGAGTCACGGGCATCTAGTGGATGCAGATGGCAAGCGATCGTTAGGTTGAGGTTCTAATGGGGAGGCCTATGTTCACCAAGGGACGTCTTCTGGCTGATGGTGATGATGATGATCTGAGTATCTGTCTGTGGTGTCGTAGCTCTCAAACGGCTGAATTGATTTTGATTTTGTTATTTATTTATTTTTGTTTCAAAGGCAACTTCATCGATTGTTCTTACTCGTAGCTATGATGCAAGAAAAACTGTTCCGCTGTTTGAAGATTATCAGCTCTTTTATCAGGAATATAAAAAAAACAATGCTTGTTAAAGACTAGTTACGATGTGTGCTCGCAGACATTGTATTTTTTTTTTTTACTAAATGAGATAAAGACAACGTTTTGACAGCAACTATGTAGGAACATTTTAAAATGTCTGGGACGGCGTATATTCAGATTTAATGAATTTTAAAATGATACAAAAACAGGTCTAGTCAAGGTTAGCCGTCACTCAAAATATACCTTTGCTGGCAGGTAAATAATTTTCTTATCAGATTCTAGGCTTCAAGCTCGCTCACCAAATTATTTGTTCATCTCACTAAAATATTACAAGAAACACTTGAGCTATGTTTTAAAAATACTTAATGCAGTTTTACAAAAACTCCAACGGCCTTGCTTATTAACGTTACTTAAGTCAAGTAATGCTTAAAATAGCTCTGTTAACTTCTCGCTGACGGAAATTGTCACACATGAAAACAAGACAGAGCAATTTTAAGCATTGCTTAACTTTATAAGTAACGCCGCAAGTCTAGCAGTTTTATTGATCCGTCCGTATTCGTAAAACCCACCTACTTTAGACATCCGCATTTCAAAATTATATGACACCGCAGCTGCTTTAGTAAACTTTGTATCTGATTGCTTACAGATTTTAATCAAGATAAGGGCAATCGAGGGTTTCACCGCGGTGGCAACTCGACGATCGCACCCCCGGGAACTCAACTCCGCATTCAACGGAAACTCATCATCTTCACCATCATCGATAAACTTTAATCAGTAAATATATCGCATCTTTTGTGTGCTTTTCTCAAGCGTGAAGGCACATTATAACAAGCATGCTTTATTGTACTTTCTCTAGCTCTCACGAACGTGTCAAATCCAATAACGTATGTACTTATAATCTTTGAGTCAGATGTTTTAAGCTTCTTAGAAACATTCCACACCTCGTGCTCTATTATTAGGCACCGAAAAGCAATCGTCACTCTTCCTGCACCTCTTACATATTAAAGGGCGACGATTGTGTTCACTGAACGGGGCATAATATAACGTGGGCAGACACTGGAGATTAGTTCTCCGATTACGTGACGCGCTCTCGCCTTGGGAGTTCACCATTCTTAACAGAAATTTATTGATGTCTATACAAGTTATTAACACATACCGAGGGCTTGAGACGAACGGGGGTTCGATACAAAGTTAGAGAACATCGTTTTACTTTTTACTATCCATTTTCTGGTTCTACGAGTTCCCTTATATCAATGGCTAAGCATGACCAATTCGAGTGTTGAGTGGGAAACTATTTCATTTGGTTACACTAACACGCCGTCACGTAATAGTGGTTGAAAGGTGGAATGACCATAGGAATACCTTTTCTTTATTTACATTTAGAGGTCCTTTAGAGCTTTACAGAGTCAACGACACGGTCCAAGGCTTAACTTGAACAGTAAACATACTGCGTAGACGCATTCAGTCTTGGTAATTCTTGAGTTTCGTAACAGGCTTCCTTCAGTTACGTATAGTGCTAAGCTAGCGGGAGATAAAAATTATTAGAGGTTTACAGGCATATTACAAGGTAATCTTGCTTGAGCCTGGTAAATTACTAGGATGAAGTAGGATGGAATACTCCGTTGCGTCACCAAAATATTTACGATGTAAAAATGTAGGTGAGCATTGTTCCTTAACGGAAGCGGGATAAAATTGCAGAGCTTTCGACTTTAAATACCTCGAAAATAGTTCCGATAAGGCATACTCGTTATACAATATTTTGGTTCAAATAGAGCCTGGATACTCTGCGCATTATTACGGGACTAGAAAAATATTAAGTTACTATTAATATATTTAAAAAATTACATCTATACACAAAAATCTCGTGTCACGGTGTTTTTGGTCGCACTCCTCCGTGCATTTGGTAGGTATGAGAATAGATCGTTAAGTATTTTTAATCATCATCACAATTTTTCATCACCACGCGGGTGAAACGTCACGCCCAGGCAGTCACCCATCTAAGTACCGACCGCGCCCGACGTTACTTAACTTGGTGGTGAACGGAAATTTGTCACCGACTCGCACTTGGCCATTATTTGTTGTTATACTTTAGTTAGAGTATGTACTATAATCATGCAAAGCTTGATGCGTGTCCGTATTACCATTTTTACATTAGAGCAAATACAAAAATATGCTTTTTTTTTAAGTTTGTTGTTGGGGTTTAGTTTTTACTTTTTGACTTTATTGTTGTTTATTATTGTTTTATAGGACACAAAGATAATTGACAAAGTAAAACCTAGTCAACAAAACAATAGTTTCTTCTTTTCACAACAGTCTTTCCTTTCGTTTGTTAGTAACAATAATTACCTTTATCTATATACATAATATAAAAGTCGATGTGTGTATGTATGTATGTTTCCTATGCGTTCCAAAACGACTGGACCAATTTTGACGGGACTTAACTGGCAGTTAGCCGATATTATAAAGAGTAATCCACAGTGAAACCGCAAGGCCCAGCTAGTAGTTGAAAAAAATAAGAAAATAATGTCACGTATGAAGGAAATATTAAAACATTAATATTGTTTTTGGCCCCTTACTATCACTGTCTGACCCCAACCCTAATAAAGCAGGTTTAATGATAGTTAATCAGTGAAATCACCTCTCTGGGATCATCAGTCACAGTTAATTTTGTTTATAAACAACAAATAATAAAGTAGAGCTAAGCAATATAAGTACTATATATGTAAGATGACTTATTTGAGGGTATGATAATTTAAACGTGATACCTGCAAAAAATAAATATATTTCCATCCAGTCATGAGAGAAGTAAACATTAATACTTTGTTTTTTGCACCTTACTATAACTTTTTTATTGGTTAACAGACTTGCACTTGACCACCAACACTCCTGATGTTAAGCGATGTTGCGTTCTATGATGGAGCATGCTTGCCTAGAAGAAACTGACATATTGTAACAATCGGAGAACACCCATTCAGGCAACGCATTCCAAATACTAGTAGTTTGCACAATAAAACTGATCTTTTTTTAACTCAGATCAACTTTAAAAAAGTACATTTTACATCATTCTCCATATCATCCTATCAACCTGCCTGTACCCTTTACAAATTAGGTAATTAAACTTGGGATTTCCTGAATCTCTGACACTGAATGACACTGAATGAATCTGAAACAAAACTGGAACCCCTAGCCTATTGTTTCACATTTTGTCGAACTTTTGTAAAACTAACACATAAATTATGTTTACATCTAAGCACAACACCAACAATACCAAAGTTTTTTTTTTCTTTTAATATTGTATAATTTATTTAACTTTCAATTCTCAGGACAAGCCCAGGTCTTTATACAGCACTAGCCGTCCGCCCCAGCTTCGCACGAGTGTAAGCTCGGCCTTCGGCCTCGCTACAAAATATAATATAGCCTATGTCACCCGGGGATAGTGTAGCTTCCCAACAGTGAAAGAATTTTTCAAATCGGTTCAGTAGTTTCGGAGCCTATTCATTACAAACATACAAAAATAGGTACAAATCTTTCCTCTTTATAATATTAGTGTAGATTAATGGGGCTAAAGCCAGCATCGTGAGGCCTTTTTGTGTTTAATAAGAAATTAAACTACTTATTAGTAAGTACTTAGTTCGGCCTGAACTGAGATCTCAAAACCCATAAATCTTCGGTCGACTTTGTGGTTGGTATGTTAAATTGACTATTGATGCTATGGGGTTATAAATAAACTGGGCTATTGAGGTGAACAATTTGTGGATGGGATTCAGACCTATAGGATGATAAATGACACCTGTCTTATCTCAAAATACTCATAATTTATTATTATTACCTAAAAAATTTGTACAATACCTATCTACTCATACCATAATTGAATGACATTAATTAAGGCCAATAGATTTATTTCAGTAATGATGATAAAATGTACTAACTGTGATAAAATATTTTTTACTGACTTTGAAATTTTATATGCCGATTATTATTTCAAGTAGAACAAAATGTAGAAATAAGCCATGGTAAGGTTGTGGAAGGAGCTCCCAATATTTCGGCGCAGTTAAATGCACCATGTTCACGGGAAGACACATGAAGGTCTTCCCGTGAACATGGTGCATTTAACTGCGCCGAAATATTGGGAGCTCCTTCCACAACCTTACCACAGTAAATATCCCGTAAATAATCATATAACTGTAGTGAACAACCGTGATAGTTTAAAACAGTGTTTAACTTTTACTACGTGAGCAACTCTGAAAACACAGAAGAAAAAAACAGCTGTTCCATTGTTGTTCATAATGATGGGTACTATGGACCCCTTCTGGCTTAGTACACCTTTTCCGCATAACCCAGTATAACTTTTACCTGCCCGTTATGACAAAATCATATTTCATGAAGCGAAAATCAAATTTCAGGATCAGAAATAATCAATGTATCTATGATTTTTACCAGACGATTTTTAACTGCTTAGCATATACGAAATTACGGCCTTTGCATGCACATGATTAAGAATAAGATTTATTTTATTGCCAAAAACAATGAATAGGTACATAAGGTAAAAACAATGTTTTATGCTCAGCGCCGTACTGCGAGGTCCCGAAAGGTCACGCAGGGCTGGTTTTCAGCATACCCCTTTTCTAAGTACTCGAGATAAACAAATTATTATTGTAAAATTACCAATACTAAATTAAAGTTAGAATGTTACCTAGTCAACTTGTTGGTTTCTTGTTGGTTGGATGGATTTAGGCAAAGTTTGGTGAGAAGTTTGCCCCACTTGCCAAAACTGATTGCAGCTTTAAAAATATTTACTATTATGAAGGAAAGCTGGGAAAACTTTGAGGCACATATAGTAAACAATTGCCTACATGAAAAATTAAGTCTGTATGTGGGTAGGTTAATTATGAACACCTTCCATTACGATATCACATATTTCCACTTACCCGCTAAGGTGAATCTGTCCATATAATTGATGAGGTTGACGAAGCACAGTATTCCCACGGTCATGAATTCTTGGATGGTCACATCCCTCAAAGTATCGCGTCTTCTCGCCTGCTTCTCTTGCAGTAACGCCGTCGCCGAATCATTGTCACTGTTTACCACTAACTGCTGATTCGAAGTGTTCGGAGTTATACCACTCTGGTCCATCGTGATAACACACAACCACCTCGTCTCTCGTTATACCACCGGCCACTTTCAAAACTCGGGACGCCGATTTCAAATCTTATCAGAGGTTATTTAATTTTATTTGACACAGTTTTGATGCTTTCTCGTACTATATCTGTGCACATGCATATAAACTAAATAAAATAGTAACAAAAAAATAAAATATTTCTAATAAGTAACTAAATAAATTATCAATTCATAATAATGATCCCACAAAAACCCGTGACGACGACTCGAAGTTTGTGACGTGAGTGACGTGACGTGACGTGTGAATGAATGAAAATTAATTTTCGTGTTGGTTGACGTTTCAAGTCATTTTGACGTTTTGTTACGACATTTTGAATTATTTTTTCCTTCAATTTTTTTTATTGGCGTCTCACGTCTTGTACATTTGCCAGTTTCAAGCCTCTAGATGATAAGAAAGGTCTCCAGTCACAGTACAAATCTCGTTTGGAGTTGTGTGCCACTAAATATTGAAATGTGCGTTTGTAGAATGCGTTTGTAGAACTCATAGAAGTGCAAAATAGGCGGGAACGGCTGCCACACGTTCGGAACTTCGCATTATTGCCGACTATTATGCTAGTTGATTCCGCCCCTTGAATGCTGTACCCACAAAAATACCTTATTGTGTTATTTTCTAGTGTAATAATAATAACAGACCATTTTTTTTTTATCAAGAAGTGTTTTGTCACACAGGTTGTTCTAGTGTGATTCAATAAAAAAAATAACAAAACGAAAGTATAATCGTCCAGCTTTGCAGTACATGCCAGGGCCCTGATTTCATAACTACAAACACGACAGTTACACGGTGCGTTATATAACTTAAAAAGTTGGCCTTTATTTTCTAGGAAATAGAGGCCAGTTGTTAAGTGAGATGACCTAAAAGAGACCGCATGGAAACGCTGGATGAAGGTCACTTTCAACCGGCCCTTTTGGAGATCGATGAGGAAGACCTATGCCCAGCAGTTCACGTCCTATGGCTGAAATGATGATGACTGAAAAATACAGAACCTTTTCTTATAATTTATTTCATGACCATGGATACAGAGATCCTTCAGTCTCAATAATAATTGGCGGTATAGACTTAATGACTTTAGCCAGCTTAGTAATTGGCGCAAAACAAAAAATATTAAATGTTAAGTGTCCCATCCAAAGATTATCACTGTCAGTTAGGTTATGTCTCCCGTTAGTCAGTGTCAATGTCACAGTCACGTCACGTCACCGGTCCGGTCAGTATCAAATTGTTTTGTTTCCGAACCGGACGGCGGACGCCTTTTAGTTTTTACATTAGAATTTAGAATTAAATTCTAAGTCTAACGCCTCTTGCTCTTCGTTGTCAATCAACTCAGAGATAAAGGTACCATGAATAAACTGTGGTGCCTAATCTTTCTTTTAAGTTGTTCTATTACTTTAGCAAAGAAACCCAAAGATGAGGAGAAGCCTTCTTGGGCGAAGAAAGACATCCGAGACTTCTCTGATGCTGATATGGAAAGGTTTGCACAGACTATAGATTTACTTAGTTCTAAAGCCCCTTTTTGATCAAATTCTAATAATTTACCTATTTAAGTAGGTAGGTAGGAAGGTAACATAATCATGTAGTTCTCCCCGCGGTTTTACAGTTTTAATACATTTTCCTTTTATTTTTATGTGATTATTTAAACATTATGTACTATGCTAGATTTCTTTAAATTATTATTTTGTTTTTGGGTTACATTATTCTACCGTTGATTGCTTATCTTGTGATGATAGGTTACCTACCGTGAATCTAGTTCATATGCAGTCTTACTTAAAATAATACTTACAGTACTTATAGTAAGTACTTTATTAGTTGTGAACATGAAGTTCTTAAAAATACTTGATGAAATATTTTATTTCATTAAATTTCTTTAAGATAATAAAATATATTTTAATTTATATGACACGGGAATTACTCACAAATTATTAAGCTGGTTACTCCGAGTCTACAAGGTGAGTGCGCGCGCGACTGCGTCTCGTTTTACAAACAGAAACCGGCTACCCATAATACCCAGCCTAATCATTATGTAAGTAATTCCCGTGTTATATATTTCCTATGAATTTTTTGACACTACATTATATTTTAACAATCTCCGTTAATGATTTAAAACAGTTTATCTTACATGTTTACAATAACAAAATATTCTCAGATATTTTCTCTGCACTGTCTCAATGTCATTGGAGTGAACTTCATAATGCAGATCACATCGGGTTATCATACTCCTAGATGCTCCTAACAAGTGAATAGTAAAGGTACAAAAGACTGGGGCTAAAAAAACTTAGACTAAGACAACACTAAGGAGCTGATTAGCTTTAGTGGTAATTTGTTGATAATGTAAATAACTGAGAGCTGATGACCAACCAAATACTTAGCTAGAGATCTTTAGCAATGTATGAATGTGTCATACCTGCCCATTGATCTCAAAATCATTGGTAATTTTGTATGGCTTGTGTTAAAATGATATAACAAAACATTTACTTATATAAATATTGTTTATTGTGTTGCAAATAATGTTTTGAACTTGTAAAAATGTTAGCATTCTGTTTTAATGTAATTTGAAACCAATCACATTTTGTAGTATACATATGTAATTTTCCTTGTTTCTTAGGTTATTTGACCAATGGGAGGAAGATGAAGAACCACTGCCTGAAGATGAGCTACCTGAACATCTTCGGAAACCTCCTATGCTAGATATGACCAAACTGGACATGTCGAATCCAGAGTCAGTGTTACAGACCACAAAGAAAGGACAAACGCTGATGATGTTTGTGTCTGTAGCAAATAAGCCGAGCAGAGCCCGGGCGGAAGAGCTGACGAAAATATGGCAAACGGGGCTTTGGAGTAATCATATTCAAGCTGAGAGGTATGCCTGTGCTAATAATTTATTTGGTATTAAATGACACCAGTCTTAAAATTTTGAGAGCTGGTGGAATTGTGTGACATGATCAGGTTTATTTTGTAGCAGTAGGTAAGACCAGAGGATAACTTTAACTGTCTCGGAAAGTACAGTACCAGTACCTGTCAGCTATTTAGCCACCAAGCAGTAGTATAGTAGTGTATACATTATTGTGTTCCGGTTTTATAGTCTTATATTTTAGTGAAATTAGAAGGCATACACAATTTGAATTTTTATTCATGTCAGGTTACTGAACACAGTGCAGTTCCATGCAGGATATTGATGTTTAATACTGGCTTTACAATATCAGTGAAACAGGCCTACATAAAAAAATGGACTAGTTGTTTCTCGCGCTCACTGTAGGTATGGAACAACCCAGTTGTTTTTATAACCTCACAATTTAGTATTGTTACTATTTTTACAAATGATCAATAAAAACAGGAAAATTATGAATGATTATTGCATTACATTGCTGCGTTTTTGCTTAACTTTGTATATTTTAATAGAAGTCAAAATAAATTTTGCTACTATCAATATGAGAGTCAAAACTTTCCACACATGACAGATAAATGTCAGAACGGCGAAGTTGCAGTATGGGCGCGCCCTAACGTATCTTTTGAATGCAACCCAACCAAAGAGTGTGCAGCCAGGGTCAATTTCTGGGTACTAAAGTACAGTGACTGTTAAAGACTAATGTGATAGTTAAAATGAGCTGAAATACTTGTGTCAACACTCAGTGGTTGGTTGACAGGCTAAATGTTTAAGTACAGCTCACCAGATTTTTATTTGTGTGATGTTGAGTCCTGAAGTCCTATTGGGTTGTATTGTATATTACCCCCTACCAGTGTCTACCTGAGCCAACCCAGCTCCATGACATATCTGAGACTACCTGGCATAGTTGCTCCAGTGGTGTAGATGGAAGTATCAATGAAAATAAGCAATCTAGCTGTTAAGGTGACATAGATGATGCTGCTCGCCTGCCAGATCACCTGATGTTAAATGACAGTGTTGGTCGTAGATGGTAAACTAGCCTAGTTGATTGCTGACTTTAACACTACAAAACCAAATTTCATCTTAATTCTATTCCAACAGGTATCTCATTGATGATGACCGAGCCATATTCATGTTCAAAGATGGATCTCAAGCCTGGACTGCTAAGGAGTACCTTTTGGAACAAGATGAGCTAAAAGAAGTACAGTTAGAAAGCCAAACATACCCGGGCAAGAACCCAGATATTAGAAACAAAGCTATTAGAGATGAATTATAAAAGATCTAAATTACATTCCCCTCTCTAAGACTTATTTTTTTAAGTTAAATATATGGGTAAAGACAACAGCACTTATTTAACCCAACATTTAATGTGAAGACTAGTATAATAATGGTGGCATCTCCAAGTTTTACCTCATGTTATCACTCAAATTTCTAAAAGCATTGAATTTTTGGGCATGTTCATTCATAGACCAAGGTTGTAAGAAATAAAAACATTTTATTTTCTTGTAATCAGCTTTTTTATTTAAAAAAATAAGAATGATTCGAGTACCAGCCTACCAGTATAACTTCAGGGGGATAATCTCACAAATAGAGGTGGGGTAACTAAATTAAAATGCATCGGTAGCTCTGAAATGTTCTTCATCGATGGTTGAATAGATGTGGCCTTCTCCACACATCCATTCCAGAATATTCCTGAAAGAAAAACAAATAGGTTTACAGATATATTTTATATAGCATAATCCTCTGAAGTTGTGTTTGGTGGACATAATATCAACAAATTCCATAAATACAAGATAGTGTCTCCTAAGTTCAATCTAGTATAGAGGGTACTAAGCCGAAATGAGATCATTGAACACTTTATGAACAACCAACAAACTGCTCCCTAGACATATGACATTGACACTCGCCATTCATTTGTGATTTCAGGGCTAGTCCCAAAGTAAGCTTCTTTATAATGAAACCTCTTTTCAGCTTGGAAAGCTGCAAACAAACTATTGGATGCATTGGTAAGCTCTGGCTGACTAAAGCAATTGATAGGATCAATTGCATGATCATTCAGCTGACAAAAACATGTAGCACACCAGATAGCCTTCAGACGTACAATTGCTCAAGGTCATATCCAAAATTTTGACCAGTAGTAGGCAGTCCAGTGTGAATGTGCGACATTTTGAACGGGAATGCACGCGATCTTTCTTGCTGCACACCTGCAAAATGTGGAATGAGCTACCTTCCACGGTGTTTTCGATAAGCTACAACATGGGGTTCTTCAATAGGCAAGTTAGTAGATTCTTATAGGGTTGGCAAAGTAGTTGTGATGCATCTGGTGTTAAAAGTATCTATAGGCGACGGTGACTGCTTACCGTCTGCTTGTTGGCAACATATGCCATTAAAAAAACTGCTAGATCTCTAGCTAGCAGATGTATCCGATTACCCACATACATAATTTAAAAAGAAATAGATACTAACTCAAATTCCACTTGTGACATCTTATCCTTTAACGTTGCATACATGTCTTGTTTGCTGATTCCCTGTTCCAGTGTAGAAGCCCTGATGAGGTTGAATACCAACATTTGACGAGGGTTCAAGCCGTTCACAGACCCTGTATCATTCATCCCTACCATGGAGTTTGCTGGCATGGCACTGTTGTTGAATGTAGGATTACTGTTTGTTACTTTTTCCTGCAATAAAAAAATTATGTTTGTGAGATGATGACATGAGCGTAGCATTTCATTGCCCCAATCCGGGCAACAGTTTCATAAGTGACGCGTCGGTGGGCCGGCAATGAATTCGGCTGCTCTTGACGTTTCTTTAAGTGCCACCACAGTAAAACGAGAATTTATATTTCGTAAAAATGGTTATAAAATCCTGCTCGCATTACTATTACTTGTATTTTTAGGGTTCTGTAGCTCTACAGGGAACCTGTATAAGTTCGTTCTATCTGTCCATCTGTCTGTTAGTCCTATTTCTTTAGAATCATCTTACTTCTATGGATATTAAGATAAATGGATAAAACTATGCAGAATGTTTTAGTATACACCCCAATTTTAATACTAGAGTGGGTGACATATTATTATGCCACCCAGGGTTTTGAATAGTTTTTAAGTGATTCACACTAGTGCTGCTCTTCCAGGTATTCATCATTTATGATCAGTACTAGTGATCAGTAGCAAGCCAACCTTCTAGGTACATCCTTTCAGCCGTTTTAAGATTATCAGCTCTTTTATCAGGGTTTTTTTAAATATTCAGTTTCTTCTTACATAACAATACATCAGAACCCTGGGCTACTACAGGCAAATTGATTTCAGGAATGGACCTCGCACATGGTGCATCTAAGCTGAGCAATAAGAGAAGGATGCACATATAATTAAATACATGCATCTTTCTCTCTTGCACATGTGTTTTTGTTCTAAGTTGAACCAGTTATAAAGGTAACTTTCACAGTGAGCAAGGTCCATAAGATTAAATAACATTGCATTTACCTTCTTAGATTCAGCTTCCATTTTCACTTTATTATTGATACACTGCAAGTAGTGGAATGTGATTGCATTAGCATCTGTAATAGGCATTATTTTAAATGCCATAAGGACTTTCTTTCCTTTGTTTGTTTTCACATTGCCGTAGATCTGAATGTAGTCATTCACTTGAACTTTTGGTGAGGATTTATCCTATAATGAGACCATTAATCACGGATTAGCAAATTGAAGTGGGCAGGGTACATAGCATACAGAACAGATGGCCGATGGGGCAGAAAGGTTCTCAAATGGAGACCACAGACTGGTAAGCGTAGCATAGGACATCCACCTACAAGTAAGACAGACAACCTAAGAGACCGCAGGATAACACTAGACGCAGGCTGCTTCCAACTGGTCTTTTTGGAGATAAATGGGGGAGATCAATAGGTCCAGCAGAGGACGTCCTATGGCTAGAAATTATGATGAGACCATTCAATCATTATTAACAAGTAGGAGAGTGAATAGGTTTTATGTAGGCAAGCATACACTATTGTAGACTGCAACATCACTTAACATCGGGCAAGATGATGGTCATGCACAAGCCTATCAAAAAAAAAAAAAAACACTGAATAGATAAAAGAAAAAAAAAAGTTTGTGTTTCAAACACTAGTTGTAATAATCCCAGAGCTCATACTAGAAATAAACTCAAAATTTATACCACAATACAAAACAAAAAAAATGCTTAAAACGATGATGGAGCAAACACAGCCAATTTTTTGACATAGTATTATAATAGTCATAGTACATTGTATTTAGTAAGGTGAAACTAACGTCTTCGTCCATAGCTTCTTGATCGAGCCACAACACAGCTCGCATTCTCCCGGTGATGTCTTGTATGGTGTAAGTGATTTTAGTGCTCTGCATTCGGATGTTCCGTACACGCGCCACAACAGACACGATCTGGATTTCTGTACCCCATATTTTAACGCCGTCATCACCACAGTGCAATGCTTGTTTAATTACGATGGGTGCTGTTTTCGAGGCCCTTCTTCCCTACAAGTTGAAGGTTAGAACGATAGCATGAATATTGTGCAATTGTTTAAATGTGTATAAGATATCAAGTATAATAAGGGTACTTACGGTTTTCTGTTGTTGATTAGGCGTATTTACATTGCCGAATTGATTACCAGAATTAAGGAATCCTCCACCAACCGTCGATTGATCTAGAAATAAAAGTTTGTAATTATTTTGAAATTTATGCTGACGCAGTCGTTACAGTTCGTACTATTACAATATATTTACCGTTCCACATTTTATAACAAAATTAGACAAAAACCAGGTAACAATTCTGTGTAATAAGAATAAAACTACTTGTTTTCTGAAGCGATGAAGCGACAACAAAACTTTACAAAAACACGACCCGTTTTTGACATTTTTTAAACTAAATACGAGGGAATATCTGTTTTGTTTGTCTATGATCTATAAAAAAAAATGCGATTAAAACAGAACTACACTAGACCAACGCACACGTCTGAGGCGTCTCACACGTGTGAAGCCGGTGTGCACAACAAAATGACGTGCGTCTAATATGTGTGACGCGCATTGCTGATTATAAGAGGCATTTACTAGGTTTGTAAGGGCTGCGACGTGTCCAGATTAGCGTACGCGTACGTGATAGACGTCCTGTGGCCTAATGTAAGTTTTCGCGTTTAATGGTTGACGCGTCTGATGGTATAGAGAAACACTATGCACATACCACCAGACGCATGGTTGTGTGGCGGAACTCTTTTTCACCAGTGCGACCTTCGCGGTCGCCTTTATTATTTTATTTCAATAGAGTTGTGTTTTGTTTTATAAGAGATCTGTCAAGAGGTAAAAAAAATAGATGTTTTCGATTCCGCAAAATAAATTGTTTTAATAATAGGAGTAATAATATCCTAAATTGGTGACCCCGATACGAACACAACATAAATTAAGACGATTCGAACACAAGAAGAGCAAAGGTACGCAAATAGGTACGAGTACTTTCTTTGGTGGTACGAGTGAAGCGACCACGGTCGTCTGATTGTTCGTCGACGAGAATACGAAAACGTAGAAAAAGAAGTGGTGAATTCGACTACGAGAGCTGTGCTGCTGACTGCTGGCAACAATCGCATGGAGCGCGTCAAGACTAAAGTCGAAGTATCTTTTGGAAGAACCAGTGTGGACTAAAAAGACTAAGTGTGATTTATATTGTTGTGTGTTTTTGTGTGTGTATTTAATTTTATTTTATTTTGGTGAATTTTTGTACATATTTTTAAGTTATTTTTATACCAAAGTTTTTTGTAGGGCATTCGCACACCACACTCCCACGTTTCTTTTGTTTTCAGTTTTTGTTTTTGAATTTTGTTTTTCTCTTAGCATGGTTTTTCATGACAGCACACGTCATGAGTGACAGTGAGCAGGAAGACTTCAAACCAGCTTCCGCGGGTACGGGTGGACGTGAAATGTCAAGCAGTGACAGCAGATCTGGCACAGGCGGTACGGAGAAGGTAATGATTAACAGAGTATCTATACGTACCCCTCCATTTTGTAGAGATCGCCCGGCCCTATGGTTTGCGAGTTTAGAGGCGCAATTTTCCATCAATAATATTAGCCAAGAAATCACGAAGTTTAATTACGCAGTTGCGCACCTCGATACCAATTGTACTCGCGAAGTAGAGGATTTCATAATCCAACCTCCGAGGGAGCAACCCTACACGAAATTGCGCAATGCAATAATATCTAGGTTCTCAGATTCTCGGGAGCAGAAAATACGCCGTCTTCTAGAGAAGGAGCAGATCGGCGATCAAAAGCCGTCGTTTTTTCTGCGTCATCTGAGATCGTTAGCCGGTGCAGCATTTCCGGAGGATATTCTGAAGACAATTTGGATGAGCAGGTTGCCACGATATCTTCAAACTGTCTTGGCTGCTCAACGATTAGAATCGTTGGCTGAGCTAAGCGAACTAGCGGACAATTTGGCTGAAATTAACGCTCAATCAACTTCATTGGAGGTATGTACGGTTTCGCCTAACTCGAATACTGATCTTGTACAGGAGCTGACTAAAAAAGTTGATGAATTGACCCGTTTAGTAGCGTCACTTTCCTCTGCTGGTTGCAGCTCGCATGTTGGTACGCGTAGTCGTGACTTCAATCGTAACCGTAATCGTAGTCGCAGCCGATCACGTTCACGTAACTATGATTTGTGCTTTTATCATGACCGTTTTGCGACAAAAGCACGTAAATGTGTGCCTCCATGTAAGTGGTCCGGTTCCCCGCCTAGTGATCAGGGAAACCAAAACAGCAACTGTTAAAGGCGACATCCAGTTGCTCGCCAGCTAGTCGCCGCCTTTTCGTGACCGACCGGAGATCCAACCGGAAATTTTTGGTGGACACTGGTTCGGATATTTGTTGCGTTCCTCGTAGCTTTATAAAAGGACGTACGCTTCAGCCATTATCATATAGTTTAGTTGCAGCTAATGGCAGTAAGATTATCACATATGGACTGGTACAGTTGAACTTAAATTTAGGGCTACGACGGGATTTCACCTGGAACTTTGTCGTGGCGGATGTGGAAAGTGGTATTATTGGCGTAGATTTTTTGTCGCATTACCAGCTTTTACCCGATTGCTCAAAAGGTAAGCTGTGCGATAGTAAAACTGGGCTTATTTCGTCCGCGGACCTTTATACCGCGGAACAGCAAAGTGTGAAGGTAGTATCTCTTCCTGACTCGCCATTCACAGCGATCTTGGAGAAATACCCAAGTATAACGCGACCACCTGGTGCACCTAGAATTATTAAACACAGCACCGTACATTATATAAACACTACCGACGGTCCCCCTGTGACATCTAGACCGCGTCGGTTGGCACCATTAAAACTGGGCATTGCAAAGAAAGAGTTCGAAGATATGGTCCGAGCTGGTACTTGCCGACCATCTGATAGCTCTTGGTCATCGCCTCTGCATCTCGCACCTAAAAAGGACTCAACGTGGCGTCCTTGCGGTGATTATCGTGCATTAAACGCCCGAACGATTCCTGATCGCTACCCTGTCCGATACATAGGTGATTATGCGCACAACTTGTCTGGCTGTACCGTTTTTAGTACTATAGACTTGGTCAAGGCCTATCAACAGATACCGGTGAATCCAGGCGACGTGTGCAAGACAGCGATAACTACTCCATTTGGATTATATGAATTTCTGTATATGACTTTTGGTTTGCGTAATGCTGGGCAGACTTTTCAGAGATTTATCGATGAAGTAGTCCGTGGCTTAGATTTTTGCTATGTCTATGTTGATGACATTTTGGTTTACTCAAAAGACCAAATAGCGCATGCGCAGCATCTGGAAATCTTGTTCCAGCGATTGCACGACTATGGCGTTGTGATTAATACAGCCAAGTCCGTATTTGGTGCCGCAGAAGTATCTTTCCTTGGGCATCGAGTCAATGCTGCGGGCACGCGTCCTCCTGAGGACAGAATTCGTTCTCTGGTGGATTACCCGCCCCCAAAGACAGTTCAGGGTATGCGCAGATTCATAGGCATGGTCAATTACTACCGCCGGTTTTTGCCAAGTACGGCTAAGTACCAAGCGCCGTTAATTGAAGCAATCACTGCTATTCAAGGCAAAGGCAATAAACCTTTTGTGTGGACTCCTGAGCTAGAAAAGTGCTTTGAAGAATGCAAGAAAAGCTTGACGTCCGCTACAATTTTAGCACACCCAAATAACAGTGCTGAGGTTGGGTTGTTTACTGACGCTTCAGGAACGCACGTTGGTTCTTGCCTACAACAACGCGTCGATAATGATGATTGGCAGCCACTAGCCTATTTTAGTAAAAAGCTGACTGCTAAACAGGCTCAGTGGCCGGCGTACTATCGGGAACTCCTTGCGGTGTACGAGAGTGTTCAACACTTCAGGCACCTGTTGGAGGTACAACACGTCACTATCTACACTGACCATAAGCCGCTAATATACGCTTTTGTACAACGACGTGAGAAATTGCCGCCTATCCAATTAAACCAGCTGTCTTTCATCAGCCAGTTTACTACTGATGTAGTGTATATTAAAGGGGTTGATAACATCGTAGCTGATGCCATGTCGCGCGTTGAGTCTATTTCTCTTGAAGAGGATTTTGCTGCACTCGCGTTATCGCAAGAATCGGATGAGGAGCTAGCTAGTATGCGTGGGAATTCGTCTTTGAAGCTCGAACCCATCCTCATCCCTGGCACAAATATCACAGTAATTTGTGATACTTCAACTGAGCGACCACGTCCATACCTGACACCAGCATTCCGTCGAGCTGCATTCGACAGGTGTCACAACCTCAGTCACCCTGGCGCGCGGGCAACCACTCGCTTGGTAACTGAGCGTTATGTATGGCCTCAAGTAAACGCAAATTGCCGTGAATGGGCTCGAACTTGTTTACGCTGTCAACTCAGTAAAGTAACTCGACATATTAATTCGCCACTTGGAGAGTTTAAATTACCGTCAAACAGATTTAGGTCGGTGCATTTAGACATTATTGGACCACTTCCTCACTCGAAAGGGTACAATTATTGCCTGACTGCGATTGATAGATACACACGGTGGCCTGAAGTATGGCCTATGTCATCAATCACAGCAGAAGAGGTAGCAGATACATTCGTAACTGGTTGGGTTTCCCGTTTTGGGGTACCAAACATTTTGACAACCGACCAGGGCCGGCAGTTTGAATCTGTGTTGTTTCGCCGTCTAATGGATGTATGTGGTACCAAACGGGTGCGCACGACTAGTTACCATCCTTGCGCAAATGGTATGGTGGAACGCATGCATCGGCAGCTTAAAGCATCTTTGATGTGTCATAATGACACATGGGTAAGAGCTTTGCCGTTAGTTTTATTAGGGATGCGAACGGCGCTCAAAGAAGATTTGAAGGCATCTTCTGCAGAGCTCGTTTATGGAGAGACTCTTCGCTTGCCTGGAGAACTCGTCATACCTCCAATAACATCGCAGAGCCCAAGTGACGTTGTAGATTTCGTCCGTGAGCTGCGTAAATATATGGAAGCTCTCCGTCCTGTCCTTGCTACACGCCACGCCCAGCCATCGACTTTCATATTTAAAGATTTAGTTAAGGCGTCGCATGCCATGCTACGCGATGATTCAGTGCGAAGGCCGTTGCAGCCGCCTTATTCCGGTCCTCATCGTATCATCGGGCGAAGAGACAAAACGATCACTCTCGATATTAATGGAAGGGAACGTACAGTTAGCATAGATCGCGTTAAGCCTGCCCATTTGGATTCGGCGTTTGGCAATTGTGAACCAATTGTGCCGCCTGCGCCAACTCCAGCTAGCAGTTTCACGCCTGCGTTGGTCCCTGCACCTACACCAGCTCCTGTCGTCACCCGGTCCGGGAGGAGGGTGAAGTTTAGAAATATTTTAGATATGTGATTATCTTATTTATTTATAAATTTTTCAGCTTATTCTTCCTTTCTCCGTGGGGGGGTGGTGTGGCGGAACTCTTTTTCACCAGTGCGACCTTCGCGGTCGCCTTTATTATTTTATTTCAATAGAGTTGTGTTTTGTTTTATAAGAGATCTGTCAAGAGGTAAAAAAAATAGATGTTTTCGATTCCGCAAAATAAATTGTTTTAATAATAGGAGTAATAATATCCTAAAGTTGAATACTCAGCAAGGAATATACTACTCTCTAACAGAAATAGGACTATTGAATCCCTTTCACCATCTGACGTCGTCTCTGACGAAAATCTGGGATCTTTGGATCGGCACACAGAAAAGAGAAACGAAAAAAATCTCACTTCAGTGGCTGCAACGTTTCCATCAGCGTACACTTACATGGCATACGTCGCATCGGCTTGCTTGATATTGTTTTAGATATTAGAATTATATTTATTCGAAACTAAACCAGCAATGTATTTCATTCTTCTATAGATAACTTACAATAAAAGATTTGCCGTTTGGTTTCGTTGTGATGGTCTTGTTCCGTGGTCTTGTTTGTCTATGAATGACATTTGTTTTGTTTTGTTTGATTTGACGAGTATTTTAAATTTAATTATTTATTTGCGAGTTTATGTGTAAAAAATAGTATTATGGCTTGCAAAACTTTCCACAAAGGAAAGTATTACGTTACCTTCAAACGTGGCTTTGAAGACTCCAAGAAAGACATCACTGTAACAGTGGAGAAAGTTTTTGAAACTGATTGTCTGGTCAGCATCTCAATAATACTGTTTTCTCTGTTCATAGTATAAATTCTTAGGCTCATAATGAACCTCATAGACATACACAACACTCTTACCTGAATAACATCATAATTTTTCAGAAAATATCACTCTCAGATGAAGACAACCCACAGTTTTTGTGTGTGCTGATTATAACCCGATTAGACTATGAAGACCTGAAGAAACAGCAGGGTCTACTGGTGGACTTTGATAATTTCCCTTCACAACTTGTAAGACTACTGCAACAATGTGCTTCGAACAATATGTAAGTACATAGTATGGTTTTCCATAACAGTAAGAAAAATTTCATATCCTTACATGAGATTAACTTAAGTTACGTTTAGTTTACCTGGCTACCCTAGAAAGAAGGTAATGTTTTCTAGGTGTATGCCTGTAAACTCTGACTTGAGGGCTGGTTATTTACCATAAACAAACATGCTTACTGGCATGTGATTCACGTTTTTGTCACATTTGTCTCCTCTGAGCACTCATTGTTATGGCCTGAACAGAAGTTTTTACTTTATTATTATATCTTAGTTAAATCGTTGTGACATTACATATTCTGTGAAAATTTCAATTGGCTTTCTATAACGGTTTAAAGGTACAGCTGTTAAAAGGTAGGATAGACGGACAAACAGATAGACAGAGTAGGCTTAGTAATAGCGTCCTGTTTATTCGGGTATGGAACCCTAAAAATGCCAAACCGCAGCAATCAGAATCATATTGCAAAAAACGCTTTCATGTATTTTATATGATGTATTGCACATCATGCCAGGGCGTAATGGGTTGGATTTTTGCGATGCTACCTGGTCTGCTACATCCTGGCATAATGTGTGCATACCTTGAGGGTGCAATTACGCTATTTTTTTACCGACTTCCAAAAAGGAGAAGGCTATCAATTCAACTATATTTCTTTATGTTTGTTACCTCAGAACTTTCGACTGGGTGAACCGATTTTGATGATTATTTCTTTATTTGAAAGCTGTTGCTTCCCGTGGTTGCATGTCAATTTGATCCAGTTCTGAACTTTTTGTGTAGTCGCTTTTTTATATTGATAATTATTATTGCAATGATGTTGACGTATGATTTGTCTACACATAAAACATTGTAGAGTTCTCACAATTTTAACATAAGTGCAACAATTTTTACAGGTTTCTTATAATGCAGCAATCAAATCCAGTGCAATATTACTTTGAAGTAGTAGAACACAATGAGTTCAAGAAACTAGTGCATTTGTCGTTGAAGACTGGGCCTGCTACCGATTCTGATATTAAGCAGCATATGGCTGACACCATTAACAATTTAAAAGTAAGTTAAAAATACGTAAATTATTAAAGCGCTATCACCTAACTGAGGCGCTACCACCTCACAAAACTCAATTCCAAGAGGAGTAAAAAACATTAAAAAAAAATATAAAAAAAATATCTAGTTTTTTATGAGTTCTGATAGTTTTAAAAGCGATTTTTTTACAAAATAGTAACAATACACCATTTGAATTACCCCGGTTCATAAAAAAATCGAAATCTCTTATTGAAGTTTAAACGCATTTTTATACAAAAAAAAACACATTCGTTTTTTTACTATTTTAATGTATTTCTTAGTAATAAAGCAAATTCAAATTATTCGAAAAATTATATGAAAGTTCAAATGGCAATTTTCTATGAATTTAATCCATCAAAAACCAAAGTTTCGTTAGTTTAAACTACTTAAATAAACAAATACTCTACTTAAAAGAAAGTTGAATGACCAATATCCATGTCAGTCAGGTACTGTTTTGCATGACCACTCACATATTTTTGAAGAAAGAAATCTATCTCTACATCTATTTAATTATTTACGGGATATTTACCGTGATTACCGCAGTTACATGCACCATGTTCACAGGCTGATTACATGTAACTGCGCCGAAATTTTACCACCAACCACAACCTAATCACAGTAAATATACCATAAAATTAATAATTTAACTTCAATAAACAACTGATAGCTTAAAGAGTGTTTTACAAACCTGTCTCCTTTATAGAAAACATTGTCATCAATAAAGAGTTCATCATCAAGCACTGAAGCCCACCTCAACGATAAGTGCATCAACCTAGAGAGGAAAGTGCATGACTTGTCACATGTTATAACTAAAATGGAAGAAGACAAGATGAGGCGAGACATGGAGTTTCAAGAATCACTAAAACAGGAGAAAGAAAGGCAAGACATGGTAAGATAGTTTTATGATCATCATCAATTATTTTCAATCCACTGCCGAGTGTATGCCTGGCAGATTTGGGTACTAGGTATGGTCATGGTTACCTTTTTGAAGAACCATTTAATTTGTTCAAATCCTGCACCATTTTTATCACTGCATACAAATATCTTTAAAAGTATTGATTCAACATCAACATGACAAAAAACAGCAATAAAAAACAATGTATACATAGGCCGGAGGCACAATTACGCACTGTACAGGCGCGCCCAGCTAAACTTCGTGAGGGTCAGCAGACGCCTGATCGAGGTGTCGGAGCACCCAAGCTAGTTGCCAGTGTTCCGTCCACTGTGAACGCCCTCGGGCAGGGCGTTCGGCGACCAGCCTGGTGGTGGTCCCTGGTGTAATGCGGGTGAACCAGGCGGAAAGGCATCCATTCCAGTCCAAAGGCATTTAAAAAACCCTTCAACTGCATAAATTAACTTTTATCTAAACTCGCGAGAATATCTGGGCAGGAGCTTGTCTCAAATGATAAACTGCATAAACCGTTTCTCACAGTTTATAATTTACTAATAGATTTTATTCATCATCAGCCAGAAGACGTCCACTGCTGAACATAGGCCTCCCCCTTTAACCTCCACACTGAACGACATCCTGCCATCAGCATCCACTGTATGCCTGTTGGTTATCAGTTCTTCGAGCGATGTGGCCTGCCCATTGCCACTTAAACATGCAGATTTTAATAGCTATGTCGGTGACTCTGGTTCTTTGGCGAATATCTACGTTCCGAATTTTATCGCGCAAAGAAACTCCGAGCATAGCTCTCCATTGCCCGTTGTGTGAGTCTGAGTTTTTCCAAAAGGTCAACAGTTAAGGACCACATCTCAGTACCATATGTCATCACTATACCATAAGACATCACTATAGATTTTATTACTTACTGTCAATACATATCATTATTATAAATACACAAGTCACAATGCACAACATAAAATTTACTATTCTAATTATATAAACTACATAAGAGATTTGTTGACCCATACCGTCGCGCCACTAAACAATAAATACAGTCATGTCAACTGATCGCTAGTCAAATAGTCCCCTACGTATTGTGTTCCCTGCCCAAATGTTTACCTATAATTTCGTACCTGTACCTGTAATTTTACAGTTTTATCTAAATTTTCGCAAGGAAAAAGTTATGTATGTCCATCCCAATTTCTTACCTTTCTCTTACCAAATTTGATAAGTCACCGTTTTAGGACTAAATAACAGAACTGATTCAGCTGTTTAGTCGGAAAAAGGTGACAAACAGGCAGATGCTACTTTCACACTTATAATTACACAATGAGTGCATGGTCATAAGGTCACATTTTTTGGCAGCAGGGTTTACCTCAGTTTGCCCCTCAGTATGGTTAAATGACTGAAGGCCATAACCACAGAAAAGAGAAGTAAATAGAACGGAGTTGAGAAGGAAACTCTGTCGCCAGGTATTGTGACAGATATGTGATTGAACATTCTTATTTATGTCAACGCGTCGAACTCCGCGTCACAGTTGCTATGGGTTTATATGGGTGCAAGTGGCTACATCAAATTTCTTACAAAAACGCCTTGACAGCCATTCTAGTTTAAACAAAAAAATATCTTTTCTGTGGCCATAACTGATTTTCGTGAAAATTTTACTACAGGAAAGACAACAATGGAAAAAGAATGCAGATATGAACATGAAGACTCAAATGGGAGACTTTCAGGAGAGTCTGAACAGGAAAGACAGACAGATAGAAGACATTAATACTGCCTATAAACAATTAAAAGAAAATATTATGCATCTTGAAAATCAAATAAGGTAAAAAAAAAAACTTTTTTTTTTTTTACTTTTTGTATTGTAGTCCAAAGTTGTGTAAAAAATTGGCACTGCACTGTCTCCTTAATGTTAAAAGTGTCGGTTTAAACAGGTGAATAGTTCCTTTGTTTTCATTTTGTCACATTTTATGTCGTCGGATTTTTGTTTCGTCAGAAATTTTACTATCATGCACAAGTTCTATTCAAATATTGGGAGGGACGAAATAAAAATCTGACGAAACGAAAACAAAGGAAATAGTTTTATTATGGAAACTGACGTTGTTTTTCAACACATTTTATTTATATTACACGGGAATTACTCACGTAAGATTAGGCCGGTTAACGAGAGCTGTGCTCAGCGTTTCTGCTTCGATAATATATACCTATTTTTTTTTCAGTGAAAAATCTCAACGCCTAAATTGCTTAGAACAAGAAGTCCAGAAAACGCACATAGAAGTGGCAACACTGAAAGCTAAAAATGCGACATTAGAAAGAGATATTGCAGAGAAAGATAAACAGTACAGTCTACAGACCTCCAGGTGCACTTATTTAGAAAAGGTTATAAAAGTATGATAATAATTGTAGAAGAAAAAAAACACGCTTTACGTGACTCGCACGCGCGCACGGGGAGGGAGGAGAGACGGGAAAGGGGCGGTCGACACCACGTCCGCGTTGTACGTGCGGCATGTTTTTTTTATTGCGTTTCTTGCCTTTCTTTTATCTTTTTTTTATGATATAGTTGGCGCCTTTCTCGCTAGATGGTTCTGTCAGTTTTGTCAGTATGATTCACAACATCGAAAAATTCTACTATCCAGCTCCTGATCCTCATCGTATCTGTTCGATGGTACTTAACTAATTGTTGTATCCGAATAGACATCAGAATAGGTCCTATTTTTTTATTATCTAATAAAAAAAACTCATCATAAATAAAAAACAACAACAAAAAAAATAATGTTATAAGTATTTTAATTTCATGCTAGACATAGAGCGCACTATGTCACGCCTTATGACGCCTTGCGCGTGCCATACAAATGCTGTTCTAACACGCTCTTTGAGGACAGCGCATCCGCTCTCTATCCCCACTAAAATCTTTAAACGCTTATAACTCAGAAATGTATCAGGCAATTTAAATATTTTTTCAGTATGTGTAATTCGCTAAGCCTATTATATAAATAAAAATGAATCGCCGAAATGTATGTACGCGCATCACTCCCGAACGACTACACCAAATAGTATTTTTTTATTGTTCGTTTTTTTTTTTTTTTTTTTTACTATACTACTCGAGCGATGCTCCTGGCAACAGCTAGTTTGTAATAAATGAAGCAGGCCTATTACATTATATGTACTTGCAAAGTTTAAAATCTCATTCCATTTATAGTTTATAATTAATAAGTTGGGCTGAAAGTAGAAGCCATATTTGTCTTTAGTGGTAAACAAAGATATACATAGTAACGACACCCTATCAGCAACTTCATTAATACGAATTATGCCTGTTGTACTGTATGTAATCAATCAATACCAATTCCATCCACAAACCACATAAAAATTCATTTCATTATGGTCAGCTGTAATGAAATTATATCGAACTTTCTGTTGCAGGTTGTAAAGGAAAATTCTGACACCATTAACGAATTGAATAACAGTTTGTCGATACTACGAAAGGAAAAGGTAAGTTCAGAATGGCGCGACATAATTGGTGGAGGCAAAAAAAGCATTTAATTACGACCCATAAATCGTGTGCTTGTATTAAGAGCCGTAACAGACGTATCGAACTTTGCTGATGAACCACCGTCTGACTAACGGAAGAGAAAGAGTGAGAATATAATTTTCCTCTCTTTTTCTCATTAGTTGACGCCAGCCATGTTGACGTGCCTGTTACGGCTCTAAGGTGAAGAGAAGGCAATGGCGCCATTATTTAAAAAAAACATATCAGATATATTAAAAGAAGTAACTATGTGTTTTTTAACTACATATACATATATATAATATATTATGCTATTAAAAATAATAGTAAAAAAAATACTACATTACCTTCTCGGGTGACTTATTTTTATCTACCCATCTTTTATAGTAACATAAATTTTCCTTCCAGACAAGTTTAGAAGAAAGACTGGCTCTTAGTGAGTCTCTGTCTAACAGAAACAACGAGGCAGTTCATTCTACGTCAGGACAACTGCTGAAAGCCAACCAGATCATTTCAAAACAGAATACTGATCTGATTGAAATGAAAGAAAAGGTAAAAACCAAACGAACGTAATTAAGAGTTATTTGCTTACATTTCCAGTATCCACCAAAGTGGAGAGGAGCGCAACGGTGATTGGCATAAACTGACGTCCGTGTTATTGTCATGTCAAATGTGTGTGATACTATTGCTTGATTATCTAGCGACTTAATTATTTTTCCCTTTGTTAGACACAGAATAACTAAAGATGTGTTCCAAAGTGTGACCGCTCGACGTTTCATGTTTTGCCTAAAACGCACTGTATGCTCGATGGAAGCAACCAGCAGCCAAGTAACTGGAATCTTCCCGATTTACAGTAAACTTAAAATGAAGCTTCCGTAACGCGTCGCGCTTCCACCGTGACTCGACTGTTCTAAAACTAAATAAATTCCTCAACCGCTTCTACGCCGCGATGTCGCCGGCTCAATTAGCCAGTCGGCGTTGTACGCCTTGAAGTTTCATATCATCATCATCAGCTATAAGACGTCCACTGCTGAACATAGCCCTCCCTGTTAGAACGCCTGCTATCTGCATCCACTGGATGCCCGCAACTCTCAAGATGTCGTCGGTCCGTCTAGTGAGAGGCGTACCTATACTTAGTATACCTACCCTGAGCCTTCTGGTTCGGGGTCTTCACTCAAGGATATTTCTTACCCACGTGTTATCGGTACTTGAGCGATGTGGCGTAATTTCATATATGGGTTAGGTAATCATACGCAAATTATGCGGTCAAACTAACATAGGTACATACTACATACATACGCAGGTGGTAGACTGACTCCGTCAGTAAAATATATTTCCTTAGGTTGTATTAAGCGTGCTACCGACGAGGACGCAACGTCGAACGGTCGTTTCTTGCTATTGTGAAATGCACGCGTGAAAATATGTTAAATCCTTTTTCAGCTCCTTTGTAGAACCGCAATAGCACTTGAACAAGAAAAGGTAATTGAAAAGAACGTGAAAGAAATGGACGAACTCAAATCACAAATAAATTGTACTAATCAAGAAATGGAGAAACTTATGCAAGAACTGAACAGCTTCAAGGAAAAATATGAGACTAATGAAATGGCGCTTAGGGAGCGCGATGAAACAATTAAGAATAATAACATGGGTAAGAAATTCTTGATTGTTGCGTTGGCTGAGTCATAAGGCCTTCCGAAGCCGTCTGACATGGTCTAGCATAAAAAAAGAACCGGTTACTCGATATTTAGACCCCCTGAAATTAATTTAATTTCTGGTGATGTAAAACGTCATGAAAAAACTATAGCAAATTGGAGGTAGTACTTTTTGCTTATAATTACATATCGAATCTGAGTCTGACTCCAAAAGAACCAAAAACCAAAAGAAGACCTGTCTAATACCTGGGGCCGACCGTCACCAGTTTTAAGCGAATCTATTTAGGTGGCTGTGACAAGTAGTACGACCGCAAACCGTATTTTCAACGCATTAAGGTTCACGTTCGCGTGATTTTCCGCAGTCACCTAAACTTCGCTTACGCTGACGGTACGGCCCCTGGAAGTTGAACACATGTCGCGAAGCAGTGAACAGTGTCTTCTGCTATCTTCACTTGAGAGTTATTCCTACATCTGCCTAGGTGTATTCACCATTCACCACTATCACTAAACAGGTGAGCTGTAGTCAAACGCCTGGCCTGACAAACATTGAAAACTCTTTAATTATTATACAGGGCTACACAGAACAGTGTTACTTAGTGAAATAGGTCATTTTACTCATCATTATCATCAACTTTTGCCATAGGACCAATACTGAACATGTTTTTTTTTGCTGTCCAGTAGAATAATGTCATTCACACTTAAAGAAATGTATGGAACAGTTGATGTTATGTTCGGGATTTCAGGGTTGGTCCCATAGTAAATGTCCCATTCCCTAATAGAAATTGATTATGAAACTTATTTTTCAGTAATCCAATGGCTGCATAAGAAACTCGAAGACAACTGCGGGCCCAGCGAAATGTTGGCCAGCAGGAACAAACCCGGCATTCCGTCTGCTGCCAGTTCTACTCCTTATTTCCTCTCCAAGAATCATACGACCTCGTCGCAGGGCGTGTCCGATGACTCTATAGATTTCTATGCCACTTCTAAGCTGTAAGTTATATCGCATTGAAATTGTGTAGATATTGCGTGATTGAGCGATGGTGGCCAAGCAGTAACATGTGCGTTTTACAAATATAAAGGTGCTCCCACACAGTACTTATATAATGTTTTGTAACACATTGATCATTATTAGTCCATTCGGGATAGACATTTAAATTACGAGAAGACCCATTACGATTTTTTTGATAAACTTGATAGTATAACTCTGCAAATATTGATCCTAGCGTAAAAATGATAATGACCAAACTTGTGAGAAATTAAATTTCCAACAACTTTGGATACTGCCATTTTTGCTCTAAAGTTGAATATTAACGAGTTATTTCAGAAAAACGAAAAAATGTAACTTTAAAACAAGCCACTTTAGCCACAGCTTTTAAGAGGGGTCTAGAGCGCGTACTTGTCCATACAAAAAGAAAAAGCTGTTTTCTACCTCCTAATATTATCCGATTTCGGTGTTTTTTTTTTTCATGTATTCAGCTCATTATTTACTAGGCTTATTCGTCTTATTTTTTCCAGTTTGTTTTATCACTGTAATGTTATAAGCATTTAAAACAGCCATATTTTTGCTCTGAAACTATGTCTATTAAAAGTCATCATATTTTAGAAACCAAAAACTTTTTTGAAAATAATAAAACGTATAAGCCTAGATTACATTCTATTCAAGCGATTGACACCAATAACAAAACATTTTGTTACAATTTAGGGGGTAAAAAGAGGTATGCCGCAGAACCTAAATTCTAACAAAAAATATACCTAAAAATCTCACGAGCAGCAATTCTCTCTATCGGGCACATAGGGGGTCGGGGGGAAGGTAAGACTTTACTTCTTTACTTACTTTACTTCACACAGACAAGCAATAGGGATGCTAACGGTTATATCGACACTAGAGATGGGAAAGTAATCAAAATTACTTTTTCTTATTTACTTACGTTATTGAAGTAAAATGGGCATTTCGAATTATTATTAATGTTCAATCAAATACATTCAACATACCTACGTAAGTATTGTGTACTACGTACATATAATTATTATACCTAGTACTATATAATAAAGGCATTTAATGGGCAGGGAGGTGGTAGGTAATGTAAAGAATATACCTATTAGTGGTACCTAACTTACTAGATGCTATTTGTGGTATTACGTTGATCTCCTATTTTTATTTAGGACGCGTAATTTTTGCAATAAAGCCTGTGTTTTGATCTGATCTGGATGTGTTTTGGTTGTTTGGTAGCTGACTTTTTTATCTAAGCTTAGTGGTAAACTTTTTAGGGAATTATAGTTACAGTCATCTAGAACATTAGCCAAATATAATGTAGGTACTAGGGTTTCTGGAACTGGTACTGAATTTAAGAACCGGGATTTTCGGTACTTGACGTCATCAGACCCGGGATTTCTCGGTACTTTCGATACTACCTTAATTTTGTTAACTAATAGTGCAATTATAAGTGAAACAAGAAGTAGTAATGAATATATGAACGATTTAAATAAGTCAAAGAGTTTTACTGATGGTTCTTGATAGTTCAGTGTATCTGTTTCTGCCACGGAATAATATTCACCCACTAAGAGCTTTGGTGATCGAATGTCAATATCGGTAGTATGGTTTATAGTGCGTTTAAGCAGTGTGTCTATTTTGGTGACGAAAAAATTCAGATGAATAATTGCCAAATTATTATTCTGAATTTTACTTCAAAGTTCTTTCTGCTGCTGTCAAATGATACATGCATAACAATTCATTCCGATGTTGCTGATGAGCTTGTTGTCACTATTCTCAATGGACTCCAGAGTTCTAAGCTGATACTTACTTGGCTAATTCATCCCAAAGGTCCGAGCAGTAGGTACTCCATGCACGTCTGAACTTGTGCTTGGTACAGAAATACCAAATGTTTGGACGTGAGGTACTGTCGCATCTTTGGAAGAATACCCAGCTTTTTGGCAGCCAAGGAGCCTTATTCTCAATATAGAAGCCAAAGTTGTGGGTTGTTGTCAGGGAATCTTCCAAAAGCACGAGCCGGTTAGTTATTGGAATATCTACATCCCGGAAAAAAAGAAGTCAGGTGGAATGATGTCCTATTTGTGGAGAACATACACGCGTGGGTCTTAGCTGCATTGAACTTGACCTGATTGGTATCGCCCCAATCGGAAACTGCCTGACGGGACAAGTTCATGCGTTCAACCATGGCTTCTCAGAGAGACTGAATTTGTGGTCAACCAGTTCATGCATTGGATATGTAGCTCTGTGCTGTCGTCTGCATACCCAAGTGTCGAGTTTGAGGGGACAGTTGATATGCAGTTACAAATATGCAGTATGCAGTGTGTAGGAATAGCTTTTCTACAGCATCGGACGGATCTGAGACATTACTTAAGCTAGGTAATATATCTTATGCGTGCGCGCTTTAACATGGCTACATTGAGGCCTTAACTATCAGCGAGCTTTACTTCAGTAGTACATTGGATAAAAAAATGTAGTACTCCATGGACTGACACTAAGCATTCGTCCCATCTGTGCAGGTCGAAGGATCTTCAGAAGAAAGGCATACTGACTGCCAATGATAAGACACTAAGGAAGATTGCATTTCATCCGAACCCACTGATTTGTATTGTCACACCTGCCTAGTACCTTTAGAGTTGATATCGAGTGGGATGTAGATAGATACAGATTTCACCAGAATGGTCAGAATTACGAAAGGTGAAGAAACCGCTACTGAGTAGCGGGCTGGATCAGAGAGTAATAATCTGCATCGTTATTTTCATCGTCATAGTCTCATCAAATGTTTTCCTTCGTAAGGGTGGAAGCTTGAAAATTTACAACCAGTGCCAAAGCTTGCAAATGTACAAAATGATCTCAGTGACCGGCAATACGGATTTCACCGAAACCGGTCGACTGGAGATCTTGTAGCGTAAGCCACACACATCTGGAGTTAGACCATCGATAAAAACGGAGAAGCGTTCGCCGTTTTCCTCGACATCTCTAAGGTTTTCGACAGGGTTTATCATGACGACCTTATAAGCAATTTTCCTCATTCGTGTTGTCCACCGGTTTCGTTGCGTGGATATCAGACTTATTTACGGATAAATCAATTCGAGTTATCATTGATGGCTGCTCGTCCAATCGATTGGCAATGAATGCCGGTGTTCTCAAAGGGCCGGTGGTTTGGTCTCTGCAACGCTCTTCCTACTGCACGTCAAGTAAGTACTGAATTTCCTTTTTGGATAGTCATCTAAGCTTGATGTGTTTGAGTCTATTGAGAAACGTGCCAAAATGCTCATTAGCAACGAATCCCTAGTTTAAACGAAGCTTCTTAGTTTTGAACATCGGCGCAAAGTTGCTAGTCTATTTCCCTCCTGCCCATGTTTCTATCAGACTGCCAGAGTGGGCACAAAAGTCGAAAGCGTTGATATTCCTAATTATTTTGATTCCACTTTTATTGTGCAAACTGCTAGTCTGTGGAATACGCTTCCTGAATGGGTGTTCCCCAATAGTCACAATACAATCTGAGTGTCTCCAAACCACGAGTGCATCTGTTTCTTCTTGGCAAGCGTGCTCCATCGTAGACCGCATCATCGCCTAACATCAGGCGAGTTGGCGATCAAATGCAAGCCTATAATTAAATCAAATATAAATCTAGCTAAAGGTATATAGTCTAAATCGTCTTCATCGCTAATCGCAAAAACTGCAGATTTTCAGCTTCTTCTTCCACAGGGGTTTTATTTTTCTTGTAGAAAATGTCGATAATTCTAAATTACAGTGCATGTTCGATACAAAGATAGAAACAGACAGTCCGACAGTAAAATATTTGTTATAAAAACGAGATTTTATGTCGTCGATACCGAATCCCGAGAGTACCGAAAAAGCCGGGAATCAGTTTTAATGCCTGGTCTTAAATTACGTTTAAAAATACCGGAAAATCCTGGTATTTTGGGTTCCGTGATTTACTGATTCTGAACCCTAATAGGTACCTACAGAGAAGTCTGATAGCTTTTTAAAGAATAATTATCAATATAAAAACCGACTTCATAAAAATTACAGAACTGGACCAAATTGAAATGGGACCACACGGGAAGCACCAGCATTCAAATAAAAAAAGAATGATCAAAATCGGTTTACCCAGTAAAAAGTTCTGAGGTAAGAAACATAAAAATAAAAATAAATTTAATAAAAACAGTCGAATTGATAAACTCCTCCTTTTTGGAAATCGGTTAAAAAAATACAGTCGAACTGATGACCTCCTCATTTTTGGAAGTTGGTTAAAAAAATACAGTCGAATTGATAACCTCCTCATTTTTGGAAGTCGGTTGAAAATTAATCACATGACTATCAAAACTTGTACTATTTTAAAATGAAAAAAACACATCAATTTCAGGGACCATTTATTTTCCTAGATCGCGATTTGCCGTGGCTAGGCCGTTAGCCAGGCCAGAGGCCCGTATAGGTGGCTTTACTACGGGTAGTGAGTTTAGATGTGTGCGCGCAAGCACGCACACACCGAAGCTTACGGTGACACACTGCTATAGAATCTGTGACGCGGCTGCGGGGGAACGTTGAGATAGCAATACGTTTGCGAAATACCTACAACGCGAAAACAGTGTTTGCTACAGACTCCTCTTAACTTTAAGATGGCGGCGAAGCCTCTACCGGGATTTGTTAGAAAATATTGCAATATTTGCAATATTTTGTGATACAATTATATCTTACAATGTTATTGCAATTGTGTTACATAACTGCTGTGTTGAGCACCTTTATATTACTTGACGATGCTAGCGCCGTACGACCGATACGATCTGTAAATAGTTTCTACAGGCTAACTTCATGATTTTAAAACTTCAGTCCTTTTCTCCCATTTGCAAGTGTTACTAATTTAAACTACTGTATTCTATTTTTCAGGTCTAATGTTGAAGACAGTGCTGGTCCAGACATGCATAACGAGGCTGCCAAAGTTGGTCTGGATCCGAAGTATTTGCGTCCTGCGCCTACTGACAATCAAGTTACAAATAACAAAGGTATGTCAAAACATCAGTGGCGAAGGGATTCAAGCCGATTCCCATCGGCTTCCCTCACCGGATCCATTGATCATCAATATGTTTTTTTTTTTGTGATTACATTCTTCTTTCACTTCACAAACAACTGAAATTTGTACTAAAACAACGCCTTTTCATTACGTACCGCGCGCGTCTTGCGCTTGCGCACCCGGCACCAATCACCATTATACTTACGTGAAATAACCGTTTGGAGGCCGATCAAGCCGGTATAGTTTCGGGTTACAGTTTGCCAAGAGATTTTTATTACAGTTAGTTGTCATTCGTTCTAACAAATATTAATACAATCAGCTATCATTTTCACTCCTATGACAATTTCAATGCGGCCTGTCTAGCTCGTCATAAGCTGGATATCGTCCAGCTCTGTCGCTAGGTTACCTTGACTAGGATATAACGCATCATTCTTGAAATAAAATATATGCAAAATGTTGAATGTAATATGATCCATTTTCAATATTTGTATTCGCCTAGTCTTTCGCCCACTTAGTATTTCAGTAAGTCATTCATTCAGTATTTTTGACACCTTTAATTTGAATGTATGTTCGCTCGTTTAAATACCACCCTTAATTTAATAGTTTTAAATACAAACAGTGTAATTATTTTCAGGTGGGAAGCCAAAGTCAGGTGATGTTCAAGGGTTAAAAGACAAAGAAAATGTGAACATAAACCTTCCTAAAGTTTATTATAGAGAGAAAAAGTCAGCTCGGAGTTCTACATACAGAGCTACACCTGTCTCGGCTTATTTTCCATAGCTTCTAAGTTTTATATATACCTATGAATTTGTAGTTGGTCTGTATTTTTATGCCTGTTTATGGTAAATAGTGCAATATTAAAATTAGATAATAAAATTTTATTTTTACATAATTGTCCAAAAAAGTTACGCCACACAACTATGGTTTCTATATTCTTATTCGAATAAGTGGTGTTGACTCCAACACTGACATCCCGCTTGGGGTGTATTGTGCATTTTCCCTGCCAACCCGGTTCCTTGAAATAGTGGAGCATGACTGGAGTGCTGGTACAGTTGCTCCACTGGTGAGAAACAGTCAAGTTGTAGAGTGATTTAGTAAAAAATTAAACCTACTTAGGAAACATTCTTTGCTGAGATCATTTTGTGAAAAGGTCAATGACCTTTGAGCTAGAGTCTGGACCGTCTTGAATTTATTACAGTTTAATCTCTACAACTCCAAAAAATGATCGACATAATTTTGAATGAACTTTTTTAATATAACCTATCAGCATGGCAAGCGACAAGTTTCTATGGCTAATAATTTAGAAATGCAGGATGGAGGGGTAGACAGACAGCGAACTCTGATTGAGTTATCCAATTCGCTGGGTGTAGGGCAACTTTTTGCCATTTTGGCGGGCCATATTTCGCAAAGATTTTAATACACTTGATGAAAATATAGAAGACCTTACATTGATTTTGAAATACCACTCCAACGATACCCCACACGAGGGGCGGGCTGCATTGAAAAAAAATCATCCCCATTTCACAAGTATGTACCAGAGCCACCTCTAAAGAACACTTGCAATTTTTCTTTTTTTAACAGAAAAACGGGTTTTCTGACAGCTCTGGGAACATAGTTCTGAAACCATCGATAGATGGCGCTGACGAGACATGGTTTTAACTTTTTTGCATTTGTTTAATGAAACCTACAAGGAAGAGGAGACGTTTAACAAGGCTTGGCAAGGCACACCTATGTACATACTAATTTGTGTTGTGTTGTGGAAAAACAAGTACTTTGTTAGTAAACAATAAACACAAAATACTATACTACGAAAAAAAATTGAGTCATAGGACTGCACGTCAGAAGTGAAAACTTAAGTAGTAATTCACCTATTCTACAAGAGATGGCGCTGTTTTAAACTACACGGTACAGCGTTCGGACCGTTTCGTGACTGACGATGACGCGAGTTCGATGATTTTTTTCACCCAAAAAGTGCTCAACGCGCCTAAAGAAGCTTTCACTTCAATAAAATTATACAAAAACAAGCGTGACAGCGTTTCTTCGTCTGTGGTTTGGCAAAACTTTGTAACCATGCTTCGTCAACGCCATCTTTTGCCTTTTATGGGACTTTTCGGTAAACCTCCCGGAATGCATATGGATAACAATAGAAGCCTAAGCCATGAGCATACTCAAACGAATCGCAACGCACTTGGCGTACTATTTCAAAGTCGCGAAAAGATCCTTGCCATGTCCTGTCACTGTCACAATGATCCTTCGTTCAATTTTTATATACCAGGGGAGCGTTTACGGACTCGGCGAATTTTTCACCGGTGAAAAATTAAACTAACGGAGGTTCGCTGAACGGCGTCATAGCTTTATGTCATATATGTCAATACTAGCTGTCAAATTCAATAATAAATAAATGTCAAGTAAAATATAGTAAAATAAAATGGTATATAATAGTAAAATATGAAATATCAATCTATCATTATATAGATATAAAATTTTATTTTAAATAAAAACATCTACAACAAAAAGATTCGAACAAAATAATATCAAAAACGGCTTAACCTCCTCAACAGCTGTCAATCTGACAGCAGGCGAAAATTTAGCGACCTCAAAAGGTAGATAAAATTTAATCTAGTCAGGCGAAAACTTATACCAGCGGACGCCCGTAAACGGGCAGTTTAAATTTTCGCCGGTATAATTTTTCACCTCGTGGAGTCCCAAAACGGGTGTTTTATCGTTCATCTAGTATAAGTTTTAGTCTGGATAAGTGCCGTAAACGCATCCCAGGGGTGCGTTTACGGACTCGGCGAATTTTTCACCGGTGAAAAATTAAACTAACGGAGGTTCGCTGAACGGCGTCATAGCTTTATGTCATATATGTCAATACTAGCAGTCAAATTCAATAATAAATAAATGTCATGTAAAATATAGTAAAATAAAATGGTCTATAATAGTAAAATATCAAATATCAATCTATCATTATATAGATATAAAATTTTATGTTAAATTAAAACATCTACAACAAAAAGATTCGAACAAAATAATGTCAAAAACAGCTTAACCTCCTCAACAGCTGTCAATCTGACAGCAGGCGAAAATTTAGCGACCTCAAAAGGTAGATAAAATTTAATCTAGTCAGGCGAAAACTTATACCAGCGGACGCCCGTAAACGGGCAGTTTAAATTTTCGCCGGTATAATTTTTCACCTCGTGGAGTCCCAAAACGGGTGTTTTGGCGTTCATCTAGTATAAGTTTTAGTCTGGATAAGTGCCGTAAACGCATCCCGAAGGTTCTCTGAACGGCGTCATAGCTTTATGTCAATTATGTCAATACTAGCTGTCAAATTCAATAATAAATAAATATCAAGTAAAATAAAATGGTATATAATAGTAAAATATCAATCTATCATTATATAGATATAAAATTTTATTTTAAATTAAAACATCTACAACAAAAAGATTCGAACAAAATAATATCAAAAACAGCTTAACCTCCTCAACAGCTGTCAATCTGACAGCAGGCGAAAATTTTGCGACCTCAAAAGGTAGATAAAATTTAATCTAGTCAGGCGAAAACTTATACCAGTGGACGCCCGTATACGGGCAGTTTCAATTTTCGCCGGTTTAATTTTTCACCTCGTGGAGTCCCAAAACGGGTGTTTTGACGTTCATCTAGTATAAGTTTTAGTCTGGATAAGTGCCGTAAACGCATCCCTGGTGAGCGAGCAGCAATGTATGTTAAAAAATATGGAATATTGCTCCATTCTATACAGTATTTTTTTGTGTATTGAATTGTCTATGGTTATTCTTTTATCGTCTACGGTTGGTAGAATTGTTCATGTGAGTATATTGCAAAATAGTTCTTATCGTAATGTCGTGAGAGTTATTTTAGCCTATTTTTTTCAATTTTAGAGCAGCTGTCAAAAAAAGAAATAAAAAATACCAAAATGACGGGAATCCGATGGGATTGGGTGGGGAGGAAGTTTAACATTATTTTGTTTGCGTGATTCATTACTGAGTAATTTGTATTTTATTTAGGTTTTATATCAGTTTTGTGAATTAGTTCATCATGAATAACAAAAATAGTACAAAAACCATATCGTGACTGACACATCGTTAGAATAATGGAGCATGATTGATGGGTTTTAGACATACAAATCTGTGATTTCTCGTGTGGTTGTGTCTATCAACACCATGCCATTCGACTTCTTGTGCTGCGTGAGGCCCGGGGTGGAAGATGTCGTGGAACTGGATTACTCGCATCAGTCGCTCGTAGATTTTCCCACAGAAGTATTTGTTTACGAGCGGACGCTTGAAATTCTGCATACGCAAAGTAATCGCATCAGTGAGCTGCCAAGACAATTGTTCATGTGCCATGGCCTCAAATATTTGGATCTCAGCGATAACGAGGTGGCGGCGATACCCACTGCTATATCCTCACTCTCCAATCTTCAACACCTCAATATTAGCAGAAATACTCTCACGTCCATACCAGAAACTATGAAAGCCTTGAAGTACCTGAAGTTCTTAGACCTGAGTGTTAACCCATTGGAAAAGCTTCCAGATGCCATCACTAACCTCATTGCGCTGCAAGACCTTTATCTAAATGACACATACCTTGAATACCTCCCTGGAAACTTTGGGCGTTTAGCTAATTTACGAATTCTAGAGCTGCGAGATAATTACTTAATGATTTTGCCAAAATCACTGTCTCGGTCGACTGAATTAGTGAGGTTGGATATTGGCCAAAATGACTTTCAACAGTTTCCTGAAGTTATTGGAAGATTTACAAAGTTGAAAGAACTTTGGGTTGACAGCAATAGTTTGACTAGCATTACTGGCGTCATAAAACCATTAGAATGTTTAATACATATAGAAGCCAGCAATAACATGATTGAAGAACTTGCACCAGAGATTGGATATTGTACACAACTGGAAGCTATAAGTTTGTCACTAAACAATCTGACTCAGCTTCCGGACTCAATTGGTCAGTTGAGCAATTTAACAACCCTTAAATTAGATAATAATAAATTATATTGCCTACCTGAGAGCATAGGCCAGCTCACAAACCTTGAAGAGTTGATGCTCATGAGTAACTACTTGGATAAGATACCTTCATCTATTGGACTACTCAGGAAACTGCAGTACCTCAATGTAGATGAAAATATGCTACGTTCAATTCCTCCAGAGATTGGTAGCTGTATTAAATTATCTGTACTATCTCTTCGAGCTAACAAACTGATAAAGATCCCTCCAGAAGTTGGCCATCTCAGCTCATTGAAAGTTTTAAACTTGGTGAGAAACTCATTAAGTTGCCTCCCTCAGTCTTTGTTAAACTGTGAAAACTTGGTAGCTCTCTGGCTATCTGAAAATCAAAGTAAGCCTCTAGTGCCTATGCATTCTGAGGTAGATCCTCACTCCTATGAACAAGTTCTCACTTGTTTCCTCTTCCCCCAAGTGCCTTTGAACCCCATCGAATCAAAACTCGAAAATAATAATAAACCTGAACTCAACGAGAGCCAACCGACACCTCGCCATATCAGTTTTGTGGATATGAAAGCAGCCCCTAAAGTACCTGAAAAGGGTGGACAGTTAAGGAGAGCTCCTACACCCTATCCAAAAGAATTAAGAGCTTTAGCTAAACACGCTAGAAATATACACAAAGATGGAGCACAGGATGTTACACCTATGCAAAGTGCTGTACACATAAAAGCAGCCAAAATAACACCCACATTACAACAAAGATTTGCATCTGATAACAAGAAGGACCTAGAAATTAGCAAAGATGTACCTGATGAAGCAAACCAAGACCCAATGAAAGTATCTGTGTATGACAATCTTCCTACTGAAAATACTTATGATAAGCCTTTAGACCTTACTTATGAGCCCAATAAAACTTACAGAAGCGTAGACCATGCTCTTTACACTGAAAGCAATGGGGGCCCAGAAGAAGAGAATAATGATGACTTTTGTCCTCCACAGAGACCAGTGAGTATAAAACCAAATGAGAAAATATATTCATCAAGGCAGGATGTCGATAGAATGACTCCAATACAACAAATGCCTCAAAATGTCTATAGCACTCATAATGAAACAAATTACCCAGTTGTTGAGAACAATTTCAGAAGTAGTCTTGAGGAAACACGAAATCGTTTACAAAGATTGAGTTTAAGTTCTCAAGATAGACACATCAATAATGAGACTATCTTATCTCCACATTTTAGTGAAAACTCTTATAGCGCCAGACCAGTTGTTGATAATGTTCCTTCATTTGAGCCAATGTATCCGAGAAAAGAACATGTGTGCCATTCAGTGTCCGACACCAGTTATCATGAAAGTGGGTATGGCAGTGAAACATATGCCCGGGCCAAAGAGAAAATGTATGGGCAACGTAATTATGATACTTACGGTTATCATGCACACGCTAGCAGAGACGCACCGAGCCCAAGATTACACACTGTGAGTCAGGTGGTCTGTTCAAATACAATGCCAAACTTAAGTAACTATAACAATTTGTATGGACAAAATGCAGATGGACACAGTCATGATTATGGACCAATTCACCAGTCTGGTACTCCAAATGCAAACATCATTTACGGCATGTCCGCTTCAGCTTCGAGTCCAACATATGTGGCTAATCAATCACCTGACTTGTATTCTCCAACTGGCCATACCAATACGACAAATCCATATCGCATGACGAACACTCCCCTTATATCAGATGATGGAAGCTACAGCCATATACATGTACACTCACCTACTAGTCAGAACATGTATGATCTATATGAAGCCATCCCGGCATCATCGAATTCACCGAGTGTGATAAGTCACCGTCACAGTCCAAACGGTTTACCTGAAGCAGTGTATAATCGAGGCCAGCCTCCGCCATACCACATCGCTGCTCCTTACACAAAACATGCTCAATATTTTAATGGGACAGGTGGATAGTGTTGCCCTGTACATGGGAAACCTCAGTGTTGCCATATACACCGAAAACCACAGTGTTTTCTGAAAAAAATGCATTCATATGAACGTTTTTAGTGTTTTATGAAATTAAATGTGTTTTTTTATGATGATACAATCCGTAAGTCTCTGGATGTGCAATTTAAATGTGATAAAGAAATAACTTGTTAGGTAGCTATGTGACGTTTAACTTAAAATTGTTAAGGTGCTAAGTTTAAGGGAGTTAATATTGTTGGAACTTTTTTAACATTTATGCGAGGGAGGATGAGATTTGGATGAGAATTATGTAAAATGTAATTTGGCACATAGAAGAAAGTGTAGGTACTTATTTAGTACAACATGTAACAACTGTGTTGTTTCTAAAACAATATTAAATATATTTTAAAAAGAACAAATTAAGAAATAAAATTAATGTCTAATGATGTTATAAGAATGACTTACTATCTTATGTACATAAGTAGTGCATAAGTTATCAAAATCTGTACAGGAATCATAGACTTAATAATAAATTAGGTAGTTTATGTACTTACAAATTATGTATAGTTCTAGCTCTTTAGTGAATTAACATCACATTTCAGAGCCTAATTTGCAATTGTGGGCTCAACATTAGCCCCATATAATAAAAAGTATGTACTTAACAAATAACCTAACAGTAATATGGACCGTAAATTCTTACCTACTGTTGTTTCAATCTTCCATGACTGACTAATTAGCACTTACGTTGCATAATATAAGTCAGTTTTATTTAATGTGACTATGCATGAAGATATTGCAGACAATTTCCAGATTAGCTCAGAGCTATCAACTAATAAAATGATATTTTTGTTTAAAATTGCTTGCAATTTCTATACTTGACTCTCCTATCAATGTGATACTATGTACGTAAATGTGTGCATTATTTTAATGATAATATATATTTAATGTTTGTGATCATTTTAATTCTGATGCTGATGAAGCAAGATATAGTAGCATAAGCTGATGAACTAAATCATCACAACTTCTAACATCACAAATTATACATTCTTGAATATTACTATGCACTTAAGAAACAGTGCATTTATTTTTACATTTTATTTATTGAAACAATTTATTTAATGATAATTATTGCACATTATATATTTTTCTATAATGTTATTAAAACTAATTGTAGATGAAGAAATGTGTGTGTTTAGTTCTTAACTGCAGTCGAAGTGAAATTTTGCACAAAAACGTTTGATGTTTTTAATACTGTGACACTGTATGTCTTATATTTATTTTTAACTTATTTTCATTATTTAATAGAAAGTAACATGACCTCGTTTTTATAACTTCTTGTAGTTTACCTAATTTCACTTTGATTGCAATGTGTAATGAATTTATTTTAATCTATAATGTTTATAATACAAAAATGCCAACTCAACTGATACCTATCATAATTTTAGAAGACAGGGTGCTAATTTAATCACATGTACACAATTAATATATTTGTACTTAAAACTTCATATTTAAGTATTTTTGTTGCTACTTAAAAAAAAAACAAAAGAAAAACAAAAAACCCGACTGAGACTGCAAACATTACATTCTAGACATGAAAATAAATTCTAAAATAAACTCCGAACACTTAAATGAATGTGAAGTTGTTTATTCTATAATAGGTAATGAGCTCCTAGAAAGAAAAACAAATATATAAGGTCGGGGAAAAAGTTTCTTCGTATTTTATAAACAAATTCAAGACATTTTTTTTCAAGTTTAATTACATTTCATTATAATATATATGTGCCATTTTGTTCGATAACTTGTTGCCATCTTGTAGGTAGTGACATGATCCCGTTGCTGTACAAATTTTGGGACTTCTGATAAAAAAAATGCAACAAGTAGTTTTGACAGTCCTATCTTGATGTTAATCTAACACTACCCAAAGAATTCTGAAGAGATCGAAACAGGTGGAAATCTGAGGGTGCAAAATCAGGGCTATATGGTGGATGCATTAACACTTCCCAACCAAGCTCTCTAAATTTTTGCTGAGTGGCCAAAGATGTGTGCGGTCTGGCGTTATCATAATGAAAGACCACACTCTTTCTGTTGATCAATTCCGACCGTTTTTTCTCAATTTCTTGTTTGAGTCTCATCTGCTGTTGGCAGTAGAGATCCGAATCGATGGTTTTGCCCGGCGGTAAAAGCTCATAATGAACGATGCTCTGCCAATCCCACCATACACACAGCATCACCTTATTACGTGTTAATCCGGGTTTCGCTACAGTCTGTGGTGCTTCACTGCCCTTTGACCATGATCGTTTGCGCACATTCTTGTCGTAGGTGATCCATTTTTCATCACCAGTGATCAATATTTTCAAAAACGGTTCGGTTTCGTTACGTTTCAATAGAGAATCGCAAATCAGTACACGATGAATTTGGTTTCTTTCAGTGAGCTCGTGTGGCACCCAAATATCGAGTTTTTTTGTATACCCAGTTTTTTTCAAATGGGTCAAAACTGTTTTGTTGTCGATCCCCAGTTCTTCAGCTACGTCGTAACTACTAATATGCCGATCTTGGTCCACTTTTTCAGAAATGGCATCGACTTTATCCGTAACAGGGCGACCAGAGCGAGCTGCATCTTTGACATCAAAATTCCCGGACTGAAAACGCTTGAACCAACATTGTGCTACTCTTGATGACACTGCATTAGGTCCATAAACGTCACAAATTTTATTCGCGGCTTGTGTCGCATTTTTCCCTATTTTGTAATAAAATTTCACAATATATCGAATTTCTTCGTTAGATTCACTCATTTTATCGAACAAAAAACAATTGAAAAATGGCGGGAAATTGCTTTTTACTTGTTGTATTCCTTTTTTAAAATGTCATATTTTTAATGGTATCAAAACCAGCTAGATACAAACAGTACAACCGATGAGATTTTTACTACAACTTTATACATACAAAATACGAAAAGACTTTTTCCCCAACCTATTATATACATACAGTATACACACATGAAAAACATTACCATTGTTAACATTACTGTCATTCTAGGCTGTCGGGTAAAAAAATAATTTGTAATATAGTCAGATTAGTCAACTTGGTGAATTATCAAGGAAAATAGCATATTTTTTTACATTACGAAGTGTAGTTAAATTATTGCCCTGTAGTTATTTTTAGAACAACGCCAATGCTCTCTACCTACAGTTTAAAATATAATTGAATGTAGATAAACATATTAAACATAGCTAGACAAAATTGTTACTCATGATAGAGTCGGTTATGTACAATAAAGGCCGTTGTCACTATATGTACGCAGACAACACTAACACTGGATAAATGAGATCCTTACATGATGAGCACCACGCGTCGCTCGTCGCTTGAAATTCCGTTGAGCGTGGCACGAAATAGGGCTCTTGTTAGCGTAGTCAGTTTTATGTACGTTGACCAATATGTGAACATAAAAGTATTATATATCATATCACAATAGAAAGGTGTTGCTTGAGGCATTCCTTAGTAATTACTGCACTGCACTGGTGTTTACATGCTTCTATAGTGAATTAGAAATTCATCTGAGATTTGTTTGATAAATAGTTTCGGCGGTTGAGGCTAGACTAGAAATCTGTATTCGCGCACAATGCACTAGAAAGAATTGGTTTCATGGTGTTAATGTCACTCATTAGGCACATAGCAAATATTTAAATATATATTGTATAAATCATATAGGCATTGTCCGGTTATATCATGGCAGTCAAACCTGGATAATATTAAAATCGGGTACTTAATAGATACAAGAATTTATTTTGATGTGCTAAGTGAAGCAAATAATAGTTAATTATTAGATATTTTATTATTTTAATCTTAAACTGCTATAATTATATTGCAGTAGGTCATAGACAAGTTGCATGATGGTTTTAATACAATTTATCCGGACATTATGTATAATGAATTATATTATGTAAATGTTTCACAATTATTATCTACAAAACAATTTTGTATGATTTATTCAGTCTTCTCAAATAAGATATTATCATAATATTACAATACATATTAGAGGCAAGAGCATTTTAACAACATAATTATTTGACTACAATGTTTTTGTAACATGTAGCTAATGTGTATTTAAAATTAAATTTGAATAAGGCGTCCCAGCATCGGTTACTGTTTTTAACCGACTTCCAAAAATGAGGAGGTTCTCAATTCGACTGTTTAAGAAAAAATGTTTCATCGTCATCATCAGCCAGAACACGTCCACTGCTGAACATAGACCTCCCCTTTTAACCTCCACACTGAACGACATCCTGCCATCTGCATCCACTGGATGCCCGCGACTCACAATGCCTACCTACGCTGCGTCTTCCGGTCGCGGAAAAAATGTTTGTTACCTCAGATCTTTCGACTGGGTGAACCGATTTTGATGATTCTTTTTTATTTGAAAGCTGGTGCTCTCGTGTGGTTCCATTTCAATTTGGTCCAGTTCTGAAATTTTTATGAATTCGGGTTTATATATTGATAATTATTAAAAGATTGACAACTCTTGCCTCTAACCTTGATTAAATATCTCAACGTTGTTTTTACATAATTCTTGCGACTATTACAGGTATACTGCCATTGTTGTTATTTAATAAGAATTTATAAAACAAATTATGAAATTGTATCTATTTATAATTTTTCAAAAATATGAATACCAGACCCATTGTTGTCTTGATACTAAAAACTTATATTAAATTTTGAAATAAAATATTTTTTCTAATTTAAAGTACCTATTTTATTTTCTACTAGTGCTGATGCTCGCGACTTCGAACGCGTAGATTTTCATATAAACTTTCAACCCTTTTTCCTCCGTTTTGCAAAATAACATAGCCTATACTTCAATCTGGTCATCGCTAAGCATATTTGTTAAAACCGCATTTAAATCCGTCCAGTGGTTTAGAAGATGTGCGTGGACAAACAAACAAACAGACAAAAATTCTAAAAACTGTCTTTTCGTGTTTCTACTGCTTATCTTAAGACTCTCTGTGTAATTATTTTTTTCAATGCTCGCAATTACAGATTATTATATCTCTGCGGTTTTATTATATGTATAGAATTATAGATATTATATTGGTTTAGAATAGAACTTCATTTATACCGCGCTGCTATAACAACAAATACTAAAAAACAGAATAAAATAAATATTTAAGGGGGCTCCCATACAACGAACGTGATTTTTTTGCTCGATATTGATAACGGCAATAGTATATAGTAGACGCATGAAATATTCACAGAATATTTACTTATATATTCATTTTAAAAATAAATAAATAAAATAAAATAATTATTTAAGGTGGGTTCCCATAGAACAAACGTGATTTTTTGCTTTTTTTATAGATAATGGTACGGCACCCTTCGTGCGCGAGTCCGACTCGCCCTGGGCCTTTTTTTTTTTGTAGAAAACACATACATTTGAACATCAACAATATTTTACTAAGGCTGTGTTTGTTTGATCTGAGCTACCTTCATACATACGTGATTATTACAGTAGAGTTCATAAAAATATAAACTGTGCAAATTCTAACTACACCCTGGACCCTAAACCAGGGACCCCAAAACACTTGACAGAGCAATTTTGAAACCTAGTCGTAAAGTGTTTTCTAATAAGCCACGGGACCTCTCGGCGTCTGGGACCCTAGGCACAGACATTGTGGGCCTAAACGGAAATCCAGACCTGTTTTCATATTTCGAAGTAAAATCTAGATACAGCCTTGATACTTAATAGAGCAGGTACGGTTGGCGTATAGTTCACATCTACATACAATGCACCCGTAGGTATAAACAAGGGCAAAGAACTTATAGGAAGTGTTATGTCATCTGTGGTTCTATCAAAGGAATCGATTAGATGCGCGCGCCGTAGTCTTCTACCATAGCCAGGGCTTCAGCCATCTCAAATACTGTCACCTGAGGCTTGTAAGATCCAGCTAACGCAAATAAGAGCAAAAGGCCCCAGATTAGCAAATAACGTTGTGTCTGTGTAATTTCAATCAAAAAAGCTCTACTGCGTTTCGACATCTGTAAGTACAGTACCAATAACTATAGCAGCCTGAAAAAAAAAACAACAACGTAAGAGTTTTTTTTATAGGTCATTAAAATCCAAAAATAGATTTCCCCCGTACATTTGCTAATTGTTTTCCGATTTTCGAAAGTTTTGTCTTTCTTTTTGAAAGTTGGATACGATATGTCATCTCTGTTAACTATTGTTCATAAAATGTGTGTCTATAAATCAACGTTATTTTAACTCACTCCTCATTATTTGTCCATTATGTCCTGATAACACGGATAGGGATTATGGGTCTGATATAAGCTCAGCGATAAATAACTGGTTGGCAGGGTTTATTTTATTACATGAGTAGATGCATGCATGAAACATTTGATACGTTGATTCATTCAATACAGTGCGCGTGATATCATTACCGAATATTCAGCAGTTAGAGTATCTCTTCTATAATTAAAACCTCATTTCTATTTTAAAGCTGACGATGCCGGGTGCTAGGCATAAGATTTTGGGGCATGTCCTCTCCGGATTTTGTCATAAAATGAATCGCCGTAAAGGACTCTACGGCGACATAATGGATGGATCTTTAAACCGCTGCCTCACCACTTTGGACATCACTTTGCTCGGTAAGTTTATATCCAACGTAAAATTATCCATTATAACGCTTGGAAAATTGTAAATCTTGCAATACGGGTATATTCGTTAACTTTTAATTTCATAAAGGCCATGAAAACAATTTTAACTTTTTAAGGTGTTGGGCATATGGTTGGCGCGGGCATCTATGTCCTTACCGGCATTGTCGCGCGTCATATGGCAGGTCCTGCGACGGTTTTGAGTTTCCTCTTGGCTGGAGTGGCTTCAACTTTAGCAGCGCTCTGTTACGCCGAGTTTGGAACTAGAATACCAAGGGCTGGCAGCGCCTACGCCTATACATATGTCAGCATCGGCGAGTTCTGGGCTTTTATTATTGGATGGAACATCATCTTGGAGTACATGATAGGTAAGCAATATTCATCATTTCAGCCTATCATGTTCCTGCTGCTGGGACTCAGGCCTTCTCTCAGAGAGAGAGTGAGGATGGACTCTAAACCACCATACCGGCCCAGTGCACGTTGGTGAATCTCATTGTCTTTGAACTTTGGACATACCCGGATTCCTCACGATGTTTTCTTTTACCGTTTTCGTTCCTATGGCAACGAAAATGCACATATTTTTTTAGGTACTAAATAAGTCATTGGTGTAGGGCCTAGGATCGAACCGGATTCCGTCAGTTTATAAAGCGCGCATGCTACCGCCCGCCCCGCCCGGCCACCATTGCTATTTACCATTTATGCATTATTACTATTTGATATTCATTGAAGTTTGCTTTGTAACTAGCCTAATGTCATTTTTTCAGGAGCGGCGTCAGTAGCAAGAGCTTGGTCGGGATATTTGGATGCACTACTTGACGGGGCTATAAGTAACGCCACGATCGCCATCACGGGAGAAGTCCACGAAACTCTTCTAAGCGCATATCCGGATGTTCTCGCGTTTCTCATATGCATTGTAGCATCATTGATTCTCGCAGTTGGTGTCAAAACTTCTGCCTATATCAACAACGGCCTTACTGTACTGAACCTTTTGGTTATTTCCCTCGTCATATTCTTGGGTTTCTACTACGCTGACATCAATAACTGGTCTGAGAAGAACGGAGGTTTTGCGCCGTTTGGCTATCAGGGGATTATCACCGGAGCGGCAACTTGTTTTTATGCATTCGTAGGGTTCGACAGCATCTCGGCATCGAGCGAGGAAGCCAAAGATCCATCGCGCTCTATTCCTTTGGCCACGATTTTGTCCATGGCGCTGGTTGGTGTCTTATATATCCTCGTTGCTTTGGCCCTAACACTGATGGTTCCGTATAAGACTATTAACCCAGATGCGGCTTTGCCTGCAGCTTTGGGTGCAGTGCATGCGGGCTGGGCAAAATATGCTGTGGCTGTCGGAGCAGTATGCGGCATGACAACCACATTATTAGGCTCTTTGTTCTCTCTTCCTCGGTGTCTTTATGCGATGTCAGCGGACGGTCTCCTCTTTGGTTTCCTTAGCGACGTGAACAACAAGTCTCTTCCGATCGCTAATCTCGTCGTTTCCGGATTCTATTCAGCAATAATAGCACTGTTGTTTGATTTGGAAAAACTGGTCGAGTTTATGTCTATTGGAACGTTGCTGGCATACAGTATTGTGAGTGCTGCTGTGATTATACTGCGTTATCGACCGGTCCCTCCGATGGACGACAAAAGCTTCACACCGCAACTTGACTCGCCTGGTGATCGCGAGGACAGCTCAGCAACTGGGACACCGGCAACTGACGGAGGATCTTCGTCTTCTGAGGTAAGTAGATATCATTCAAAGCTTTCATTGAATGTTAATAATTATTAGGCCTACTTACGATTTAAGCCTGCCGATGTGTTCTAGATGTTCGAAGCCCTGACAGTCGGTCGTCTGCGCGCCAAATACGCCTGGCTTGAGCCGCTCGTCGGGGGCAGAGCACCTGGAGCAGTGGTGACGACTTGCGTGTACATTTTCATTATATGCATGGCTGCACTTTGCATCCACGGCAATTTCTTCGTGATTCCAACCGGGCTTTGGGGACTGCTACCCGTGACCGTTATTGGATTGATAATGATAGCGAGTAAGTATCTTCTCACAAAAGTATCGTTAGTATCTTATTCTGATAAAATATGCTAAGCCAAAAGGGTCTCCCTATACTCATTTTCTATGGGAGCAAACTTGAAATTGCAGAAAAAATACCAGTTGTTCATACATTTCGTTGAGCACGAACGTTGAACGTTTCGTTTTTGTTGATTTCGTTTCGTTATCGTTGTTGATTTAGCTTTTTCTAGAGAGTAGTTAATTTTTAGGTAGGTATTTCGCGATTTTTAGAGTTGGTCCCATAAAAGTCGCTTTCAGCTTGATTTACCCTTTCCAAATACTTAAGTGTTTAATTTTGCATTCAGTTTATAACTGACGTCGTAACTCTTCAGGTATCTTCATAATCTCGGCGCACCAGCAGAGTCCAGCGCGGCTGCCGTTCAGAGTGCCTCTGGTGCCTCTCCTACCAGCTTGCAGCGTGATGCTGAACGTTGCTCTGATGGCTAACCTGGGAGCGCTCACTTGGGCTCGCTTCGCTATTTGGATGACCATTGGTGCGTAGAACTGTATAACTTTCATTTATGCAGTAATGCTAAAGTCCGCGTCTCACCGGTATTAAGACCCGTATCAGACACGTCAACATTTCTGACGTCAACCAACAAGAGAAAAAGAGAGGGGAATTATATTATCAGTCTTTCTCTCCCGTTTGTCTGACGGCGGCGGCTCGTCAGCCAAGTTCGATATGTCTGTTACGGCTAGAAGGTCAATGGTCAACCTTTATTATATCTTGAAGGTAGCCGACATGCCCGAAAACCAGTTTTCTAACAATAGAAAAATATCTTTAATCAATATAAATAACATTAACTTACCTTGTTAGACCCACTGCTTGTTTACAATGAAATATTGGTAGGTAGGTACTACTTAGTGGGCAGTCACAGCGCACTGAGACTTTATTTCATTTTCAGTAAATGGTAACCTACTATGAATGTCATTGATAGGTACCTACTTTACTTTTTAGCACCTTATTCACGTGCTGATATTAACTTGTTATATAGTTACCTAGTACGTTAAAGTAAACGATTTCTACACAAAGCTTCTATAACATCCGCATCAACATAAACGGTACTGTATTATTTCACATGTCTACTCTGAATACGAAAGTGCAAATACATATATAATTACATTTCAGCATTTTCTTTACTTGCACACACTAATACAATATGTTTAAGGCTCAAATAAAGAAAAACTCGAAAAAACGGTTTTTGAAACTGAAAACTCGAAAAAACCGGGTTTTTTTAACAACCCGAGTTTTGCATGCCCTACTAGGTACTCATAGAAGGTTCATGAGAATTTTCTAGACTAGCTGCTCCCCCTGGGTTCACCCGCTATTCTTTAAGAACCGTGTATTTTTCAGGGATACAAATTATTATTGAAAGAGCCTATGTACTTATCCAGGGTACATGCTACTACAATTGTAAATTTCAGCTATATCCGTTAAGGTCTGTAACACCAGTTACATCACATGATACGTTGCCGACCTTTACCGTATCTAACAGCAATAGCTGCTCATGCTCCTCACCATCATCAGCTCATCTTTAAACCTCCTCCTGACGCCATTATAGACCAGGGGCCTTACGCCCAACTCTAACCACGGGCCCGAAAAGGTGCAGTTTGCAAAATCACGCGAACGCGAACCTTAACGCGCCGACATACGGTTTGCGGTCGCCTGTTTTTGCAAACTGCGCGTATTATGGCCCGCGGTTAGAGTTGGGCGTAAGGCCCCAGGGGCCTTACCCCTAGCTCTATTTTTGCGAGCCAACTTTTGGTAGGTACCTGATAGGTACCTAAAATTAACCAACTCATTTAAGCTGCATCGTTTAAAAGCGTCTAACTTGAATGAACGAAAATCCGTTTTACTATGCGAGTGTGCGTGAAAATAACAAAGCTTGGCGGCTATCAAATAACTACCGCTTATCGTAGTTGATGGTACCGTTTTGACAAATAACACCTATGCGTGTCAACTTTTTGTGCTAGGGGTAAGGCCCCAGGTCTTTATTGCAGTAAAAAATGTTCATCGACTTCTTCAAATTTTCAGGGCTGCTCCTATATTTCCTGTACGGTATCCATCACAGCAAGCTCGGCGAGGGTGTGACGGGGCTGCTGTCTCGGTCGGCGAGCGGCGGCGGGGGCGGCGGCAGCGGCTGGGGTGCCGTGGAGAAGACCAGCGCCATCGCGCGTCGTGTCGGTCGTTTCGCGCGCGGCAGCAAAGGGGATGACCGCAAACCGATCATATGCGACGATGAGCTTTCTAGGCGGGAACAGTGATTCTAAACTTGTATCAGTAGCTTGTTGGGGTTAACGATTAGGCCATAATCCATATATCATCATCATCCATTTACCACTTATTGCTGAGTCTACTCTTCCTTCTATCGCTCCTATGAGCTCGTCCATTGCTTTTTTCTTCTATTCGTCTTGCTCTCGACGAATATTTTATGCAATTATCCACTTAAGCACCAGAATACCGGGTGCAGCGATCTCGCTCGCACAAATAAAGGTTTTTTTGAGACAAAATGACTACTCTTGAACATTTTTTTATAATGGGAAAAACTGTTTATCTCATTTTTTGTGGTGATAATAGTAAGTAAATATTTAAATAAAAATTTGTTCTAAACATTTTGAAAAATTAACTTTCAACACATTTTTCAAAGTAGACCGTAAGTAATTTAAAAAAAACATACCGAGAAAGAGTTAGCGGCGCTCCATATTCTGGTCCTTAAGACTTATGTTTCTGTGATGCATATGCCTACGCACAAGGTATTTAAAACTTTAGTGATTGTAAAGGCTTTGTCGTTGGCTTCAACAGGCTCTCTGCGTGTTTATTTTTAATATCACGAGACATCATTGTATGAGCACATTAATTATCATAAATTGCTTGTATGGGAAATAAACAGCCATCTAAAGCAAATATACGTGCTGTTTGGTCAATGTGTGAATTTGCTTTAGACAAAAATAATTAAATTCTAGCACAGAATAGATAATATAGCTAGGCTACATTATTTGATCTAATTTTCGTGTTAGTTTATGATTAGGTTTAAAATTGGTGCAAAAGTGTAATTAGTCCCGTTACGCTGTATTTTGTACAAAACTCAAGATTACTTAATATCTCATATTATGAAAATATATGGCTTATTCTCAACGTCTCCATCCGTGCTATTTCTAGACGATTTTGTTGAAGTAAATTGCTTGTAAAATACAGCGTTACTACGCATGCAAAAAAAAATGCCATAACGACCACATGTGGTCACATTTTTGGTAGAGGGGTACGTCTCGATTTACCTTCTACCGTTGTTAACAGTTCGAATCGGAAATAGTTGTGCTATTTGTATTGCTTACCTTATTATTATGTAGTTGACATCAGTCCGTCTCGTTTGCGGTTGCCGAAACTTACCACGAAGCACCTATGAGCAGATTGAATGATAATTGCAGTATCTGTTCAACTATCTAGTCCCGCGGATTTGGGAACTAGTGAAGTTTCATATTATTTATATCGGAGTTGAGATGTCTAAGAATCTCAATCAAATTTTGTCGAATCGCATAAAATGTTTTTTTTTTTTTTTTTTATATATGTATATATTGAAATTATAATGCCTAAAAGATATTTTATGATAATGTGTAATTTAAGTGGTGATATACGAGGCTGCGCGGTAAGACTGTACCAAGCGGAAAGGGAAATAATACACCATTATGAATAACTATTATTATTGGACCAACCCTGAAATAGCGAAAAAAAAATAGCTGTTTCATAGAAACATCACATTTACATTTGAGAAAATATGTGGACGAGCTGATATTTTTTTCACGATTTCAGTGTTGGCCCCATAGTAAAAGTTGTTCATAATGATGTGTTTGGCGGACCCCTTTCAGCTTTGTACACCCTTTCCGCGTAACCCTGTATAAACATGATGTGTCAAATATTTGCACAAATACCTAAACAGATCATCAAATCGAACAAGTCTTGGTAGTTCGAGGACTCCTAGGTTTATATTTTAGGTGCTACCAGATGCTTGTTTTTTTGTTTAGTACTTAGCAATATATAGTAACACTTGCTCATTTCAGTATAATAATCTGAACTCTTTTCCTTAATTACAACAAGGTAAATAAAACTAAATTCACTTTCAAATGCAAACTTTAAAAAAAAAATACTAATAGACTACTTTCCTCGATACAGGCTTTGCCTAGAGAGGATGTGCTTTTCACTATACAAAAACGTCTCTGCAATGTATGTAGGTACTATAGAACTTTATTTTCGTGTATATGTATATTTGCAGTAATTAAACTTTTTTTTTTGTAATTAAAAAAAAACTATGACGACGAAAAACCGCAATTTTTCTATGCGTTTCAATACGTCAAAGTTCCGTATTTCACCGGAGTTATTTTTTTGTATTTTATTTGAGAACATATTGGAAAGTGAATTTAGTTTTATAAGTTTTGGAAAAGAGTTCCGATTTTTATAGTAAAATTAGCAAGTGTTACAAGATTACTGCTTTAGAAGCATAATAATTGTTACCAGTGATATCTCTACATAGCATAAAATAAAGTCGCTTTACGCGTCTGTCTGTCTGTATATCCGCTAACTACTCCTAAACCACGCAACGGATTTTGATGCGGTATTCATCATCAGTTAGATAATTTTTCACGGAAGGTTTATATATATAATAAAACTTACACCCGCGCGAATCCAGGGCAGGTCGCTACTTTAATATAAAGCACCATGTTCCAAAAACGTAGGAAAAGTAAAAATAAAAACTGTTTTATAATTGAATAAATTTATTTATTACGTAATTTATTTACAAAATGGAATATATTAAATTGGAGCATTATATTATATTGTTGAACTATATTGTATATTCTAACTAAGTGTTGATGTGTTGTACATAAAATAAATAGAAACCATTATAATACATTTTCCCTGTATTTTATTTTCTGAATATACATATAACATAAATACGATTAAATAACACAAAATATTACTCTTAAAAAATCGCCATTTTTTTTTAACATCTCAACTGAGTGGACGGATTAAGAATTAGTTTTGTATGCAATTTTAAAAAGGTTATTATTAATCGAGCGAATAAAAAATACTTGGCGACTTAAAATCAGTGTGTGTTAGGTAGGTACTATTTGGGCGGTACTTAATTATTTTTGCGAAAAGTTAAATAAACAGTCGAATAGTATTGATCAGTAAAATAACTAATTCACGCAGTAAAATCGCTAATCCTCATGATCCTGGTAAGGATAATGGGGACAAACTATTCAAATTATTGCATTGTCAATGGTCCTTGATAAGTGTGCAAAGTTTCAAATCAATCCGTCGTTTTGAAAGGGGTCAAAATCACGTTTGAAGAGTCCGTTACATGGACACAAACAACTAATGATGCATATTGAAAAATCTAGTGGCCGACTGGAATTGCTGAGTGGGCGACTGTAATATAAAATGATTATGATCCTTCCCGATCGCTCTATCAGGTCAGATTCGAATTTTGTCAAACCTCTTAGTACAAGATCTAATAGTATTCGAAAACTTTTTTACGTTTATGTATTATTCCATACGTTTTAGTAAAACGCCTCCAGCGGAAACGCTGAGGAACTAAAATCGTTAGTAATCGGCAGTATAGGTTGCTAAACTCAAATATGGAAAAGTTTTCGAATGTTTTTTTAATTTTTCTCTTTGTTTATTAATAGATCAGTAGTTAAAGTTTAATACAATATTCAATAAACTTATCTTATATTTCAGCCAATAAAAGCTCAGCTCTTTCAACCCTAACAGCCCAGCAATATATGGAAAAATAAAAATTTTCATACTAATGGTACAGTTAGGTTACCTCGATTAGGTTAGGATATAACGCAGTATTCTTGAAATAAAATATATGCAATATATTGAATATAATGTAAGCCATTTTCAATATTTGTATTCGCCCCCTTAGTATTCCAGTAAGTCATATTTAGTATTTTTGACACCTTTAATAAAAATTTATATTCGCTCGTTTACATACTATCCTTTTATAATTTATCCGTTAAAATGAATAAATGCATATTTTTCACACCCAAGCGTGTTTCTTTTGTTTTTAATTACCTTTACATATCGCGCAAGTGTAAAAATTGTTGTTTTCTGTTGTGTTATTTTTGTAAGAGGTAAGATAATTTATTTGAACACAAGTAAAAATAATACACACATTTAAAAACGCATGCACAATATTATAGGTGTTCAAAAAATATTTGTCATTCTCATGTTTTGCTAAGTTAGTAAGCGTATAAAATCTAGAGAGATGGCATACAAATACCGTAAATATTACCGATGTACAGGATTATTGACTGATAAGCGATGGGGAAGAAAGGTTCTTGGGTGGAGACCGCGAACCGGAAGACGCAGCGTAGGTAGGCCTCCCACTAGATGGACCGACGACATTGTGAGTCGCGGGCATCCAGTGGATGCAGATGGCAGGATGTCGTTCAGTGTGGAGGTTAAAGGGGGAGGCCTATGTTCAGCAGTGGACGTCTTCTGGCTGATGATGACGATGACAGGATTATTTCTTAAACACATAAGACCTTTTACAAGTTGTTTTTAAACACTAAACCAAATTTTAGTTTTTACCAAAACATAACGAGCATTCAATTGTCAGTAAAGCTCTACTTACACCATGGTTCGTGAATAGAAATTTTTAGAAAACGAACTTACTTTTACATTAAAAAATACCACTCAGCACTTTCACTAATCAATATATCAAGCAAGTCATTCTGTAAAGTGGACTGCAGCTGTGCACGCTAAATTAAAAAGCAATTAAAAGAAACACGAAACACACCAACACATAAAATTACTTAATATTTTAACTAACATTGCTAGTATCCGTCCTTCATAAGAATACAATAGCCTTAGTACGAGCACTTGCGAAAAAGTTATCGTTACGTAAACGATAGCAAAATGTATGAAAAATTGAACAGCGCTTCTATCGGACGTGAAAGGAAACTGAATTTTTCATACGCTCATTTACGTAACGATAACTTTTTCGCAAATTCTCGTACTAAGAGGCCACAGGTAATTATATTTGCCACGATTGAGTACTTATAGTACTCAATTTAATACATCTATCACAAATCTCTTATATCTAAAAAAAGTCACGTGTTCAGTTGCCACACAGAAAGCGCTATTTTGTGTGGTGTTAATGTTTTATTAAATTCATTTTCGCACCATAAATTATGCCAAATTCATTAATTAAAATGGCTTGCATATGCAGTAAGCACATTTACGCCCCTGCTGTTTATTTCAATAGCACACTGGTGACCTGTGACTGGTGGTGAGGTTAACACCTTCACTGGGTGTCATGAAGCTTAGTCCGAATTTCTTGAAGGCAATAGCCATAACCGCAAGAGTTACGCACTAACCGTTAGGCAATTTATGGGTTTTGGGTTGGCATTTTTTTTTTTAGGAAAATGAAGTATAAACCTCTCTCACGACTATAAAAAATAGTCTTTCTAATAAATAAATAAAGTATTTCTCAAATTTACCTATTAAAATATTTGAAAACAATTTTTTGTGCTCTTAGCACTGTATTTGTTTTAAATGTAATAACTAATCACCACACTCAAAATTGAAATCTTACAACAAGCATATTACGTTCCATTCTATGCTTAAGTCAGAAATAAAGTATATTCGATAGTTTTTTTCTTCAAACGTATAGAGTATAATAATGCAAAATAATGTAGGTTTTTTTTAATTATTATAGTTGGCAACCCTACTAACGGTGCTGGGGCTAGTGTCGATGGTGATCGCGTGCTATCCTTTTCGCGCCCATGGTGCTAGTATGTTGGTGCAAGTAGGACGGCACGCGATCACCATCGCCACCAGACTTAGGCAATAAGGACCTTGGTCTAATTTAAGTAGGTACTATTAGAACCTCGAATAAGCCGTTCGGTTGTTGTAGAGTGGAAACAGGAATGGGCAAACATAGCGCAGGACAGTGAGATGTAAATCTTAAGCGCAGAACGCCTTGTCACACTATGGAGTGAAAATATACGGAAGGCAATCGGAAATGACTGGAGAATATCCGAGAATTGGGTTAGGTATGTTGATGAAGATGATAGGCCACATACATAAATTTACATAGTGCGCGCATTTAAAATGAATAATAATGTCATCAATCCGGTTCTGGCTACGGCGAGCTTCTGCGTGCCTAATCTACCTGATATACTCTGGTATGCCTGATTTAGCCAATTTTGGCTGTAAATGTACGCGTATTGTGCACGTACGCCACACGGTTGATGTCCTTTGGACATTGTTCTTGGAACACCTAGAACCAACTTCGGACCCAAGTCAACCAAAGTCAGGATTACATGACAAATTGGGGTTATAAAGGATGATCCAAATTGAGTTGCCTAGCTATAATAATATAAAAAATGCACCTACTCAATAGAAATCTAAAATACATTCATTAATTCACTGGCAGACAATGCACAGCCTAAACCGCTGGGTCTGGAACCAAGAAATTTTGCACAAGTGTTGCATAAATAACGAAATTAAGCACTAAAGGATTAAATATGAGATGACAGTTTGTATGAGCCGTGTCATTCCCAATTTAAATTATGGGAAATCCCATCGGGCACGCAGCTCGTACTATAAGAAATTAAAGGGGCAGATGAGAATCAATAAACTAACCTCGAAAGCCTTTACATCACACAAAATTGCGCTGCGCCACAACCTTTTATGCAATGATAATGCATTACAATTTTATTTCTGTGTCTTAACTATTTTGGCAATACTAGATTGGTATTGGAATGAATTGGTCAGGATTTTGTTTAAATATAGTTAGACGTCAAGTAGGTATTAGGGTTGGGTTATATGTGGAGGAAGATATTGAACAAAATACACTATTGTTACTCAGCCCACGTTTTTTTTTACATCGGACAGCAGCTGCAGACTGTCGTAAGCTGAATGAATACCGTAAATTGTAATGGACGGCCAAGGCGGGCACGACAAGGCGGCACCGTTCCATGGCTGACATTCCGAACGTAAATTTAATACATTTCATACGCAGCGTCCGAACCGAAACGAATGACTTCTTTTTCGCTTTTATTGCATGGACATAACTTTGTGACATGTTAGGGCCACATGTCACAAAGTTATGTCCATGTACGAGCACTTGCGAAAAAGTATTCGTTCCGTAAACGATAGCAAAATGTATGAAAAATTGAACAGAGCCTCTATTGGACGTAAAAGGAAACTGAATTTTTCATACATTTGCTATCGTTTACGTATTGATAACTTTTTCGCAAATTTTCGTACTAACCCCACAGGTCAAGCTGATTCCACGTCACTCCTTAAAATCTTTGATACATACTATTAGTTTGTACCATTTTTGTCTTTCAAGCTCATATTTAAATGAAGAGATATCTCTTTTCATTTTATACTATAGTGAAAGTTTTATATGTGATATTTGAAGTTCAATGAATGGTACAACAAAATCAATGACATTGTTAGTTAAACAAGTCAAAAAAATTACAAATTGTGGTGAACAAGATATAAAAAAATATTATGCTATATCTTCCACACTACATCTAAATCTTTATATTGTTAGAAATGTTTTGAGCTTATATGTTTGAATTAGAATCAAACTCAGTCGAAAAGTAGACAAAAGACACTGATGGAGGTTAATAGGTATCGGATCACACGTAATTCCGGCAGACCAGCAAACTTATCTCACTCAAGCACTCTAGAGGCCAGATGATGGACAAACAGTTTACTATGGATGACTGTAAGTTTTGTTAAGAAAGTATGTACCTACCATTAAATTTACTGATAAGTTCGTCGCGCTTTATCCGTTGCGCATGACAAGAGACAACGAAAGACAGATGGGCGTGTAGCAACGAGAGAGAGAGAGAAAGATGAAACCGAGTAGGGCCGTGTTTTTTGTGTGTTAAGCGTTCTATGGTAAGTATTTTTTTATATTTGAAGTGTTGTTCCATACTTTATCTATGGGTATGGGTTCTATAGGAGTAACGTTTCCACATCTGTATGAATTATTATAATTCGTAGTTAGAAATTAAATAAAAACAGATTAGAGAAAGAGGTAGTATTAAAAAGAATATACCAAGACTATCAGTACGGGCAGCTTGGGGCTTAGAGCAAAGCTCATTTCTGTTCTGCCTCACAAATTAACTAGGGGGAGTGTAGAGATTCAGTCTTATCTGTTATGGCGTCCGATCTGCCAGGCCGTCGCCGGTAGCCGCTGGAGTCTTTTGATGGTGGGGCGACCCCACTGCAGCCACAGGAAGCCCAGAACCAGGCATATCACGGTCTCTATGTAGAACCCGTCGATTCGAGTCAGGCATGAGCCACCTTCTGACTTGCATTGCTGGGAACAAAGAAGTAATATTTTACTATGGAAACTGGCGAGACGCAGCCGCATTCGGCGATCTTTATCAAAGTTTTCACTTTGATAAAGACCGCCGAATGCGGCTGTTAACATCTACAAAAGTAAAAAAAACTACCCTCAATAATTTTATGTTCTTAAAAACTATTGAATGAATGTATATATTTACTGTGTAAAACTATTTGCAAGCGAGAATGTGCTAGACTCATTCTCGCTTGCAAATAGTTTTATTTTTTTGAGGGTAGTTTTTTTTTAACTTTTGTAGTTAACTTTTTTATCATAACACTAATTGACGCAACTTTCACTGCAGACAAAAAAGGTTTTGGTTGAGTAATATGAAAGAGAAGGGCGTTAAGCCTTAGCATTGAGTTGGTACTGTAATTAAGTAATTGATTTATCAATGTCAAAATTTCATTCTAGTCCATTTGTCACATAAGCAAGATTAGAGAAGAAGGTAGTGTTAAAAAGAATATATCAAGAATATCAGTACGGGTAACTTGGGGCAAAGGCAAAGCTGATTTCTGTTCTGCCTCACAAATTATCATATCACAGTCTTTATGTAGGACCCATACACACAAGTGTCCCTTTGGCAATAGTAAATTTTACTTCTCACCTCACTCTCCAATGGTGACGAACACATGTTGTCACCCAATTCCGGCAGTGAGCAGCTTTTATATGTCAAATGGTCAATAGCCCATAGCGCCAACGTGTTGGGCCAATTGGTGCCAAGGTTGGAAACAGTGTTGAGAAGAGTCATGTATGTTCCGCCGACGGCGGGATCCGATACTTTCGCGAAGAATGCCATAACGGCAACAAACATACAGTATAAACATGTCTGAAAAAGAAAAAAGTGTTTTTACAAGCGGCTTACAGGCATAGGCTCGACTAGAGGACTACCGTAGGAGGACCGTACGGCCAAGGATTGGAACAACCTGCCGGCTTTCTTGTTTCCTGAGAAATATATAATTTGGGCCTCTTCAAGACAAGAGTGAATAGGTATCTTGTAAGTCTGCGTGCTTCATCTTCGACCACATCGTCGCTTACCAACAGGCGAGTTGGTGGTCAAAGGCGGCCTTATTCACGATTTAAAAAAAAAACTTGAATTCGAAAGGATATGAAAAATGTAAAGTACAACATACTTGATGAAACACGTAGAGCATCATCAGCACGAACAGATAAGAGTAGGAAGGGCCCGAGTTTCCCAAGAGAGTCGGAGTGAGCGCGACCAGCGCCGCGGCCAACGGACCCACTAGAAGTCTCAAGGGGAAAGCACGAAGCCATAGTGACAGCGGCGCCGGACCAGTAGTGTGCTTTGCTAAAATCTAGAAAATAAAAATATCATATTATTATTGACATAAAAAAAGTTAAAAATTGTCCTGTATAAAAAGTAAAGAATATCCCTGATAAGCCATAAAGCCTTCGATTAAAAAAAATACAAAGATGCCACAATGACGCGCTAATCGCGGCAATACTCAATCTGGCTGGACTCAATATGCAGCCAGATTGGATCCACAGTCACGCGATAGTTGCACCCGTGGACCCTTTTCGCGTTACCCAGTCATCATCATCATTTCAACCATAGGACGTCCACTGCTCGTCATAGGCCCCCATCGATCTCAAAAAGAGCCGGTTGGAAGCGGCCAGTATCCAGCGATTCCCTGCGTAACCCAGCGTTGTTATTAAAACAGTACAATGTTTGTATTCTTTCTTTTAGCTTACCAGAGGCATAATAATTTGTACTGGAACTAATGGAATGGCAAGTAACGCTAAATCTTCACGTGGCACACCAGCTTCAACTAACTTCAATCCTGATACAGCATCACTTGCACAGAATCCAAGCTGAAAAAAAAAGATTTTTTAGTTTTTTTCTTTCCTTTTAAGAGGATTTTTAGCTACACATATCTTTGCCGGTGTCAATTCTTGAAATACTAGCTGCACCCTGCGGTTTCACCAGCGCGATGATGAAAATCCATGATGATGATGATGATGAAAAGTAGCCTGTGTTAATCCAGGACATAAGCAATGTATATTCCAAATTTCATCAAAATCCATCCAGCCGTTTCTGTGTGATTGAGTAACAAACATCCATCCATCTATCCATCGAAACTTTCACATAATATGATATTAGTGTGATTTTCATGTCTGTTTGGATATCACCAAATAAGTAATCAAGTCAAGCAAAGTAAGTCACTGTTAAATCTAAGCCATGTCCTAGTTAACTGGTGGAGTCTTTACTATATAGGGTTGTATGAAGTTTTGGAAACAACATTTACATGTTAAGGCACTTTTCATTGTTATATCATTGATATATCTTCCCCGCACTCAAGCACATTTACACACTTATTTTTTATGAATGCCATAGGTGGCAAACAAGCAGACAGGCCGCCTGATGGCAAGCAGTCACCGTAGTCTAGGATACTTGTAACATCAGGTAGGCAGCCCATATTTCGCTACTGAGCCTTTAAGACTCTATTAACTCGCCTTAAAATAATAATAATCCACCATTATTATACATATTCTCTCCATACTCCATATTCTTACCTTAGCAGTAAACAAAACCAGTGCCAATGTCTTCACAGATGGCAACTTCACAATCGTATACAGCTGTTTATATGCATTGACAATATCTTTAATTCCCTTCACGTTGTTCTCTCTAGTATTGGCAGCATCGTTTGCTTCATGTTTAAATATCGCTATCAAAGTTGTTGATATGATAAAAATCCATCCCCAGAAGAGTAAAAAGCTAGACAAGGTGACTAAGCCTGCATCCTCAGGTTCGTAACGGAGATACTTATTGCAGAAATATGGAGATTCCAATGCAAGGAATAGGACATATCCGAGGAAGAAGCCAGCTGTTTGTCCAACACTGTTGCATGTAGACGCGTGGCCCACATTACACCTGGAATTTACAAGAGGATTTGTTAATATTGGTCTAGAACAGTATTTCTTACTGGTCTCGCGTCTACTGCAATGAAAGCTAAATTAGCTGGGGAAAAAGCTGGTGTTCTGATTACTCAGAAGACTTAAACCATCAGGTGGGTTAGCATAATCTCAAAAACATTCTTATACATTGAATTTTGTCTCGCTCTCTCTGCGAGGTTCAGGTCTCAGGTTGAACCCCCCTTCCAACCTCCCCCCCCCCCCCCCCCCTCCCGACACTGGCTGGCTTGAGTGGAATGCAAACTTTACTATTTAGTAATCCATACAATTTTGGAACCACTAGGTAAGTAACCTGCCATACTACATAGCAAAAGCCACCATTCCCATCATCCAGATAGCTTGAAGATAAGAATATTACAGTACAGTTACAATATGAATCTGCAAAAAGTCATAACAACATTAATCTTATCAATGTTACGGAAGACAGATTGGCAGATAACAATAATAAATGAGTGTAGGCTGATCATGACAATTATAAATAAAATGCCTTTAAACAGGACCCTTTTACTGTCTGACCTGTCCTAAGTTGAAGCCAGTTGAACTTTTCACAGAATATGTAATGTTACGGTTGTTATGTTAATGTATGTTAAACAACAAATAATAAATACTGGCCAAGTGCGTGTCGGTGACAAATTTCTGTTCACCACTGGTTCTCGTATGATGACCAAATTTAAGCAATATAGAGTGCAGTCTGTACTTGGATGCGTGACCGCCTGAGCGTGATGTTGTCTTTTCGTACTAATTCAACATCATTTGAGAGCCAGTTCCTATTCGAAACCAGCCATGTTTACCATCTTCAACCACACTATCACTTAACATCAGTAAGTGTTGGACAAACACCTAACATCTCACTATCTTACTTTGGATGGATATTTGTTACTTAATCACGCAGAAACGGCTGGATGGCTTTGGATGAAATTTGGAATATACATTGCTTATATCCTGGATTAACACATATAGGCTCCTTTTCATTATCATCTTCATCACCACGCGGGTAAAACCGCGTGGCGCAGCTAGTGTTAAATAAATAAATTACAGCATACTGGTTACCTTTTCAACATTGTCAATGCCCAACCATCAACGGCTATGTCTTGAGTTGCCGCCAAGAAATTTAAAAACATAAAAGATACTGTCAGGATCATCATAGAAGGAGGGTGATCATTTGACCCAAGCCAATCTGTTATTCCACTTGACATGATTATCATCATGGCTCCAAGTAAATACTGCACAGGGACTAGCCAAGTCTTCCTCCGTCCAAACTCTGGCCAGAAGAGTGCGTCCACGATAGGCGCCCATAGCAACTTGATGCTAAATGGCCAGTTCACAAAACTGAACTCTGCCTGGAATTTAACAATTGGTATTTTTATTCTAATTCAAAGTCATTTATGGGTAGCCAAGGTGGCTGATTATGATAATGATTTTATATTTTATGAATTCAGAATTTTAGACCAATCAATCAACTTTTAATTTATTTATATTGAACCAAGTTGTTACTAAGTGTAAGTACCCATTAGTTGTATCAAAGTATTTGATCCAGTAATTTTAAAAATAGTCCAATTAATTTTAGATATTCTGACATGTAACTGTAAAAAGCCACCTAAATGATAAACAATTAACATAAAATAATATAAAAAAGGTCAAAAGATGTGGCTGGTACCTAGCCAATATACTTACCTACTAGTCTATATTGAAAGAAAAGTCTTCATTCAAGTTTTTCATCATGCTTTCAATGCGACTCAGGTAGACGGAGTATATAAAGTTGACGTAGATTCAATTTTATTTATGATTAGCAAAAATGTTAATTGAAAACAGGTAGTTGCAGTATGTAGATAAGATTGATTGGACATTAATATAACCATTCTAAATTCACTTTATGGATTATGTGATTCCATTATCACATGCTTTCAAGGCTATAAATTATATTTACCTGTTGAGTGTATGTTATTCCCCGATTTTGCAGCAACATAGGTACAGCTCCAGCTAGGCCTAGCGGAATGCCTTGCAACGTGTATAGGAATAGTAAAACTGCTATATTCAGCTCATCTCCCTTGATGTTGCTGCGCCCTCCTTCGGTCGTAGTCTCTCCATTTTCAATCAACTCCTCTTTCTCGGTCGATTGTTTACGTTTCGTCAAAGTCATAATTATTGCATGTAGGGACTGTAAAGTTAATTCAAGTTAGGTCTCTATCCTATCCAATGTAAAAAATACACGTCAGAGAAAATCGCTATTGGTTTTCCCTGCATACCTTAATTTTTACAGTTTAAAATTGAAGTTATCAATGAAAGCTTGTGGAAAATGTAGGACACAATTAAGTTATAACATATACAGGCTTCTATGATAATATTTCTCACATTTATTTATGTAAATTCCACTAAATTGCGACAACCTCCTGTAAATTCTATTACCGAAACGTCCGAAACGAACGTCTTGCGAACGTCCGATTAAACGTCACCGAAACGGGAAACCGAACGAAACTTGAATGACAGTGACACGAATGAAATGAAATGACAATGAAATAATATTTTAGGTATGCGTTTGCGAGTATTTACTAATTTTGGGTAGTAGGTTCATGCTACTGATAAAGGGATCGATACAAACAAAACGTTTATTTGATTCGCGGGTGGATTAGATACTTGAGCCGTAACAGACACGTCAACATGGCTGACCAGCAGGAGGGAAAAAGAATATTTTCTCTTTCTCTCCCGTTGGTCAGACGGCGGTTCGTCAGCCAAGTTCGACACGTCTGCTACGGCTATTAAATTAATATATTATCAACTTGTGTGTATTATTATTTATTAAGAGTTCTTGACTGTGCTCGAAAATTGATAGAATGGGGTGAAACCTGTCTATTCATGTTGATTCGAAAACTCCAAAAGAAGAGCTCCATTATAATCTTCATTATCAGCTTTAGACAGCATTATAGTCTCCACAATTGGGGCAATACTATTTGGCAGTAATGGACTTATTGACTTTAGCCTGCTCAGCAATGGGAAAAAAATAAAAAATAAACACAATATTTATTTTATTTGTCACTCATGTCACTGTGACAGTGTCTCAAAAACCAAATAAAATAAAATCGTAAATAAAATCGTGATTCACTATTGAAATGTATTTTATACACTAGTAAAGTTTTCCTAAATTATTTTTCCAATCAGTCAGCGTACGTGGAATGTTTCTGATAATCACTATTGTTCACAGTGTTCACTAGTTCCATTTAAGCATCTCATCAGCTGTAAACTTGTACAACCGGCGGTATCAATATGTCTCGCCAATGTTTTTTTCGATGTATTCTAGATTCGCATGCGCCTATTAAGTTATTCCACGGTGTAGAAACAATCGTAGGACGCAGCAAAATTACGAAGATCAAAGACCAGTCTTGTTCTCGCCAACAAAGTAAGTAAGCAACAAAACGTAACGTCAATTTTATTTTATTTAGTACATTCGATAAACTTAGTAATAAATCGTACACTTATGTTTTAGTTAGTTTAAAGGCAGATTGTGAAGAATGCCTAGTAGAAGTTAAACAGCTAGGAGTTAACCCTTCAGGCTTCGATGGGTTCTCATTGAAAAAGGATGGAGTCTACAAAGTGAAGCACGGATCTAGGATTGAAGTTTTGTTAAACAACTATTTTCACGTCATTGAGTTTGACCCACCGCCTGACAGTTTGGACAAACCTATATCTAGTGTAAAAAGAAAATTAGAGGAAGAAGACACATCACCCAGAAAAAGAACAGCATTGAGGCCAGATATGGAAAGGGCTTCTAATACTATCACAGAGGCAGCTAAAGATGTATGGGAAGATATAGACAGAGGTGAATTGTATGTATTCACATCCAAGGGAGTGAAGTCCAGTACTAAAATAGCAGCATTTGATATGGATGGTACGTTAATAAAGACTAAATCTGGTAAAGTTCATCCTGTTGACACCAATGATTGGCAGATCATCTTCCCACAAGTTGCTCCTAAACTGAAAGAATATTTAGAAAATGGGTTCAAACTAGTTATTCTCAGTAATCAAGCTCCTATTGGTAATGGCCGAGTTAAAATTGAAGATTTTAAGAAGAAAATTGAAAATATAGTAGAAAAGCTAAATGTCCCAATCCAAGCTTACATTGCTACAGGGAAAAGCTTTTATAGAAAACCTACAACTGGGATGTGGAAAGTTTTAACAGAGCAGGTAAATGTTTTCTTTTTTGGACAATTCTTTAGTCTAAATTATACAGATATTACTCAAGTAAGATTTAGCTGGTTATTCTGTCTAATTTCAACCACATTGAATGGTCTTTTTCAAGGTGAGTGATAATGTAAGTAATACCCGTATATAGGGTTACGCAGAAAGGGTCTACTAAGCTGAGAATTATCCATAATAGTGTGAAAACCAAGTCGGTATCTATACTTCAATTCTTTTGGTTTGGATTCCTTCCTGTCACAGAATCAGTTTTTTGTATTTCACAAATAAGGTTAGTTTAGTAGTATCTTAAATTACTACTGTGTGGATTGCAAAACACTTCTAAAAGGGCAAATAAAAATAAATAAAAACATTGCCTTTATTCACTGATCATTACTACTACAGTATTTCTAGTATACAATCCTTTTTTTTAATGCTAATTCTACAAATTCAGTCTGGAACACTAGCACCAGTTTCACAATCAGGTTGTTCTCCCTGGACATAGGCCTCTTAAAGTTGCCATCTTTCTCTATCTCTGGCTATTCTGCACCACTCTTTTGGTAGGTCATCCTCTCATCTTCTTTGTGTTCGTCTTCTTGTTCTTTTCCCATCTCTGGAGTATCAAGATATGACCTCATTGGACTATGTTTGTTTAGGATCTAAGCACATGTCCAATCCAGCGCAATTTTAGTAGCTTGATCTTCCGTGAGACATCTGTCACGCCTGTAGCTTTCCTAATTCTGGTCTGTCTCCACCTGTCCTTCAGCTTCATGTGCAACATGCTTCTCTCCATCCCTTGTTGGCATACCTTAAGTTTTTGGCTGTAAGCCTTTGTCAGGCTCCAGGTTTGCCACTCATAAGTAAGTATTGGCACAATACACATGTTGTACAATATGTGTAAAAGGGCCCTGTATTGGTTTTTATATTTAATACTAGTGGCGCACGCGGTCCCACTCGACTACTCTACTGGAACAATAATTTTTTAGGATAAAAAGTAACTTAAATGTCAAACCTAGGGTATAAGCTACCTCCGACCATATTTTGAGCGACTGAGTTGTCTCGTGTACTGACACTCCACTTTCGTCTCTCTTTTGAGACTGATCAAGTGCTGAAATTGTCGAAGCGTGAAAACAAGCAATGTGGCACACAAAAAAGGTACTTGTGTCAGCTCTGCCAACCACAAGGAAATGTCAGTCATGTCAATACTCTGTAAGACTATGGAATGTTTCCGCAACAATAGGCTCCTGGCGTACCTGGAAGATAATGATTTCGTCAGTGACCAGCAATTTGGATTCTGCTGAAACTGGATTTTCTAGCGTACGCTACTAGCTGTCGAAAAAAACAGGGAAGCGCTAAATATGCCTATTAATATCAACAAAAAAAGATGGTACTAATGCATTCAGCTGTTATGGTTGATTAAGAACAAACATCCACACACTCAGAAATATTTGCATTTGTAATATTACTAGCAGCACCTCATGGCTTCACCTGCTATCCTACAGACACCATTTATTTTTGACAGGTATTCTATTAAAAAAAAAATATGTATTTATTTCCTGACAACATAAACACTTTATTTTATATGAGAGATTACATCGCGTAAAAAATGATGTATTTATTTCCTGACAACATAAACACCTTATTTTATATGAGAGATTACATCGCGTTACTTTTATGCCGTGATCCCACACTAGGCTCTAAGCCCTGGGAACATGATTTAATAACTTAAAAAGAAATAAGTATAATCCATCCATAGTCTACTCCATCCATAGTTTTTAATCCATCCATAGTCACCCATAGTATACTCACTAACGACGACACGTTTTTCTGAACCATTGCATGAAAACGGTCATTAGGCCTGTTCAAACATTTTTATGGCACTTAAGCGTGGCACTGAAGTGTCTCCACAACCTTCTAAGTCCAACAAGTCTTCATGAAAATAATGTATTTACAGAAAAATGATGGTTTTAAAGTGGATTTGGACGAAACATTCTACTGCGGTGACGCTGCTGGCCGGGTCCTCAATTGGGCTCCAGGGAAGAAGAAAGACCATTCTATGGCAGATAAACTTATGGCTGAAAATCTTGGACTCAAATTCTATACCCCAGAACAGTTTTTCTTAGGACATTCCATTTCCAATGTACCAATGGCAAGGCCAGAATTTACACCGAAAGATGTAAAAGCAGAGCCATTTAACTCTAAATTGATTGGTGAAGAAAAAGAGGTTGGTCATAATTTTATATGGGTTCTTAGGATCAGGCGACATGATTAGTTACAATGATTGTGGCATTAGGCGTCACATAAAACTGCAACATTGCAACTTGCAAGCATAAACAACTTTATCAGTGTCTGGCATACACCTTTCACCTTGCTAACCAATGGGATAGAATTTGGATTTGTATGTGGAGCTACACTGTATTTTTCCATCAAAATGTTCATAGGTTTGCAGCAACGCTCAGCCGCATATAGCCAAACATTTCGATTTTACGTTTCTAATCCATACGGCCAAGGATTGGAACAACCAGCTTCCTTGTTTCCTGAGTGATATAATCTGGAGCTTTTCAAGGCCAGAGTGAATACGTATCTTCTAAGTCTGCGTGCTTCATCTTCGACCACATCGTCACTTACTTGCACAGGCAAGTTAGTCGTCAAACGCGGTCATATTGGCGATAAAAAAAACTACTGCAATGCTTTATGTGGCTCGACACCCGACACTTACGTACCCTTACCGCGACGTGTTGAAGGACTTTGTTTTATGTGACCTTAAAAAACCTTTGGTTTAGGATTTGGTCACAACTAATTGTAAATACATATACTATTAAATAAAATAAATTAATAACAAAGATTATTTTTTTATCGGCACAGATTCTCGTCCTAATGGGATATCCTGGGAGTGGCAAATCATTTGTAGCGGCTCAAATAGAGAAAAAATCTGGATATCGCTATCAGACTGTGTGTAGAGACGTTTTGGGCTCTTGGCAGAAATGTGCAGCTGAAGCTAAGAAGCTTCTGCAGGTTGGTAAATCTTTTTTTGCATAGTATATTCGTAGCTTATGCTAATAGAAAACAAACCTAATGGCTTTGCTCTGTAGTGTTACCTTTTTTAACCGACTTCAAAAAAGAAGGGGGTTCTCAATTGGGTTGTTTTTTTATGTTTTTTGCCTTAGAACTCCTTCATTTATGAACCGATTTGGAAAATTCTTTTTTACTTGAAAGGATATACTTTCATTGATCCCATAGCAATTTCATAAAAATCGGTAAAAAAAAAACTGGAAAATGTTGTAATCATGTGCATCTTCATGATGTACACTATATCCCTGGCAAATTTCTTTACAATCGGTTTAACCGTTTTTTAGTGAAATGGTTCTTAATAGAGAGACAAAACTATTTTTGGATCTATGATATTAGGCATGTTCTGAATCTACACCAACAGCTCCAATAATGGTTGCAGAAGTAATATTTTCTACTTGATTTCCTTGTTGATTTGAAGTTTCTATGTGCCGTGTTAGTTCTGATTATTATCACTGTTGCTGTCATTGGCGATATTTGTGTTTTTCGGAAGGCGACCTTAGTAAAACAAACTTACCCTGTTCTCTTCAGCTAGGTAAAAGCGTCATAGTGGACAGCACCAACCCTGACGTAGAATCACGCGGGCGCTGGGTATCTCTGGCTAAAGAGATGAATGTGTCATGTCGGTGCGCTAAGATGGCCACAACCAAGGCCCACGCTCAACACAACAACAAATTCAGGGAACTCATGAAGATCAACCATGTGCCCGTTAATGATATTGTTTATCACACTTACAAGTGAGTTTTTGTATTACTATTAATCCGTTCAAGTATTACTTAAGTAGAATTTCAGTAATTTTTAACTGTCCCCCTTGGCATCAAAAGTACCTAAGCATAGCACTTACCCCCACCCCCTATTTTTACGTAAGCATTGGTATATATATTTTTTCTGTTCAGGTTTCTTTATTTATTATTCATGAGTTATTTATTCAAGCAAATTTTGCAGAAAAATCAGAAACAGTTAATATTTTATTGCTGAAGTAATCACCACCCAGACCCCCCATGTCATAAAAATAAGTAAAGCAAAGACCCTCCCCCACCCCCTTTGGTGCTTACGTACCTAATACTCAAATGGCCTCTAATCAACTAACTGACCACCTCAATCAAGAACTCGCCCCAATAGCCCATGATTTACATTCCTATAATGAAAAATATTTCCATTTTATTATAACACGTATCAACCAAATCTGTTGTTAACATTATCATAATAGGTCAAGAAATCCTTTGAGTAACCCCCGCTAAAGTCTACTTAAGGATTATTCAAAGACATCCAATAGGCTCACACTAGTTAAAATGTGCTTTGTCTCGATTTCGCGCGGGACTTTGCTTCTTAGCTAGCGGTTGACAAAACACTTTATAGAAGGTAAATGTTAGATAGATAGATAGATAGATAGAAACTCTTTATTGTGTACACCAGAAATAAAAAGTCACATAAGTCAAGTTATTAGTCTTACTGTTGAGTGTAATTGTCACTATGTGATTAAAAGATTCAGTGTTGATCTGCTTAGTATGTAAACTATGCCAGCTTGAAATGCTTACAAACACAATCTTAACAATTTTTGTATCTAAGATGCAAGACAATGGTTTTACAGACACTGAAAGCATCCTTTATTTAGAGATGAAAAATGTTTGGTTCATGATTTAACGGTTTAACTATTTATTTTAGTGTGGGTATGCTCACACAGTGTAATAGTAGATTGTACAGCAATAAAAATAGTGAAATTTAGTTTGAGGGACTAAGTTGGATCCCGAGAGCAGCAAAAGATTACTCCCTCGGATCCTTCGTTACGTTTTCAATATGACACCGGTGCCTTAAGACACTGATTTATCACATTGGTAAAAAATCTACTAAATAACCTTACCCAAAATGCATGTTCCTTCTCCGTTCTGTTGGGAGTTAAAATGATAGGACTATTGCTCTAATGTTTCCCCAACGTTGCACAATTGCACTGCAAGAGATTAGGAGAGAACGGTGCGTCGTCGTATTGAAACAAGTCAGTTTCTTTGTTCCGACTTCCAAAAAGTAGGAAGGTTCTCAATTCGACCCTTTTTAACCGACTTCCAAAAACGAGGAGGTTCTGAATTCGACAGTTTTTTTTTGTAATGTTTGTGATCTCAGAACTTTCGACTGGGTGAACTGATTTTGATGATTCTTTTTTTATTTGAAAGCTGGTGCTTCCCGTGTGGTTCCGTTTCAATTTAATTTTGGTCCAGTTCATTTTTATGAAGTCGGTTTTTTATATTGGTAATTATTTTGTTAGATGTCGAACGAACTCGAATTTTCTCGTTAGTGATTATCAATGGTTGGCTGTCTGCCATATTTGTTTACACAGTTGGGAGTCTTTATGGAAAGGATTAGTACCTAACAGTTTCTTTAATTGTTTTGTTTTAGAAACAAATTCGCCGAACCAACACAGGCAGAGGGCTTCACAGAAGTAATACAAGTCAACTTCAACCCTGCTTTCGAAGACAAGGAGGCAGAGAGTGTGTACAGAAAATATTTGTTAGAAAAATGAGGTATGTTGGGCTATTTATTAAAACATGTGATTTAATTCAGAACTTTTTATTGTGAACCGATCCTTGAGACTATAGACATAGCGTTTATTATTGTAGGCCTAGATTTATTGCGTAGGGTGCGTTTTCAATTAGGTATTCTGAGATATTCATACAATTATTGCTTGATGTAAAAAAGGCAATTATTCTAAAACCGTTTTCTTCCTAGTCTACAAAAACATATGTAACGTAACGCCGATTTTGGAGATTTTAGTTTAATTGACAAAATCAAACTAGCAGATCATATTGTTGTTTCTTTCATTGCAATTTAGATGAGGACAGCTGCTTTTTAGTTTAGTTTTGTCACCTAAAAACTTTAAAATTGGCATCAATATCGGACCTATAAAAATCGTGAAATGACGTTTCAACAAGTATAAGTTTAAAACCACCGATAAAAGACTTCATAATCTACAAACGAATGTACCAAATGAATGGGAAAGCGTGTCCCATCATAGACCGTATCATCGCTTCCCATCAGGTGAGCAGTGGTCAAGAGTTAGTCCATTTCATCATTTAAAAAAACGATTGTCATGAATCATATCTAAGGAGTAAGGAAACTCTCGCCCATGTCACCTTTCAAACAAAAAAAACTATAACAAAATCGGTTCAGCCGTTTGGGAGCTACAATACAGAACAGACACACAGATTCACAGACACAGATACATACGTTAAACTTATAAAGCACCTCTTTTTGCGTCGGGGGTTAAAAATTATAATGATGAAAAATCTCAAAACACCCAATATATTTTGAGATAGGTAAGGTTGAAGGCTATAAGGCAAATATTATTTGAAAAATATTTTTTTTCTTACTACGCTATACACTATGCGATCTAAGTTAATGTTAAGCATTATAAGGCAAAGCGTGTCTGATGGCAATGACATAATGGACGGAACATATTATATAAGAATTTAACATTTTAGCTCTTATTTTACAAATTAAAAAAAAACGCTCTGTATTCATGAATTGAAGTGAAATGGAAATTGACGACATTTCTGTTATAACGAACTCGAAACTAAAATTTTACAGTTCTAGAATTATCTGCTCCATTTTTCTTTACAATATATGAGAAAAGGTATGCATCAATTTTAAAGCTCTTTAAATTCATTTTACAGTATAGAACAAGGGAATCTGCACAATTGAATATATTTTAAAGAGTTATAGCTACATATATCATATTTTAACCACATTTTAGGCCAGGTTCAGATTGAATGGAATAAATCTTAAGCAAAATGATGCCTAATATTTGCACGAATAAATGAGCTAATCTAAATAAAAAAATAAAAACTAAAAACTTACAAAAAAAAATATCTGCATAAATACTTTTGAAATCCGACCGCTCATCCTGACCACTCGTAGCTAATCATGATAACCAGATAGAGGAAGTATCCATTCATCCAGTGTGACTAAAACCAGTACAATCAGCATTAAGTACTATATTGACACCCCCTCAGTTTGAAACACGATCTTCACACTTCATATACCGTGATAGCAAGACCGTAGGCAAGGGGGGGTGTTGGGGATTCAAACCTCCCCAAATGTCTTAGCCAATACCGTTTTATACGTAAGCTGAGAGGTACTACTGGTACCCCCCAATAATTCCTGGCCTACCGTTACGTGATAGTACGTTCCATCCATGCACCACGTTTAGTCCAAGTGTGTCAAGTTCCACACTAGTCAAAATGTCTCAGTGTGCATATCCCACAGAGATTGTTAGTTTTTAACAATAGATCTCTCACACTTGCAGGACATATACACTTGCTGTAAGCTAATTTGAGAATAAACAGAATGCGGCATCGTGGATTGAACGAATTACATCTCCATATCAATTTTAAAATATACATTCTATTCACTCGCATTTGCAAAGATCTTATCAAAATTTGCACGACCCTTTTGTAAATTGTTAATAATTTTGAATCTATTCCATTCATATTATATATATAGTTTTTGACGAAGGCGGCAAGCTAGCATTTTAGTTAGAACTACTTTTATTACAATTACATCTTACCACTTGAAGTAGCAAAATTAATTACACAAATATTTCAATAGATGTCATGTTATAGTATATCTAGCCAAATTTCTTGCACAGCAATTTTTACAAAATTACAAACCGGAACGTCTATGTAAATTCTAAAAGCGTCACATTTACAAGTCCTAATTTTAAATTGCATTGTTGCACATCAATGTTGACTTTATCTGCTTAATTCTTTCTACAAGGGTTAACTATTTTAACCACATTACAATGAAAAAGTCTTTACTCTTTATCACCAATGCACATATTTTTTGTCCAACGTCGTCTCGTCAACTCTTTGTAGATATTGCTATATAATTTTGCAACTTGCATGGGCGCTTCAATGCTAGTTTCAATTTTAGACTATCCAAAATGAAGAGGATTTTCCACATCCCATTAAAACTAAGTTCTGGATTTTTAAAATCCTGAAACACCATCTAGTTTACTACAAAAAATATGCTAGCAAAAATTTCAAACTGTAATATCACACAATTTTTTGACCATCCTACGAGTATTTGTCATTGGCCGTCGACTGCTCACAAGGCTGCAGGGTTTGTGTGTTGGTTGTCTAAGGGTTCTGAGGGGCGATGATAACAATGGCATCCCCTTGCTGTCATTCTTCATCGGGGTCTTGCTCTTCATCATCAAGAAGATTATCCAGACTCGAGTCCGAGTCATCCTCCTGTCATCTGGAATTGTTGTATTAATATAAAATTTTAACTTTGTTTGAATCTCATAAATCTATCTATCTAACATAATTATAATAAAAAACGTAGAGATAAAAAATCTGTAATTGCGAGATATAAAAAATTTAGTCACACAGATAGTTTTTAGACGTTTTGTCTGTTTGTCCACGCACATCTCCTAAACCACTAGACGGATTTAAATGCGGTTTTCACGAATATGCCTAGCTATGACCAGATTGAAGTATAGGATATGTCATTTTGCGCAAAGGCCGGATTAAGGGAGGAAGAAAGGGTTGTAAGTTTATTTGAAAATCTACGCGTACGAAGTCGTGGGCAACAACACTAGTAAATAATAAATTAATTAATAGAAGAATAAAGAGAAAAGAAGTTTGGTGAATAAGATGACATGACGATTTCTTAAATTCAAAAAGGAATGGAAGCGACAAAGCAGACCTTGGAGAGCAATAGGTACTCAGGTAATAATATTATGGCTCACAAAAAAGTTAAAACGTGGGCAGAAGCAGAAGGCAGAAGAAGAATTTCAGGAAGACCGGAGTCTAGTCTACTGACAAGAACTAGGTTCCAGAATAATTTTGTGTCTTCAAAGTTAGTTACCTGGTGATATACACAGCTTCTATGTGAGCAAGATGCGCTCCAGTCAGAGGCACGGCAGCAGACACGGGTCTCAGCTTGCGTTTCTCAAGCGCGCTGCGTGCTTGCTGCACTGCGAGGTCGCCGCACCAGCGTTCGCAACGAGCGTAAATGACCACACCTGAAACATTTGTAAAAATATTAAACCCAATATTTCTTCCCTCGAAAAAAATACACATTTTAGGTTTGAAGTACCTTATTTCTGGGTTTAGGTCTATCGCTTCCCATCACTTAAACACTGGTGATAGATTTGCCACTTTCATAAGATTCATTAGCGGAATTGCGCTTATAGTATAGGTATAAATAACCACCTACCAATGACAAGCCAATACCTAATGGCATTATTTTGAGCGGACCAATCAATGTTTAGAACAGAGCCCCAGATTTTGAATTCGGGATGAATTTGATGTCATGAGAAAGATGCTAATTTACGTAAATCAAGTATTGTCACTTACCAGCACCAGCAAAGAGTGTAATAGCAGGCCAAGAGTCTAACATCAGCGGTGTTAGGAACAGCAACGCTGCGAGCATCACCAAAGGGCCTTGGATTCCTTGCGCTTTTCTCATCGCGAGGCTGTGTGCGGGCTGCCAGGAGGTAGTGAACGTTCCAACTAGCCATACTGAAAGAAATGAAATAATTTTTGTACAACGTGATAATAATTGATAAGTTTGTATTCAGCGAAAGTCCAAGTATCTATACATATAATAAAAACGTAGAGATAAAAAAATCTGTAATTGCGAGATAACAAAAAAAAAAATCACACAGGTCGTCTTAAAATAAGCAGCTGAACACGATAGGACAGTTTTTAGAATTTTTGTCTGTTTGTTTGTTTGTTTGTTTGTTTGTTTGTTTGTTTGTCCGCGCACATCTCCTAAACCACTGGACGGATTTAAATGCGGTTTTCACGAATATACTTAGAAATTACCAGATTAAAACATAGGCTATATTATATCATTTATTTTAATTCTTTATTTTTACATAAACGAAAATAAAAATCAATGATTTATTTCTTCGTTACCCGAAACGTAATATGAGGGACGTCAAATAGCCTCAAGGAAGGAGATCCAAAGTAAAGAGAATGTTATTGACATAGCCATTAAAATTTTGAAACTGTCAACTGTCATTCGGTTAATCAGTTTGAATTTAAAGAAGGTTCCATAACCTTCTTAGAAGAATGAACGTGTAGATCAAACATGTTATAGGCCTTACAACCTCTTTGGTGATTCATTCCAGTGCATGGAGTAGGAGTATTACATTCTCTTGGTTTTATTCTATGTTAGCATTTAAAACACAAAATATACCGCATCCTATTTTAATTCAGTCCCGCGAATAGAAATATTCAAAAAAGGCCCTTTGTACATGAAAATAAACCTGTACAACAAAATTCCGGACGCAATAAAGAAAGAAAGAAATAATAACATTTTTCCAGAACCAACTTCGTAAGTTTCTAACCCAAAAATTTTATTACGTGATAAAAGATTTATTCGACGATAAATTTTAGAAAATTATAATTAGAAAATAAATATCGATATATAAATAGTTAAGAAAGTAGCGTCATAAGTTTTGTATCATCTCATATATAATTAAGTAACATATCACACTAAGTATGTTTTTTTTTTGTTTTTTAAAATTACTTCACCCTAGGTTAAGTTTGAATAGTATATATAATATTTATGTAATAGATTTAACTATACTTAAATTTATATGTTTATGTCTGTGGTCTGGTTTTGTGAATAGCCACTACATAAGTCATTGCTGCACCCTTTATGCAGGGTATATAAACTTAGCTTTTAGAAGAATACAGTGTATATTTGCAATAAGAATAAGAATATAGAAATAATTTTATTTTACTGTGATATTTTAACAGATAAATAGAGTAGTTCCATTTCATGGCTTATTCAAGGTATACATACAAATGCACGCAAAATAAGAAATAACTAGCCAAGAGCGTGTTAAGACAAGCATTATGTCAGGGTTCCGTGGCCAGCGAAACTGGACAGTCAAATTTCAGAGATGTATATCATCCCGACATGACATGATATACTTTTAATGGTTTAGACAAAAAGAAAATTTCAAAACATGCTCTGCACTGTGGTCACATTATCTTTTTGATTTGAAAACTGTTGACGGTGTTATTTATTACTTTTATGCTTCTATCAATACTTCACACAGGGCGACTTAAAATAAGCAGCTGAACATGGCAGTTTTTAGAATTTTTGTTTGTTTGTACACGCACATCTACACCCCTGGAAGAAAATGCGGACGGATTTAAATGCGGTTTTCACGAATATGCTTAGCTATGACCAGATTGAAGTATAAGGCTATGTTATTTTGCGCAAGGTCGGACTAAGGGAAGAAAAAAGGATTGAAGGTTTAAATGAAAATCTACGCGTACGAAGTCGCGGGCAAAAAAACTAGTCAATAATATTTTTGCTCTAGTATGACGTTGTGGATCTATTTTGTAACATCATTTTATCAACCACGACTATCTTGATTAGAGATTCCAACTCACTCAGAAGAATGTCAACATAGGTAATCATGGCAAGTTGGCAACTCACAAGGTATCCCCGTGGCAAACATAGGCACTCTGATGGCTTCGTTGCAGAAGGCAGCGGCAATGAAACAGTCTGCGAACACTTGCACAGCCGCGCCTGATGCTGCCCACCGCGCTCCTCTCACGCTCGGCGGGGCTGGTGCAGTGGCTTCGGGAGTTGACGTTACCACCTGGAAAATTAGAACATACTCATCATTTTCTTACCCTGCTGCTACTAAGTGAGGTCGATAAGGCGCGTGTTTTTCTCCATTTCTCTCTATTAGTTATCATCTATGCGTTCACTCTTCATTCACACGGTCAATTCAACAGTTAGGGTGTACCTACCTTACCTACGTTACCTACTGTGTCAAGAATTTAAAAGTGTTTTGAAGAGTTCAGTTCCATTGAATGGAGAGTAGATATTTTTGGGAGTTTTTGGCGCTAGGACAAATGAAATGAAAATCATAGTTTATTTTCCAGAATGCAGGTCGGTGAGGTGTTAGTTTGAAAGTGTTCCGTTACATTCTGACATTTCTGGCGTGCAAATATACACAAGTTGGTTAAACGAATCAAATAATAATCTCATATTACATAGAACAAAGTTATAGGTTATAAGCGCCAGTTAAACTTAGCCTTGCCGGTTATCTCTACAATTGGGCTAAGTATAATTTTATTTATACTTATCCCTACCAGTTGGGCTAAGTAGAATTTTATTTTATACATATTCCTACCTCAAAACTTTTTGTTTCTTGTTGCACACAGCCCTACGTATTGCTACTTGCACAACTAAGTATGAGTAAAATTATACTTAGCCCCACTGTTAGGAAGAACTAGAAGGGCTAACTAGAATTTGGCTAAAATAAAATTCTACTTAGCCCTACCGCTAGGGATATAATAAATAAAATGATCTATTTTTAGCCCCACCGGTAGGGATAACTAGTAGGGCTAAGTATAACTGGCCGGTTAAGATTGCTGGTAAATATTAGGTACTTTAGGGTGTTGAACATTGCATTTTTGCTCTGTAAGCGTTTAGGAGTTCGGGACGTAAAATGTACAAACTAATAAGTATCAGACAATGATCCGGCAGTTTATTTATTGGATTACGTGTTCCCTTTAATCGGATAATCTTCATTTTGGCCTTGGATTAACGAACTTACCGTCTGGCATAACTCGGTTTATGTCTAGTGCTAGGTGCAAGATATTTGGGAGTTTAATGTATCCATAGTATTATACATACAAGAAAACATGTTGTATAAGAATGATGGAGCACCTGTATTCTATCCCTATATTCTTTTACAACCGCATCAATATCAGTCGAGTCGTCTCCCGAAGACAGTTCCCCATCACTCGCTTCCACATCTGATACAACTTCTCCAACTTCTGCAGTCGTTATTTCGCGAGCACCACTACTGCAGCTAGGGTCCATCTCTTCTGTTGGGCACCCTCCGTACTCGTCAAGGAGAAGGCACTCGCGTTCTTCTGTTTCTGGGAAGAGTGAAATAATTAATTTGGCTGTTGCCAAGCTACGTCTATATAAACAAACTTTCTGAATTTCAACGTTTTATCATACATTCCGAGCAGTTTTGATCAAGAATTCACTTGTTTACCTACGCGTTAAAAAAAACTTATAACTCTAATAAGTGAAAATGGAGCCCCAAATTGCCTTTAAATGACATAAATTACCTTTAGGTGCAACTTTTGACTTTATACTTTCAAGAGTTTTGGTATGACGTATTGCTGAAGGGATGAACCATAACCCTCGTTTAGTCTTGCTTCCAGAAGATTTAGATCCCCTTGCTTTCGCATCTTTGCCCAAACGCTTGTATTCGACATCTGAAAACGAGAATAGAAAGGAGCATTTGGCGAAAATGTATAAGAGATATGTTTTGATAATTACCTATTTGTATAAGAGATATGTTTTGGTAATCATACAAGGCCTTAACGCATTTCTGTCCAAATACCTTCATGCGTTTTTGGCAAAGATCAATAAACGTAGGTAAATACATATTACAGTAAACATAAATGTGCATTTTTTACTAACCGCCGGCTTCTTTCTGCTCGAGTGTTGGCACACATCTCATGATGGTGAAATGGAACGCCTTGATAGAGATTCCGAGGAGGTGGCTCGCGTTCATCAGCGTTATCATGTGCGAAAGTGGACAGGCGAATGCTAAGATTGCAGCTAGACTTCCTGAAATGAGAAATATCAATGAATCGATGTTTGTATGTCAGTTTTACACGCAACAGCACTAAATATAAATGTGGTAAAGAAGTAATGGGTATAATAAAAACGAACATAGAATATATTTTTTTCGGAAATATGCAGAAAAACTGTTGAATGACGGACACGGAAGTATCAAATAAATCCATCAGACCAACCTGCAGTAAACACTGCCAACACGGGACTTCCAGTTGTGGTGCTTTCATAAGTCATAGATCTCGTAAGAACCTTCCACTCTGGTGAGGCTAACGCCACTAGCACTGTGAATAGTAACGGACACAGCTCTGTTAGAGCCAGTGAGACTCCGGCGACAGTGACCGCAGCTAGCAGTGGGCAGATCCAGCCGGCATCTCTGGCTTCTAGGAGACTTGTCACTGGTAAGGCTGCATCTATCCTACTCCTGAATTTCAAGAACAAAAATTGTCGTACGTTAAAAGATAAAAAAAAAAAATTACCAGATGGTATACAAATCTTTTTAGATAATGATTTATACATACAATTACTATTTTAGCATATTTGTGTGTTAAACACAATCCAGACAAGATAATTGTTGGCAATTAAATCATTAGGAATAGGTTATTTTTTAATAAACCACTGCCTTTTGGAGGCAGGTTGGCGATATTTTTAGTTAAGGATCTCTGCTTACCCTTTTAGCATATTTGAGTAGAGAAAACACAATCCAGACAAGATGATTGTTGGTAATCCAATCATTAGGAATAGGTTCTTTTTTAGTGAACCATTGTCTTTTGGAGGCAGGTTGACGCTAAAAGCGTAAGAAATTGGCGCGCCGGCTGCAAAAAGCTGCAATACCAAAATAGTCATATCACAAATTATTTACCAACGAAGACTTACTTCTCAATACCAATTGTAAAAAATTGTTACCTCATATAAGGTAATAGGTATCGGCATTTTAATATTTGCAATATCTAGGTTAATAAGGCCTATTATGGCGAAAAATTGACTGAAAATGTACAACAGGATCAAGAGCAGGAACGTAAACATCATACTTTCCTGAAAAACAAACAAATATGAGTCAAAATTCATTATAATTAATTATGTGTGACCAATGCACGACGTTAACATTGCTCATCTAAGAAGGCCCGAGACTAATCACGTGATACGATCATGATCTGCACTGAGCTTGATTACCTAATCATTTTAATTGGTGGCATTCGCAGACTATTAATCAGATCGCACTGTCTGTTGCTTCTAAGCGAAATTTCATACGTACGCGTTAGAATTGAAAGTTAACGTTGTAATTAATTCTGTGCTAATTTCCGAAAGATTGGCCTTGTTTTATTAGAGTAAGTATTTTACCTCTAATCCGCACATGAACATGGCACAGACCACCATCACAACCGTCACTCCTAGTACGTCGGGCCACGGTTCCCCTAAAGCCCGAGTCTCGTAACCAAATAGCCATTTCCTAGTCCTGCCCTCTGTTACGTGATCGGCTGTAGCACTCAGTATCCTCGCACATACGGCTACAGCTACCAGATGAGAAAGGAAGGTCATCCACATGGCCATGAAATCGGCGAATGACCTCAAGTTTCTTTCGCGCCGTCCCCTCGCCGTCTTTGGTGGCGGGAGTATCTCTGATAATTTCTTCAGGTCTTTACATGTGAAAGCTGTAAACAGAAAAAAACTCAATTGTATTTCTATTGAACAAGTGACAAATTATCATTCCCTGGAAGATATCTCTACAGAGTTAACATAAGAATTTAAAAGTAGGCCTTTTAAATCATCAACAACGCATGGTGTTGCATGTGTGTGAATGCAACGGCTTACCATTAATAGCTAACCATCAGGAGTTCCGTCAATTTGTTTCGGCTATTATTTTATGAGGGAGGACAAAGACAAAACTGAAGATATGAAACTCACTGGCAATGGTGATGAAGGTAGCGAGCAGGATCACGGCAGGCACGGCGCAGTAGCTGGAGTTAGCAGCTGTGAGCGGTGCTAGCAGCAGCGCTCCCAGCGTCCACCTCGCGCCCCAGGCTTCACTGCCCCCGAACGCACTCAGCGTGGTGCTCATCTTGCCTCGATCTCGCTGCTCTGACATTCTAACTCTAAAGGCACATAACAAAGATGAGAGAAATAGCTGAAAATATTTTTAGTAAGTTTATCTTCATAACATTGAGGTTGAAAGGTCGAGCAACTGAAATAACACCGAAAGCAAATTTTTAAAAGACTGGTCCAAGAACACATTGCTGAAGTAATTGACCAGTTTTTATATTTAGACTTCCAGTTTACCCTTTTCGACCGCATCTCACCCAGTGAATTGGCTACGAGCAGAACCCTAAGTTATTTTCGTGAGTCAGCTCAAAGGGTATTATGCTCTATCCTAATATTTTATTCGCTAGTTTCCCTCAGTAATAATATATGGAACACATTAGTTAAAGAAGATTACACTGCTATCTCAGCGGTAAATATAGTGCGTACCAAACCTTGTGGGAAATGCGAGAAAATAATTGTAATACCCGGAAATAGAGCCTACATAAAATTTGTTCAGATATTAGATAGTGTTTCATATTAATCGGGAACATGGTAGGGAAATAATGCGTAGATCTCTGTCATTATAGCCCTGGTGACGGGGCAATAGAATACGGCACCGGTACCCCCTGCCTGTAGTAAGAACCTGCTAAAAAGGGACCTATGGGTTCGGGATGGTCAAAGTTGGGGCTCTGACCATCCACTTAAGCGTGCCCAGGGAGAGTACGTTGCGTGACCAACGTTGTCGAGAGTGGAGGGACTGAGACAACACGCAGTTGTCTCGGGAGGAGTCATAGCGCAGTGCTGTGGGCTCCGGTGCGTTCCTCTGGAGATCCCGGAGCCCTCTTGTCAAGCACTAAGGTTGGTCACCGGGGGGGTTTTAGTGGGTACAATCCCACATAACCTGGCTGCACCCCAGTGCAGCCGGGTATCTTTGGAAGATTTCCCCCTCGAAAAAAAAAAATCTCTGTCGTTTAACACAGGTACTAATTATTAAAATTAATTTGTCGTAAGGGGTTAGTACGACTAATCACTTAGTTTGTCAATATAGTACGTACATTTTAGAAGTCTACTACAATAGCTTTACTAAACTATGAAGGTTTGTTCTGCGTATTGATCACAATAAAAACAAGGCATCTATTAGATAACTTACCATTATCTTTGATCGGGGAAGTAGAGGGGTATCTGCGACGACAATTCTTTTCTTTCACATTTTTCACTTGATTTTAACACAACACCATCAAGTATTAGCACTTTAGCCCAATTTATTGGCGAAATTCAGTATAATCGGTATATCGGTGGAATCGGCTACTGATCGCCGGTAAATAAGGTCGTGTTTTCATGTTTCATGCGGCAAAGGAGCGGTGTGGATGTATAGCTACGTCTCTTGTGCTCTCGATCGATACGCGTTGGTCGGTGGGGTGACCACCACTCTAGTAAAAATTCTAAACTTTCACGAGGGGAACGATGCTACACTTTTCATCAGAATATTTCTTACCTCCTTTCTGAATGGTCTGTGAAAGACATTATAAGTACATACAGTAATAACTAGGTACTCTTATCAAAGTGCTGACAGAATTCTGTATGATTAGGTATAAATCTCGGCCACTAAAATACATTCATGCAGCTAAATTATCATAAAATAGTAGTATCCTTTTGGTTTAATACCACCTTTCCGTCTATCCCTGGTTCGTGTGGTAACCGCACACACTAGGTAGATGTAAGATACTAATTTGCTAAGGCTTCTCGCTAAACGGTTTGCTTTGTTATTATTACCTTGGTTGTGTGTTTCTTTTCCTACTTCTAATCTAATAGGTCTAATTAATAACTTCCCTGTCTTATGTTAAGAATTCCGTAATTGATATTGGGCCTACGGGCGGTTGGGTAAACGGTTTTTTTTTTATTGTTTTCGTATGTAGCGCAATTTTTTTCTGTTTTAATTGCTGTAATGGTCTTATATTATGAAAACAATTGTTATCTGTGCTTAATTAGCTAATTGTTTATATTATATAGCCCTCGTGTTTTGTTAGAAGATTCATAACTGAAATTTATCTATTTAAATCTCCATAAGTTGAGGCCACTCTTAAGCAGGTGTTGGATTGGGGTGAACTGAATCTGAGTCAACCCAGCGAAGACGCAAGTTTGCGCGTTCACCGCTAAAAACGCTAGTTGTAGCTTCTTGCTTTCAGAACACTCCCCTTAAGGTTTCCGAGAGCATTGGATTCCTAGGACTCCTCATAAATTTTCTGCGTATGTAGAGTTCCGCGGTCACATTGCACGTAAGGCTAAGCTTGCCTCTAACAATTTGGTGTGTTCACCAAGTCGAAGTGGTACTTCACGTCGACACAAAGACTTTGAATTACAAAGAGTAAGTTCGAGTTCACACAGAGTACTGCTCCCATCGTTGGAACGGAGCACACAAGTATTGGCTTGAGTCTCTTGATGCATTAAAGCGTAGATTTGCCAGAATTTTCGACGATACCAAGCTCACTGAACACCTACAGCCGCTCCCCATGTGTAGAAACGTTGGTTATCTTCCTATCTTTTATCGCATTTACAACAGCGTTTTAAAGAACAGTTCAATGTGATGACGGCGCGGCGTCGTGGTTTAATCAACGCACTAGCTGCCACCGCCTGAAAACTCATCCACATAATTATGATAAGATCTGTGGAAATAACTCACTGTGCGTTTTACGCGATCTTTTTTCCTTTAACCTGCTACGATATATTATGTGAAGTGTGCGGCATTTCCGAATAACTATAATATGGGGTTCTTCAAAAGGGCTGTTAAAGTCTTTAAAGGCCGGCAACGTACCTGTTATACCCCTGGTGTTACAGTTAGGTATGCATAGGCGACGGTGATCGCTTACCATTAGGTGGCCCACGAGCTTGTTTGCCACATAAGGCATTAAAATATGAGAAAAAAATATGCACACTACTTTTCGTTTACCTATACCGAATCGCCTACATTTATTTTTGTCCACCTAATATAATAAGCATTCTCACTAGATTAGTAAAGGTTTTTAGATCATAAAGCCGTTCTAATATTTACTTCTTCTTTTTCGCGCCGTCGTCGTATGCAGGGTGTCCGTTGCACGTCACGCCATCTGTTTCCGCTTTGAACAGCAGGAACCCCTTCAGCGATGTTGATGTGATGATCTTAATCTGACTATTGCTTTGGACTCTTTGCTCTGTCTCAGGAGACGTACTTACCACAGAAAAAAAACTTGTTTAAATTCTTTTACTTCTCTGTGACTTCTCTTTACTTCTTGAGACTTACATAGGTACGCCTCCCAACAGGGCCCGGCAATATATTTCAGTGAAAGCAAGTGAAAGAGACAAATTGATATGGCTCAGCACAAGTACAAAAAGGACATAACAAGACTTTTTTGTCCTTATCGGCGTGGCCTGTTTTTTGGATCAGAAATGTCAAAATCTGACGGTTCTGCGACAAACAAAACGGGTCTGAATATTGTTTATTGCATTTTTTTGGTGATTTTATGTGATAAATGCGTGTTTCGTCTTAGAAATAATTGTAAAACAAACATTTACAATGGTTGGTTGTATCATTTTGGGCTGCAAGTACCGCAGTGAGAGAAAAAACGATGAAATATCATTTCACACGTAAGTAAACATATAGAGCTTGTAATGATCACCTAAATAAATTCAGGATATCAATGCGTAAATATTTTATTCATAATTAGTCCGTTTTTTGGTCGATTTGTGGTATTTCCTATGAGTTTTATCAAAATATTAACTGAGAAGAATAACAATCAATGTTGCCAGTTTATAAATGAAATTACCCACCACAATTAACATAAATTATTCGTTCTGCAGGTTTCCAACTGATCCTGGCTTACGAATAAAATAGATCAGTGCTACTGGTTGTGAAAATTGGGTGCCAGGAAAACATAGTAGAATTTGTTCCAGTCATTTCAATGCCGAATCCAATATCAGAAAGGGAAAAATTATATTTTTGAGCAACTGCAGCTGCTCAGGGTCTAATAAACACACTTAAATGTACTTAAATCAAAGAAAATATATCATCATAAATCATCATCAGCGTGATTTTGTTCAAATAAAACAAAATAATCTTTTTTGAAGTCTGATTTATCGTGTGTGATATGAGTACTGTAAATAATAAAGAGTTTTATCTAAGTATCTCATTAATTGGGATGTTATCCATAATTCCATCCATGAAAATAAATAAACTGGCCAAGTGCGAGTCGGGCTCGTGCACTGAGGGTTCTGTACCGTCAAAAAATACAAAAAGTAGTGCAAATACACAACATCACGCCCAGGCTGTCATCCATCCAAGTATCAACCGCGCCCGACGTTGCTTAACTTGTGGGAAACAGAAATGTGTGACCGACTCGCAAGCGGCCAGTATTTATTATTTGTTGTTTTACTTTAGGGTGTGCACTATAATCCGCCAAGTTTGACGCTTGTACCGATTACCGTTACGTACCGTTTGGTTTTTACACCAGAGCAAATACAATAATACCTTAACAAAAACGTTTGTTGTATGTGTGGATGTGTACCCTCTTTAGTTTTGACTTAATTATATTTCTTAGTTAATCCGTCGTAACATTACATATTCTGTGTAAGTTTCAACTGACGATATTACGGCGCGAAAGATACAGCCGTTTAAAGCTGTCTTACCTTTAAACGGATGGATTTGGATCTTAATATTAATTTCTTTTGTTCATAAGTATTTTTCAGATATCCTTCCATCTCACAAGATTTTCCAAAGTTTCCAAAATTACTCATTGAAGAGATTCACTACCCGTCTAGTATGTAAATTACCCTAACTTAAAGCAAATAATTTTAATGTGGCAACACACCTTGTTGAAGCGAGAGGCACTGAGCTAGCCACGCTCATTGAAAATCTATAGGTAGTAGGTCTGTGCCTCCCAATCACAATCCCACCTCACAATCCCTATATTATTACGATTATTATTTAAAAAATTCTTTTGTTTTATGTCTGTGTCATCTGTGTGTTGCATATTAGGTACTTAAATAGTTAAAAATTTATATTTCAATTCAGCTAAATCAAATAATGATGACAATCAATTTTATTCTAATCTATATTTCAATTTAGAACATTTATTTATATTATTAAATATGTTCTAAACAAAAATGTATAACAAATGTACAATATTCTGACGTAAGTCAACTTGGAAGGGACGATCCACCAAGATACGGGCTGGCACTCAGTTTGGTGGCTATGGCCGGTTAATCTTTAATGATGTACCTATATGTGAAATAAATAAATTTGAATTGAGAGCAAGACAAAATACAATGTAAGATTAAAATAAGAATGTATCGTATGTGTATTGTGGTTGTGACATTTAGAATCAGGCTAGGATTAACAGGTTTCTTTCTAGAAACAGTGTCGAAGGATGCTCTGCGTGTCTCATGACCTCATACCAATTAATATATGACTCAATTGATGTAAACGTAACTACCTCTTTGCAGTTCGCGGAAGAATTAGATGAACTTGTTCAACTGACCAATATTGGGTTTCAGATAAACAGTTTCATTGAATCAGTTTGTAGAGGTGACGCGGAAATTGAAAATACGCTTGATGGAACTGTTTACAGTGTGGGCTTGAGTTTTGAGAATTTTAAGGGATATGTTCTTCCCTATTAGCGGTTTACTAAATTCACTAATACAGTACATGCAATTAAATCTTGCAATAGACTTTTCCACCGATAGGTACTTCTATACAGGGCTACACGGAACGGTAGAACTACGCCGAAGGAAGGTCATTGTACTAATTATTTAGTACTAGTGACCCGGCTTCGCACGGGTGTTAGCTCGGCCTTCGGCCTCGCTACAATGACCCGCTCCAGGAACACAGAATTTCATCCAAATCGGTCCAGCCGTTTTTAAAGTTACCTATGTGCTATTCTAGACTATAATCTATGTCTGTGCCAAATTTCATCTAGATCCGTTCAGCCGTTCTGGCGTGATTGAGGAACAAATATCCATCCATCCATCCAAACCTTCACATCTACACTAATATTATAAAGAGGAAAGATTTGTACCTATTTTTGTATGTTTGTAATGAATAGGCTCCGAAACTACTGAACCGATTTGAAAAATTCTTTCACTGTTGGGAAGCTACACTATCCCCGGGTGACATAGGCTATATTATATTTTGTAGCGAGGCCGAAGGCCGAGCCCACACTCGTGCGAAGCCGGGGCGGACGGCTAGTTTATAATATTAGTGGGATGGGACCACCCCAACCCAAGTATGTATATGGTGTAAGGGAAACGATCCCGAAAACGAAGAATGGTTATAGTGCTGGTGATGACTGCTATGATACCACAAAAAATGCGTCTTTTATGCAACACCAGCGTTGGAGACTTTAATACAATTTAAAATAGTAGATTAAGCACTAAGGGAAGAAAGCAGTGTCTTACGTTGCGGGCGGCATATTGAACCCTGAGCGTAAGGAAACGAGGGACTCTAGATTTAACTCCCGAGCGTATATAGCGAGGGAGTTATATAGAGTCCAGAGTGAAGCGAGGGGTTCAAGCTACCCAAGACGAAGACAGGCTTTCTTCCAGAGGAGCATACTCGACTTTTCAACATCTTTGCCAGACAATAAAAAAAAAAACACTGAAAATCACAGCACCAAACACCGTCTTTTGTTTAACATTCTTTGTAAACCACCTTTTTTTTTGAGTTCTGCTTATAGTGGCCAGTTCGTTTTTTTTAACAAACCTCTTTGCAATGCCATATGGACATTTTTTTTACTTAGAGTTTTCCACGAGTTTCCACCAATGAGTTTAATAATAATAATAAAAAACTTTATTTCAGACACTAGGTCCATATTACAATCAAATAAATCAATTAATTAAAGCACAGTAAATAGTGGAAATAAAAAAAAAAATAAAAAAAAATATATAACTAAATTAAATTAAATAACATTAAGTGGCAATTTTCACCCATCAAAAAAAAATAAAAATAATTTACATTACATTTTTAGAAAGACATGTCATTGGTTTCCACATGAATTTGAGGTTCCAAATTCAAATCACTTTATTCCCCATTCCCAAGTTTTATACAACTTTATATCCCTTAAGAGGTAATGCTTTAGTTTACGTTGAGGTTGCATGATATGTAATTGGCCACTGTCAAATTGACACCTTTTCAAACCACTAGGTGGTGTGAAAAAAATAATCGCAATGTAATGCAAATAAAGTATCGTTACGCTAGAGGTCAACGAACGACCTCCACACACAGTCTGCTTACGCCGTGTTTTGGCCCCGAGTTTTGTTCGCTTTACATTTCTGGTTTGCAAAATACCAACCACTAAAATAACCAGGCAAATGAATATTGGTATACATAAAAAAAAAGTTGAATGACTTTTTATATTGGACAGCCAATTGTTTTTAGCGGTTTTAGAGTTGGTCCTTTACTAAAAGTTGTTAATAATGATGAGTAAAATGTCCTCCTTTCGGCTTAGTACCACTGTTCCGTGTAGCCCTGTATAGCTAGATATTGATATTCTAAAAACCTGAAATTTTGTTATAAAAAGGTAAGTAGGTACAGATAGATTCTCCTATGGCACCTCAGCTTACAAGAAACTACAGGGTTACGCATATAGACTGGTCTAAGCCGAAAAGAGGTCATTGTACTCATCATTATGAACAACTTTTACTATGGGACCAACCCCGAAATCGCATTAAAAAAAATATCTGTTCAATAGAAAACGGTCATTGGCACTCGACTAAATGTATGGAACAGCTGTTTTTTTTATTTGCGATTTCAGGGTTGGTCCCATAGTACGAGTAAAAGTGTTTTATAATGATGAGTAAGTACAATAACTTTCTTGCGGCTTAGTACAGTCAATATGCGTAACCCTGTATAGTGTTATCTAACTTTATCTAGCTTTGTATCTGTCATTTGATCGATTTGCGATAAGACAAAGATAATAATTCCATTAAAGATATGTAAAGCTAGCCTTTACAGACAAAAGCTAGTCTAGCTTAACAGACAAAAGCTGTCCATTTATATCGCGAGACCACAACGGATCTGTGTTCTCAATATCACAACAAAGAACAAACAAGAAAGTATTAAAGATAAATCCAATATTTGTTGAAAACTAGCTTTTGTCCCCGGCATTTTCTGTTGTAGGAATTTGTTCCACTCAATTAAATATTTCTACGGAATTTTTGGGTATATACTAAACTCTCAGCAGGCCTAGCACGGGCCGTGGACAGATTGTCTTTCCACCGTTTTTATCCCGCTGGAAAGAGACAAACGTACCCATATTCCAGCTCTGTCGCGTCTACGCGTGGATAAAAACGGTGGAATGACAATTTTTCCACGGTGGCGGCCCGTGCTAGGCCTGCAGATCAGATAAGGGAGATATGGAAGGTACCATGACGGGTGCAAACGCATCTGGCCTAAATCATGCTTAATGCCTTTAGTCGAACTCACCCAGCAGACGGCCTTGTCCTCCTTTTTTGCTTGTGGACTGTTAGTTAGTTCATTGGTGTTGCTACAAGTTTCTAAGTGTGCGTAAAATATTAGTATAAGTGAGCCATATTTACAGTTAGCGGTAAAGTAAAAAAAAAATGGAGACATTTAAACACGAACGATCATCATCATCAACCAGAAGACGTCCACTGCTGAACATAGGTCTCCCCCTTTAACCTCCACACTGAACGACGTCTACCACCATCTGCATCCACTGGATGCCCGCGACTATCACAATGTCGTCGGTCCATCTAGTGGGAGGCCTACCTACGCTGTGTCTTCCGGTTCGTGGTCTCCACTAAGAAACTTTCTTCCCCATCGGTCATCAGTTCTTCGAGCGATGTGGCCTGCCCATTGCCACTTTAATTTGCAAATTTTAATAGCAAGGTGACTCTGGTTCTTTGGCGAATATCCACGTTCCAGATTTTATAGCGCAAAGAAACTCCGAGCATAGCTCTCTCCATTGCCCGTTGTGTGACTCTGAGTTTTTCCAAAAGGCCAACAGTTAAGGACCACGTCTCAGTACCATATAACACGAACGATAATTGTATTTAACCATATCTCCCTTGTTTGTCTGATCTGAGAAACTAACTAATGAATTCAATGTACCTGTACATATCAATAGTTACTAACTGACTTTTCATTCTTTACTTAATACAATAGAGTTTTCAATCGAATATTTTATTTTCCTGGGGAAATTGAAAACCCTTTTCAATTTCAATCATAAGCAAGCGGTTCTGTTTGCTGCAATATAACCGTTCGTCTTGTCAAGATCAGCGGTCTTGATCTTAGGACCTGTTTTTGTTCTATTTATGTACTTTTGTGGTACATGTACAGAAAATTGAAATATTTCAAAAGTTCTGTACGTTTCTGTTTGTGATTGTTGTTGTTATTTCAGCTCTCGAGTTACATTAAATAACAAATCAAGTATTGTCTTCCTGAGTTTATGGAAATTTTTGATTATTTGTCTTAGGCTAGGAATTCGAGTCATTAATATACTACAATACGTATATTTCGTTTTATTTTGGTACAAGCATTGCAGATCATCTAATAGCTAGATATTTAACTTTGATACCTATACTTGGTCCAAGTTTTTTTAAGCTCTGACACCTGCAATAACATTGTAAAAAAAAAAGCTATTGTATAATTTTCTCGTAATATTTCACTGTAAAAAAAACTTTGACCACGTATAATGTACCAATTGTGGAAGATACGCGCACAGTTTCCAGCTAAAACTCACTAACTAGAACCCTCTTCAGACAATTTGAATATCGTATCAGAGCTATTATCTCATTTCTCCACACTAAGCATGTACTTAGTTTTACCCACCTGCCCTTATACCTATAGCGTGGTCTGAAGAGTTTTGGAAATCTCATCAAAATAATATCTCATCGGTCCAAGTATCTATTTACTCTGACAGTTGCAATAACACTGTAAAAAAGCGGAATGAAAAACCATGAATTCTGATCAATTTCACTAGGGTTTTGAACGTAAGACTGTAGCAGGTACCCGATGTACTTAAATGAAATATGAACAGAAAATATTGCAACGGGCCCACGTTATGGGCCCGGAGATATTATAATATATTACCAGATATAGAAACAGAACGGCTGCTCCAAATGTAAGCTGCTTTAAAAGCAGACTCTAGCTAGCGCTGGCTCATGGAGCAAACATTATACTTCAATGAGTGATAGCCACATAAAAAATTAAATCTGTTTAAAATTATTTTTTAATTAATGTTAATCGACATTTTTATTTATAGTATAGTATTTTTGTGTTGTATTTTTTTATATACAATTATTTATTATTATTGCCGCCCACCCCGGCTTCGCATGGGTGTAACCTCGGCCTTCGGCCTCGCTACAGAATATAATATAGCCAATGAAAGAATTTTTCAAATCGGTTCAGTAGTTTCGGAGCCTATTCAATGCAAACAAACAAACAATCTTTCCTCTTTATATATAGTATAGATTTATACCTAATAATTAGATTTGACATGTAAATTTATCTATCTATATATACCTATATTTATTTATTTATTGAGGTACACAAAACAGAATATAGTCATAATAAATCTAAATTAAGTGTGTTGACAATTGTGAACTAAACCATATTCCAAAACATGCGTACTCATCATGGTTATTATAAAAGCAGTATGATATTACAAATTATAATAATTAAAATTAGGTTATTAACTATAGATTTTACTTTTATAATAAAAACGTAGAGATAAAAAAATCTGTAATTGCGTGATAACAAAAAAAAATCACACAGGGCGTCTTAAAATAAGCAGCTGAACACGATAGGACAGTTTTTAGATTTTTTGTCTGTTTGTTTGTTTGTTTGTCCGCGCACATCTCCTAAACCACTGGACGGATTTAAATGCGGTTTTCACGAATATGCTTAGAAATTACCAGATTAAAACATGGGCTATGTTATATCATTTATTTTAATTCTTTATTATTACATAAAAGACATTAAAAAATCAAGTATTTTCTTAATTACCCGGAACGTAATATGAGGATCGTCACATAGCCTCAAGCAAGGAGGTCCAAAGTAAAGAGAATGTTATTGACATAGCCATTAAAAATTTGAAACTGTCATTCAGATAATCAGTTTAAATTTAAAGAAGGTTTCTTAACCTTATGAACGTGTAGATCAAGGATGTTATAAAAACATAGGCCTTACAACCTCTTTGGTGATTCAATCCAATGAATTTTCCAAGACAAGCATATGTCAGGGTTCCGTGGCCAAAGCCATACTTGTGGTCGTTGGGTCGTATTCATATAGTTCAGAAATTGCATGGTCATAGAAAAACTCGAACGAGCGAAGCTGGACAGTCAAATTTCAGAGATGTATCATCCCGACATTACATGATATACTTTTTATGGTTTAGACAAAAAGAAAACTTCAAAACATGCTCTGCACTGTGGTCACATTATCTTTTTGATTTGAAAACTGTTGACGGTGTTTTTACTGTTATGCTTCTATCAATACTTCACACAGGGCGACTTAAAATAAGCAGCTGAACATGTTAAGGCAATTTTTAGAATTTTTGTTTGTTTGTACACGCACATCGCCTAAACCCCTGGAAGAAAATGCGGACGAATTTAAATGCGGTTTTCACGAATATGCTTAGCTATGACCAGATTGAAGTATAGGCTATGTTATTTTGCGCAAGGGCCGGATTAAGGGAAGAAAAAAGGATTGAAGGTTTATATGAAAATCTACGCGTACGAAGTCGCGGGCAAAAAAACTAGTTTTAAATAAATGACTTTAACATTGCAACTGTCAGATCAAATAAATGAATGGAAATAGTGTACGACGTGTCACCCAAATCCCAATTGAGCTTTACCTAGACCTACCTTCATAAGTTTTGTGACCATGGAGACCGGTATCGATTTATTTTCGCGCCGTGGGTGTTATATGGATTATCATTTCACCATATTTTACTGCTATTCGCCGTTAAAACATTACTTGATGTAAAACCCGCTGCTCGCTCTGCTTTACTTCTATACTCTCAGTCAGCCGTGCAAGTCTTGATGCAAGTCGGGAAGAAAGTGCGTAGGCGTTCGTATTCCTTTATAAACCACGGGTTCGCTCCACTATCCCGACATAGCTCGGGAGTTACTCGCGACTGCACGTCACTGGACTCGTGATTTACGTGTGAAGCAAGTTTGCGTTTCAGTTTATTTCAGTGCGCGCGACAATGAAGTTCCGTCAAATTTGTTTGTTGCTTGGACTTGTGCTGTGCTTGGCAATTGTGACCGAAGCAAAGCCGTTTCGGGGCGGAAACATAGATTATGTGAGTATTTAAAAAAAGTTTTATAATGTCACTGTTTTTGTTTTCTTTTTTACTTTAGATTGGTTTACTTTTGGCTCCACCTCTTCTGATCAAGCGATGATGAAGCTGAAGATGGAACACGCTTGCCCAGAAGAAAGCACCAGCTAGCTTTTGGGCAGGGTAGAGCGAGATTGTCTTTCGGCGCGTTTCATTTCTGAAAACTATCATACAGGATTCGATAATTTTTCCGAAAAAAGTATCCCATGTATCCAGGATGTAAACTATTTTCACACAACATTTCACACACAACAGTTACAAACAATGTATGTGTGCCCCGCCGCCTCCGTCGCACGAGGTGCGGCGCACCACTTTTTTTCTGCTTTTGAAATTTTGGTGCTCCTCGTTATCTAGCGCCTAAAGTGACCGCTTCTCTCGCTTTATACCTACCCCAGGGCCGGCGCTAAGAATAAACCTATTTATTATTTTTTTAAACATCATCCACAACTCCTACCTTTTATAAAAAGAGTACCTACCTAGTTGAATAAATTGGATTTAACTGAAAATGATTAATTATGAGTAGTCATTTTAGAGGAAGGGCTAACAACAACGATGGCAAATCCAACATGCACATATAGATTTGGCCATTGGCTGTATTATGTTTTGTTATGGAAAAAATATAGGACGACTGAATACGTAGAGCAAGGTATGAAGTAACACGGGTCGATATCAATTAGCAACATGCGATGTAATGAACCACCGGCTACCCAATTGTACCCTAGCTAGCTTAATTAACTCCATGTCAAAATGTTGATTAAATTTTCGTAAAAATTTATAAAAGTTTTGATTTTTGGAATATTAATTACACGTAGCTGTTATTCAAACCACGGCGCCCGATGTGGTCATTCAATGGAGCTGGGTGTTTTATTCATGTAGTGCGAAAAGTTCTGTTCGGTCCAAGCTTTTATTTCCTCTGATAGCTGCAATAACATTTTAAAAAGCTGAATTAAAAAAAACATTTTCTTCTAATATTTCATTAAAGTAAGTATATCGAGTACCTTCTATATTTTTGCGTTCAAAAACCTAGAGAAAGTGATCAGACACCATTTTTATAATTTTAAGCTAACTATGGAAGCAAACAAACTTTTTTAATTTAATTTTATATTCAGTAATAGGCTTGCGTTTGACCGCCAACTCGCCTGATGTCGCGGTTTGCCGCATCGCGCTTAAGCATGCAAGGCTCTCTAATCTAGCGAGAAAGTGTAGTTTTGTCATTTTAAAACTGCATAAAAACTGGACTGCTTAATATTATACATAAACATACCTGAATAATGAATGATACTCATACCATGCAGGAAGATTAATTTTTACTAATGAAAATAGATCTATTAATTGAAACAGTTTAGCCATCTATTATCCTGATGGTAAATGACGGTGTAGACCACAGAAAAATTATTATTATAATTATTAATTTTTATTTGTTTAATTTAGAACGGCTGTCAAGGCATTTTTGTAAGAAATTTGTTGTCAGCCAGTTGCACCCATATAAACGTAACGTCAGTCATTCGAAATTAGCAACCGTGATGAGGAGTTTGACGCGTTGACATAAATAAGAATATTCAATCAAGGTTCACTCATAATGTCTGGTAACAGATTTTCCTTCTCATTTCCGTTCTATTTACTTCTTGGTGTAGACGCACGACAAAAAAGAGAAGTAAATAGAAATAGAATAGAATTTACTTGCTACAGGTAAAGTAGTTTTTCCACTGCGGGTCTTAGATATGTTGAATTCTGTACTCGTTTAGATAAATATAGAAATACCAACTAAACCAAATGTTTTTTTTTCTAAGAAGCTTTTTCTTTCCCAGCTGGAAGCGCTGCGGCGCATGCAGCAGATCCCCCAATGGCATTGCATGCGGTACCGCAAGTTCCAGCTGCACGGGCACTGCAACCGCTGGCTGCTCACGCGGAGGACTTGATACCTAGGGAGACACCCTTGGAGACACTAAACTGCGATGTGGACTGCAACGTTTACTATAAGTTTTGACTTCATAATAATCTTTATTGTTATGTTATATAGGTTTGTGATTGGAATAAATACAGGTTTCTATAACTTCTGCAAAGAGTCTTAGGGTTAATTCACATCGAGATGGCAATACGATGGCTGGCGTAGATACAATGTCACATAGAGGATAAAATATTGAATGCTGTTTGTGTGGTTGTAGCGATTCCATCTCGGTGCGAGTTGGCCCTTAATGCTTCTGCATTATCATAGAAGATGAAAAGTTTCTATTTACTTCAGTAGATACTTTTTATTTTTGCTGCGCCTCTGTTTTCAACACATCAGCATAGTTCTTAAATCCAGTAAACTATGAAATTAGAAAATTTTCGTTACCTTGGATGACAAGATTTTTATTTTTCAATTTTCTTTAAAACTAACTTTTGTTAGGCTAATCAAATTCTTTATCATAAACTAAGATAGCTATACGTGTTTCCGTAGTTTTAACCGACTCAAAAAACGGGGTTATCTATAGGGTTGTTTTTTTTTTAAATATTTGTTACCTCAGAACTCCGCCATTTATGAACCGATTTTTAATTATATATTATTTTAAATTGAAAGGATTTACTAAATTTCTTCAAAATTAGTTCAAAAGGTTAGACTTTTAAATCAAAATAACTGAAATTTTTTGTGAAGATGTAAAGCCGGTTGTTTGAATAATTGATAATTATTTGCGTAAGTATTTTTTTGAGGAGACTGTCATAGTACGTTTTGTTCCATGGCACACTGAAAAAAAAAACCTGACTGTCCTGCCGAGTCTTGGAAGAAGGAATCGGCTTTGCAAGGCAAGATGAGCTTTTCTTTCCAAAATTTAGGATTTCCTTCCTAAATTTAGGAAGGAAATGTCTTCTTGCCTTCCATAACTGATTCATTCTTCCAAGACTCAGCAGCAAATTGAGGATTTATTTTCAGTGTATTGGTTTATATCAGAATTTCCATAAGAATTGAGTAAGTAATTATTTTTTGTTAAAGTATAGAGGTATACTTGATTTTTGTATGAATAAACAGCTTAAAATGTTTATGAATATCATTTATTAGTTTTTAGAGTATTTTAACAAGGGTTTTGGCACAAATGTGTTTTCTGACTTCTATGTTCTGTCATGTCTTATTTGGACCTGTCACATTTTACCAAAGTTTTTAATATTTCACATATAAATTATCTTAGTTATTATATTGCTCTAGTTATAAGTTTCATGAAATTGGACTGAAAAATTCTACATTTTTACTGTATTTGTATATCTTCTAGAATTGGTGGCAGCATTTTGAATTAAAATCGTACTTATGTGAGTGAATTTCAATTAATGTACCTAAATGTAGAGTTAAGATTGGCAGTTAAATTTAATAAATAATATGTGGTGTAAAGATTATTTTATTTGTATCATAATTTCCATAGTGGTATAGGTAAGGTAGGTACTAGGTAGGCGTTAATTTTGTAGTGTAATTTAGGAAAGGCCTACGTTCAGTAGTAGACAAACATGAAAAGTCTTGTACTGATATCCAGAAAAATAAGACAGTTCCTGCTTGGGGTATCTATTGTTCATTTTTCCTTGCCCGCATCTATACGAGCCAGCTTAACCTAGCTTTTGATCAGGGTAGAGCGAGGGTGTCTTTCGGCGTGTTTCATTACTGCAACGTAAATGTATCTCGGCGCCTGGCCCGCCCGAGGCGCCATCAAAATTTTATTTTTCGCTTGATTTTATTCGCTTTTGGCATTTTGGCACATCTGGCGTCTAGAGCGACTGCTCCTCGCTCTACCCCAGGGCCGGTGCTGAATCCAGCTCCTTGAAATACTGGAGCGTGGGTTAAACCGCTCTGGCATATTTGCTCCATAATATATCTCATAGATCTAGAGTTCTCATAAATGGAATTAGTAAAGTTTTTTGCATTTTCGAGTGGTAATGTGTACTAATAATGGGTAGATTTTTGCCAAGTCATGGGTATAACGAGGTGAAAAACGTCTTTTCGTTATCCCAAAACTCTGTATAGCCCCTAGTAACGTGTCGATCTCTTTACTACGGCATACCTTGGACTTGACCGTGACTTGCTTTGATTGCATGACTGTAATTTGTTTGTCGATATTTAGGAAGTATTCTTAATTACGATAGACATTATGGACGTTGTATCTTTTTTTTTTAATGATATTGGATGACGGGACGAGCGAAGTCGCTCGCCTGGTGGCTCTTCACGCTTGCCCATAACAGTTCAACGCCACTCAGAATTTTGAACTTCAACAGTTCAAAACTCTGGATGGCAATGCACTGCGCTCGTCACCCCGAGGTATAAGATGCTCGCTAGCTAAATCTTGGCAACTGTCAGTCAAAAATAACTCCTACTTTTTGTAGATTGAGTTAATGAGATGAAGCTGCTGATGAAAAAGCTGATGAAGAGGAAGGTAAGTAAATATAGCATTATTGCACAATGCACATACAGTTGCAAACACGATAGGAACTTTCTTGAACAGCTAATCTAATCAAGACATGACAAGACGTAATCGTTGTCTTCCGCTCATATACCTACTGGTAGTCAGTAACTGGGCCATATCCAGACCGACCAGGCTTTTATCGGTGAATGCCCCATTGCGTGACTCATGTCTCACTTATGTCATGGTATTAGATATGTTATGAGGTATAACTTAGTCTTCCTCATTTCTATAATGCGTAACTACTTGAGTACGTACTTTTACACACTTTACCTTCGTTTGCGCAAGCGTTCGATAAGCTAATCAGCTGGGTTATTATAAAAATTGATTTCGCCTAACTTGTACACTCAATGCGCGCGAGCAGAATGACACGATAAAAGAAATAACAAGTGTCAACCTATGTTTTTTTTTTTCTGTTGCTGTTCTATTCATTTTTGTCTTGCTCTCACGTGTGATACTTCTCGTCAAGGGTTGTGAGATGTGTTGTGATCTATTTTGGCATTTCACTAAGATAAATTGACTAACCACGAGAAATTGTACAACACAAACTTTTTTTTTTAAAGTTTATATCTAAGAACATTGCATACCTACTTTACATTGTAGCGATTTGGAGAAAGAGAGGAGTGCGTCTGTCGATTGAATAGAGTCTGTATCTATGTTGCATTCGTATGAAACTTCTAAGATACAATCATTTAAGTGTTTTGGTTTTAAGAAACAAACACACTTTTAAATCAATGGAGGCATTGGTGAAACATGGAACTTGAATGTTCCCAAGACACGATAAAGTGTGATAAAGCTATAAAATATAGGGGAAAGACAATATATAATTCTATATTTTTTGTCATTTAAGAAAAGCTTTAACACCAGGGATATCTGTTGCTAAAATCAATTTGCTTTTCATGTAAGGTTCATCGTTGTCAAAGTATTATATCTATTCATAATATATATAATTTTCTCTTATATTTGGTAGCCTGGGCTCATCAGATATCGCAGATCTTGTATCAACAGCTTCTTTTTGGCTTCTCAGGCGTTTGTGACGGTCCATCAAAATGTTGCTGATATAACGCACAGTGAAGTAGAATATTAGTTCCACAAAGCTTAACAAGCTTGCGCCGACGAAGAGACCAGTTGTTCCTCCGACGGACACTGCAAAAATTATACTCTGTTCAATATAACTCGTAGTTTAGATTTCTCTTTATACAGTGATCCTACATACTATTTTGCAATGACAAAGATTGTCTTTAGGATTGGAGGCGTTCTTCATCAATCCAACACGATATAGGATAACTTTGATACTGTTCGTTCGTGCAACTGATACTTACTTAGTTACTTACCCACTAGATCCATTCGGCTTCTCACTACATTCCTCTTGAATCGCTCTGTGGCTAAATAGGCTAATATCACTTCGACTCGAGCTTTATTTTTGTTAGCTTTGCCTTTGACTCTGAAATCGAAGAACAGTGAACCTGCTAAGTATAGATCTTTACCACAACATGTTCCGCATCAAAAAACGCTCAGCCATACCACGTAGAGGTGAAGTTGCTATGCAAATTTACATTATATTATAGATTCCACCTTTGATTTACTTACGTGTTATCGATATCCTTGATTACAGTAATATCAGTCTCATCACAAGAAGGCATGCAGTTGCAAGCAAGACCTGGTGTCATATCCCATTGGGGTTTGAGTGTGGTTAAATGCATGTAGTGTTGGTGCAGGCAGGCTAGACCCGACAGATTGCAGCGTTGTGATTCAGCTGAGTAAACATTTGCCGAATATGTTATTTATAATATCCCTGTACGACTTACGTGATGGCTCTATAATAGAGATCGAAAAAACGGACGACAAATTTTCTCCTGTAGCATCGCGGGCAATATCTGAGTTATGTGGCCGTTCGAATATGAATTTCTTAAGAAAGGTATCGAAACAGAACAAACAATTATTATATGATAAAAAATATATGTTATATATTTAATGTTCAGTTTTCCTAAGCTCTCCCAGCGTGTAAATTTATAAACTGTGACTCTACTTCATTCACGAGCAGCAGCCAAAAAGGGAAAACAATAACGGCACACTGAGAGTCAGGCGCGGATCCACCGTTATGGGCACGATGGGCATGCCCACAACCCTAGTGACTTGTGACGCCCCACAGCTTTACCCGCATGAAACTTCGGTATAGGTACACTGTACAAAATCTTGATCAGGCCGTCGTATAATTTTTCATAAACATTTCCTTTATTTGTAGGAATGCACTATATCGATCATGCACGAGCAAGGTTCATACGCTAACTCGCACTTGCCCGATTTTCGGGTGACTGTGACCACAACCTTTTTTGAGGGCTGGATCCGCGCCTGCTGAGAGTAGTTCCAACTTACTTGCCCCGACCATGAAATGGTCATTACAGTCACACCTGTCCATCTGGCCCTTCTTCCTGCACTGGACGGTGCAGGCGCTGTAAGAATAATGTGGGTACACCCCGTCCTCATTTTCGCTGTGGAACCGACACGCTCGTTGTTCCGGTGTGTTGTCCACAATAAGAGGGTCGTTCTCAATGTTACGCACTGCTACGTGCCGCCTAAAGTAAGAGAATCAAACAAACAAATTAAGTACATCATTGAGACATTGGGCCTTTGGGGACCGGAAGCTCACCTCATTATTTTTTTCTCATTTGCCTTCATCACCAAAAAGAGCCTGGTTAACGCGACGCGTGACCAAAATGCTGGCGTGTATCTGACTCAACGTGTAAGCATTGCCATTCAACGTGGTAATGCCGCCAGCATGCGGGGTACGCTGCTAACTGATAGTGGGCTTGAGACATAGACCGTTGAAGGTCTAAAGACAATCCAAATTGTCTTTAGACCTTCAACGGTCTATGGACAGTCTAACTGTTTATTTAGTGTTAGAGCTAGCTTGTGTTTTGTTTAGTTAATAAAGGCAGTACATTAACTTTTTACTAGAGTGGAACTAAGTGTCAAATTTAGTGTCATAGCTATGGCTTTGTCAGGCTAATCATGAGCTCGGAAATCAAAAATTTCGCAACTTCATATTTTATCTATAGTTCACTACTAAAAATGTCAAATATATTATTAACGTTTTCACAAGTTTTGTTTTTATTATACGCGATTGTAAGAAATAGTTATTGATTGTGGGTATAAAAGGGGTCATCGTTGTTGCTCATTACGCAATGTGTGAATCGCCTTGTTTAATACCCATAAACTGCAATAAGATTAATGAGATGTTGCGTTTGTCTAGCCACTTGAGATTCAGAGCAAGATCATGCCCTAAATGATGCCACCGGAATCATAAACTGACATCCGTTACTTGACCCAATTTGTCACTTCTTAATCGCGTGCTCATAACTCACTGTATTAAGATTATCAGCAGCATCAAAAGACTCTATCGCATTTAAGATTTAGGTCTAGGACTGAAGACATGTTTACCCACCGGTGATGGTGTCCAAGTTGAATCTTTAAAGTGGATGATTGCAGTGATGTTATACTCGGTACCTCATCCTCTCCCAACGTGTACATCTGAATTAAAAAGCTACATAAGTAATACTCAACGCAACGTAATAAATAGACTTTGAATGGAAACGTTTGTTTATTTTCCACGTCATGCCTTTTTTTAAACTTTCTGATGGCCTTGGAAATAAAATTTTGACTGTGATCGTGGAGTAATACATTTTGGCGCCTATTTTCTAATTGAATTTAATTTCGGAGATTGTGAAACGACACTGTCTTGAACATTGCGTAGCCTGTTCTTATACTGATCCCCAGGTGATCGTTTATCTACCTATATATACATATACCTACCGTATATTGATAAAACCACTCTTACCAGAGCTCCTATCCAAACCTCGAATTTTAGGATTCCTCTTTGGTTTTTCAAGTTGCTAACCATTGGGTATGGATTAGGTTTTCTGAAAGATGAGCAATCTAATCAAATATTGTTTAAATAGGTTTATATTTGATAAATTAGTATTGTAACTACAATTCTACATATAGTATTTATGGTATTTATATGTTAATATATATACAAATCAAAAATTTGACGGATTCGACCCTGTGCAGTGCAATTTCGGTAAATGCACCCAAGCTGCAGTAAATGCAGACCGCTAATCTAAGGTCACTTTCCTGTCAACCTCCAAATTCTTGAGATGTCTTTGCAATCAATCTAAGCGTTGGTGATGCAATCTATTAATGCTCGTTACAAACAAGTAATTACTCAGGCAGAACTTTAATAGGCCCCAAAGCCAAAGCTGACTGAAAGATGACGCCTTACAAAAACAACCCAATAATTTAATTTGTTTATTTTGCCTTTTGTTTTGGTTGCATAGACAGCAGAGCTCAAGAATTTGGAGACCAACAGAAAAGCGACCATAGTTTGGCGGTTATATAGAGCGCTCGGGGAGTTTACTTTGATTCCGTAGGATCGAGTTCTGCTGGTCGTCAAATTTTTCAATTGTCATTGATATTTAAAAAAGTAAATCCTAAAGTGTAGAATAACCATAGATTTAGTTTTTTTTTCTGTCTATGAGAATAACGAATATGTTTTTTTTTTATTTGGATTTATGTTAATACCTACTTACTTAGTTTGTATTGAATTGATTATAAAACACACGCCGAAGTCCGTGTCTATCGGCTGAAAGTATTCACAGCACGGGAATTCCTTATCATTGTAAGAGCAGTTCTTTATTATCTGCTCACAGTCACTGCGGATTAGATCGACGTAATATCGAAAGTTACCCGTAGGACACAACGTATCTGGATTCTTAGCCACGTAGCACACATCGACGAGGCTGTAGCTTACTCCTCGAAAATAAGCAATGTCCTTGAGACAATCTTCCAGGTCTAGAAGGTGGCCAGGGGGCCAGATCCTGCAAAAAAAACAGATATTTTCGGGCAATAGGTACCTCGTGCTTACGAAACTGGGTTGTAAAAATATACTTACTATTAATTGCGTCAGAAACAAAATTGCATCAAATATTTCTATAGACATTAGACTAGCTAGCTAGATCATTAAATCTCTATTGTTTCTAAAATACTGAGTCAAAGCCAGGTCAAAGGTTGTTTAAGCACTCACTCGTCAGATACGGCGTAGATCTTCTCATCGTTAGACGTTTCGCAAACAGCAACGGCTGGCATTTTGGTATCCCAATTAAGATAGGTGGTCTCCACGCCGAAGCTAATGGGGCTGGTCACGAAGGCGTCCCATGCTGCTATGATGAGCAACGCTGAACCGTACCAAGAAAGGATCACAAGAACAAGCCAAAGCAATCTGAAAACATGTACGCAGATATGCTAGGTCCTTATCATTGCACTTGGAGGTATGCATTTCTCCTGCATGGTGCAGGTTGCAATCGTTTGCATGCATTCCTGTATGCATGCAACATACGCCTTATGCATTCTCGAGGCACTTAAAAAAATAAACGACTTTTTGATAACATCACCAATCACCATCGTTTACAAATTGAAATAAGCATGAGAAAATATAAATACTAATAGATTTGATGGAGAAAATTAACATACGTAAACATGATGCAATATCTTAACCATTAAAAGACTGAGCTGCGTGCGCATGTTAAGATATGAATACATTAACTTGATACTTTTATATAAGTTGTAATTTGCAATATCTTATGGATATGGAAAATGATTTCAATGCCGAAAGTTCTCCGATACGCCGATAAATCTGCGCAGAATTTTAACCCCCAGAATAGGGGTAAAACAAAGGTCAAAGGATCTATGTAAATATAGAGTAAATTCTGTGCAAAAGAGCTTGACAAATTTAATTATAATGGATTACCTTTCAATCCAATGTTTCCTCTCATCAGCAATGAAATGTATACCAGCAAATGTACAGTTTGCACAGTAATCTTTAATCAATGCTCTACATGTGCCAGGAGTCATCTTAACTATAGTTATTGGTTAATTATTATCTTTCCTTTTTATTGATTTATAACATCTTATTAAAACTTGTTTTGATAACAGAGCGGCAACGTGACTGGTACTCGTGGTAGACTTTAAAACATATTCTTTCGAATAAACATGTTGTGCAAATATTATAAATAATTTATGTGATAATTGCACAGAATTGTGCAATGGCGTGTTTATAGAGGGTAATCGCGAGCTAACATTCAAGGTTCAAATATTTTGAAATAAAAACACCGGTGCTTGCGTAATTGCTTGTTTATTTTAGATGATTGACCATGATTTGTTGCATTCGTTACAATTTGATTTTAAAAATCAAAATAACCAACGACTTAACCAATTCTTAGTAGTTAGGTATACGTATCGGCATAGAGGCTGATCGTAAATGAAAAAAAATTGTTTTCGGTTGGCGCAAAGTTTTAAAATTTACAATGACTAAAAAGTCTACATAAAAGTTCTTAGGTACATGGAAAATACGAGATTTATAGCCTCTTCGTTATTATTTGTCATCACAAAAAAAAAAACATTGTGACTAAACCTAACTATATACTTATAAAAAACGTAACAACTTGACGTATGTACCATTTAATTAATAACTTCTACTAATATTTTAGTATCCTACACAAGTACCTACCTATAGGTTAAACTAGGAACCCTGTGCCTATTGGTAATAATACCTAGGCACCCAACTGACTTTACGCTAGACTGATGCTAGTTATATAAACGCACTTATAAATACTGCAATAGATCCTGCGTCTGCAAGAAAGGCGGGTTCCAGACATCAACATCCTGCTGCTGCTGTACGGCGGGCTGCTGCAGGTCCCCGCGGGCGTGTGGGTGTCTTCGAGGAATAAACCCAGCGTGCGTTAGGATGTTGTAGATCTCTTTGCGGGATACGCTGTGAGCTTCACGGTCGAACACCTGCAACAAGTCGTTTAAGCTAAATGGCCAGATGTAGAGACAGGTAAGACAGGAAACGAGTTTTTAGGCTGTTCACCAGGTCTCAAACTTGCTTGAACTACTAACTGTAGTAGCTATTGTACATCTGGAGTGATAAGAGAGGGTAAAAATACACAAGGGATGGTACATTCAGGAAGGAAGACAAAGACAACGTTTGTGTGAAAAATACTTTTCACGTTTCTTGCTCGCTGCTCGCATACCGACCAGAGTAGTACATTATTTGTATCGATTCTAGATGTAATCTCACCAGTCTCCAGTTTCTCCCCTTAATTCATCAGGCTTTGATAATTGCAGGACTTCCAGTAGATTGGGGTTGTGCAAAGCCAAGCTGCACATGTAGAGAGCTACATGCTGGGATTCTTCGTACCGTGGCGTCAGAACGTCAGGATATAGCTGCCATCACGAATGTAATCGCTGGAACTACAGAGCTACCATAGACTGTAAGATCTCACCAGTTTCTCCCCGTTATGCAGCAGGCTAGATAAAGGCAGGACTTCTTGTAGGTGAGGGTTATGCAGCGCCTGACTGCGCAAGTGGGAGGGCAGTTGTGACTCTTCGTGCCGTACCGCCAGCACGTCAGGGTGTGGCGGCGGGAGAGCTGCAGCCAAGTATGCGCATGCCAGCAATGCTAGTGTCGACTTCATTGTGGATGGCTGAAGTAAGAATTAGAGATGGTGATTATTTTAAAATGCAGTCAATTTCACTTCTAGAATAATGATAAACAGAGTTCTATTGTTGTGAATATGATTGATGGCGAGTATTAAATACTTATACAACTTTAATGTCTTGTGCACGGTGCATGTAAGGTTCGCAACTTAGAACAAAGGAGCGCATGCGAGAGTAGGATGCTCATATGTGAAGAGATATATCTTTCTACATCCTTCTCAATACGAGGGATTTATATGCGTCGTGTATAAGCCGTATAATACATAGACATACTCGCAAAAGTGTCTTCATATAATATCAATGACGATATAACGAAGTGGTTATAATTATTATCTTTGGTTGTTACCTACAAAATAATCAACTATAATATTAGATATGCGAAAGTGTGTGAGTGTGCATGTTTGTCCGCACTCAACTTCGTAACAACTGAACGGATTTGAATGAGATTTGGTATGTAGCAATTTTTTTATATGTACGTATCATCAAACATTATTATTACATGTCAGAAAAAAAAAACATTTTGGTCATAGGTACCTAATACTAATAATAATATTATAAAGAGGAAAGATTTGATTGTTTGTTTGTCTGCATTGAATAGGCTCCGAAACAACTTTTCGATTTGAAAAATTCTTTCACTGTTGGGAAGCTACACTATCCCCGGGTGACATAGGCTGTGTTATATTTTGTAGCGAGGCCGAAGGCCGAGCTTACACCCGTGCGAAGCCGGGGCGGACGACTAGTGTCATAATAAACCTGTACAAATATAAAAACAATCACCATTAATTCTGTGAAATGTTGCTGATAGAATCAATTTTACTTAATAAGGCATAACAGGCAGGTACTCTAAACAATTAGACAAAATACGACCTTTCATGTCAACAGAAACCAACTGTTTAAATATTCACATTTTCATAATGCTCAAATTGCGTGCGGCACTAGCTAGCAGTACCTACCTACCATACGTTACGTACCATTTTTCTATCGGACTGCCAGAGCGGGCACGAAAAATCGACACCGCTTTATGGTTGATATTCCGAAAACCCGTACGAAGCGCTTTGATTTCACTTTTATTGTGCGTACTGCTGGTCTGTGGAATGCGCTGCCTGAGTGGGTGTTCCCCGATAGTTACAATCTAGGTGTCTCCAAATCACGAGTGAATCGGCTTCTTCTAGGCAAGCGTGCTCCATCGTAGACCGCATCATCGCTTAACATCAGGCGAGTTGGCGGTCAAACGCAAGCCTATCTATGCATAAAAAAATACGTGCACACAGAAGTAGTTCACCAATGACAAACTTGGCTCAAAAATACAATATAAATATTATGGAGATCTTGTGTGCAAAAATGTCCCGAATCTTGAGCTTTTAGCTTTCAGCCGAAGTTGAGGATGCCTTGCGAGCTTTGTCCGGGAGGTCTATGTTCAGCAGTTGACTAGGTATGTTGATTATGATGATGATGAAGGGGGTTCTAGTCACTCAATAGTAGTCAATATTATATTTAAAAATAATTATCAATATAAAAAACCGACTTCATACTCGTATATATGACAGAACTGGACCAAATTGAAATGGGTGCAAACGGGAAGCACCAGGTTTCAAATAAAAAAAATATCATCAAAAACGGCAACAACAACAAAAAAAACAGTCTAATTGAGAATCTCCTCCTTTTTGGAAGTCGGTTAAAAAACAGATGAAAATGCGTCAGTTTTTTAATGTTATTGAATGTGACAAAAAACTTGTAAAGTATTATTCTGAGTAAAAAAAAAAGTTCATTGCCAGTGTCATTTGGCTTATGTGTCATTTCACATAATATTTGTGTCATTATGCGTAATCATATTGTCATGCGTGAAATTCTTATGTAGCAGTATCATCAGTATTACCGTTTAATAGTTAATTTACTGCACTCAGTTTACTATCTCACGAGCGATGACTTCGCATCAAGGTCGCCAGCCTGGCATCTCGTAGGTAGGTATATAAACAAAATTTACTTTCGACCTCTCGCTGTGCCGTTGGTCAACGCTTAGAACGGACACTCGCGAGCACAAGTCATTCACTATCACTAGGTTCAACACTTTTCACGGTCGCGAAATTCTAGAGATTTATATAGGAGTTGTAAGATAAATGACATAGGGCATTTACGATGCTTCGATGAAGACCTTTTGAGGACTAATAAACAAACAGACGGAGTATTTAAGATAACTGCCCAAATCGTTATTATTATGGCATAATCTGTGGCATGAGACCGCTCTGAAATCTTACAGTATAGGCGTTTGACCACAACCCACTTGAAGTCTGCGCTCACCAGCCACAGCCATCTCATTCACATTTCATTTATGAAGATTAAAAACAACGAGTCATTATAAAAAAAATAAGATTAGGTATTGACATTGACATTTTCAGGGTGCTGATGCGGCTGCCTCGTTTTTGCAGTGCATCTACGATGTTCGCTGAGGCACGCACGGACGACTTTCATGCGATAATTCGTAAGAAAGTCGCATCCTTACGACAGCGGGTGCGAGGCAGCTGCAACGGCATCCTGAAGATGATTGTTGCACGCATGGACTGTCCCATACAAAATAAATGGATGCGTGTAATGATGGGCGAGAAACTTTGACCATATTAGTAGTAGGTATTTAATTAAGCATGTATCAATTTTAGTTTTTTATTTTATGGAATTTTTATCTAAGCGTGACTTTAATTTTCGTATTAATTTTTATATTTAACTTGTGTTTATGGGTATTATGAACCTGAAATAAATGAATTTGAATTTGAATTAACAAGGATGGATGGTACTTGTCGATGGTATCAAGTATCTTAACTGATAGTGGGCTTGAGCATTTGGATTGTCTTTAGACCTTCAACGGTCTATGGACAGTCTTACTGTTTATTTAGTGCTAGTGTTAGCTTGTATTTTGTTATTTAATAACATATAAGTATATAAGTAAGCACTTGCCCGTTAAAAAAAAAGATTTTCGTGTCGATTTTTTAGGTTACGAAAGAAAAAAAAAAACACTTTTTTATAACGTTCGAATGAGAGAACGGTATCGTTTAGCGTGCATTGGTCGAAGATGGTATACACACCTAGCAGATAATCTGAACAAATACCTATAAGTGCTTACCTAACGTGGGTGTCTTCAAGTCAAAAGTGAATCGGTTACTTTTAGGCAAGCGTGATCCATCGTAGGCCGCATCATCGCTTAACATCAGGCGAGTTGGCGGCCAAGCGCAAGCCTATCTTACAATAAAAAAAAAAACAAAAAAAAATGTACCTACATAATCGTTGCAACCATTCAGTCAGCTGCATCATTTGCATAATAATATGAACAACTTGTTAACCTTTCATTCTAAATGTACACGTCCCTGCACCGTTTTATAGTATTTTGTATGTGTAGTGTGGTAGAGGGCGATAAATACTAAAGGGGCGTGCACATTTATAATGAAAGATCTCTACTACAGTATCAACATTATTTACTTCTTGCAGAAATGCGAATTTAGCGTGTATGGGATAACAATGAAGGTTTTCAAAGACAGATTACTTGGTAGATCTAAAATAAAGCTGTAACGCTTTTTCATCTTGCCTGTACACAGTAGAAGCTCTTTATACTCTTGTTTTAACAATGAGCCTCGGTGCTTGTATGGAAAAACTAGAACGGTACGGACAATTCCACGTGTTGCGAAGTATTCTGCAATTTATATGGACTGGAGTGGCATTATCTACAACGTTCCATTGTGTCTAACATGCAAGTCATTTGCAAGTGTTCAAGCAACTGCATGTCATTTAGTGCTATTATGGTATGCTTCTGTACCTAATGTCAGTATACCTTTTATGGGTGACACTTCTTTCAGTAATCCGAAGCCTACAGTCATGTTGAAGTTTGACATACGATTGTCTGGAAGAGATTACAGCTTTGGTCAGAATTGGACGAGTAAGTTTATTTGACCGCCATCTTGCCAGATGTTAAGCGATGATGCGGTCAACGATGGAACACACTTGCCTAGAAGAAACCGCCACTTGAAAACTCCCAGATTGTATTATTGTGGAACACTAATTCATAGCTCACAGCGCTAATAATTTTCGACATTTATTTTGGTTTCGAAAGATAAATAGTTAATTGAAGTTTATTTGTTTTATTGATTGAATTAGAAGCCGGATTGTAGCTACGTTGTTTCAAAAAGTGAAGAGGTATTTCCTAGGGAAGCGTGCCTACATTTTCCTTCGACCACATCATCGCTTCCCATCGGGTGAAATTGTGATCAAACGCATCCCTGTTGTATAAAAACAAACAAATATCTTAAATAAATATAAATAAAATATAATATATAAATATAAATATATAATAAGAATTTGAATCTATGTTTCTTTTATAAGATGTCATCCCTAAACCTAAGTCTACTTTAGCTCATGATTGATAATATTTGCTAAACAATTTAATCTAAAAGTCGAAAGCTCTTAGTTAGAATACAAACCGAATCTAATCAATTCCAGCACAGCACCGACACTTCAATAGCACAATGATTGAAAACAACAACCTATCTCACACACTGGTTCTTTATCAAGTTTATTAACACACGTTCATTAAACCACAGATTTTCAACTTGTTTAAAATCGCCACAGTTTAATACAACGTTACTTTAGGATGTGGTCACACACTTTAGAGTCCTTTCCAATACAGACAGTGGCTGGTAGATCGAAGCGAGGTTGGTCAGCATTTGGTGCGTAGGGTGGGCGATAGAGCGGCCAGAAGTATCCACCACCACTAGATTGTCGCAACATCTTCAGAACACTCTAATTATATAGTCAGTTTATGTTGCTTTAGCTTTGTTTCGTGTTGTTTTGATCGAATGCTAAGAGAATGCCGGAGGCAAAAATTCGACATAGTATTTAGGGTCTAGAGGTCGCTGGTTATAATTTTTTTATGAGAAACATCTTTGGCAAGAAAGCAAGGTCCATAAAGAGATTCAACCACAAGTCTTAGTGGCTGTTTGTCGTAATATTAGATAATTAACCTAATAAAAAAGAGAGGTTGTCAATTCGATCTGTAACTAGGTATTTAAGTATGATGATATCTATTAGGGGCATTCCGCTAAATATAATACAAAAATAAATCGGCCAAGTGCCAGTCGAGCTTGCGCACTGAGGGTTCTATACCACCACACAAGTAGGTGCTTACCTAGTATAAAAAGACAAGACAGATAATGTTAAGTATGTACCTGATGTATGTAGTATATGTACCTACTTGGGTAGCTTAGCTCGATTGGTACATTAGCAGAATCGAGATTACGTTATTGTACTTGTCTATCTCATGTTGCACATAATTTAAGTATAAAATCCATTATAATCTTAGACGGTAAAGAACATGACTTGCGCTTTCCAAATCAACAAAAATCTTGCAAAGCATCCGAGGTTTACCTACATGGATTGCATAAATATGAATTGTTACAATAGATTGGAAGGTCAATGTACTTGTGTTCATTGTTTGTGTTGTATACATTCCCACAATCAACAATATTTTGTTTACATTTTTATTTAGCGTGGTGCCGATTGTAATCGGCACATCATGACGTCGCACCGCCAATACTTAAAAAATCTGTCGATATGCTCATATGGTAGGGTTCCGTAGCTATGTTAAAAATAAATAAACATCATCATACGCCGACTTTTGAGCACAAAGTTTTTTGGAGTTTACTCCTTAAGAAACGATTTGAGTTATAAGGCCCGGTACGGAAATTTTATGAGGAGTAAAATCAAGTGTAACACGAAAAGTTGAGGCGTTACGTAGAAAGAGACAAACATATATATCTGTAGGATTGAACGTGTAAAAGAATGAGATGGAATACATGTGTTGCGCGCAGGCGCGCAACACATGTATTCCATCATTCATTCATCATTCTTCTGCTGCCGAGTAAACTCCAATCGTGCGTCGTAGCTGACACATACACACACTTTTTTTTAAATAGTTTTTTTAGAACATTAATTTGACTTAGCAAAAACAATACTTGGTCTTGAGCTAGTAAACAATTTGGCACTAGTAAGTCATGCTATTAAAAAAATAATTGTTTCTGGCCTGTGCGACTACACGAAAATGAAAAAAATAAATAAACATAATTTGGAAAAACAGGCCAATAATTGTTTTGAATTCTTTTTTCAACGATACCCCATTAAACGAGGTAGGTTTTTTGGCTGTCTTCTCCGCCAACAATCTCAAGTCGAAAATATATCGCCCAGTGCCGATCAGTGTGTTACGGCAACCTCACATGTAGCGGCGAGCAGTTGAGAGCCAGTTCACATTACAGGTTAGGCTTGTCAACCATCGCATCGTCAACTGCGTCATCGCTTCAGCACATTCTAACATTAGGTGAGCCTAGGTCAAGCGTCGCTAGGTGGAACAGGTCGTGGTAAAGGTGTGGTATCATCAAGCGTTTGCGCAAAATCCAAGTTCTAGAAACCTTTATCCAAATATCGTTTCTAAATTGTTGTTATTAATTTCAAAAGCCTCACTTTTTAAATGAGGCAATATCACCAAGAGCCGAGACAATATCACACGGAATCGAGATATTACAACAGTTTTATTGTTTTCGTATGCAGATTAGCTCGCGCAAGAGCACGTGATCGATGGCACTTCGCACGATGACAACTCGCTCGAGAACAGCTTAACTGGGGGCGTACCACAACCTCGTAAACATTCTGATGTTTACGAGGTTGGTCTCGATTCTCTCTTAACAGCAGAGAGAGCTTTTCAATCGTTTGATAGTAAAAATTGTAGTTCACAGAGTCGTGAAAAATAAGTTATATCCTTAGGTTACACTAGGTACACACTACATCAACACACGTACAAAACAGATTTAAAACACAAAAACACAAATAGACAGGAGCCTCCCGTCCTCCTTGGTCCTGAGAACTACAATCTAGGCATCTTCAAGGCTAGAGTGAATCGTGAAGGGTAGAGTTTTCTTCTAATCAACATGTTACATTCTCGCATGGTGTGGCCGCGGCCACACCATCGCTTACCATCAGGTACCCAAAACTATATCTATTCTAAAATAATTATCAATATAAAAAACCGACTTCATCAGAACTGAACTAAATTGAAATGGGACCAAATGGGAAGCACCAGCTATCAAACAAAAAAAGAATCATCAAAAATCGGTTCATCCAGTCAAAAGTTCTGGGGTAACAAAAAATAAATAAAAAGAGTTTTATCCATTCCACCTTTAACTGTCACTTTATAACGTAGTTATGTTATAGTGGGACGAAATAATTTACACACTAATAAAATTTGTCACCACTAGAAATTTGTAAGAACCTAGGTATCTAGTTACGCGTACATGCCATAGTTCATTTCATAGTTAGTAATTTAAGTAACTGTTAGTAACAGGTACCATTTTCAAAATTAATTTCTTCGAAGACGAGCAAGCTGAATTCCCAGACTGTGAGGCAATGACTATTGCGAAGTTTGTTTACGAGGGCAATCTTGAACATAACTAAGCTGCGATCATGTGACTTACTACTTATACGAATATCTACAGCAACTAGTGATTCTCATTTAAAATGCAAGTTTGTGCAACTATATAATCGATTCATTGACTATACTAACCTTAAAATCAACCATTATGACATTTAAAAATATAAATTCTAACTTTGACATCTTAAACATAAATTACCGTGGTAAACACATTGACGAGATTCAAACAACAAATTTTTTAGGCATGTACATTGACTCCAATCTATCATGGAAATCACATGTTGAGCATGTCTGTAAGAAGCTAAATCAGTTATCTTACGCATTATTCATGCTACGTAAAGTGGCAAATGAAAAAGCACTTCTTAGCGCATATCACGCTTATGTAGGCTCCACTTTAAAATACGGTGTTCTTGTTTGGGCGAACTCCACTGAAAAAGAGTCTGCCTTTAAATCTCAAAAAAAGTGCATTCGAGCAATATGCGGGTTAAAAAGAAGAACCTCTTGTAAACCATATTTAAAAAAAATAAACCTGTTGACTCTTCCTTCGATATAATAGTTCGGGGAAAAAGTCTTTTCGTATTTTGTATGTATAAAGTTGTAGTAAAAATCTCATCGGTTGTACTGTTTGTATCTGGCTGGTTTTGATACCATTAAAAATATGACATTTTAAAAAAGGAATATAAAAAGTAAAAAGCAATTTCCCGCCATTTTTCAATTGTTTTTTTGTTCGATAAAATAAGTAAATCTAACGAAGAAATTCGATATATTGTGAAATTTTATTACAAAAAACTGAAAAATGCGACACAAGCCGCGAATAAAATTTGTGACATTTATGGACCTAATGCAGTGTCATCAAGAGTAGCACAATGTTGGTTCAAGCATTTTCAGTCCAGGAATTTTGATGTCAAAGATGCAGCTCGCTCTGGTCGCCCTGTTACGGATAAAGTCGATGCCATTTCTAAAAAAGTGGACCAAGATCGGCATATTAGTAGTTACGACGTAGCTGAAGACCTGGGGATTGACCACAAAACAGTTTTGACCCATTTGAAAAAAACTGGGTACACAAAAAAACTCGATATTTGGGTGCCACACGAGCTCACTGAAAGAAACCAAATGAATCGTGTACTCATTTGCGATTCTCTATTGAAACGTAAAGAAACCGAACCGTTTTTGAAAAGATTGATCACTGGTGATGCAAAATGGATCACCTACGACAAGAATGTGCGCAAACGATCATGGTCAAAGGGCAGTGAAGCACCACAGACTGTAGCGAAACCCGGATTAACACGTAATAAGGTGATGCTGTGTGTATGATGGGATTGGAAGGGCATCGTTCATTATGAGCATTTACCGCCGGGCAAAACCATCGATTCGGATCTCTACTGCCAACAGCAGATGAGACTCAAACAAGAAATTGAGAAAAAACGGCCGGAATTGATCAACATAAAGAGTGTGGTATTTCATCATGATAACGCCAGACCGCACACATCTTTGGCCACTCAGCAAAAATTTAGAGAGCTTGGTTAGGAAGTGTTAATGCATCCACCACATAGCCCTGACCTTGCACCCTCAGATTTCCACCTGTTTCGATCTCTTCAGAATTCTTTGGGTAGTGTTAGATTAACATCAAGAGAGGACTGTCAAAACTACTTGCTGTACTGTTGCTTGCAACAAGTTATCGAACAAAATGGTACATATATATTATAATTAAATGTAATTAAACTTGAAAAAAATATGTCTTGAATTTGTTTATAAAATTCGAAGAAACTTTTTCCCCGACCTTATATATTTACGAATCAATTCTGTTAGTAAATAATAATATAAAAGACTATGACATGTTAAGAAGTAAGAGGATTAATAAGCTAAAGTTAATGCGCTGCAGAACTGCACTGAGTTCTAGCAGCACGTTTAGTATGAGATTGTTAATTTTTAATCAACTACCACAATATTTAAAAGGCATAGATAATACTGACATTTTTAAATATAGACTCAAGAAATTTTTAATTGACAAAGCATATTATACAATCTCAGATTTTTTAAATGATAAGTACATCAAATAATATATTAATTGTAATGGATGAGTAATGGTTGAATTAAATTTGCATTAAGGATATCTATGTAATAATTATTAAGGTTTTTATTTCCAGTGAATGTTGCATGCCAAACTGGTTAGAGCATGGCGGTCTACTTTTATTTGTAAACCATCACAACACAATGTACCCATGTTTCTGCGAAATAAATATTTTGAATTTGAATATTAGTCGCAACAATAGTGCACGTATTTTTAGGTTTCCGTACCTCAAAAGGAAATCATGATTCGTGGCGTAAACTCAATATTCACAAGTGAATCACATTTAAAAACCGACTTAACATAGAACCTCCGCCTTTTTTGAAGTCAGTTCTAATAGCCTGAAAGAATACAACCATCGGATGTACGTATAATTTTGAAATAATTTTCTTTCAACTCCTAACCGTTGAGGAGTTGTACCTTTCATCATCAGCTCATCCATATGAGATGATCATAATTAGACGCAAATACTTGAACAGAATTAGAAAATTTATGAAAAACCATCAGTGGCATATCAGTGGCAGCAGCATGATAAGCGACGCCTCGTACCTAGGTATCTAGTCTGATCGTACTCCTCAAAAAACCACTGCTGCTTTTTCCAAACAGTGGAAAAAGTGGTTGCTGCAGCGATTAAAAGTCGCCCTCCGCGCAGCAGCGTTCGGCGTTTCAATTCAATTCAAGAATTATAATCGCCTTTTTCATCATTATTTCTTATTTCTAATTCATGTCATCAATATAGCACAAAGTTATCGATAAAAACCAATACACGAGAAGAAACAATCAATCATAGCAATTAACCACACATCAATGCGATGCTATCTCGGATAGAATATTTAACAACTGCTGTTTACTTGCTCGTAAATAATTTGTATGGTCAAGCAGTTCGAACTGTATTTATTTCACTTATAGTGGTCGATTGATAAGCTCGCGTTCAAATTTGAACATCATTTTAGTTTCCCTTTTTAGATCACATAAACTTATTTGATCGAAGATTCCATCAAAAATTGTCTTCAAACAAATAGTAGAATAAGTTCTTGGAGAAACCTCTCTTAGATCCTTGGAAATATGTCAAGGGTCCAGGATATTAATGCAATCAATATGCATGTCAAACCTCCTCGTAGACCTTCTTATAGATACCTTAGAAAACCCCGTAAACCAACAAAACTAAAGATCGTGAAAGAGAGTGTTAAATCTGTCACTAAAGAATATTGTGCTGTGTCATCAATCGGCGGACTTAAACACCTGGTTGATGATGATACGCCGAATTTAGAAAGGTAAGCACTAAGAAACAATTAACTTAGAAGAGGCTAGTTTTTGAAAAGCTGTCTAGTATAATTGTTATACCTACTCGTATGTGCCAGGATATCAAAAAAATCTGCCTGGGAATGGCCAATTTTCCAATAACGCATTATCTATATAATTTACTAAAAAAATATATCTTTTGAGCCTGATCACTCCCAGTTTATACAATTATTTACCACATTGACACCATATTCTACAGTTCAAATCAAACACAAATTAAAAAATGTTACTCATATCACTCGTTTTTATCACTCAATATTTAGGTACCTACGTTAATAAATGTTCGTGATACATTCGGATACAATGGAAAAAAAAACCTCATATTCTTTTGCTTGCTTTGCATAGACTTATCATGGGCGAACTTTTACTATGACCAACCCTGAAATGGAGAAAAAAAATATCGGCTGTTCCATACATTTTGTCAAGTGACCGTTTTGATAAATGGAACTGCTAATATTTTCTTCGCAATTTCAGAATTGCTCCCATAGTCAAAGTTGTTTGCAATGATGGGTACTATGGACCCCATTCTGCTTAGTATTTCCCCTTTTCGCGTAACCCACTATGCAGATACACTTTAGATAACCATCACTATTGGCAAAGTATTGCCTACTCATTTTGGACTTGTTTAGGTCCCTGATGACGGCTTGTTTGTCGCAACGGCATGAGGGGGCCGAGCTTGCATTACGTCAGTAGTCCGACCACTGACCACTTTATCGATTATGTCACGGTACTCATACCAATACAGGGTTACGCGGAAAGGGTGTAATAAGCGGAAAGGGGTCCATAATATCCATCATAATGAACAACTTTTACCTATTAGGGGACTAACCCTGAAATACTGAAATAATATCAGCTTTTTCATAGAAAACAAACAAAATGTATGTAGGGGCTGATTATTATTTGGTAATTTCAGGACTGGTCGCAATGATAAAAAGTTCATAATGATGAGTATAAAGGACCCCTTTCGGCTCTGTACAACCTTTCCGCGTAAACCGTAGATAGAAGCAAAATGCAAAACTTTGTCTTTTTACGCTTTGTTTATGAAAAGCTGTCATCAAACTTAATGTGACACAAAAGGTCGTATAAACATAAGTACGGATATTTGGATAGCTCACCAAAAGCACACTAAAACCACAGACCATACTATTAAGTTTTATTTATTTAGCACATCAAAAATCCTACCAGTGACTACCGGTTTCGGATCTATCGTGCTTAGTGCGAATTTTTCCAATTGCGTTTACTCACTCGATCGCGTTAACGGTAACTACGATTTGTATGAAATAAGAACAGCGCCATGTAGACAAAACTGCTCTTACTTCATACAAATCGTAGTTAACGTTAACGCGATCGAGTAGGTAAACGCAACTGAAAAAACTCGCACTAGGCACTCTGAGGCCTTGCGATTTGCTTACGATGGAAATGTGCGTTAAGTAATCCCCAGGCAACCATGTTTTCAGGATACTTTGGATTTTAATCCTTCTCATTGGGCTGATTTGCTCAGTGTTGTTGGTCTGGTCGACCTTCCAAAAGTACTACATGGCTCCGCTGGTGACGACAAAGATGCCGCAAGGTGTTTCAGTCAGTAAAATCATATTCCCCGCTGTGGGCATCTGTACCAATAACAGGATTAGTAAACGAGCCGTTACTGGATTGGCTAAAGACCTGTAAGTCTTCTTTTGAACTGAAAATAGTAGATTATCGGTGGAGTATAGCCTCTAGCGATTCGCAATCTTGTCCAGAATACTGGACGCATTGATCTCGTTCGCGCAATTTGATGTTTTTTAGGGTTCCATACCCAAAAGGTAAAAACAGGACCCTATTACAGAGCCCACGCTGTCTGTCTGTCAGTCTGTCCGTCCTACCTTAAAACAGCTGTATCTTTGGAACCGTAATAGATAGCCAGTTGAAATTTTCACAGTATATGTAATCTTACGGCGGATTAGCTAAGAAATAAAAATATAATCAAAAATTAAAAACTAAAGGGGCCCCCACCCCATACAACAAACTTATTTTTTACGTATTTTTGTAAGGTGGCCAATCATGTTCCTTATGTCGAACGTACCTCAGTCATGTGAAATATTAGAGAAGTTTTAATGTTAAAGATAATTTAAAAAAATACCACCGGCGTTATTCGAACCTGCGCCGTGTTTACGTCCCGAACGGTCTAACTGCTAGAGTTTTTATTAGAACAAAGGAAAATATTTAAGCTCTAGAAAAAAGGGATAGAGCGCATCTTCGGAGATCAAACTATCTTTATCTATATCTATACATATAATAAAAACGTAGAGATAAAAAAATCTGTAATTGCGAGATAACAAAAAAAAAATCACACAGGGCGTCTTAAAATAAGCAGCTGAACATGTTAAGGCAGTTTTTAGAATTTTTGTTTGTTTGTTCACGCACATCTCCTACACCCCTGGAAGAAAATACGGACGGATTTAAATGCGGTTTTCACGAATATGCTTAGCTATGACCAGATTGAAGTATAGGCTATGTTATTTTGCGCAAGGCCGGATTAAGGGAAGAAAAAAAGATTGAAGGTTTATATGAAAATCTACGCGTACGAAGTCGCGGGCAAAAAAGCTAGTCTTGTATATAATTATGATAATGGCATCCTTTGCAGCACCCTAACGGGATCTATGTATGTCACTGGATTTAGTTTTCAGAACTATGTGTATGTGCATTACATTGTGCAATAAATAAATAAATAATCCCAAACATAACAGGTTGAAAGCTGAACGCAACAAAAACTACACCGAAGAAGCAATGCTGACTTTACTGTTTGATTTGGGACAGTTATATGAGCTGGAACCTGTTAAAGATAATGATGAAGAAAATAAGGAGAAATCGACGAGACTTCACTATGTCTTGGGGGAATACAACGCTAATGAATTGATGAAAAGTGTATGTTTACTTAATTGAATATTAGTTACTTATGAGCCAATCACACTAATATCATATATGTATGTGAAAGTTTGGATGGATGGATGTATGGATGGATGTTTGTTACTCAATAACGCATAAACGGCATAAACGGATTTGGATGAAATTTGGAATATAGATTGCTTATGTCCTGGATTAACACATAGGCTACTTTTCATCATCATAATCACCGATTTTTATCACCACGCGGGTGAAACCGCGGGGCGCAGCTAGTAAATAAATAAATATTTGGGACATTATTGCACTCATTCTCATCTGACCCCAAACTAAGCAAAGCTTGTAATATGTATTGTAATATGGCTGCCAGAGACTGATATACATACATATATATTTTTAAATACATACTTAAATAGATATTAACACCCAGACATAGAACAAACACAAAGGTTCATCACACAAATGTTTGTCCTAGGTGGGAATCGCACCCACGCCCCCAAGCGCAGAAGGCAGGTTCAACACCAACTAAGCTAACGAGGCTAGCTTTGATAAAGGATGCAACCCTTTATCTTGCCCGCGCATTTCAACATTAATACTTATTACTAACTTTCTAACCTTGGTCTATAATGGCCATCACAATAAATGTAAAGAGTAGGCACAGCACCGCGGCATATTTACCATAATTGAAGGGCGTCACATAAACGTTTGCCTATTAGAGTGTGTTTAAATATTTGCAGTTGACACCTCGATGCGAAGACCTTCTCGTCAGCTGTGTATGGAATAATGAATATAAGCAGTGCCTTGAGCTGTTTGATTTTCGGCTAACCGTTAATGGGTACTGCTGCACTTTTAACTACCTACGTTTTTCAGATACCAGCTTCCAAGAGTAAGTTGTGTCGGGCATAGATCATGTTTTCCCTTTTCTGTTATATCTTATTTAATTTTTATCCTTGGCTTTGCATTTACGTCATCGTCAGCTTTAGATTGGTTTATAAAAGGACTATGCACAGGTAGTCATAGAAAGTTAATTATTGATCATAATCATCATCATCCAAATACTTATTTACCTTCATACGTGGTTTCCATACATTTTGTTTATACAGGGTGTTTGGTAGAGGGTCCGACAAATCAAATGAGCGTGTTCGGGGGCCCATTTGGAGAATACAAGTTGGCCAAAAAAAATCCCTGACCCCCCTAATTTTTTTAAAGGTTTTTTTTGTGAATTTTCCCATTTTCACCGAAATTGTACCTATTTACCTCCGTAACATTTGTAAAATCTGTTTTAGACCGGATGTTTTTACTTGAATTTGGTCTCTAATACACCTTCAGGCCACGCAAAGCAAAATTGGATACAAAACAGAGCTAAATAACTGATTTAGAGCTCATAGAGTGAAAAAATAAAAATAAAAATGACCTCATAGTTCAACTTTCACAGTGATCTAAAAAAATAACACTAGCAATTCTAGAGATAATATGCATTTAAAAACTTCTCTATTTATTACTTATTACAATGACATACTAAATTGGTATAATACTTACCAGCTTATTGAGTTAAAATAGGATTCTAAGTAACAACTCTAGAAATAAAAAAATGTGTCATCTACGTAAAGTAACGGACCAATTACGACGAGCAGGTATAAAACCATTGTTATTAGTTCTTCTTTCTCCGTCTCTCCAAGAATGCAGAGGCAGCGTGCTAAGGCTTTAAGCTACCAGTTGTCTAACCAATAAAATCAGTGTGACTGATTATCAGTCGAGCTTTGACTGCTATCACTGTTTGACGCGTGTACGAATAACCCAACGGTTTCTGTTTTCTGTTTTGATTTGTTAAATTGTTACCTTGTTGATTGTTACCGTTGTTGTCTGTTACCGTTGTTCTGTTACCGTTATTGACTGTTACCGTTGTTGACTGTTACCGTTGTTACTGTTGTTTTTGTTGACGTTGACTGTTGTTGCTGATTCTTTCTGCGCCGACATGACGGAGTTCAGTAACGAAGAATACGCCGACATGGTTTTTGCCTATGGCCGAGCTGATGGGAACTCACGTGCAGCCCAAAGAATGTACAGAGAGTCGTATCCCAACAGACATGTACCACATCACACCACATTCTCAAATACTTTCCGGAGACTGCGGGAAACCAGCACCCTACATTTTAGGGAACCACGACTCAATGCTAGACAGCATCGTGTTGTTGTAGATGAAAGTATTCTACAAGAATTCGATGTGGATCCCACCACCAGCATTAGAAAAGTGGCCCGTGACTTGGGAGTTTCGACATGGAAAGTTTGGTCAGTAGTCAATGCAGACGGAAGGCATCCTTTTCACTACACTCCGGTGCAAGGTAAATTTAATTTATGACATTAACTCTAAACTGTGTTCTAGATTCTGACGCTTGAGATTATTTTGATCACTCTCACTCTTATGACTTTTGAAACGAGAGAGAGATAATGACCTAGATAATATCTCACGCGTCAGAATATTAGAGCTCCTGATTGCTCATTTAAAATACGAACCTTACATAAATTGTTTACTGGACAATGGGCTTTGCTCAAATTCTCTTGAATAGTGGATTGTAATTTTTATATTATTATGACTTCGGTGGTGTATCGAACTCTACAATAATAATAATAATTGCCGTACAAGTTGCCCATCTCATGTTCTCAAACGGTTTTGTTTTGGTTTCAGGTTTAGTAGAAGGGGACCAAGAGCGGCGTTTGCGGTTTTGCCGTTTTCTTTTACATACGGACGTAGATAATGACGAATTCCTGAAGACCATTCTCTGGACGGATGAATCTAAATTCACGAGAGAGGGCATCTTTAACCAACATAATCTCCACAGATGGGAATCGCAAAATCCTCGCGCGACTAGAGAGGCCTCACACCAACATAAGTTTTCGGTCAACGTATGGGCAGGTGTCATTGGGAGAGACCTCATAGGACCCTATTATCTCCCAGATACACTGAATGGGGAAAATTACCTAGAATTTTTAATGAATGACGTACCGGAATTAATGAGTGACCTGCCGATTTTTGAAGATGACCGGGCAGTTGTATTTCAACATGACGGCTGCCCGGCTCACTACCGGAACATAGTACGCGAGTACCTAGACAACGTTTTCCCCAATTCATGGATTGGGAGAGGTGGCCCAATTGAATGGCCCGCACGTTCCCCAGACCTAACACCACTCGATTTTTATGTCTGGGGACGTGCTAAAGAGTTGGTGTACGAAGTTGAAATAAACACAAAAGAAGAATTGGTGACGAGAATTGGGGATGCTTTTTCAAAAATGAAAGTAGAAATGACGCTGAACACGACTACAAAAGAAATACGCCGTAGATGCCGGGCGTGTATTCATAACAGAGGAGCTGTGTTCGAACAAAATTTAAATTAAATAAATAATTGTATTTATTTCTGTTGTTTGAATTTTCCCTTCTGCCTCATTTATTCAACAAGTTGGTAAGTTTTATACCAACTTAGAATGTCATTGTAATAAGTAATAAATAGAGAAGTTTTTAAATGTTAATTAACAGTTAATTCCCGTACCTATGATCTATCCTTTATCTCAATCGCGAAGGTTTATCTTTATCATGCCATTCCTCAGCCTCGTTACGACCTTTTTCTGGCCAGACTATGGGCTTTCTTCTGTTCTGATGTGTTCTGAAGGCGAAGGCCATTACCAGAAAGTTTGAGCAGCGATTTGACAATATCGTCGACCTCGTTGCTGGACGACCATTAATTTATTTATTTTTTCAATTAGGACGGCTTGCGCCTATTACACTAATAAGACAATGTTACAAAATATTATGATACTTAAGCAAAATTAAAATTACAAAAAATACTCAATTGAAATCACATCACATCATCAGCCAATTAACGTCCACTGTTGGACAAGGCCTCCCTCATAGAGAGGGGTGTTGCCTTAATCCCCACGCTTGGCAGGCGGCTTGGGGATCGCAGTACGTTCACCGTGTACTATTAGGACGCTGCTGCCCATCCTCCGGTGGTTCTGGTCGCAGTTTTAGGACATACCCGGGTCCAATTGAAATCAATGTCATTGAAATATAACTAATCATAAGTCAATACCCATGCAGTCCACTCAGCCACTCACTACCAAGCTTAGACACCACTCGATCTATTTATTGGCTTAGGTACTCCATCTGTCATCACTGCGTCTATCTACATAAGTATATGTACCTTTACTTTTTTATCTTTTAGAGACGGGAGCGTTTACAAGGATATGTACAATTACGGCAACAAATCTACTTTTGACTTTGACCAAGGGTTGAAAGTGTTGCTGCGATTAAATGAAACCGATGATTTCTTTTACAACCAGCCCGTGCAAGGCGCTCAGGTTTGTATGGAAATATACTTAATAATTTTTTATTGGCTGATTCTAAAGGAGTCGCCCATGCACTACACCGGACCATACATATCAAAGATAAATCATTATTGACAAAAACCCCGTGAAGCGTGTCCTTTACAAATTCTTGTATATAGGTAGAGATCTTTCGGTCTAAATGTGCACGCCTCCACCACACTACGCATACATACTACAAAGATACGGTGGAGGGGCGTGCACATTTAGAATTAAAGATCTATAGCGTAAGACACCTACACCTTCCGTAGGCAGCAACATACTCAGCATTTATTTATGTATGTATTTATTTCAAATTTCGGTGCATGCAACGATGAACACTATCATTTTAGTTAAACTATGTTATTATATCCGCATGTCCATCCATCATATGTGACAAATATTTCTTTATGTTAATAAAGTCCTTTAAACCTATATTATTAAAGTTCTATGAATATACTAGACATGAATAAAACACAACAGGCCCACTGCCCACTAGAACCATATCAAAAACGCTAAAGCAAAGAGTACTATAATCGCTTAAGTCTTGTACATAGATCAGAGTATATATTGGTCTTGTATGTACTGCCATGACCACAGAAAAGAGAATCTAAACAAAAAATTCTCACTTCAGTGGTCATGACCGTAGATTTATTATGTGAAAAAAAAAATACTATGTCTGTGGTCATGACACGCCACGGTGTTTCGAATAGTATGTAATCCACACTTCCACACTAATTATATAACATTATAAATGCGAAAGTAACTCTCTGTTTGCTACATAATCACGGCTAAACGGCTTAACCGATCTCGATAAAACTTTGCGAGGTAATAGTATGTATCATGAGGACGGACATAGGCTATTTTTTTCTGAAGAAATCGCGGGTAGGTACAGCCAGTATGTAATATATTTAAGTAGGTACCTACATATTTTGCATGTGTCGATACGTTTCGTTACAAAACCAAACCAAAACCAAGGACGTTTTAAAATCTAAGTTACTCCCATAGACCTTAATTTTTTTTTTGGTTACTCCCATATCCATCTCAATTAGAGTGACAGAAACAATATCGATAGCCTGGGAATCGGCTCGCATTTTTGAATTTTCAGTTACAATTCTCAGACGCCTACGATTTCCCGGACGCACCGAGCGGCAGCTTTGCTATGCAGATTATAAGCCCAGGCGTGCAAGTGAGTAAACTCCAGAAACTTCTAAAAAGCGTGTCCATTGAGTCGCGAACAACAACCTTCCAGAACAATGAAGCCCATTCTCGCATGACTAAGCAATCTGTTACTTTAAACGCACGTGTGGTTTAAGGGCATTTATTTATGGTTCTTTTTATAGATGACGGTTATGGTGTCTGCAAGCTTTACTGAAGCATCGCGAGACATACAACATGTGCCTATAAAACTGAGAAAGTGTCGTTTTTACGACGAGTCAACTTATCTGCCGTTCTATACGTACAGCGACTGTATGTTGAAGTGCAGAATGTACTTTCTGCTAGAACACTGTAATTGCACACCGTTCAATATGCTGAAGATGGAGAACGCGCGGACATGTAATATGAAGGATGTGCCTTGTTTGAGGAAACATTATGGTAAGAGGTACCTACAGTTTTTTTTATGTATGGAATACCTCTTGCAGGCAGCTTCCCTATACCATACTTGACACATTTTGTTACTTATTAAATTCACCTATGCCTTTTGTACCATTTTTTAAATTTTGTGCAAGAATCGTCTTCTCAGGTTTGCCCGCCTTCGTCTATCGTAAAGTTATTGCCATTTAGGTAAATATTGATTTTGTATAGGAAAAAATATCTAGAAAATTATTAATTGTTGCCTCCACTAGTTCGTAAATGTTTCCTATATGTTTGTAATTTTTATATCGAGTTTAATTATTTGACCTGTTTTTGTAGTGTTAGTGGTAGCTTGTATTTTGTTTAACTCTGTTAATAAAGGAACTTACCATTAAAAAAATAGTGCCTCCGAGGCGTAAAGACCTAAGACATTTTCAATGAAACTGTAGTTTGTAGTGTGTGTGTGTGACTGTGACTTAAAAACTATGGCATCACTTAAGAACAAAAAACGAGATATGCTCTACCATGGCTCTCATACCTTCACCTACCTAACTGCCTGCTTCCAGTACGTGCTATAACGCCCCGTCCGGACGTGAACCCCATCCCGCTCGCGTTAGAGCTTGAAGGGGAGCCAGCGTTCGGTGGTCTCGATTGTCCGATGTGCTGCCCGACTTGCTCCAAGACAACTTACAGTTACGACTTCTATAACGTAATCATCTATCCCGAATTCCTGAACGAGACTCCAGACGACGACAGAGATAAGTGGTTGTAAGTAAAATTTACTAGGAAAAGTTTTCTTGATCAAAATACAATACTTATCCAACTATATCTCCTATACTACCTTTAACTTTTACAAACTTATTTTTTTTAGTTAAAACGTGCTTTGTTTTCGAAAAAGCGATTTATCTTGAGCAACAAGTTGACAAATCACTTTTTAGCTGATGTTGAAACAGGCGCTTAGGAAACTTTATTTTCTGTGTAATGATTTAAGTTATCCTTACCCTGGTCCTTCTGGTGCAGTTCTATCTGCAAGATACTTGGGTAATACCAACTTTAGTACAAGCATACACAAATAATTTGTCTATGGTATCTACTAGTAACTATGTTTGTGTAACAAAATCTGGTATTTCTTCGTCATTGAACAAAATCGATACATGCATAGCTCTACCAAATTATAAAACCTTCACATACTAACCTTGATTAGCTCTAGATTACTTAAGATATAAGTATAAATAGTGTTTTTAATCCCCCTATAAATGTTTATAATTTTCAAGCGGCTGAACCGATATTCATAAATCATAGCTAAGAACATATCGATCAAGTCACTTTTCTAACAAAAAAACTAAATCAAAATTAGTTAAGCCGTTTGGGAGCTACGATTTTCCCGATATATGCTCTAATATCTATGGCTACGATGTCACAGACAGACGCACAGATACGAGTACATAGATACTCAGATAAGTATAACATCCCTCTTTTTGCGTCGGGGTTAAAATTATGCCTAATTGAGTTGGGCACAAGTACCTACCTACATAAGCTTACACCTCTACATTGGTTAAGTTTAACAAGGAACAGTAAATTAGAATTACGCTTCGTTGTACAAGTTTAAAAATGTATTTATCAAAAGGTTCACGCGTCACTACTTAAATAATTTATCGACGTATTTCGAAGGTTCTAAAGGCGCAGCTGTTGATGGGACCTTCGTTTCTAAAGGCAGCCTTCTCAATTTTCGACTTAGGGCTCCCGACTTTCTGCAGCCATAACTTCATGTCTTCAATAGCACCTGCAGCTCCTTGCAGTTGGCCAATAACAGTACCTTGAGCAGTGTTCATAACCCATCCCTTTAAGCCCAAGTCCGCGGCCTTCTTCTGCGTATGCTTCCTGAAATAAACACCCTGCACCTTCCCGAATACCTCGAAATCAGCAGTCGTGAGTCCAGCTTTCTTATTTACCGCCATAATGAAGCTTTTAATTGATGGTTTCTCTACTTATTTTAGTTTATTATGGTTTTGTGTTAAAGACGTGAGATCGACATTACAATAATTGCGTATAATGTCAAGCTATGTCGAGTTGTTGTTTTGTTTATCGGTTGTTCGGGAAACGAACACAAAGGTTTTTTTGTTGCCTGTTGCGTAGCTGCACTAGGAAGGTTATTTGAGGTTAATCCACTCTATACATTCTAACTTGTAAAAGTACGAGTAGACAAAGCATGGACCATTATTATATGAACATTCGTTTTTATGAAGCGCACATTGTTTTAAACTTTCAAACGAGTTGGTATATAGATGAAAACACGATTAATTTGTAATGCAAATGCGTGCAAATGTGAGGCTAGAAATAAAAAAAGTTTGCCGTCTCGGGCTCCTGGCAGATGTGAACACAAAAAGAGATCTAAGCGATTATTTTTCTGTGCATGTAAAACACGACGGCATAAGAGAGCGTCATATCATTTGCCGTCACGGCATTACGAGTCGGTTTACTGTCAAGGCGCGCCAATGGATGTGTCACATAAAAACTGAGGGTATGTAGTTTTACAGCGTAGGCATAGGTATGATGGGTACTTAAGTGTTGTATGATTTGACTTATCACATAACGAGGACATTATAAGATATCGAAACCCAGTCGAGTAGATGTTCTACGGTTTTTTTATTTTTTGCAGGAAAGGCGTAAACTTTACCGGAGCTTCGATTGTCCACGTGAAGTATGCGAGAGAAGTGGCGGACTGTTACGGACAAAACGTTATCATGAAATGGTTCGATTTAATTAGTAAGTTGTTACATTTGCTCTTGAACTAGGTCTAAGCTTTTATTTGCGCAGACAGCTTCGCTTCGGACACGTTCGCTAGGTTTTTGAACGAGACTGTAGCAGGTATATATACCCGCGATATCCTACCTACTTCAGTGAATCAGAGAAAATGTTTAAATTTGCCTTATACAATGTTATTGATGCTTTCAAATCAAATAAATGCTAAGACCACGTTCTACAATAGTAATAAGTAATTTATTTCAGACACTTTAAAATCAATATTAAATTGCGTTACTTGCTGTCATGTGTGCGGTGTAGCATGGTGTCTTTGACTTTAGCCAACGGCCCCCTGATTGTTACTTCATCATCATTATCATCAGCCAGAATACGTCCACTGCTGAACATAGGCCCTTTAACCTCCACACTGAACGACATCCTGCCAATCTCCATCCATTGGATGCCTGCGACTCTCACAATGTCGTCGGCCCATCTAGTGGGAGGCTTACCTACGCTGCGTCTTCCGGTTCGTGGTCTCCACTCAAGAACCTTTCTTCCCCAATTTTTTTTTACTTTTTTTTTTATTGTAACTTGCAACTCACGATTTAGTCGCAAATTTGACAGTTTCACTATGACCGAAATGTAAAAGTGACTAAATCGCGAGTTGTAATTTACATAATCAGGGTTCGACTAATCTCACAACACCACCAACACCAGACATCATGCTACACCGCACAGACTTATACTACATTTTCACACAATCATTACTTAAAATTATATATGAAAAATACTCAAATTAACCGATTTTAAAAATAATCTTAGTTTTGGTCCCTTCTCCATTATTTAACGGACTCCACGGGTCTTACGGCTACCCGTTTTAAGCGATTCTGTTTAGGTGATGCAAAAAGTTGCGCGACCGCATCTTATGTGGTTGGTTTATTTAAGGCGTTATATAACGCGGGTGAAACCACGGGGCGCAGCTAGATATATATATAGGTACCCAATATGGGTATGGGTTGGGTATGATAAATAGTTAGATAACTCTTTATTGTTCACACCAAAAATTACATAAGTACATATGACAAAAAAACCTACGAAACTGAACCTAAAAGAGACCGCAGGAAAACGCTGGATGCAGGCCGCTTCCAACCGGCCCTTTTGGAAATCGATGGGGGAGGCCTATGTCCAGCAGTGGATGTCCTATGGCTGAAATGATGATGATGATATAACAAAAACAACTTTAAACTAGTATATATATGCCCTATAGGTATGCCCAATCGGTTTTATTAAATTATCGCACGCAGTGATTTTTATCTTCAAAAATGTTAAAAACGTGTGAAAGAACGCTATGGCGGATTTCACGGTATGGCCTCTGATACCTTAAACATTAGATATTATATAAATTTTATCGGTCAACGTATAACAAGTAGTTTCGATGTTATATTTGTTACACAACGTTAAGCCGCATCGGCATATTTCTCAGGGTGATCCCTCATACGCAACCTTACATAACTGAACCATATTTATTATTTATTTATTATTTATTTTATATCAGGTCCAAGAAAACTACCTGTTTACCTTCACCCAACACTTACGTAAATAGAACCACGTGAGAGAGCGATGAAAGTATCGTAGAAACATTATTTAAACGTAATTAATACATGTGATCGCTTACAACACTTCTAATGATGTTGATATATTAGAGTGGCAAGGGATTATTAAGTAGAAAAGTTTACGTAAACCAGTAAAACTGGGTGAATACAAAAACAACGAGATGAATAGACACAAAACTTTTTTTCGCACAATTTCCAGACAATATATAATTATCAATATAAAAAACCGACTTCATAAAAATGACAAAACTGGACCAAATTGAAGGGAAAACACGGGAAGCACCAGCTTTGAAATAAAATTTGAAAAAACAGTCGAATTGATAACCTCCTGTTTGGAAGTCGGTTAAAATAATAGTGTAACAAGATTTAGTTTAGTAGGTACATTACTACGGCAGGTGTCAGAACCATTTATGGACGGTGAAAATGTGGGCTGAGGCGTAGCCGAGTCATGCAGACGACGTGAGTCCGTATGCTGCCAAGACTATACTATATACGATAGTACTTTTCTCAAATATTACGTGGATATTATGTTCATATTTTCACATTTCTTTACAAAGTTACCTAGCAACCAATCTTGAAAAATATAACATTTCCGAATGACTATAGCTTTTATTATGACACCAAGATACCAAAGCATAGCTCAAGTGCAAGTGGGTCTAATTCAATATACATTATTATGCGGTTCAAAAGATACACCCGTTATAAGGCAGGAAAGACAGACAGACAGCGTAGTACGGTTTCGGTACGGAATTCTAAAAATTAAGGCACCAATTTATTGATCACTCAGGTAACATCGGCTCAACTTGCGGTTTCGTCACCGGCTTCAGCTTCGTATCAGTCCTCGAGTTCATCTACTTCTACACCGTCAAGTTGCTCCGAGAGATCAAATCCAGAAGACAAAGAAAAACCACAACATCATCGATCACCGAGGCGCAGTTTACAAATGCAGAGACAATTTCAAGACACAGGCCCATTTATTGGAATGAATTGACTGGGTCTACAAAATATGGTTCAAAACTTTCAGAGACTTTGCAACATAAGCCAAGATATTAATCAATATTAGATTTATTTTATTTCTTTAACATTCTCGGGTCTACCCCGGACATTTGAAAGGAATCGGCTGGGCCAACACCTCGAGGCCCTGTTGGATATAAAAAAATATTATTGAGTGTGTGTGAAAGGGAATATGAAATAATTGTACCAACTTAGTACTTAACTACTTACCTACAGTAAGTCCACTTGCACGAAAACAAAGTATCTAGTTAGCCTGGATTTGTTAATCTAGACTAATTAATTACTTATTACTACTAATAATTATCAATATAAAAAACCATCTTCATAAAAAATTCAGAACTGGACCAAATTAAAATGGGACCACACTGGAAGCACCAGCTTTCGAATAAAAAATAATCATCAAAATCGGTTCACCCAGTTGAAAGTTCTGAGGTAAAAAATATATTTAAAAAAAACTGTCTAATTGAGACCCTCCTTTTTGGTAGTCGGTTAAAAATTCAATTGTAGGCAGTTGAAATTTTCACAGAATATGTAATGTTACGGCCAATTAACTAAGAAATAAGTACCTAATAATAAAGTCAAAAGTAATAAAAGAAGATATTAAAAACCGTTTTCAATGAAAAATTTATATGCAAAAAAATACAGTGGAACATAGTGCCGTCCTCCTTTTTTGAAGACGGTTAAAAACGTAATAAGTGCCTTTAAAATTTGATGGTTGTCGTAAGGCCCCAGGTTTAAATTAGTGAGCTACCCCCACCGACTGCCCCGGTTGCTCAGTTGGTAGTGAGCCTACCTGCTGCGCTTGGAGGCGTGGGTTCGCCTAGGCCAAACAGTCATGAGATGAACATTTGTGTTTGTTCTATATCTGGGTGTTAATATCTATTTAAAAGTATTTAAAAATATATACTTACGTATATCAGTCTCTGGCAGCCATACTACAAGCTTTGCTTAGTTTGGGGTCAGACGACCGTGTGTGCAAAAATGTCCCAGATATTTATTTATTTATTTTTCCTTACTAAAGTCTCAACCCTATCAGCAAATTATATCATCGGTCATTACCACAATTATAATAGTTACAAAAAATCAAACAAATTTGAATAGTATGTCTACGTATTACGATACACGAAAACACTTGCGTTGTTCACATTGTGATTACGATCTCTGTTAGATTTAGGTGCTATTATAATTAGCTTAGTTAAATATTTAGGTACCTATTGATATTGTTTGTTGGTACGCACGAAGAGTTCTATAAAACGATGGTTCTACAACCTAGAGTTTCATTTTCGTTGCACTTTGATGGCGTAACATCCCTGCTAGAGGAAAATGGATTCCAAAGAGTCTATCAAGAGATATTTCGAAATATGGTGGAAAGGAATCAAAAGTTTGCCCCAGACGACCTCTATCCATGGATTTAGATTTATCGCTGATCAAAACCGACATTGGACAGAGAGGTAAGTTCGGCAGATTCAGAATAGTTACTATTATTTATTCTGTGGTATACAGATAGGTAATTAAATTCTGTGTTATATATAGGTAGGTATTGGTACTTCAATTAATTAGTCGTGAATTTAGAAAGAATTCCAGCATACCTATAACTACTAACTGCATTTCATAAGAGCATCGAGAAAACTGGCTCCTGCTTGCATGTTAGGCCTGTATACAAAAAACAAAACAATAAAAAAACTTGACGTCACATTTGTCGTGCGCAAATGTGACAAGCCTACGATAATATATAGGCTTGTCTCGTTTTCGCACACTAAAGAGACGACAAATTTAGTCGCGGCGAGAATTGAAGTCTGTTGGAATACTAATTTGGGAGCGCGATCCATCTGCTGATAATTCTAACTTTACCTGGATTGTGTCACCCAATAGTAAAATTAATGGTTTAACAAAGGATCCCAAAAAAAGATGGACACACAATACGTAGGCAGTTGGAATTGGATTGGAAAAACCCGAAGGTATGGCTAAACAAATGGTGTGACAACTGAGCGACCTATATCCAGCAGTGAACTGATCTGATATGGGCAGATGATGAGAAAAGAAGTGTTATTGTCATCGGTATTTTTGTTTGCACGATGACGAAGTATATCGAATTTTGCAGAATATTCTGGCTAATATTCGTGGCACTGTCTTGGTACGGTTCGTCGCTGCTTATCGCGGCACAATACGCCGCCTTCCAGAACAACCCCATATCATTCGTGGTGGAAACCACTTATAAAGATTGGAACACGTTTTTTCCGTCGGTTGTCGTCTGTGAGAACGATAACTCGAATCGCATTGAGGAAATATCAGATGGGTAAGATATTTCTTAGTCAAAGATCTTCCGGAAATCTCAGAACTTAGACCAACGTAACCTTCTAAAACTGAAATGTATATTTTAACCCATAGATGACCCATAGATGTATGATTCATAATGAATTATAGTTATTTAATTAATAACGTCTTATTTAGGTTCACACTCTTTTGGATCCTTATCCATAGATCTTAATTATTTTCAGTTTGTGGGGAGAAGACCACGATTTTAATATGGAAGAAGTGTTAAAAGAAATATCATATTTTAAAGGTATCACATATTACATTTCTGAGTTTTGTAATCTGGAAGATCCTTTGCCCGATTGCATCAAGACCAACCTCACGTATTACGCAAACCTTGTAAGTTTATAATAATTATCTATATTTCTATTATTTTTGTACCATTATTTACTTACTTGAAGTCTACGAGATCTACTTAGGATGATCGAATTTATAAGAATCGTAAAACACCCGAACTTCTTGTACCTATTTGTACACATATCTTGACAATAGTTTTTATATTTCATTTAGGTCCGTAGTACCTGCGAAGAAACCATTTCTGATTGCTCTTGGAACGGAAATGCCTTCGATTGTTGCACTTACTTCAGACCTATGTATACGGAACTAGGCACATGCTTCGCTATCAACAGCATTCAAGGAAGGTAATTAATTCCAGACAATTTTATATGGCAGAAGCCATGGCAAGGAATTAGGGAGAGAGGTAGGTACTTAGGTAGGTAGAAGCCTATGCCATCTTACCGATTCAAATACACCCAGTATTTGAATCAGTAAAATGACATAGGCTGTACTAGATGATGATAATGATTGGAGCCTGAAAAATCTTGCAGTGCTGAAAGCCTAGCGAGCAAAAAGATTTTGCAGTTTTAATAATATATTGTAGTTTATTTTACTTTACATCACTGTTTTAGGGAAAAGAATCCACCACGATATCCGATGATCAGTAACAGAACAACAGGTCCCGGGGCGATAAAATTCATTGCAAAAGTTACCGCCAATGTGTACGTGTTAAATGAGGAAGAAGTGCCAGCGTTGACGACTATCGGTTCTGATGTTCTGAACGTTGTGCCGGAGTTGAATTTCAAGTAAGATCGTCAGCTTGTTGCGTCAGCTGCTACTTAGTTTTTTTGCACGAATGGTGTGAGGAATATGCCCGGAATGGGATGGCGCCATTGCAATTAATAGCTAATCAGTCTAATGGCTGAGCTAGTTAATTGGTGTATAGTAAATCAGGCTGATGACACCATGATTGCAGAATGACTAGTGTTTAGTCTATCTACACTAATATTATACAGGCCAAGGCTCGCGCACGGAGGGTTCTGTACTACCACAAAATACTTAATTAAAAATCTGACTAATTTTGAATTAGTAAAATATGCAATTTCGATCCGGTGAAAGAAATAATAAGGTCGTCCAAGTAACGAAATTACCAGTTATTACTTGGTAATGAACAGAAATTTGTCACCGACTCGCACTTGGCCATTATTTATTATTTGTTTTTATACTTTAGAGTATGTACTATAATCATGCTATGTTTGACGTTTGTATGTATCACCGTTTTTACATTAGAGCAATTACAAAACACTTGTTGTATATACCCCCCTTTTGTTTTAACTTTTTGTCATTTTTTATTATTTTTTAGTTAATGCGCCGAAGCATTACATATTCTGTGATAATTACAATTGGCTATCTATTATGGTTGCACAGATACAGCCGTTTAAAGGTAGGACGGACCGTCAGACAGACCAACAGCGTTGGCTCAGTAATAGGATCCCGTTTTTATCCTTTGGGTACGGAACCCTAAAAGCGGACTCTTTCACTAATGGATCGCTGCACTGTACTAGTGACATAGGTACTAGTAGGTTGTTCAAAACGCGAAGGAAGCCGTGGGTAAATGCTAGTAATTAATAATCTTGTTTGCAGACGTTACATTTCGATTCGCAACATCGAGAACGACGCAGGGGCACGTTTGATCCCCCCTAAAAAACGCAAATGTCGGTACACGGACGAGAACTTTTTGGAAGTCTATAGCCACTACTCTTACACCGCTTGCACAGTACAATGCAGGAAAAATGCGCAGTTGAAACTATGCAACTGCACAAACTACTTCATGCCTTATGTTGAGGAGGAAATTAAATGCAACGTCAGTGGCATCATATGCCTCAATAGCAATGTCAACATTCTATCTGTAAGTTTTCCAGCAATACACTAAACCTGGATGAGTTCTGTGGAGAGATAGAGTAGACACCGCGAATTGGTAAGGGCTCTAACTCACCGAGATGCCATGGCAACGTCAGCGGCTACGTAGCAATGGCTACCTCTGGCTACCTTCGGTTGCGAAGTTGCGGTTGGTAAGGTAGTGACTGGTTGGACACCGAATGAGTGAGACGCAGCTTGCTCGTGTACATTTTACTGGCGACGTCGCCAGTGTGCCAGGTCTCCAGTCTCTTGTAGTGACCCGTTGGTTGTAGCTACGCTACCAAATTGGCGACGTTGCCAAGTGAGTTAACTGCCATAAATTTCAATATGAATTGTTTGGATACGTAGCCGGCGACTTCGCCATAGCGTCTCGATGAAATGTCAATACGAACGGCAGCTAAATTTACAGGACTGAAAAGTTATAAACTGAGGATCTGGGTTACTTGGCCTGTTCGTGAAATTGAGAGAGGCTAACATCCAGCAGTGGACACTGGACAGTTGTGGATGTGGACAAGGGTGGTCCAAAATTATTGTTTTTCTCTTTTCAGTTTGGCCACCTCGGAAATTTGTTACATGTATCCATTGTAATAACGTTGTAAAATTTCAGCTGACTAGCTTTAGCAGAAGAGGGTGCTCAATCGCGTGTTGTACTTGAAATTTTTGTAAAAATACTTGATTTTTGAAGTTTTTGTCACAGGTTAGTTTCATGGTTTAAATGCATTTTATTAACTTCGAAAAGCAAATAATACAGTCTTTTATTAAAAAACAGATAAAAATCTTAAATACTAGGCTACAAATCAGTGTACTATTGCACTAAAATTACTTCTTCACCACGTAAAATAGACGTAATTTTTCCACTTGGATGTCAGGATCTTGATCGATTGCTAAAGGCTAAACCAACTACCAACTCTTCAGCACGATCTTTACATTGTCATCATATATTAAATGAATATAAAATATGAAAGATTCAGCGCAAAAAACTCTTTTAAGATGAAATAGGGGTGTGGTACTAATCTGGTATTACGAAAAGACAACCTCAAATATTGTACCTATTAAAAAACTTGTAAAAAAATCTGACTTGGTTGTCGTCAAAACGTGTTATAAATAATGCTTTCAAAAATATGTATACCGCGCTTTGAGCCATCAAACTCTCCCAAAATTTGATTATTTAAGAGATGTTTGGGATACATTTTCCGGTGAACACTACAATAGATTGATTAACAGTCTTATCGTGGAACTGTTTGCTGAACATACTCTTGAAAGTCTAACAACTGCTATAGCTGGAGAAAAACAAATCCGGAATTGTTTCAATAAGCTTATAGAGTTCACAATAATTGTTTTTAACGAGCCACCTTCGAGGATTAATTGGAGTTCCCTGGAACCAATACATCATGCACGTTGGATGGCCAAACTGCTATTTCTATAAAGATTTTTCTATTTAGGAGTAATTCAAACGTATTTAAGCTAACCAAAGGGGAAGATAAACAAATTATGCAATGCGTTAGTTTCGGTGTAGGTACTAATTTACACCAAGATTTGCATCGAAGGCCCGAATTGGCAGCAGACTCGCCGATAAATATAACAACTTGCAACTTTGGAAGAGGTTAAAATCATACGAAGCCATTGATCGTGAAATAAGTGCAGGAGCAGGTGTATTAGAGGGTCACTTGTGGTACTTATCTATGAATTTGTAGGCTTTGCCTTACTTTCCGACAAGCTGTCTTGTGACGAGATTTTTTTCGTCGTTTTCTCGGTCAATGTTCAAAGAATCCATGTTGAAGCCGGTTCCAGTGTAGTTAGAGTTTGCAAAACTATTCACTGAGGCCAACCTTAGGAGCCTTTGCATCAATAAGAACACTCTCGGTTCTAGACTTCGAGGACTCATTCGTGAAGAGTTATGTCCTGAGACTTGGGGCGATAATGTTGATTTCCTTCAAAGCAAAAGTTGCATAACTAAATCCGCGAGTATAGTTATCGATAGCGGAAAGAGGTGGAAAGCTATTTAAGATTACAATACGATACTATCCAAGAACGAGGAGAAATAAAAATCGTACTTTATGTAGTAGAACAAAACAGGAAAAACGTTTCCACTGACATGCAATACTGTGAGTTAATGTACTGCTTTGTTAATAATATGTTGTGTGTGTTTAAATACTATTTTGAAATTTAAAAAAACTTACTTGTTAGAATATCTTACAATTTTTACTCAATATCCTTAACTTGCCCCTTTTGAGGCTTATTTCATAAAATTCTGATATTTCAAAGTCGATGAGCACCCCCTTCTACATGAGATAGGGGGTTGAAATTTTAAACACATAACAGAAAAGGGATGTGTAACAAAACAAGGCGGTGGCCTGATTTCTAACTAAAAAAAGTTTTTTTGCCATACAAACGTGGACCACCCTAAATGATGATGAAATTGGACGAAGTTGCCAAAGTTTGAGAGATGTTAAATAGACAAAAATCATACAGCCAAGTTTGAATTTTTTTACGTAAGGAAAGTAAAACCCGACAAAACTCGAAAAGTAAAGATAAGTACCTATTTTGTTAGTCTACTAGTTTGAAAATACGTGAAAAGACTAGGATACAAAAAAATAAACCAACAAAGGGTAAACTTTTCTAGTTTTGCCCTGGTTTTACCGGGTTAAAATGTGTTGTAATTGATCGCTGAGGAGAGCACACACCAAAACTAATTAAGATGTGATTTTGACAGGTTCTAAAAGCCCCCTGGTCACAACGCGATGGACTGTACTGTAACTGTCTACCATCCTGCACAGAAGCCGAGATATCTTTTGTTAAGGATTTCAAAGAAGTAACATCAAATAACTTTGCTGTTGTCGAAATTGAACTAGCTATGTTACCTACTGAAAGGTATAGGAGAAATGTCGTAAGAGGCGTTCTGGATTTAGTAGGTAAGAGTGTAAATTATTTAAAACCTAAAACCAGACCAACCTGTCTGATAGAAGACACAGGACAGATAGACAGTGACACAGAAAAGATTGGCACTAGTGCTAATAACATTGATATAGTGAACACCCATGAACCGTGAACAACCGTGATAGTTTAAAAGTGTTTTATTGATATAGTTGTTTAACTTTGTAGTGTCCACTGGAGGAACAGGCGGCCTTTTCCTTGGAGCCAGCATTCTAAGCTTCGTCGAGCTATTCTACATTCTCCTAATCCGTCCGTTCTGTGATATCTATAGCCAGAGAGACGACGACCCGTGGCACAGGAGATTTGGAACCCGCCTGCTCACAGACAATAAATTTGTCAGGAATTGGGATTGGACCTACCATAAGACTAATCCAAATTCTGGTAGCTTGAAAAATCTTAATAGTAAAAATAATCCTATAAAATTTTAAATTTAGAATGTGATAGATGCACATAGGAACGTGGATGAAGAGTTATTAATAAAATTACACTGTAGACATCACAACAGATGATTTTACTTTGTGTTGCTATGTACATTTTACAAACAATATCTTTCAACAATCTCTTCGAACACATCCATAACTTTTTCTTTGTAATCAAGGTTAGACTGCATCATTTTTATAACAAACGCCGATTTATTTTTAGTAAGTATATCATCAAACTGAGTGGTGTCGCAGAAAATTTCAGTCGTAAGATTTTCGTCTATCCAAAATTGTGGCATCAGACAAGCACAGACCACCGCAGCCCACTGCCTTTGTTTTTCGGCCGACTCGTATAACTTCTCTCGCTTTATAATATTACCAGTCTCTATACCATTATCAATAAGAATTCTGTCTAACTCGTCAAAATAGAAATCTAAAAATTTCTTCATGTTATTTTCCCTAAACTTCGGGTCTAAGTTACAGTAAAGTAGAAGCATAATATCACCAGCGGGCGGTTGGTATTTTGCTGCTTGAAAATCGACGAGAACGCAGTCATCTGGTATCATATTCTCGCCTATCTTTTTGTAGTGGAACATCAGGTTATTATTCCAGAGATCGCGATGGCATATCACGCTTCTGTATTCCATCGAAGCATTTGAGAGAGCCAAACCCGATGACCAAACTTTGAACCAGCGGCTTTCAATGATCGCAATTTCTTCTGGGGTGTAGTTTGAGAATTGTTTGATGGCATCTAACCCTGCTTTCGAGCATAGAACAAACCAATTATCTGTATCAATATAGCCAGATTCGTGTAATTGTTCGGAAAATTCATCATTCAACGAAAAACGAAATCCTAATTTCATGGATTTATTTTCCTCGTAAATGATTGAAGATGCATGAAATCTGGAAAGAGTTCTCAATGCTTCTAAAGTATGAGCCATATCGAATCGTTTGAATTTATTTCTTAACTTGTATTGGAGAGCATTCATGTCTTCTAATACCATTGCGTTTTCTAAACCAGTCACGAATCCTGCACTCCAAGGTCGCAAATCTGTAAATGATACATATTTTATTGAAGATCTATTCATTAATAAAAGTTACCATGTACTTGAACAAACTGATCTCACCTGGTAATTCTATGCTTTGTTTGATCTCTTTGTAGAAGTACAACTCTTTATCAAACAATCCCAATTCTTTTACCATTTCCGCTTTAGCTGCATTGGTCACAGAAATAACTTTTATGAAATATCGAAGCACTTTATTGTGAGGTCCTAAATTAACCTGGACTTTCCAATAATCACACAGGAATCCCAACATTGTGTCACTGGCATTTTTGATATCATAGTTTTCAATAACGTCTTCTTCATTAGCCGATTTGTGTTTCGATACAATCAACTTGATATCTTCTTCGGTTATATATTTATTGAAGTTGTTTTGATCTACTGTTTCAGTTTCCATTATTACTAAAATTATATCAATGTGCCTAAATTGTGTCAGATTGTACGGAAAACCGCTGTATATACCTCGTATAAAAGTGAAGCATTAGTTATACTGTCTGTATGTAAACAGCAAATTATGTTTTATCAGTTGATATCACTGCATAACACTACGTAAATAAACTGTTGGTTTTGAAATATATTTATTAAGCCCTAGACCAGATGAAACTTTGCTTTTTGATAACCTGATGTTACATAATATTTACAACTACGATAACAATCGATATTTTACTGACTATAATAACGAGTAGCTAGAACAAATAGAAGTTGAGGAATAAGTCAATAAAAAACTAAAATTACTTAAAAACATATATAAAACGTTGATTACATATGGCTCAAATATTTACGGTGTTCTCACGTCACTTTAACTGGTGTAAACATATCTTTCAACAATTTCGTCTAGCAATTCGCTTACTCTGTTTTTGTAGACGGAATCTTCGTTAGCTATTTCTATAAATTCTTCGCTGCGTGATACCACATTTGCTTTTTCACTTCTGATAGGATCACAAAAAATTTCTTCCTTTCTTTTACTACTCATAGAAATTATTGGCACGATTATTGAAGCTTGCGTCATACCAAAAAGTAAGCTTTCATTGTAAGCTTCCATTAGTGCATCTTTAGGGAAAACTGCGTTTATATTAACATTCGCTTCGTCAAGTATGTTAGAAAGAGTGATATAATAAATCTCAATAAGGTCATTGCCATAATAGTCTCTACATGCCTTTAAAGTGTTAAAATATATTAAAGAAGATAGATCAAGCATCGGAGAACAATAAATAACTGTTTGGAAATCAACTAGCAGCGCATGGAGATCAGAAAGTCCATCGTCCTTAATAAATATATTGTTACTCCAAAGATCTCTATGGACAACGACATTGCGGTATTTTTTACTTGGTTTCATTAGATCCATTGTTTTCTCATACAGTGATGGCATAACTTCATCTAATTTTTTGACGAAATTCGGATCCGATTTGTATTTCGAAAATTTCTTCAGATAATCTATAACTGCATTTCTTCCCGTATTGCGCCACATGTTGCTTCCAGCTGGTTCCTGTAAATACTCACTGAACTCGTCCCAAATCCTGTACGGCTTTCCGAGCTCTTTGCTTCTCTCTTCTTCGTAAATAATAGACTGTGCGTGGAACCTGGCTAAAGTTTTTATAGTTGCTTTCAATGCGTCGAATGTCATTGTATCTTTGAAGTAAGGCATCTTGTAACCAAGTCTACTGACATCTTCAAAAACGAATAAATCTTCTCGTATGTAATACAGTTTTGGACGCCATTTTGCAGTGCCTGAAAAAGTTATTTTATGTTTAAAATTACGAAGACCCACGAAGATAATACTAGGGAACAAATGTAACAGAAAGGTGCACATAGAGGCATAGTAGAGATAAATTCTGCGAATCGGTGTTCCCCGATAGTAACAATCTGGGCGTCTTCAAGTCACGAGAGAATAGATTTCTTCAACAAGCATGCTCCAACCTAGACAGTATCATTGCTTAATATCAGGCGTAGAACGGTCATCAAATAACTTCAACAAACAAAAATATGACGTGAACAGCTTACCTTCTCCGTTATAAAAATCTTCAAACAACTTGTTCAGCATAACATATTCCTTGTAGAAAAATCCTAACTCCTTAAGATAATCCGACTTCCACTTGTCAAATCTCGGCATACACTTCACAAATAACTGCAACTCCCTAATTTCGCCATTAATATCTGCTTCTATGGTTAACTTTAAATGATCTCCTAAGTATCCAATCATCTTTTCCTCCAACTCTTGTAAGCGCCATTTGATTATTTTTGTAAATCCAAACTGTTTCGCAATTGAATTTATTTCTGTGTCATTTAACAGCTCCATTGGACATGTATGTTCTTTGTTATTGATTTGTCTTCCATATGCTATGATATATTTAACGGCCACTTTACAAAGGTAGATTTTAAATCAGTTAAGCTAATTGATTAACCATTTGTTTAAATAGTTATTTAACTATGTAGGAAATTCTATTGATAATAGCGCTCTATTGATAATCGATAAATTCATACACCATACTGTTAGATGAATCACAACAGAAATAATTATCAATATAAAAAAACAGACTTCATAAAAATGACAGAACCGGACCAAATTGAAATGGGAGCAAACGGGAAGCACCCGCTTTCAAATAAAAAAAGAATAATCAAAATCGGTTCACCCAGTCGAAAGTACTGAGGAAACAAACATAAAAAAAGCGAATTGAGACCTTCTTTTTGAAAGTCGGTTAAAAACGGATGATGTCGTTTTATTGTTTCTTGTAATGTTTTATAGATTTCAATGACAACACTTGATAACATTTACGCAGTTACAAACGATGATTGAAAAATAGTTCTGATTTTCCTGAATTATATATCTCACTGTTATTAAATCTGACAAAGACCACATTTGTTTGTTGGAAATAACTAATCTTCTGTTATGTTTGAGTAAACGATCCCACATATTCAGCGAAATTGCAACTCACACATACGAGACTCTTTGAAACTGATAAGATAAGTGAATAAAATAAACAATTACGTTTTATCTCTGCCTAGTATACACAATTCACAAGAAGCATCCCGCGGCTAAACTAATTTGATAAAATAAGAAAACACTGTTTTAAACTATCACGGTTGTTCACTAAAGTTATATGATTATTTACGGGATATTTACCGTGGTAAGGTTGTGGAAGGAGCTCCCGATATTTCGGCGCAGTTACATGCACCATGTTCACGGGAAGACGGTGGGGGGGGGGGGGGGGGGGGGGCTCCTTCCACAACCTTACCACGGTAAATATCCCGTAAATAATCATATAACTTTAAAATAAGAAAACTACGAAAAGGATACATACTAGTTTATTTTTAAAATAATAAGGAGGACGGACTGCACAATGTAGCCTATAGATGACACTCTGGGTACGAAGAGGAATCTAACGACACCTCACATATAATAATCGGCCAAGCCGTTTAGGCCACATCGCTCGAAGAACCAATAACCGATGGGGAAGATGGGTGGGATAGGGAAGGGTCTTAAGTGGAAACAAAAAATAGAAACAAACATAATGTACATACGCCCAAAAAGATACAGTTACCCCCTTTTTGAGCAATCGGGTGAAAGTAATCGTTAAAATTTAGAATCTTTGCGCAGCATAGGTGTAAATAAATAACCAAAACGTATTAAGTTGAAAACGTATTGTGTTTAGTTCTAACTGAACTGGCTGTTTTAAACATGCAGTCAATCAGTACCTGCTTTTTAATTTGGCGAGAAAATGACGAAGTAACTATTATTTATTCTCTGCCACAGAGCATTGAACTCGGCCTTGTAAGGACGACATCGTTATTATAAAGTTAAGAAAAGAAAATCGCAAAATACTTACAGTCAAAATTTATTATCAAAATATTTCAAATACCAACTAAAAAGTTGGTTGATTCCAAATCTATGAAAGGTTCCTTCATGATTTTCGCCAGTCTTTTCTGTTTAATCGCTTCATAATTAGGGGTCCACAGCTCCATGACTTTAGGAGAAGGTCCGTTCAGGGGCTTTTCTTCTTCATCATCGCTGGATAGAGGTTGGTCTACTTCCATCTTATTTTCTGGTTCTTCATCTTCGTTTTCTTCAGTCTCCTTGGTGTTTTGAGTGCCTGCTATTTGTTCCAGGAATGTGGTGCTCAGGAGACTCACCGGCGGCATCATGTGTGGGGCGGCTGACAATATCTATAACAGAGAAACGGAGTTGACAGTTATTTCGAATAATCATTTAAACGATAATGAATTATTCACTATAGTTGAGCGAAGGTGTTGACTGGCTTACAAAACTAAGAAATTTCGATGATACTGGCATATCTGTTATAGTATCGGTTAGGGTACTTTTTATCCAGGGAATGCTAATTGAACTCACAATAAAGCGCAAGGACAAGCTACTTGTTGAACAGGCTTTGCCCGCCCCAGGCCGTTTAACGGCCTCTTGTGATGACAGAACTTATTGCCACTATATTGAATAAGGAGGTAGAACTTTTATAATGGAAAGTATTTTTGAGGCTTTAGGAGTTTAGGCGCCAAAATGAAAAAAAAAAAAACATGTCTGAAGATTGATCATGAAGATTGTCTCCAGTAAAGTGTCCACCACTCTACTAGGGCATGACTTGGACTTGAGCGTGACTTCTTGACTCTGACTTGTTGAACGTTATTTAATACTTTGTTAACCTTTTTATTATTCCGACTGAAGGATTCTGTATCATGACCATGGTCATGAAATAAATCCTAGTAATATTATAAATGCTAAAATTGGTGTGTGTGAATGTTTGTTACCACGTATTTCCAATTTTGATGAAATTTGGAGTGTAGGTAGTTTAGGTTCTGGAATAACACAGGCAATTTTTTTTAAATCTGATATTATTCTTCTCTAGCGACAAATAAATTACCACGCGGGCGAACCCCAAAATTAAAAAAGAAAGTTAGTATGCGACTGCTCGTAGTAATAGCTGCTGCCATCTACTACTGTAGATGTTAGCAGTTAGTAGTAATACAACTGCAGTATTATGCAGGGGACCCACTGGCCGCATTGCCTGCAATCCAAGCGTCAACGTCTCCCATCTTTACAGTTCGTACTGACGATACATGTTGAGCCACCCGCATTTTTATTTTCTTTATCAAATACTAGCAACCCGCCCCGGCTTCGCACGGGTGAAAATTTTAAAGCTACCATGAAAAATTGTCTAACTAATGGTGAAAACTGCATCGAAATCCGTTGCGTGGTTTAGGAGTTAGCGGATATAAAGACAGACAGACGCGTTAAGCGGCTTTATTTTTTACTTCTATGTAGATAGATATTAAGTAATAAACTTGCGTTTAACCGCCATCTCACCTGATGTTAAGCGATGATGCGGTCTAAGATGAAGCACGCTTGCAGACTTAACCGATTCACTCGCGATTTGAATGCACCCAGATTGTAACTACCGGAGAACAATTCAGGCAGCGCCATTTCACAGACTAGCAGTTCGCACAATAAAAGTGGGATCAAGATGCTTCGTACGGGTTTTCGGAATATCAACCATGAAGCGGTGTCGAAAACTAAACGGATACGGGCTGATGTTGAACACATTCTCCTGGTAGGCAGTAGTACTCACCTGCGCAGCGGCGCCGCTGGCTGCTTTCCCGGCGTCCCAAGCGATTACATCGCCCATTTTTGCTGTTCGAACTGAGGACGCTTGCTGCGCGGCCAGCATTTCACTAAACTTGGATTTGGGCTGGTGTTGCCAAGACATCACTTCGAGGCGTGACTCGTCTGCTTTGTCTGGCTCAATGGTGTAGATTTCCTGTAAAAATTAAAGCAATAAAACTTTTTATTTCTCACCTGAGAAGAAAAGAAGAAATTTTATACAATGTTTTATATGTCGGGAGGATGTTAAAAACATGTAATCAAAATATGAAAGAGACGAACGATGATACTAAGATTTATTTTTAATGTCTATTGGGACTTATAGCGCATTATTTTATTAGGGTAAAACCAGGTACATAAAAAAAGTGTTCAAATCGCGAAAATTTATGATATTAATGTTGCCAGAAAACAGCGATTTCCGGTGGCCCACGCGTAAGTCGTATAATTGATTCTGGGCCCAAGAGGGCCGCTGCAGGAAAATCTGGCTAAATGAGGACACAGTGAGAAGGCCAATGCAATTGTGGAGCATCTACGCAGACCATGCCGCACCTGCTATCGTGCCCTCGCTGCCTAAACCTTTGTACACTGTGGCCTGTGGCCAAACACTGGGAGAGGACCTTATGAGTTTTTGGATCATGAAAAAGAAAGAGATGAAAGACAAGTTCTAATAACTTGTAGTAATAATAGGTCGAGAATAAATGCCCGGACAAGGCTGACTTTTGCCAAAGATGTGCCACCTCAAACTACTACACAGCATACTTCTACATCATGCCTGTATCATCATAAGCATACACTTAGGCCTCTTACTACAATATGAAATTAGGCATAAAAGTAAGCATAACTCCTCAGCCAATCAGGCAAGATGGCGGCCAAATTTAAACCAATCATTCTTTAACAAATAAACAATCTCAATTGTATTGAATTAATGAATATTGCGATGTGACCTGCCCATTGCCACTTCAACTTGCAGATTTTAATAGCTATGTCGGTGACCCTGGTCTTTGGCGAATATCTATGTTCCGAATTTTATCGCGTAAAGAAACTCCGAGCATAGCTCTCTCCATTGCCCGTCGTGTGACGCGGGTATCCAGTGGATGCAGATGGCAGGATGTCGTTCAGTGTGGAGGTTAAAGGGGGAGGCCTATGTTCAGCAGTGGACGTCTTCTGGCTGATGATGATGATGAATGAATATTGAAAGGATTTGGTACCAAAAATAACTTACGGAGTTGTTTCTCATCAGGAATAGCCTGATATCGCTGCCTGAAGTAGCTCCAAAGGTGATCTGTTTGAATACACCGGTCTCTGGGTTCAAGAGCCGTTTTCGGGTTAAAATTGGCGCCGGACTGCGAGGAGTGAAAACGAATACTAAAACAAAGATTAAATGAATTTTTCATTACTCATACTCGGAAAGTAGGTTTGAAGTTGCCTGAGGAGCGGATTGAAAGTAATACATTTCAGCCCTAGGGAGACTCACTTTCAACTGACAGTGACAGTTGACAACTGACAGACACTCAAATTATAAAAAATAAAAGTTCTATTTTCACATTTGTATTGAGCCATGTTCCAAACTTTTTCTTTCTCCTCAGAGGATTATGGTCCCGCCATTCTCGTGCATTTGCCACATATTTTCTTTTTTAGGGACAGATGACCGAATTAGCAATAAAAAGATGTCCCGAATATTGTATATTTATTATGCACTTTTATTTTAATCGAAATATAATGAAGTAACTCACAGTCATTATCCTGAGTGACGACCGCCATTCTGTTGGAGAATCTGTCGGCCGCCAGGCAGGAGGGTCTGATCTGGACCATCCACTTCACCGTCAGCGACAGAAGACTCCACACGGCGAGGCAGTTCTCTGTTGTGCACACCAACTGAAACGGTGGAGTAGAAATCAATATTTAGTTCAAGACAAGCCAACAAGGGATGGTGAGAAGCATGTGAAGCTGAAGGATAAGTGGACACTGACCAGAATTAGGAAGGCCACAGACGTGACAGATGTGACACGGAAGATCAAACTACTAAATATAGTATTTGACTATTTTTGTGATATGAGCGGTGGTGGCTTAGCATGTGTCTTAACAATCTGACACCTGGTTCGATCTTGGCCCTGCACTAATGACTTATTTAGTATTTAAGTAAAGAATTGTGTGACATTTTGAATTTAATTTCAGAAATCAGAAAAGTTTATTTTGTGACAATGAAAAAACAATAAAACAAGAAATATTAAAATAGAAGTAGGTAAACAGGTACATTGTCACACAAACCGACCCCAACTCAGCATGTTGCTGGTTGTACACAACCAGCGCTGGTATTCTGTTGGGCCCGGCAAGTGACGTAACACTCGACACGTGTGCGCGTACATACAAACAAACAATTATATAAAATAAGCATAAAAAACGTGAAAATAATAAATTAAAAAACCAAAAAATATAATACAAAACTAACTACGAGCAACTAAACTAACTAAAGAGTTAGTTAGGTAATTTATATGATTTAACTAATGTAATTGGTTATAACACTTTTAGTTAAAAAACATTAATAATAATAACATAGGGACAGACATCTTTTATCTCCTAAATGCGGAGATAATAAATTCCCCAGTAAAACAGTCAGGCGCAGCCTATAAAGTATACTTACGTAATGAGATGCATCATGGCTTCCAAACTTCACTTGAATGCCTTTAGGTCTCAGCGCTGGATGTGCCAGCGTTGTCCGAATATTACATAGATGCGAGTCCCACAACGTCAGCTTACATCCAAACCACGCCGCTATCAACGACCCGTCTTGCGATATCGCTACACCACCCATGTCAGCATCATCATCTTTCTTCATCCCACCATCCAACACATTAGAATCAACCAACGAATCCTCTTTATGAATATTCTTCAGCTTTATTATAACATCATCCTTTGCAATATTTCTCAAATACGGATACTTGTCTTTTCCATACGTATTCACATTGTGGTGTTTTATATTGTTCAGTATATTGTGGGACATTGAATTCCCGATGCCAGAAGAGTAATAACAAGCGGTTATGCAAGTGAAGTATTGTAGCTTCTTTTTTCCTGGCGGGGTTTCTTTTTTCCATATGCGGAACTTTTGATCCATGCCGGCTGATACGCAATAGTTGCCTTGGTTGTCAAAAGCCAGGGCTACAACATTGCAACCGCCGTGGGAGAGGTTGACGCAAGTGTTTAGTTGGAATGGCGTGGCTTGTTTTGGCATCGCCTGCCAGAATTTGAGTTTTTCTTCTGGGTAGTTGACACCATCGTTTCGGTACTCGGAGGTGGCAAGCCAAGTTCCGTTAGCGCTCATTGCGGCGCAAGTTACTTCTGTGTCAAGAGGTATCAGGTTGTATCGCTCTGCTGGTAGCTCGTTCCTTTGTGTTATGTCAATCTGGAAACACAAGTAAGTATTAGTTACACATATTTTTTTTTCAGTTATTATGATTTACAAACCAAAATACTGAAACGTTTTTGAAGAAATTTCGATGGGACCAATCTGAAAGCATATCCTTTCAAATAAAAAAAATATTTTCCAAATCAGTTTATCCGGTTTAATTAGAAGTTATACTCCACGGAACAAAAGTTTTTTTCTGGCAACAGGTTAACACACATAAAAAAAGTGGAAGTGCATTAAATTTTTATTTTGTGTCAGTATTACGAATTGTCGAGACGAAAAACTAAGGTAATAAAGTTTATATGCTGCTTATTTCCAAAATTTGAAGTCGCTATTTTATATAAAAAATACAGATCTATTTAATACAGAAACGGTTTTTTTTGTAGATTGCTTTGCTTTTTTCGTAAAAAAAATGTGAGAGGGCTCTTAAGTGCACATCCGTCGCCATATACTAGTAATGGTTATCGAATTAGTGTAACTTACATTGTATAGTACTTTGTCCGTAGCAGCAGAATATAGTTGCAAGTGCCCCGTGCGGCCCGGTACCAGCAGCCCTCCCAAGCGCTGGTGGTAGATGAGAGTTCCTCCTATCGCTCGCATTATTGGCGACAAACCTCCGCATTCCAGTATAGTACACGTCGCTCGCAAAAGAGTGTTGGCTATGACAATTGCTGGAAAATAAATGATCTTTTGTAAGCATTGTGTTTCGGTTTTTAACCGACTTCCGAAAAGGAGGAGGTTCTCGATTCGACTGTATTTTTATATTCTTCATTTTTTATATTTGTTACCGCAGAACTTTCGACTGGGCGAACCCTGGTGCTGGAAAGCTGGTGCTTCCCGTGTGGTCCCATTTCAATTTGGTCCAGTTCTGACGTTTATGATGTCGGTTTTTTATTAGGGTTCCGTAGTCCGACAAGGAACCCTTATAAATTCGTTCTGTCCGTCCGTCTGTCTGTCTGACTGTCCGTCCGAATTTTTTAAAACCTTCTAACTTCTATAATTAGTTAGATAAGAGAATGAAACTTTGCATAATAACAGTTGTAATATAGATCTCAATTTTTGAAGTATACAAATATAATATTGCATTTTAGGGGTGGCTCTGGTACATGTGAAATGGGGATAAGTTTTTTTTTCACTCCAACTATCTTTAAAAAGGTCTTTTAAAATGAAGGTAAGGTTTGATACATAACTTTTTTATAAAGTCTATACTTTGCGAAATATGGCCCGCCAAAGTGGCAAAAAGTTGGTGCAAGTGGCAGAAATGCAGGGGGCTGCATTTCTAAACCATAAGACATAGAAACTTGAATCTTACATTACAGATACGTCATATTTAAAACCTTCATTTAAAATTATTTCGAACATTATCTGATGATGAATTTTTGAGTAACAGCGATAAAACTAATAAATTCAAAGCATTCTAGCTCATAGGTCATTGACCTTTTTGTAAAATGGTCTTAACAAATTATGAAATTATGTTTCTCAATGTTTAAACCATAAAAAGTATATGCTATGTCGGAATGGTACATCACTGAAATTTGGCTAAGGGAGCGTTCAAGTATTACGTAACACAATTTTTGGATATTTTGGACTCCCCCTCCTCCCCATGTAACGCGCCGTAACGTTTTTCTGTCATTCCAACAAGAAGTTCTACTTCTTTGCCAAATTTCATCAAGATCCGTTAAGCTTTTGCATGTTACATATTAGTTTTTTTAAATTATTGACAGGCGTAGGTTGATGTTTTTTCACATCATGCCTGATGAAGTTGGACGAATTTGTTATTATTTTTTGGAAACGGGATTCAATACTAGTTTCCAAAATGACCTATATATGAGCATACACTATTGATATCTCAGATCATTAAAATAAGGGAGATATGGTAAGGTGGCTCAGCGGGTGCGAACACATCTAGTCTAAATGTCTAACCTTCGTGTCAAGTTTGAGTCTGGATGAGTTTGAGTCAAACTCACCCTGCAGACAACCTAGCCGCCCTTTTTTGCATGTGGACTATTAGTTAGTTCATTAGTAGCGCTACAAGTAAAAAATGTGTAAGTGAGCCTTACTTACCGTTATGGAATTAAGCGGTTTAGCGAAAAAAAAACATGAAAAACGAAGACATTTGAACACAGACTATAATTGTACTAAAGCATATTTCCCGGAGGCTTATGCCAAATGGCACACCGAATTGAGGGACATTTTATATTATTGTAGAAAGTGTTTATTCAAGTTTTGTAGAAAAAAAAAACGGGATAAATGGGTATTGTACCTATATCTCCATTGTGTGTGTGATCTGATACTGATACTTACAGTTGTTGCTCAAAGTGACAGCTACGTGAGTCGTATTAGTTGATATAAATCTAATTTGTCCCGGCAAACGCGGCATCATTATCTTCTCCTTTTCCCCTAGCGTCCATTTAACAAGTACTTTCTCCAATCCCCCGGTGTAGAGGTAAGTTCCTAGAAATTAAGTTAAAATTATATCAATTACATTACTATTCTCTTAACACTTTACAATATGATTAGCATTTAACGATAACTCAAATCCAAGCTTAGCAGGGGGTGAAACAGTGACAAATCTGTGCTATCTATGCCAGGGGGCAGTGACAGTGCACAGTGGCAGTGGGCAGGGCACAAAGCACGCAGAACAGATGACTGATGGGGCCGAAAGGTTCTCGAGTGGAGACCGCGGACCGGTAAGCTCAGCGTAGGACGTCCACCCACAAGATGGACAGACCTAAAAGAGACCGCAGGAAAATGTTGGATGCAGGCCGCTTCCAACTGGTCCCTTTGCAAATCGATGGGGGAGGCCTATGTTCAGCAGTGGACGTCCTATGGCTGAAATGATGATGATGATGATGATGCCAGGGGGGCTACCACAACCTCAAAAACATTCTTATGATTACATTACATTGGGCTTTGTCTCGCTCTCTCGGCTAATGAGAGAACAAGATAAACGTCTGAAAAACAAGTATAAACGTGTTTTAGAAGGCATGTTTTTGCAGAATTATTCTATTGACAAAAGTTTCACTAATTATGTTTCGAAAATCACATTAAACTTATTTTTATCTTCCAGTATTTACTACTTAATTTATCCTTAACTACTATAATAACGAATACCTAAAAATAATTTAATTTGGTACTGTTCGCCGCCGCATAACCGTGAAAATTTTTGCGACTGTCGCGATGCGTAAGTCGACCTGGCCACAGAGTGTCCTGCTCTTCTTTTGCCGATATGCAGTTTCCACTCTAAAACCTGCATACCCCAAAGGTTATAGGTCTACAGATACGACCAGGCCCACTGCCACTTCAGCTTGCTAATGCTGTGATCTATGTCAGTTGCTTTAGATTTAGAAATGAGATTATTCGATAATGAACTAAATTAACAAAAATTTACAATTTAATAATCAAGCATAGATGAAACGCAAAGCAGCTAAGTTTTTCAACTTACCCTGCGAGGAAAACGCGCTACACATCGCCGGTAGAAAGTGCCAGTGCAGTACCTCTCGTCCCTTGTTCTCTTTGTTGTCAAACAAGTTGCCGCGAAACACAATCGCACGACCAAGCGCGTCGGTAGCGGCCACTGTGCCGTTGTGGACGGACACAGACATAAGTCGAATGTATGTGTGATTTAGTAACCTGAAACATAAAGAATTATCATTGATTGTTGGTGGGTGGATCGTTTCTGCATGTAGCACAGCCTCTTTTGTATGAGCCCGGTTAGTCTAGTCTAAGAATGATAGGAAGGGGGTTTGTCCAAAAACTGCGACAAGAACCACCGGAAGATGGGCAGCAGCATTCTATGAGTACAGTGAACTTACTGCGATCTTCAAGCCACTTGCCAAGCATGGGAATTATGGCAATACTTCTCTCTATGAGGGAAGCCTTTGTTCAGTAGTGGACATTTACTAGCTAATGATGATGAAGAATGTAAGTAACAGCTTTCATATCTGCTTCACAGCCAGCTCAAACTAGCTTTGAAATTTTGTTGCGATTGATGATTCAGATTGTGTGGTATTTACAAATATGAACTGACTAATATTTTCCAAAAATTCTTACTAAGAAAGAAGCTTTTATTTATAAAAAAAATTTTTTTAAAAACAATCTTTCATTAATGTGATGTTTTTTTCTCTCTCTCTCTATTTATGCATTTCTACATAATTTGTAGATGTGCAAAAAAGTATTGAAATTTGACCAATTTTTTTTATTATCTGATTGTTTATATTGCTATAATACTAAAGTTATATGATTATTTACGGGATATTTACCGTGGTAAGTGCTATAATACTGTTCTCAAATATGCTTGAGGAAGTAATGATGTGCTTCTTGCCTATAAAAGCACCGCATTTTGGTGCCATTTTTGGCATGCCAATGTTGAATCAATAGTTTTAAATATCTTTCCTATCCCACATACAAACTTATAAAAAACTTACTGCTCTCTGATATATGGTTTTGTCAAGTTTTGAATAAACAGCATTTTTGTTCCGTTTGTCAATGCAGCAAATCTGTCTCCGTTGTACCATCCTAACCCTACGCTGACCATATCATGGTATGCAGGCTGAGTGTTTCTGTAGTTAACTTCAATTTTCCCGGTTTTCACAGAGTATGAGATCAGCTGGATGTACTTTTGAGACGGCGTTCCCATGGCTAGAAGACATACTCGGCAGTTTACAAGGTTAAAATGGAGGATATCCAAGTTTTCTGGTTTATAAATTTTCTGGAAAACAAAAAGTACTGTTATGTTAGGGGTTTTGTTTTATTTTGAAGCATTTATTCTGCCCTCATAAGCCCAAGAGCGGTATCTCAGCCTAGGTGTATTTCAAGATAATCGAGTTTTTGTGAAAGTTGATTTTCCTTTACCTTAATGAGATATAATTTAATTTATTTTCACTTATGTGCCTATGTTAGGACCAATATGTTTCTTAAATATATGTTTAAAAACCCAATATTATTGTTTTTGTGTTTTTTATGAGATACCATCAGTTTGTTTAGAATTAAGTTTTTAAACATGGGTTTTAAAAGAAAAAAATCTTTTTTAGTGTGTTATTTCAATGTTCCAATGTAGAAACGGTTATTTTCCTTACTCCATCTGGTGTCTCAACAAGTTGGTTGTTTGCTTGATAATGGGTGACAGAAGTGACTGTGAGCAGGTTGTCTGCTTGATAGCGAGTGTCAGAAGTGAGTCTGCGAGCTAGTATTCCATCTGATGGTGAGTGGCAGAAGTAGCTAAGTGAGCCGATCACTTGCCGAATAGTAATCATGACCTGATGTTAGGTCACATCATCAGCCAATTAACGTCCACTGTTGGACAAGGCCTCCCTCATAGAGAGGGGTGTTGCCATAATCCCCACGCTTGGCAGGCGGCTTGGGGATCGCAGTATGTTCACCGTGTACTCTTAGGACGCTGCTGCCCATCCTCCGGTGGTTCTGGTTGCAGTTTTAGGACATGCCCGGGTCCCGGGGATGTGAGGTCGAATTGACCCAATTTTATTGGCCCACATGCATACTAATCCAGTTTAGGTATGAAAATTGTGGCTCACACACCACTTAAGTCTCTTCAAATTCTTACTCGGTGAGTGTGTTAACCAGGTGCTATACTAGTTGATGCTACTGTTATTTCTGCAAATAGCTTTTATTTATTATTTAGACAAAATGTATGTACTTTGTGACATTTCCCACATTACACACATTGACACCAGAATAAAAGAAAACGATTATGGGCCAACATGGCTAACGTGTAGACGTTGAGTAATAATGTAACCTATGATGTCTAACCTATAACCTATGATGTTTTGTTTTGGTAAATTATATTGGCAATTTTTAAGTACTGTAACACATTTTAGAAAATAAATATTCTTATTCTTTCTAAGAAATTCTTAAAATGTTTTTATGTAATGTATGCTAGTACTTCTACATACCTTTTCTCTAAGCACAGCTCCATTCTCCCACGTCCATATTGTGATGTGGCCCTTAACAGAGCATCCATATAGGTTATGAGGGTCATCACTTGGAAACTCAATTGCAATTAGGTCATCTGTATGGCCCTCTGTTTCAAGTGTCCTCACGCACTCTCCAGTTTCAACGCTGTACACTCGAACAGTGTTCTCTACTATTACTGCTAGTAATCTAAAAATATTTTAACTTGTTAGTAAGTATTTTAACGATAAATGGAAAACAAGCATTGATAAGCTATCCAAGAAAGCTGCATTATGTAATAATTTAAATATACCTAGCATTTTAATTCGATATATAATTTAACTTACTGTTCATCAGGTGAAAACACTGGACGATGTTCAATTATACTTTTGCCACCTTTTCTGATAAAATTGTACTTAGTTTCTGATTTGTCGATAGTTTCGCTTACAGATTTTTCATTTTTTGATATCTTGACAACCATTTTGCTTGGATTTGATTTCAAACTTATAATAACTAAACATTTAAAATACCATTTTGGGGTTCCAAAAATTTCAAAACAATACCATACGATATAACCTCAAAATTATCCATTCTGACTGACATAAACATAATACATAGTTTTTTTTTTTTTCGTTTTTTTCGCTCTAGCTTAAGCCATTTAAACCATTCCGCCTCGTCTAGTCTTTTTTGGCGCCAACGTGAAGAAAACAACAGTAAACCATATTGATAGTATTATTTTCCTAAACTTGTGTATTATCGCGTGTAAATGTGCAATAATGTTAGATTATTATTAATTAAAAGACTTAAGTAGGGTAAGTGATATGGTAAAACGTGTAACGTTTGTTTCCGTGCCTTCATTAAAGTCTTCACCACACACTACGGGAGAATATTAAGACACTCATACAGTCTTTAAGAATAGGCAGTAGCTATGGCCGTAATGGCTTTGGCTTAATGGCTTTAGCTTGCCTAGTAATGGGGAAAAAAACCTCCATGACAATAACAAACAAGGGCCCTTATTCCGCACGGGCAAACGCGCGCTATCGTGGCCACGTTAAATTTACCTTAAAAAGTTGGCCTCTATAGCTTAGGAAATAAAGTTCAAATTTTGGAAGTTTAACCTAACGCGCCACGATAGAGCGCGTTTGGCCCGTGCAGAATAAGGCCCAAGCTTATTAACTATTGACAACAATTTTTTTTCTTTTCATGTTCATCATTATTGTCAATTTGAACAAAATGTCAATGTCAATAATGTGCTTTTGCTCGTCTCACATGCGTATTGTCCATGTCCATGCTCGCGGTTTGTTTATGCGGTTTTAAAAGTGTATTAAAGTAAAAATCTTGAGATTTACTCATAAGAAATAAATATAATTTATAGATATGTCTAATGAGCCAACAGAAGCGCAAGTGCAAGTGCGTTTTGTTACTAAGCAGGAACAGTGAGTGTTACCAAAGTTCGCGGCATGGTGTCTGAACAAACTCAACAAAAAAATTGGTTATAAACATATTTCTCATCACAGATATGCGGTTCCTGACACTCCATACGCTATCCAGAGTAACGTACAGTCAACGGACTTGAATACCTTGGTCAATGCCGTGCTAAAAGAAACAGTTCCTCTTCACGAGAAAGCGGTAGAATTTGACTTTTTGGTATGTGGCGAGCTGCTTTGTACTCCGCTCTCAGAGCACCTACAAGAGAAAGGAGCTTCTACAGAAGAAACTCTAGAGATAGAGTATTTGGAAAGATTCCCCGCACCTACACCACAGGATTGTTTGATGCACGATGATTGGGTGTCCACTGTCCAGGCACATGGTAACTGGTAAGGATCAAGTTTCTAAAATAATCTTAGACTTGTAATAATACAAGTGTAGCTTACACACAAGGGACAATTTCTCTTTAAGAAACATGAAATCATGCACAGATGCTATTGGACCGCATGTGTCACTTATGTTGATTAATAATCAAAATTATTCTTATGATCATGGCTTATGCATGTTAGAACTAAAGAACTGACATACTTAGATAACAGGCGAGTTGGAAGTAGGCAAGGCGATTAAAAAAAAACCCGGCCAAGTGCGAGTCGGACTCGCGCACGAAGGGTTCCGTACCATTATCTATAAAAACAAAACAAAAAACACGTTTGTTGGATGGGAGCCCCCTTAAATATTTATTTTATTCTGTTTTTTAGTATTTGCTATAGCGCCAACAGAAATACATTATCTGTGAAAATGTCAACTGTCGAACTATCACGGTTCATGAGATACAGCCTGGTGACACACGGACAGACAGCGGAGTCTTAGTAACAGAATCCAGTTATACCCTTTGGGTATGGAAACCTGCAAAAAGAGGTTGTTTCTACTATCTAGGTATAGAGAAGGCCTGTTCAACAAGAAGAAATAAAGAACATGCATACTGAAGTTTACTCAGCATGTATGGCTTGTACATTCGTATCACATGAAAGAAAAGTAGAAATGTCCGAGCAGTGGTTCAATGTAAATCTTACATTTCAAGAAGGCAAGAAGTTTTAAAACATGTTTATTAGAAATACATCAGTGGAGCGAGCCTTAAATGTTTTAACTTTTTTTGTATAATGTGTTAATTTGATTGGAGTGACATTGATAGAAATGTAGGTGGCCGATAACATCGAAAGACGCTGGCTTTTAAAACTGCCCCATGCTAAGCAGCTGACGTCTAGTATTGCCAAACTTTTTAGTAACCTCATATGTACTTTTGACTATAAGTATAAACACGATTTAATTATATTCCAGGATTCTATCAGGCAGCTACGACAACAGCATCCACATTTGGAGTACAAAAGGTCAACATAAACTCGCAATTCCCGGCCACACATCCCCTGTAAAAGCCGTGTCATGGGTCTCTTTCAATGGAGATCAGGCAGTATTTGCAAGGTACACAATTGTATATTCATATTATTGTTATTAGGTCTATCTTATTGATAAATTAAATGCGCCAATGCGCTAAATAATAATTGTTACTTGGGATACAGTATTTACTTATCTTCCATGGTGAAAATCATCTTGAGTTCGGTTCATCATGAATACATTTTTTCCCCCAAATTACATCAGGATCAATCTATGCGAACTCTTTTATTGTTTGTTGGTTACTTACCTTAAGGTGACATCCATAAATTATGTTACATGTTAAGGGGTTAAGGGGAGGGGGTCAACAAAGTGTGACATCATGTCACACTTTGTTGTGGATGAATCAGCTTTGTGACGTCACATTTATAAATCTAGTGCTAACATTCTAAACTTAAACTCCAATGAAGAACTTAAAAATATTATCAACTAAAATTAAAGTCATGTATCACTCTTCGGCACGTGGTGGTCGCTTTTATTGATTTAAGATTTCAAAATTTGTGGCATCTACAATGTGACGTAATTTAAGGATGGGGAGCCACAATCTACGAGCTGTAGGATCCCCATATTTCTCATCATCCAATTTTAATACTATTGCACAGTAGTATAAATCTAAATGAATCTTAGGTAACTTTTACAGTGGCTCACACGACCAATCGGCAATGCTATGGGTGTGGAATGTGGCAAACAATTCAGTAGACTGTGTGGTGACCTGCCGAGGTCACGAGAAGGGTGTTGAATGTCTTGGCGTGTCGGCTGATGCTGGGCGTTTTGCTACTGGCAGCTGGGACAACACTATCTGCTTATGGAGTGCCAGTAAGACTACACAGTATTCTTAATTGTTCCTTAGATTTAATAATATAGCTTTACCCCATAGTATAGCTTGCAACTTGTGTTTGCAAATAACTATAAATAAGTGTAATAGTTTGATTTCTAGACACATCCTGTTATTACCCGATGACACAAAGCTAAAAGTAGGGTATTACAGTTAAACTCGGTACAAGCATTTATTTGCCTTGACATTGTGAAAAGCTGAATAAATATTTTCTTTTAATAATTCACTGAGTTATATAGGCTACCAGCTACAGTTTTACTTAAAAAAAACCAATGAAAGTGATCAGAATTTGTGGTTTTCATTTAGATTTTTACAATGTTATTGCAGCTGCCAGAGCATATAAATGCTTGGACCAAGAATACAGCCTAAACACCTCAATGGCTTTTGATAAATGAGGCATGGATATTGGATAGATTCATGGGGGTTCTAGTAGTTGACGTCGTCCTAAATGGCAACAATGGCAGTATGTAAACTGGGAGCATTGGTGGCCGAGCGTGTGCAGCATAGCATGTGCGCTTTACAATCTGACGGCACCTGATTCCATCATGGGCCCTGCACCAATGACTTATATTCATAAATTATGTAGTTTTGATACCATCACTCAAAAACGGTGAAGGAAAATATAGTGAGGAAACTAGTATGTCAATGAAACAAAAAAATAAAACAAAGACATATGAAATTCACCAGCATGCACTGGGCATAGTGGATTAAGGCCCATTCTCTCTCTCTCACTGAGAGAAGACCTGTGCCCCAGCAGTGGTGCTGGTAACGATGAAACTGGGAAAGATACACAGAAGTGAAGTTTTGTACATCATTTTTGGTCTTTTGGGGTTTGAATGTTTTTTACAGAAAGAATAATGTTTTGGCCAGAATCAATTTTTATCATACATTTTGCAACTATTTTTAAAGGTTTATCTGAAGAGGACAATGTACCGGCCAAGAAGAGAAGTAAACCAGAACATAGCAAAGCAAGGGTGAGTGTTTTATATTGATGACCGCTGCTCACACATTCCTTGATCATAACCAGAAAAAGTATGTTTTTATTTTATTATTATAATATAGATTAGATCTACGTTTGGCCACCAACTCACCTGATGGTAAGCTAGTGTGGCCGAGGATGGAACAAGTTGACCTAGAAGAAATCTATTCACTCTAGCCTTGAAGATGCCTAGATTGTAGTTCTTAGAAAACAAAGAGGACGGCAGGGAGTTCCATTCTTGGGCAGTATGTATCACGTAAATGACGACCCAAATCATTAACTACGAATCTTTGAAATTTCCACAAGGAAGGGGTAGTGTGCAGTCCTTCTACTTGTCTTGTAGTTAAGACAGTATCTTCAATAAAGACCGAGTCTTGATGGTTTCTGCGACATACTTATAAGCTGTGGAATGGCTTACCACCTTCAGTTTTTCCTCTGAAGTCTAATTTGGGTGGTTTCAAATGAAGGATGAATAGAGTCCTCAAGGGGTAGGCAACGCACATACCCCAGGTTTTGTAGGTGACTAAAGGCAGCAATGATCACTTACATGTGACCAGTCGTTTCACATTATCAGCAATCAATGTACACTGCTGAACAAAGGTCTCCCTCTCAGAGGGGTGTTGCGATAATCCCCACGCTTGGCAGGCGGCTTGGGGATCGCAGTACGTTCACCGTGTACTAATAGAACGCTGCTGCCCATCCTCCGGTGGTTCTGGTCGCAGTTTTAGGACATACCCGAGTGTATGTTAAAAAAAAGGTTCTGAAAATGAGTGAATGTTTATCGTTTTTTGTATGTATTATAATATCTATACGAAATGTGAATCCATTTGAATTATTCATTTTGTTTGTAATAAAATAGGGGTTTCGTACCTAGAACAGTTTTTTTTTTTAAATCTAAGAACAGGATGGATGGATGGAAGACAGGAAGATTTGACACAATTTAATTTGTCTAGTCTAGAGCGATGGTGGCCGAATGGTAGCATGAGCGCTTTACAATCTGACGGTATCCGGTTCGATCCTCAGCCCTGCAACAATGACTTATTTAATACTTACATAAATTATGTGCAGTTTCAATGCTATCGCTTAGAAACGGTGAAAGAAAACATCGGGAGCGAAGCAGTATGTCCAACAACCTCAAAAGTTCAGAGACATTAATGACACCACAGTTATATGATTATTTACGGGATATTTACCGTGGTAAGGTTGTGGTCTCCCCGTGAACATGGTGCATGTAACTGCGCTGAAATATCGGGAGCTCCTTCCACAACCTTACCACGGTAAATATCCCGTAAATAACCATATAACTGTATTGAACAACCGTGATACTTTAAAACAGTGTATTAATGACACCAACCAACATGCGCTGGGCCAGCATAATGGATTATGGCCCATCCTCTTTCTCTGAGAAAAGGCCTGTGTGCCAGCAGTGGGAACATGATAGGCTAAAATGATGATGATGATGATGAATTTCACTACCAATGACACTGTATTTTGACCATTGTAGGCTACTAATAAAAAGACGATTAATTGTATTCCACTATAATATACTTTTAGGAGCCGTTATCGACATTGAAAGGACACAGAGAGGCAGTATCCGGAGTGCAGTGGATGGACTTCAACACGGTCATATCCAGTGGCTGGGACCACCTACTCAAGCTGTGGGACTGTGAACTTGGAGCCATCAAGCAGGAGATTGCTGGTTTGTTTATTTGACCACTGCCTATTAATGTATACCTACCACTGCCTAATATGAATCATATCTTGATCACTTAATCATTCTGTAGTTACATTATGTACTACAATAAACTATAATATAAAAGGCGATGTGTGTATGTAGGTTCCCTATGGACTCCGAAGCGAATGGATCGATTTTGATGATATTTTCAGACAATCTTATAGCGTAGCTTATAGCGTATGAGTGGTCTTGTGAAGCGATCAGATTGTCAATTATTTTGTTTTCTATACTAATATTATGAAGAGGAAAGATTTGATTGTTTGTTTGCATTGAATAGGCTCGGAAACTACTGAGCCGATTTGAAAAATTCTTGCACTGTTGGGAAGCTACGCTATCCTCGGGTGACATAGGCTATATTATATTTTGTAGCGAGGCCGAAGGCCGAGCTTACACCCGTGTGATGTGTGTAATGTGGGTGTGGTGTGTGTGTGTGTGTGTGTATTAATAAATTATCTGCAGTTTCAATGCCATCACTCAAATATATTTTGTGAAGAAAAACATCATGATGGGAACATCCGGTATGTCCAGGAACCTTAAAAGTTCTAAGTTGTATGACATTCACCAACTTGCACTGGGCCAATACGGTGGACTAAAGCCTATCTTCTCTAAGAGGTCTGTATCCCAACAGTGAAAACATGAAAGGCTGATAATGATGACGCAAAAAAAAAAAAATTGGTGCAAATAAATAATAATAATCATCATCATCATCCAGAAGACGTCCACTGCTGAACATAGGCCTCCCCTTTAACTTCCACAATGAACGACATCCTGCCATCCGCATCCACTGGATGCCCGCGACTCTCACAATGTCATCGATCCATCTAGTGGGAGGCCTACCTACGCTGCGTCTTCCGGCATAAATAAATAATTGTAAACACAATTATTTTTTTCAGGCAATAAAGCATTCTTCGATGTTAACTGGTCTCCATTGAACAACAACGTCCTAACGGCGTCAGCGGACAGACACATTCGTTTGTACGACCCTAGATCTACGGGTTAGTCCCTTCTGTTTTATTTCACGTGTTTGTAGATACAGGGCTACGCATATACACTACTAAGCCGAAAGGAGGTGATTGTACTCATCATTATGAACAACTTTTACTATGGGACCAACCCTGAAATCTCGCAAAAAAACTGCTTAACTTACTTGACTTTACATCTTGCAACTTTTCTTCTCCTTCCCTTTTAAGGTTGCCTGAAAGAAGTCACTTATATAACTATACGGCCGCTAATTACATAACTTAACATCTTGTAACTTTTCTTTTACATCCCTTTTAAGGTTGCCTGAAAGAGGTCACTTATATAACTATACGGCCGCTAGTTACATAACTTAACATCTTGTAACTTTTCTTTTCCATCCCTTTTAAGGTTGCCTGAAAGAGGTCACTTATATAACTATACGGTCGCTAGTTACATAACTTAACATCTTGTAACTTTTCTTTTCCATCCCTTTTAAGGTTGCCTGAAAGAAGTTTTTTATATAACTATACGGCCGCTAGTTACATAACTTAACATCTTGTAACTTTTCTTTTCCATCCCTTTTAAGGTTGCCTGAAAGAGGTCACTTATATAACTATACGGCCGCTAGTTACATAACTTAACATCTTGTAACTTTTCTTTTCCATCCCTTTTAAGGTTGCCTGAAAGAGGTCACTTATATAACTATACGGCCGCTAGTTACATAACTTAACATCTTGTAACTTTTCTTTTCCATCCCTTTTAAGGTTGCCTCAAAGAGGTCACTTATAGCTTATATAAGACCGCCAGTTAAATGACTACAACCTGCAACATTTCTTGTCCTTCCCTTTCAAGGTTGCCTGAAAGAGATCACTTATAAGGCTGTCAGTTGTTGCACTAGTTGTACCTAAGTCTTTTTACCCGACTGCGTAAGAAGGAGGGTTATGTTTTTTGAGTGTACGTAGGGATGGATGTATGTATTAGGTTTCTTTGGCACGCCCTATAGCCTAAATGGCTTAATGAATTTCGACATGTGAGGTGTCATTTGAATCGTTTTAATAGTGGGCGTGATTCTTGTATTATGGGTACAAGAATTTAGAATGGCGTCCGCGACAAAAAATTAAGGGGAAAATTATTGCTTTTCAGTTACCTATTACATATTTATATAATACAGTCGGATTAAACAAATCAAAAATATAGGTTAAATGCGTACGGGAATAACTAATGGGTAGCTAGAATAAAATTATCAGAATCTCCTAACATATTTGGGTTAATTAAAGTTAATATAAATAATAAAATATATCAATAATTTAAAATTAAAATTTCACTTAATAATTTAAAATGAAATAAATTATTTTAATACCTTTATTAATGGGTATTTTTATATTTTTAATTAAGTTAAGTGTTGTTTTTTTTTAATAGTTTTTTTAAAAATATGTTGTTTTCCTATATTATTTCTGTTGTGAATAATAAAGTGTTATTTATCTATGTACCTATATGTATCCTTCAGAGAGCATTGTGAAGACGACGTTCACATCGCACACTGGCTGGGTGCAGTCGGTGCGTTGGTCCACGACACGAGACACCTTGTTCCTGTCTGCCGGATACGATGGACATGTTAAACTTTGGGAGACTAGAAGGTAAGCTCTAATGCACTTGCCCTTGTGTTGCGTTGTAGAGCAGAAGCTTTCCACAACAAGGCCAATCATAAGGGTGCTTTTCCACCAGATATCAAATTTAAAATAAAAATAAACTTTATTTATTTACTAACCAGTGCTGTTGCCCGCGACTTCGTACGCGTAGATTTTCATATAAACTTTCAACACTTTTTCGGCCCTTGCGCAAAATAACATAGCTTTATACTTCAATCTGGTCATAGCTAAGCATAAGCATATACAAGAATTTAAATCCATCCAGTGGTTTAGGAGAAGTGCGTGGACAAATAAACAAAAAAACAGATAAAAATTCTAAAAACCGTCTTAACATAGTATTACAATACCTACAGAGTCACAATCTCTAAGTGAAAACAGCCAAAAAAACGTCCGAACGTCGTTGTACATGCCTAGACATCAATTATATAGTTCACAATGCCACATTTACTTCAATTTAGACGTTATGTCGCTTGCATAGTGTTCAACGTCGCTTGTCCGCTAGGGCATCGTAGCACTGGCATGGCTCGGCGTTGTAGTTGGATCATGGTTGCCTAATAAAATTAACCAAAAAAGTCGGCGGTTTTGGTTTGTTTTTTTTTTTTTTTTTTTTGGCTCGATTGTTATTTTATAGGTATTGTATTTTTTTTTATGCCATAGATGGCAAACAAGACGGGCTGCCTGATGGTAAGCAATCACCGTCGCCAATGGATACCTGCAACACCAGGGGCATCACTGATACGTTACCGACCCTTAAAGACTCTATTAAAGACCTTTTGAAGAACCCCATATTAAAGCTACTCGGAAATGCCACAGGAGTGAGCTCATTCCACAAATTGCCGGTGTAAGGCAAAAAAGGAACGCGAATCGCACAGTGTGCGATTTTCACCGATCTACGTATGATATGTGGATGAAATTTGAGGCGGTGGCGGCTGGTGTATCTCGATGAACGGAAAGTTAATTATTTACTTCATGTGTACAAGTGTTTAACCTCTTCTTTTAGCCCGCGGACACCTCTGTACGACCTGAGCGGGCACGAAGACAAAGTCCTGTGCTGCGACTGGTCGAACCCAGCTCTCCTCATCAGCGGTTCCTGCGATAACACCCTCAGGATATTTAAGGCTAAGCACGCCGTGCAAAACGCGTGAGGTGCACATATGTTATTGTTTTAGCATTTAATTCGCGCGAATTGGTTTCTTTTTCATAATTATTATGGATGGAGTTGGCGGGCGTATAAAAACTACGGGAGTGAGAGAGATAGAAGAAAATATCCACATTAGCTAGAGCGAGAAAGTCTTCTATATGATAAGTAAAACTCCAGTCTACTACCACCAACTTGTGTGTTTTCTTTGGATATGTGTCAAAGTTTTTTTTTATATTGGTTAGATCTACGTTTGTCACCAACTCGCCTGATGAGGCCGAGGATGGAACACGTTGATCTAGAAGAAATCTAATCACTCTAGCCTTGAAGATGCCCAGATTGTAGTTCCTAGGAAACAAGGAGGACGGCAGGGAGTTCTATTCTTAGGCAGTACATATCATAAATGACAACCCAAATCGTTGAGTACGAATCTTTGTAATTTCCACGAGGAAGTGATAGTGTGCAGTCCTTCTACTTATCCTGTTGATGGATAGATAGATAACTCTATTGTTCACACCCAAAATTATATACATAAGGCAAAAACAACTTAAAACTTGTGAAACTATTGGCAGCCTTATCGCTATAAACGATCTCTTCCAACCAACCTTAGTACACCTGTAGTAAAAGGGGGAAGGTGGAATAAGGAAGTTTTAGATTATTAGTTAATTGTTATTTATTTAATCTACGAATTAGGAATGTCTAATCCGTACAGCCAAGAAATAGACCAATCTGCCGGCATCCTTCATTCCTGAGGAATACAATTTAGATCTTTTCAAGGTCAGAGTAAATAGGTATCTTTTGGGTCTTCGTACTTCATCTTCGATCACATCGTCCCTTACCAACAGGCGACTAGATGGCCAAATATAAACTTACACGCGAAAAAAAAATGAAACGTTGACACGCGTTGAAAAAACACCCCTCAATAGTGCAGACATTTTGTTCTGTCCCTTTCATTCTCACAGAGTATTTATACGCCCGTCGAGTTTTACTATGGAAACTAACTACTATTTACTATGATAATGTAAAATAAATTTTGTAGTTGATAATTTTTTCACATTACTAAACCTGCAAGCCTAGTTCTAATACACGGAAATAAAAGTTATATTTCAACCCTCTTATGCTCAAAATATGTTTGATAAGTTAATATGAATATGCTAAAAAAAATATATGTCAACTTGTAGCTAATGAAAAGTGTCACGAGTAAAAGTGAGACCAACTTTTTACAAGCTTTTATTTAGTTTCACCTGTCCCGGTGTCTGTCTATCTGTAATCAAATATTGGAAGTAAAATTTGGCCCCACTTGGTGGTGTTCGATTGAGCTGAAATTTGGCATACATGTCAAGTTCCGATGACAATAAAATATTATGGTGAAAGCGAGCTGATTTGATGATGGTGACGGTGGACAACGGCACTCCTTCATGGATAATAGTAGACTGGCAGTTTTTGAGCTCGTTTTCATCAGCACACCGTTCTGATCACAAATTTCATAAAACCTTGGTTTGAAAAAGATATTTTTCAATAAAAATCTTGTATGGAGAATAGTTTTGCTAAATACCCGCGGCGTCACATAGATATAATTTTCAAAACTCCTTTCTAAGTGCTCGTATGTTTTTTTTTTTCGTTTTTGATAATTCTCATACAGCCATAAGCAAAACGGTTACACTAGATTTACAATATAAGATACATTTAGGATGCATAATTCCTTAAATTACAAACTTACATAATAATTATTTTACAAATAGTTTTTACTTCTCACGCAGAGATATACATACATTTTATACTTATAAGAAACACTTTCATTATTAAACCCCTTTAGGGGATGAGATCCCAAAAAACGATTATACAACTAATTGTTTCCAAGTGTAGTGTGTGTGTGTGTGTAGTGTTTTTATTAGTCTTATAAACGGAAGTCTCAGTCAACTCCTACTTTTGTAATTAAAAAAAATTATGAATTTCCATACTTATAAACTTTTATGCCCTATTTAACCCCTTAAGGGGATAAAATTTCAAAAATCCTTTAGTGGTTGGTATTGATTTTTATTAAGTAGATTAGCTTATCGACCCTTTCTACATAAGAGGGCTAGTATATACTCCTGATTCCATTAGCTGTTGTGTACTCTCTCTTACCATCCTGCCTGCGCTATGTGTGCGAGTGAGATGGCGCGATTGTAGTTATAATATGCATTGACAGCAGTATCAATGGGGTACTTTGACTGGTATTAGATCTATTCGCGCGTAAAATATCTATTTAAACATAAGGATGTGCTAGATATACAGACAAATTATACATTTTGTTAGGAACTAGATGTGTGATATTGAATTGCTATGTATAGTGAACTTTGTTAAGGGTTTATTGCGTTTCATTCCGTCTTAAAATTAAAGCCAATTGTAGCCTTAATAGTACTTAGTTTACGTAATAAATGTAAAAAAATGCTTTTTTGAACGTGTAATGTCAGTAATTTTACTAAGAAACTTGTACCTATGCTGGATTTTGTATTCGGGGTGACTACGTAAGGGGTCATTCTACTATTGCTACCAGTTATTTCTTATGCACCTCTATGATATAGGTATCAAACGAAAGGGTTTGCTGAAAAGAAGAACAATAAAATGACGTCACACTAAATTCAATATGTCGGACGCCTTAAGATGGCAGACAAAATTTTATTATCTACGACTTCGATAAAAAATATGGGCATCAAATGTAAGGGTGTGGCTACGTAAAAAAAAAACGAAAAAAAACCTTGTTTTCAAATAGTTTTCATTTACTTAATAATTTTATTTATGTACGCAATCCAATTAAGTATAAGATTGACTTGATTTTATCCATAATTTTGCAATATGTAAAGTAAAGCAGCGATGTAAAGCAATAACCAATGGATTCCTAAAACATAGTAAAGTGTGGTTTAATAAAATATGTTCTATTACCAATTTATTGTTTTATCTTACAGCTGTTTACTTTAAAGACCAATTCAGGAAGCATTTCTCCAAATCCCATACAATGCAAGTATGTAAGGCGAGCGATATTAATTAAACCATTCTAAGAGCCGTAACAGGCAAGTCAACTTGGCTGACGAACTGATGTCTGACCAACGGGAGAAAAGATAAAAATTTCTCTTTCCCTCTCGTTGGTCAGACGGCGGTTCGTCAACCAAGTTGACGTCTGTTACGGCTCTTAGTAAGCATTTGTTCTCGCTCGCGCATTATAACATTTAAGAGAATCACGGTGATATTTATAAAAGCCGATTGGGATTTATCTTAAAATAACACTGCAAATAATATAAAACAATTTTCGTGTTGATATTTTATATGATAGTGCAGACAATAATTATCAATTAAAAAAAAACGACACACATTTTCACACAAAATTGGTAGAATACTCAGTTTAAGTTACTTGGATGAAATATAATGTCATTCGAGTAACCGAACTTATCAGTTATTTTGATTTAAAAATCAAACTACTGAACCGATTTTGATGAAATGACGGAGTCGTGAGGTAAAAAAATTACGAATTAAGAAAAAGAATTAACCACTACATTTTGGTCGTCGTTCAAAAATTCGAAAAAAAAACTTCTTTTTCGCCAAAATAAAATATCAGCATAAAATTAATTTAAAACTTGCAATACTATTTTAAAATCAACTAGCCTCCCGTCCCGGCTTCGTACGGGTGGAGTTTTTTTTAAAGCATTTTATTAAAAAATATAGCCTATGTTACTCAGGGATAAGGTAGCATTCTAATGGTGTTTTTTTAAAGCGGTCCAGTAGTTTTAGAGTTAATTCGTTACAAACGTACAAAAACGCAACCTTAGCACGCCGAGATACGGTTTGCGGTCGCGTGATTTAGCACACTGCAACTATTCGGGCCCGCGTTTAGAGTTGGGCGTAAGGCCCCTGGTACGGGAGGAATGAAATGAAAGAACAAACTAAATTTGGTTTCGCTTGTTTTATTCAATCATTTGCTCTTATAAAATATGTTCAATGCAAAGGAACATGACTCGTCACAATAAAACATGCTTCTTAGTACCATTTTCATTTATTTATATATTACTTTAGTCTATTCAGCATAACTATAAATAATGCGCGTCGCGTAAAATGCTCATAGCACTATAGACCCTTCCAAACACTTTGTAACAAAATAGACTCAGCTCCCTCTTTGTTCGTTTCTCTGCGAGAAATGCTCTCGCACGATTACCCATAGTTATGCCAAACCGCCACACAATAACACAACGAAGCAACATGTCCCTTAAAAATATTCTTTCTTACCAACAATTTCATTTCACTTTTTTTTTTACATTTTATGAAGTTTTTATTTTTGCATTTTCGTATTACTAGGCTACCTAACTAAATTTTTAACTAAACTATTCTACGATTCTAGACTAGTTTGCTGGGTAGAACACCACACTAAATTAATACACATGGACAAATACGATTGTATCCACACATCCGACTGATTTTTTTAGTTTTTCCATTTGTTTACGCTTAGTCAACTACATAACAAAGGAGGTGAAAGCAAAACGTTGTTCAACTGAAACTTATCTGAAGAATGTGTTCAACTAATTCGCTTACTGGCTAGGACCGCGGGAGTCCGCGCGCGGGCCCACTTCAGTCCATTGAAATTAAATTATTTAATAAACTAACAAAGGAAACTACCCTAGAGTGGGCCCAGAGAGCGCGGGCGACGCGCGCCGCTTGGAAATATATTATTCTAGGGCTCTATTCTATCTATCTTAGCGTCGAAACATTTTTTTTACTAATCTAACCTATCTATAGTTAAGCTTAAACTCTAAGAACTAGCCATCTCGTATTCCTCGTTCCCATAGCTTCACTCCACAGTTTAAAAACTTTTCAAACATCCACTTAATATTATACGACTTACATTTAAAACATTTACTTAACTCTTCACCTTATCCGTCGACATGATTTAGTTGAATCATAGTTTTGGTTTTTCAGAAATTACTATCCGAATATCTTTTGTGCTCTTCAGATGTGTATAGCTCCCACTATACGTACGAATCGTGATCTTTGTGTAGGTATGTATGTGTATTTATCACACAATGTTTCGAGAGCGGCGAGTCACTAGGAACATCTACTTTACTCGCACTCAATTTTAATGTGTGAGAAATGCAACGATCAGACAGCCACATTGTTTTCGTTATCAGTTTTAATACAAAATATATTTAAACATAGTTTTTACATTACCACTACGTTTATGAAATACGGTATGTTCTCTATAACCTGTAAAAATATTGTTTTAAGCACACGCAACTTCTATATTGTATCCATTTATTTTAAAGAAAGCTGAAGGCACTACCATCAAATTAACGTTATTGCTTATGAACGGAAGCATTAGAAAAATAATTTCGTGCTATAAAACACATTCGCTTTTGACGGTAATATTCTACGCGGGACAGCGCCACTCTAAGTCACTTAAACGGTGTCTGAGTCTACTCTACTTATTGTTACATTTACTTCATTAACATCAAAGGGACATCTACATCGTGGAATGAAATTAACTGGGTTGTCTTTAGGACAAGGGCGTGTGACGGACATTCACTGCAGTCCACAACCAAGGGTACGGTGCTCTCACATAATTTATATGACATCAATTTAAATGCAACTTTAGCGGAAATAGGTATCTATCGGAAGACTGCATTTACAGGAAGCCACGGCGAACGTGAAACACTACGATCACTTAACTAAGTACCACGACACTCGGTACTTCATTGCACTTCGTGGTATATTATTTTCACAAGAAGTAAAAAGGCGGTATTTAAATCAGTTCAAATAATTTGGCTTGATCAGAAATTATGCGAAGATAATACTGATCTGCGGAGTATTGTGGAACGAAGTTTTCATCGAATGACTTTGCTTATGTAAATCTCACTTCTGTTCGTCTTGAAACGTGAGGTCGGTTACAACGTGTTGTCAAGTTTGCGTTGTAGAAGGTATAGTCAGGCAGTCAGCTAGATTACTATACGGATCTGAGTGCTTTATATTATCCTCAATCGCTGGGTAAGTACTGGATATTGTGCCTCTACATGGGGTGTTTAGCAGATAAAATACGTCCTACTTATGTACAATCCCAAAGAGTATCTCGTTTACGGAACAACAGTACAATTTCAGCCTTTTCCTGAATGAAACGAATGAATAAAACGAAACAGATCTACATATTCGTCGAAAATCTACATAATTCATTCAAAACCTGCAGTTACTAGTGTCAGTTCCTGTATTTTTCAAGTCGGTTCACAGGTTTTGAATAAAGAGGTTACGGCTTATTCGTCAGTTAAAATACAGTTAATATATCAAACATTTAACTAGTCTTCAGTCCCTGGTTGTATAAATATTTCCCTACTTCTTACTCGACTTTAATGATTTGTATACTTTGGTTCTGATGAATCTCTTGACGTGCCAAAATAGAATTAAACAGTTGCGATATAGTAGGCTTTACTCGTACCCATCAACAATGTATATACATGTATACATATCCATGTATAATTTATATATATTCAATATAAAAATATCAAATTTCATATAAAGTCATAAAGTGTACCCAAAACCTACGTGATGGTACAAAAGTGCTCATCCGCGCCAATACGCGCTCGGATTTGAAATCCTTTACAATTCGTATTGTGGGAATCAATCGTGGAATTTTGTTTCAAGTTTTCTAGTGGAATGTGCCGACCGCCTACAAAATAACAACTACAGTTGATTCAGTACACGATTCTCAAAAAAGGATCACTTCAATAATCATGTGTCCGAACATGAGTTACCAACGTACAAAAATTTGTATAGACTCGTAAAATGTATAAATAGAATTTACATACAACTGCTTATTGCTAAATGTTGCCGTGTTATCGGCACGTTTGTGCCACATAAGCGCAGAAGTTACGTTTGGAAGTCACTTACCCTACGTAGGGTTATAAATGTAATCACCATTTACACGCGGTACGCCCTTGGCCGGGGAATTTGCCAAACCTTTATGTAAATACAATCCTACGAAACTGCATAATGCGTTATTTATGTTATATTTTGAAACTTAATTCCCCATCTCCATGGTCGTATTTAGTTGAAACAGCGGAGCTATAGGTATTTAGTTATTGCCATGTCGTTTACCGAGAGCTAAGTACGTTACAGTTACTATAAAACGGAAACAATTTGGAAGTCAACAGGTAGGTATACATAAATTCAGTCTGTGTTCGGGTTTGGCAACGACTTTATTGTTATTTTACAGTTTTAGTTTACTTTAAACCTATGTGATGTTCAAAATTATGCGTAAAATAATTATTGCAACAGATTCGCTACATTTTAGCGACACAAATGACGTATCAAGTGAGACGTGCCTGAAAAACCGTATGAAGCCTATTCTTATGCCTCAAAAACCTTATCAAGCCTATACGCCTGAAAACAGCATCAAGCTGGGAAGCTTGATTGTTTAATTGTAAATTGAAATGAACTGCTTTATGGAAGACTGCGCCAGTATGAATGACTCGTGAGATTAATACTGTCTAATGAGTAAATTTATTGAAAAGAAGGAAAAGCACCACGCTTAATTTATTGAACATGTACCTACGTTATATTATGTCTTACGGCCACATAGTGACGGTCAAAGACCTCTCCGAAATCGTCAACTGTAAATTTCAAATTCGCTTCTAGAAGCTGCCTCAAATTTCCAACAAAACGTAACAAAATTTATTTCTATTGTATTTTAAAAATACTTATTCTCCATTGAAGATTCTAAATCTTCGGCATAACGTTTCCGCGATCCTACACGGTGTTGCCACTCTTAACCATTACACACATAAAGCCATCTCAATAACCTTCCTACAATATTCGTTAGTAAATATCTTTGATTCTTTGATTCCACATGATATGACCATTTCAATTTATCCCACTATACCACTCCTTCCAGATATTGCTCACCTTCACTTATGCTTGATGTAAAAACAATTTAAAAAATGATACGTGTAAGTAAATAATATTTTTTGTAAAATAAATAAAAATATCTTAAAATGATAACTAGTAATTTCATAATAATCTTTGATAAAAACTTGTATGCTTCTAAAAAAATCTATTTCATTTTTGCCGATACTCCAATAATGTATTTCTTACATTTTATATGACACAGAAAAAAATAAAGAAAAGAATGCCCCAGGGCAAAATAAAGTATACCGTCTCGACCGAAATTAAACTATGCTAAAAATAAATACCTAACTATCTTAAATAAATCTTGTCAACATATTCAAAACCTGTGCCTAAACATCTTAAATTTATTTCTTCGTAAAACAATGATAAAATTATAATGTAAAAACACATTTTAAAAATTGCAGCTATATCTATACAATCAAATCCTCCCGTCGAACCGTCGAGACAACATCGAAGCACCTCGGCACCACACGGAGCACGGCACGCGACTTCAAGCGAATCAAATATAAGAGGATCGGCGTAGCTAGGCGAGCACAACCTTCCACAAAAAATCTGGCGCCTTTCTAAACAACACTCAAAATTAAATGATCAGGGCGAAAAGGCATTTAGGCCCCACAAAGGAGTCCTAACTACCCCAGGAGGTAGGCCACCGCGGAGCTTTCGATGGAGTCCACAACGGCCGCAAATTAAAACTAAAACAAATTAACATCGTAAAAGTCACAGTTGCTTTGAATTTTTGGCTCGTGTACAGCACGTTTAGTTGCGTGGGTGTCTACTTGGGTGGCGGGTAGGGCTGGTAGGACTCGTCGGGCGACGCCGCCGTGGAGGCGTGCTCGGACTCCATCGGCATCTGGATGATGGGTGGGGTCGGGCCCGCGAAGTACTGGTACGGGTGCGACGCGAAGTACTGCAACACAACACCACACCACTCACTACCACCCTCGGGACAAATAGTGGACACACCGCGTACGCGACTGCCACCGTGTTCTTAAATGCAAACATTAACATTTCCTCACCTCAGTTCAGCATCATATTATGGTAGTAAAAAAACGGGTAAATGCATATGGTGTAAAATATGCATTTACCCGTTTTTTTACTATATCACAGAAAATAAAGTACACCATATGTGTACTGTGTGCACCTTCAACTAATTTCGTCCCGCGTATTTTTTGAGTTTTCAAAATTGAGGGTAGAAAATGTTAATCATAGCATTCTAAAAATACTAGGTTGCAGCTTCACATAGATAAGCATCGCGACCGCACTGTGCGGTATCTCTGAGACAAAGAGCGATACATAAAAGCATAGGTATCCCATTAAGGCATCATTCCACGTCGGTTATTGCATCTATGAGTAATCATGTCAGGCGGGGTACAATACATGGCAGCTGTGACAGAAAGCGAAAGGAGCGCTTGTCGGATTAAGCAGGGTTTGAAAGGTTAGCACAGCTTCGGTTACATAGCACTCACGTATAATTCGCTATCCGGCCTTAAGCTGTCCCAGTTTACCTGGAACAGAGATTCGCCGTCAGTCGTTTGTATTGTTTTTGTTTGACTGCATGCCTCTTTGTGCCGCTGCGTTGATTCAGGCCGTTTTAATTGAGATATTTTGTGCTAACCGCTGCGCTTTTGTACTCTCATTTCATTGTTACAAGTTTTTAATCTGGCGTATGTACCATTTCGCTTGTTCATCAATACAGACTGAAGGAAGACGGTGTATCCTTTATGTTAAGAAAATTTAATCCATGCGTTTATAATTATCATAATGTGTTTGGGAATCAGTAGCCTAATTCCGGTTGCTGAGTTCAATCTCTTTGGATTGATGTTGAATGGCGCCATTGGAATATTTATTTTACGTACCAGAAAATAAGGCTCATTCATACGGGCTGAGAGCGTAAGAAGTCATGCTTGCTTCATAATCAGCTCCGTATGAAATATTTGACGAATACTTGCATCATTTCCAGGTGGATAAGGTGGATATTTGAATGGAGCGGTCTACATCAATCCAATGCGATGATACTTGAGCTGAATGCATTTGGATTAGATCAACAGATACTCGTATATTATATTATTGATGTTAACGGAAGTCTTGTTGTTCTCTTTAGACTGCGTGATGCCAGCTGTACACTCTGGAGTCTCTTGCCCGAGTCTCTCGGCTGAGGTTGGTCGTGGTTCCAGGTGTAGCGAGCGAGAGAGGCTAGTATACTCATGCTCTCGGCCTTTTCCGAGGTGTCAGATAAATATGTCATAGGTTAAAAAATTCATGAAAAAGAGTTCTAATTGCGTGTGAATTATGAACGTGTATCGGTGAGAGTGTACAGCCCGCATGATGGTGTAAACATGTCATCATCAGGTATACTTACATATTGGCTAGGCACAGAGTCCATAGGTATATGCGTCGGGTGCGGCTGGTGCGCGGCGTGGTGCGTGGGGTGCGCGGGGGGGATGAGCGCAGCATACGGCGCCAGCCACGTGGCCGGATGCGCCGCGTGGTGGTGATGATGCAGCTGCGGGTGGTGATGGAAGGCTGCTACGCCGTACACACCGGCGCCCCCGCGGTACACCCCCGCGCACTCCCCGCCTGCGCCCGCGGCGCCGACGCCTCCCGCGTAGACTGAGCTCACCGCCATCGCCTGTAGAGCCAGAGAGTAAGGCTAACGTTCAATGAGTATGCATTGCCACGATCTATCTTGGGGCACTTGTATAAGGTCCTGCTTGACGTTTCCGTCAGTGGTGAACCGTGGCTTATGACCTCGAATGTGGCACACAATTGATCTTCGATGATATAGATATAGGATAGGGGTCATCAAACTTTAAAGCTGGAAAAGCCAGCCGCAATAAAGTTATCGACTTCATAAATTTCAATGAGCTAAATATTAAGTTCTTTGCTGATTACCTTGAGTATTTTCAAGGCAAATAGCAAACCTGAAGAGCTGCAATTGTGTCTTGAAAGAGCCGCATGGAAAAATGGTTCCCGAGGTTTGATCACCCCTGGTATAGGATATTGGTCGCTGAAATTCTTCTTATTCGCTTAAAATCTCGCGGCTGGGTATATCCCTATGATCGGACTTAATACCTACTGTGTTAAACAGGTCCAACAACCTTATTACGTTTCTGAAAATGGCCTTCGTCTTCATGAAGGTCAGTGTGGGCTTCGTGAAACTTAGCCTTCACCTTGTAGGTTCGAACCCAGTAGAACCGCCAATGCTCCGGTTACTACCTCAGCCACTACTTTATCACTACATTACTCCACTTATCAGCACTACGCTTGCCCGCTTGTCCTACCCAGATCCATTCACAGTACAGTTCAGAGTATTGTACAGTGTACTTACTCTCCTAATCAATTAACTCCAATCTTCGATTGAATCAATTGGAATTCCTACTCGGTCAGAGTTCAATTTGGCTACGTGCATTCAGTGCTTAGTCTCAAACGGAGACGAGGATTCTCCGAACCCTCTATTTACCTATCCCTTTTATGTTGATGGTTTCAGGAGTGTATGCAAATATAGCGTAGTGGTTTTCTTGTACAAAAATGTTTTTACGGGCCCCTAGAGATGTGGATTCCAATTCTGAAGCTATGCTACGAGATATTCTAACAAAAAAGTTCAGAACCTTATGATTACAAGTATATTTAGCTTTTAGATACTGACTTTGTATCAACTCCCCTTAGATAGCAAATCTATGGGCTTACAGGATTCATTTCCATCTGAATGAGTCATAAATATGACTCAAATGGGTATATGTGCCAAAGTAAATGCTTACCTAATGTAGATAATGTACTACTGAGCGTGTGTGTTAATTCATACCACAGTCCCCTATAAACAACTTTGAATAAGTTAAGCGGATTATTTCGGGACGTGTAAATTTTGCAAGCTATGACAGTATTTCAAGTTGCTACATAAATCATTAGGAAATGTTAATCAGAAAACAGTGCCGCATTCGAAGGAATGTTTCAAAATGCATGCAGAGTTGCAGCGAGCCGATAAACTGGCTCTGAGTATCGCAGCCGGAAGGCGTTTTATGCAAATTTTATTGCTAATGAAGACATTGCTTGCATTGTAAACGTACGTACCGACTTGCACATTATCGTTACGCGTTATGAAGGGACTGGTTCTCAGGAAATTGTATGTACTTTGGAAGATGTCATTTAATTATAATCCAAGGATTTTGTTGAGCCTTGTGAAGACGACTAGTTTTTGTACCTTTCACTTGGTAAAATAACTATAATAATACCTTCATTTTAATACTTATGTGTCTACGAAGGCTAACATATATATTGTATGTAATTGTACTCTTTTTTTACACGCACAAATCAAGCACACTTCATCACTTTTAGCAATTTTAGTTCTAGGTTTAATTTTTCTACTTCCATGTTTAGCTTAAAATTATAAAATTGGTGTCATGTCACAATTGAACGTTTTATCTATGAAACCTTGAATACCGAAACACGATTAAGGACATTTCGCTCGAAAAATATATAGGTATGAAAGCATAACTGATTTGCGCTTTTCTTCCTGTTATGTTATTTTGCTTTCATTCAAATACCTATTTACTAAATGATGTCTATATCTTAATATACAGATTACATAATTATGGAGTGAGCCGTAAAGGTACAATTTACATTACGGCTATACTTTTCGAAAAATATGAGAAACACTTTAAAAAATAGCAGTAGTGAAACTCAAGATTGTGTGTAAGCGCCATGGTTTTGTTCCACTAAATGCGTTTTTAAAACAATACATTAAGCTTTATGGTCATCTTTATAACAAGCGTTACTTAAAAGTGGGAAAACTTCGCCTGAACCAAAATTTGATGATAGAGTGGATGTTAGTAACACCCCAAGAAAGTACCTACTTACTATCTGACACGTGAGTCTGTCGGGAAAGATTGCTATCAGTGCACAACAAATTATAACTTTCTAACGAATACTAAAATGTACCCAACCGTCATGCAATATTAAAGCCAAGAAATCGAGTTCATAAAAAGTATAGTTCGTAAAATATAACTTGAGCCCTGTGACAGTCCCCCAAATGACATTATCTAGAGCTGGGACGATGTTGAAAAATCGATCATAATAGTACGAGATCCGGCTGCAGAATTAGTGCGGTCATCGAGTTTTTTTTTAAACCAAATTTTTACGCATATTTATGATTAGAAGAATATATATCAACCAGGGTGCCAATCAAAATGTGGCCGCTAGTATTTTTAATTAAATTATTGTTAATTAATTTATGGGAAAAAAAATCATTCACTTGATTTTTTAAATAAAATATCGTCCACTTCACGGCAATATATATAAAGACTGAAAAACCATGGCCGCACTCTTCGCAGCCAGGCATATGTAGGTGTAGGTGTAGGTGTAGATGATAAATATCATTTTCATCTACACCTACACCTACACCTACATATGCCTGGCTGCGAAGAGTGCGGCCATGGTTTTTCAGTCTTTATATACTATTATTATTATATGATAAATATCATTTTCATCTACATATCAAATTAAAGCTAATTTTTATCTTATATTGCCGTGAAGTGGACAATATTTTATAAAAACCAAGTGAATGAATTTTTTTCCCTTAAATTAATTAAAAATACTAGCGGCCAGATTTTGATTGGCACCCTGGTTGATATAAATATTCTCCTAATCACAAATATGCGTAAAAATTTGGTTTTAATCAAAAACTCGATAACCGCACTAATTCTGCAGCCGGATCTTAGACTATAATAACCGAATATTGTTACTATTTATAAAAATAATATAATTATTAATTTAAAGGTGCGAAACCCAAATCAACGTCAACGCCTTGATCAGATTCGGAATCGCTGAGCAGTACTGCAGATTAATAATGAATTCTTAATCATTTATTACGTTATTAAAGTGAACATAATACTCAACAACATAATAGTAATAAATTACAAAGATTTTATATTAATAAATAAAAAATACTTTTCACTTAATTTTAATCGCAAGATCGATAACGTAGTCTGTGCTGTGGTTAGAATGACGCCGGGAACGTCACTATTCGATCCACCAATAAAGCATGAAATCGTCTTTCGTACATTTTTAACGTTACTATACTCTTTGTTTCGTCTCGTAAATATGGAACTTGGTGGGCGTGATTTCGAAGCTGTCCTAGGACCCAGGTCTCAAGGTATATTTTACTAAGTATAGTTTACTATCTCCATAAAGGTGGTACTTACTTGCGTGATGGAATCATTGTTGTCTCTCCATATGCGGCCAGTCCCGTCGTTGTTCTTGTAAAGAGACTTCTTCTTGTTTCCGCCGTCAGCAAATTTCACTAGCAAAGGCTCCTTGGCACCCGGGATCGGGTTGCCGTTGAACATCTGGAAATGCTAACATTGTAAGTTTTAAATTTGGGGCACAAATTATTGCATCGACGCATGGAGGAATGGGAACTAGGAAAATTTAAACATACATAGCAACATAGAACCATAGGATTTGATTCTACTTGGAAAAGGTCTGAGTTTTGGGGTCGTGGCATTGCTTCATCATCTAAAGCTGTTGGTCATTATTTGGAAAAAGAAAGTATCATGTTCTTAATAACATTTAGGTTCTTTATTCGTTGTCTACTAAGACTAAAGAATAATTTATTTTCATTGATTCCAATAACTACAATTGTAGAGTAAAAGTAAAAGTAGGGTTATCTTTGACACTCTTCACGATTAAAGGCATTTTGGGATCAGGTGCTGTAAAAGGACTACAGTTTGTCTCGCCATTCACGCCTGTGTCGGCTGCGTTGTCTATTTTATTACTATTTGCAATATATGGAACTATTCATTACTTCACATTTATTCCATTGCCTAATCCAAATTATCTTCAAGAGTCAATCAAGTTAAAAGGTAATCTTCAGTAAAACGTTCTCGCTCAGTCAATCGAAATACTGTAGCCAGGTATTTGGAGACATAAATCTGCCTTTAATTTCAAAGGCTTCTTTGCCCTTCAATTAGTAATAGAGGTGAAATGGTTAAGGTTTTTTATCCGGTAAATACCCAGTTGAGTGAAGAGCTGGTTTAAGTATTACCTAAGTGAGTATTTGCATGGCATTGTTACGGCTTCCAACTGTAGCTATTTCAAACATCTAGATAAACATACTTTTTCCCAAGTGAAATTGTATTAAGACGAAGTCGACACAGTCTTGCGAAACCCTAATTAAATTTACCTGACGAAAGTTGCCTGTAAAAGAAATTGTTTTTGTATTATTGAATCATAATTTTCTAGTTACCTGGATAATCTGCTCGCATTTCTCCCTGGACTCCATCCGAGCGAAGCCGACGCCCTTGCTTTGTCCGTGAGTGTCGCGCAAGATCCTGGTGGACACAACCTGGCCGAATTTGGCCAGCAGTTGGTCCACGTCATTCTCCTTGAAGTGCGGCGGCAGGTTGGCCATGTAAAGGTTCGTCGGATCCTGCTCTTGTTGCTGTAAACACCCATTAAAATACATGTAGCAATCGCTCTGTAGCTCACTAAATATATTTACGTGCCTACACAGAACATTGTAATTTTCTCAATTATTGAACTTTATAATAGGTATGTGTAACTTTATTAGAATGTACTTTGATAAGATCTTGAAATGGTTATAAACATTTCGTAACGGTAAATACGGAAACTTTTCAGACAAAACAAAACCTTTGATTTTACTCAGACAATTTGCTAAACTTGGGGCAGAGTTGAGTTGACGTGGCTTTTCTTCTATTTACAGTGTTTAAGAAATATCTAATTCAACAGCTCAGTTACGTTTAATGATCATTAGGCGACATTTAAACAGCGTAAAATTGTTGTTATCAAGCGTAAATCGTTAACGAAGTGTAGGTTGTTTCTGGGAAAGTTATAATTAGCTTGAAGCCCGCATAGATTATCTAGACACTGAAGCGTCAGCACTGACGTAACTCAGCATATCGATCTATATATACTAAAATAATATTACTTATGTAGGTGTTATCAACGACATGGGCATAGTATACATCAGCATAGAGATTATGAAGCTAATTAAAACTCGCATACACACTAATTTAATATCGAAAGCATAGAAATACCCGAGCCCAGTAGCGAATACATTGTTATAACGCTGAAGCAACGACAATAGATAGAATTAACAGGATGAAATGTCTGAAGTATAGAATTAAGTAAGCGTTATTTGCGTCCATAATGCGCACCATTTAGGGAGTGAATACTTACAACACATTAGTGTTAGACCTTTCTGTTCGATTACTCGCCGAACCGAATAACCACTCGTGATGTTCCCACAAATGGACTGACAAATGAATGATCGGAAATTCCGGTTACGATGAAATTTTCACCGTGACATTGCAAAATATGAATCGCCCATTTATGCCGATGATCTTACAGGACCTACTTCATCTAGACAGTTTAATACATCTATTAGAACAAACAAATAGGCATTAACTTGCTGTTAGACTATTACACCTCGACAAGACAGGATCTCGCTACAAGTATGCATTACTTTATAATCTAGCAAGTTTTATAGAGAACACGGCTTTCAATTTCAATGCTCAATAAAATATAGCATTTTTAAGAAATAACAGGGTAGTACTAAAGCTATAAGTAAAGGTAGAGGGAATAAAGGATGGGACTGACGGCAGAGGGCAAATGTTAGGGTAATCTGAATAAATTGTTGAAGGCACTAAAGCACAGTTATGCTTTTAGATGCCTCGTAACTGTTATAAGGCGCGGCTTGCGCTACGTGTTTGTGTTTTATTCGCTTAAAGAGGTATCATCTCGTGTAATGGTTCTTGCTTTAATTTCACACTTGCTTTCCCCTTTTGCTTAATGTTTTGTTTAATTTATATGTTGTAGGAAGTAATGAAGTTCAGGAGCTTTATAGTTGGGTCCCCCAGCGTTTGTAGATGTGGAATGTTATCTTAGGAGAAAAAGAGCGGATTAGGAGCAGGCGGTTAGTCATAATAGTATTACTTGCATGCACAACGTACACGGTTCAGTCTACGCAGGAACCAGATACCCACTTTAGCCATCTGGGCCTGAACACCTTTGGCTTGTAATCCTTTAACAGCTGCTTCCGCTGACGCGATCGTTTCAAAATCTACAAAACCGTAACCTGTGGAAACAAAGTGAAATATAACATGAAATAGCGGGCCTACCTCAGCCGCTCGAGTAAGGCAAGGCGTCGGTTATATCTTGGATGATTCATGCTTGGTTACATTTAACTTCTAGGAAACAACTAGAGAACATCTGAAATATGTTTCTAATGAGCACGGATTTTGCTTACTCGAGAGTAGCGTGATGGGGTAGTGACGACGGTATATAGAACACGTGGCAAACATTCACTTACTGTGCAGTAGTTTTAATAAATAAAGTAAGTATAAAGTTAATATCATCTGTGCTTTGGTGCAATAATATAGTGAAGATGATATCTACCGAAACAACAATTATATTCATGTAAAACAAATATTTTATAAACAATGAGAATATCATAAATATGATTAAAATCGAATGTATCTATTGTTCGTGCATATATTGGAAAAAGTCTCACCATAGATGGATTAGTCTAATGAAGGTATATGGTAGGTATTCTAGAAAATATTAATATTTTTTTTAATCAATCAATTGTCAATGCAAAAAATCTATTCTGATAAGAATATAAGTAAAATGAATAATTACATTTACAATACATACGTGAAAATACTATGCACAGAATTAATACTAGAAGTATAATGTAAGTTAGGTATATCTGCTATGATAGTGTTAAAGGACGTACTTTTATGAATTTTCTTTACCTTTACATTTATTCGTATTTTTATCCAATATTGCTTTTGTGGAAATTATGTTGCCATACCTGCGAAAAAAAAAATTAAATTTAATATACATATAGACCAGAAAATTACGCGAACAGTGGGCGGATACATAGTGTTAAACAACCTGGATAGAAACAACAATCGGCAGTAAGCCGATACTTACATCTGGCACATTTGGACGAGGTCCTTATCAGTGGTGTTCTGGTTAAGGCCTCGGATGTACAAGTTGGTGCGGCTGAGCTGCTCGCCGGCCAGGCCCGTGGTAGAGGCCGAGGAGGCTGGCGGCGGCGGCACAGTGCTCAGACTCGTGGACCGGGTCCCGCCGGCGGAGCCCGTGTTCGAAGAAGACGAGGATGCAGTATTCGCCGGAGAGGCAGCCGTCGGTACTCGAGCCCCGGTCGTTGCGCATCCGCCACCCATGGTCGCGCCGGTGTACTGCAACAACAACTCCTATATCACGTTATGCGTCATGTCTTTGTCGTCTCAAAAGGATATTTTTGGAATGTGCAATGCTGAGGTGGTGTGTAGCGGCCGGATGCTTGGAGTTTATTTGATTTTTGTTTTATTTGAATCTCTGTGCATTTAGCTGCAAACTCGTAATTTTTTATGATACTTATTATATGGATCTGTTTAAATTTTAACTGTCTAACATCTTTTTAACCTACTACTAAAGCGTCAATGGCGGTGAAGTTTGGTACCTCCCAAGGACCTATTTTTTTATGCCATAGGTGGCAAACAAGCAGACGGGCCGCCTGATGGTACGCAATCACCGTCGCCTATAGATATTTGTAACACTAGAGGCATCACAAATATGTTGTCGATGCTTTAAGACTATTAATTCATTTTATTGGAAATTGCTATGTAGCTAGGCTTAACCAAACGCTTAAAGTTGAATTAGTCAAAATCTTAGCCGATGCTTCGTTCCTTATTAAGTCTGCCATTAATTTATTTTACGAATTTACTCGCATATCATGTTTAAAGCTAAATTATTAGAAAACTTGCGCAATTTTAAACTAGGCACGGATTTATCTCTTCTGAATTCAGTTCTACAGAAGTCTAAAACAAACTAACAATCTGGACTTTTAGGCGTCGCTCGTAAAATCAAGAAGTCTTTTCTAACTCAGCCTGCAAATCTTGAGGATTGAATCGCTTTTAATTCTAATTGGTCACGATAACAGTTTTAGGAGTTCTCTTTTGCCGTCTTCCATTTAGTTTCAAACTTTTGCCTTTGATTGCTTGTACTGATTTTCTTCTGGATATTGCAGTTTCTTTAAAGAATTCCGAAAATGGAAACAGTACGTTATAAATCTATCGTTTTAATTTATCACCGTAATAAAACATTAGATGAATGTACGATACCCAATATTCGTTTTAATAGCTACTTATACTTTGTAAACAAAATACAAGCTTACAAACATTATATAATTTGTATAGGTATGTGTCTTTTTCTTCGTTTAAATGATCAACTCTACACGTAAAATAGGAGACAAGGTTATTTGTCAGTTCGAAATCCTTCACCATGGCTTTTGGGTAATCTTATTTTACTTATACTTAGGGTAGATAAAAGTTCTTGATATCGGTAGTGATGATGTGAACATATTTGTGATGCCTCTAGCATCACAAATATGTTGCCGATCCTTTAAGACTATTAATTCGTCTTATTGGAAATTGCTATATAGCTAGGCTTAACCAAACGCTTAAAATTAAATTAGTCAAAATCTTAGCCGATGCTTCGTTCCTTATTAAGTCTGCCATTAATTTATTTTACGAATTTACTCGCATATCATGTTTAAAGCTAATTATTAGAAAACTTGCGCAATTTGAAACTAGGCACGGATTTATCTCTTCTGAATTCAGTTCTACAGAAGTCTAAAACAAACTAACAATCTGGACTTTTAGGCGTCGCTCGTAAAATCAAGAAGTCTTTTCTAACTCAGCCTGCAAATCTTGAGGATTGAATCGCTTTTAATTCTAATTGGTCACGATAACAGTTTTAGGAGTCCTCTTTTGCCGTCTTCCATTTAGTTTCAAACTTTTGCCTTTGATTGCTTGTACTGATTTTCTTCTGGATATTGCAGTTTCTTTAAAGAATTCCGAAAATGGAAACAGTACGTTATAAATCTATCGTTTTAATTTATCACCGTAATAAAACATTAGATGAATGTACGATACCCAATATTCGTTTTAATAGCTACTTATACTTTGTAAACAAAATACAAGCTTACAAACATTATATAATTTGTATAGGTATGTGTCTTTTTCTTCGTTTAAATGATCAACTCTACACGTAAAATAGGAGACAAGGTTATTTGTCAGTTCGAAATCCTTCACCATGGCTTTTGGGTAACCTTATTTTACTTATACTTAGGGTAGATAAAAGTTCTTGATATCGGTAGAGTAATCAATTTGGCTATAATTGACAGGAGCTTTATTAGGCTTACCTCTACCGTTCGTTTCCCAGTATTGGATAGACTCATCACATCCTTTTATGGCTGTAGCTTTCCACTACCAATTTCTTTACCAAAATTAATTAAGCTTTGTGATCATTGGCAATTTCCAAATGCTACCGTTACATTATAAGTTTTATTTCAATCTACTGCACGGCTGATCACCATTACCTTCACTTAATTTAAATGTACCTATGTAGGTATGTGTGCGTTAACTTAAATAGTAAATCTTAGTGTGGTACAACACAAATATGAACTACATGTTATTTAAGATCTGCATGTATAGGTATGTCGCAATAAACATATTGAGTATCTTAACCAATATTATATAATTATCAATATAAAAACCGACTTCATAAATTTTTTAGAAATTGACCAAATTGAAATGGGACCACACGGGAAGCACCATGCAGCTTTCAAATAAAATAAAATAAAACATTAAAATCGGTTCACCCAGACGAAAAATCTGAGGTAAACATAAAAATAAAAAGTCGTATTGAGAACCTCTTCCTTTTTAGAAGTCGGTTAAAAAGCGAAAGTAACACTGTCTCTCTGTCTGTCTGTTTGTTCGCTTTAAACGATTGAACGGCTAAGCCGATCTTAACGAAATTTGGCAGGAAGTATAGTGTACATCATAGAGGACGGACATATAGTACTTTTAAAATGCGATAAACTGGAAAATCGCGTTTAACATCACGGGATTCAGTTAGTTGAATTTAAAAAATACTTTTTAGTTAGTAAAAGGCGTTATCTCGTAGTCAGATTTGGGGCCTGTAAAAGTTCTTGCTGAAATTTCTTATCTATTATCAGTAATTTCTTATATGTATATAGCAAGAATAAATTTATAGATAGCATCATCGATAACTGAAATTGGTTTCAAAGACAGTACCAAGAATGCGCAGGTTCGAATCATGCGCGTTATCAAGTTTTTGAATTGTCTATAAACATTTGAATAGAATTTAAAGTGTGGAACAACACTTTAATGATCAAAATTTCCCCATTACCTTACGTTGGACTGACAAAACAAAGGTCCCGTGATATGTGCACGAGAAAGGCGTCAATACGCGAAAAATGGCGACTGGTTGTGAAGTGATGACCACAACCAGAACTGATGACTGCGGCCACTCTGCCAAGAGTGCTATCGACTAAGAAGAGAGAGTACACTTAAGACCCTCTTTTCACACTTTGCGATTTCGGTCATTCTTGTTTTATTATGTCTGTGGTGTCATATCAAAATTGATTGTATAATCTATTCTATAGGAAACCGTAAAGACCGAAACACGATTAAGGATATAGAAGAAGAAGAAGTACCTAACGCTAATTTGCGCATTTTTTTCCATGTTTTTTTGTATTCATTCAAATACCTATTTACTAAATGATGTCTACGATATCTTAATATACAGATTTCATAATTATGAAAGGAACCGTAAAAGTACATTTTACATTACAGCTATACTTTTCGAAAAATAAGAGAAATACCTCAAAAATAGAAGTTGCGAAACTCACGACTGTGTGTAGCGTAATGGTTTCGCTCCACTAAATTAGACTTTAATACAATATATTAAGCCTTATGGTCATCTGTAGTAAAAAGCGTTGCTTAAAAGCGGGAAAACCTCGCCTTAATGAAATCCGTAGCCAAAATATGTTTGCCACAAAGTTGTAGTCGTAAAACGCGGCGAAAATCAACTACTCTAGTATTAGGTGCGCTTACGCTTTATTACGGCTATATTATTTATGCCCCGTACGAAACTTTTGCCCAAATGTTATTAAGGAATAAGCATCGATTATAAGTGATTCTAGGGTTAGTGAATCGACGCGGTTTGAGTCACAGACAGATTACATAATAGTTAATTGAATGGCGGCCCTTGTAACATAACGTTCGTTTAGTTGTAACATTGAAAATAACTGTTATAGATTATTACTATTAGTCACTAGAGTAATGAGAAAAATTATGTAGTCATGCCGATTCTACACGCTCGTATAGCTAAATTATTACGTTGGTAGGTACTAAGTAGTACATCAAATAGACAGAAGTTTGTTGTTAAGTTTAATAGAACTAAACTTTATTAACTGTTCGCAGGGAAGACTATTAGTTATTTAGTAGAGTAATGGATGCCGCATTCTACACGCGTAGTTTTAGTTAGAGCATTTATTCGATTTGTGACTGAAAGATACACTATCTATACAGTAAAATGTGATAATACAGTAATAAGATAAATGAACAAAAGTGTAATTTAATAATACTATAAATAAAATAGCAAAAAAAAAGAAAACAAAAAAATACCTGTGAGTTTGTATGAGGCTTTATAATCGTAATTTGGCTATTATCTGTTCCTTTTTATTTCTGTTAATTTAAGTTAATGTATCTTTATGTAAATACTACTAATCAACTATCTTACCTACTGTTCAAATTCTATCTATCTATCCAGGCCTAGGTTGGTATGCAACGGGGCATTTACACTATTTTAGTTTGTATTAGTGAAAACTTATTTTTGGATTTTGTGTAACTATTCATCCTATATCTACCGTATTTGTTAGCAGCTGTTTGTTTTCCATGTAAAATAAAATAATAAAATTTAGCTAGTATTTTGTAGTGTCTTGTCAATATTTTTTTTTAAGATTCGAAAACTCGTATAACGCAATTTGTATTTCTAATTAAATAACAAATTAGCTGCGCCTCGCGGCTTCACCTGTGTGTATTAGATACTTCTTAAAACATCAACTAGTGAAAGTTTCGTCAAAATCGCTCCATCCGTTTCGGAGTCCATAGGGAACATACATACCTACATGCATACATACACATATCGCCTTTTATTTATATAGATAAGAAGATGACATGAGTTAGTCTTTAGATGGGTACCTTACTGCGAATGACATTTAGGTACACTACAAAGTGCAGTCGAAGTACGAACATTCGGTAAGTAAAATACGTATCGAATTGCATACAAACTTGGCATTTCGAATTGAAACTTGTATGAAATTTGATACGTAATTTACGTATAGAGAATTCGTTCTTCGCCCATAGGTATTTACTAAATAATCATCAGGCCATTATATGATGCCGATTAAGTTTGAGCGTCCTAAAGTCTGTCACATAGAGCCTAAACGAAAAATAACAACAAACCCTACATTACCAGACCATACCTGACGATTTCTCGCAAACAGTCATCATGAAGTTCGCATTACATATACCACATTTTCCACTACTCAGTGAAGCAGAATTTTCTCTTTGAATAGCAATACCTAGAAATACGTATTGCGATTGCGTGCGTACTTTTTGTTACCGACGCGGTCCAGCTCATGGCACACGACTATACACTACACCGACTGGCTTTAATCGACTCGCACTACAATGAGAGCGAATAAAACCAATGGCAGCTCTCATAGATACAGTCATACGCGCAAACCACAATTTTACCAACCTTTATAAGCACACACGTAAGGCTCATATTAGAATTTTCACAGATTGCGTCGAAGGCTGTACACGGCACGTGTTTCAAGCATCGCTACACTTTGTATATTCGTGAACAGTTAGTTTAAATTAACGAAGAGGCTCGTGGCAAACTAGAAATGGCAATTTGGTTCGATATACAAGTATTTAACGAGAAACTAATGACTGTTACTGTTGGTATATTGGTTGTCGTGTTTGAATGGGTTTAATTAAACGACTTATCTACAGGGTGATTAGTTGGGGCATAGTTTGTCTTTATAATTTATCGTTGTGCGTGATTGGGCGCTATGGAATTTGTCTGGTATCGATCCAAATTCATTAGTATTCGTGATTATTCGAATACTGTTACTAGGGATGAAATAATATTTGCTTAATTGCTATACAGGGTGTTTGGTAGAGGGTCCGACAAATCAAATGAGCGTGTTCGGGGGCCCATTTGGAAAATACAAGTTGGCCAAAAAAAATCCCTGACCCTCCAATTTTTTTTAAGTTTTTTTTTTGTGAATTTTCCCATTTTCACCAAAATTGTACCTATTTACCTCCATAACATTTGTAAAATCTGTTTTAGACCGGATGTTTTTACTTGAATTTGGTCTCTAATACACCTTCAGGCCACGCAAAGCAAAATTGGGTACAAAACAAAGCTAACTAACTGATTTAGAGCTCATAGAGTGAAAAAATGAAAATAAAAATTACCTCATAGTTCAACTTTCACAGTGATCTAAAAAAAAAACACTAGCAATTCGGGAGGTAATATGCTTTTAAAAACTTCTCTATTTATTACTTATTACAATGACATACTAAGTTGGTATAAAACTTACCAACTTGTTGAATAAATGAGGCAGAAGGGAAAATTCAAACAACAGAAATAAATACAATTATTTATTTAATTTAAATTTTGTTCGAACACAGCTCCTCTGTTATGAATACACGCCCGGCATCTACGGCGTATTTCTTTTGTAGTCGTGTTCAGCGTCATTTCTACTTTCATTTTTGAAAAAGCATCCCCAATTCTCGTCACCAATTCTTCTTTTGTGTTTATTTCAACTTCGTACACCAACTCTTTAGCACGTCCCCAGACATAAAAATCGAGTGGTGTTAGGTCTGGGAAACGTGCGGGCCATTCAATTGGGCCACCTCTCCCAATCCATGAATTGGGGAAAACGTTGTCTAGGTACTCGCGTACTATGTTCCGGTAGTGAGCCGGGCAGCCGTCATGTTGAAATACAACTGCCCGGTCATCTTCAAAAATCGGCAGGTCACTCATTAATTCCGGTAGGTCATTCATTAAAAATTCTAGGTAATTTTCCCCATTCAGTGTATCTGGGAGATAATGGGGTCCTATGAGGTCTCTCCCAATGACACCTGCCCATACGTTGACCGAAAACTTATGTTGGTGTGAGGCCTCTCTAGTCGCGCGAGGATTTTGCGATTCCCATCTGTGGAGATTATGTTGGTTAAAGATGCCCTCTCTCGTGAATTTAGATTCATCCGTCCAGAGAATGGTCTTCAGGAATTCGTCATTATCTACGTCCGTATGTAAAAGAAAACGGCAAAACCGCAAACGCCGCTCTTGGTCCCCTTCTACTAAACCTGAAACCAAAACAAAACCGTTTGAGAACATGAGATGGGCAACTTGTACGGCAATTATTATTATTATTGTAGAGTTCGATACACCACCGAAGTCATAATAATAAAAAAATTACAATCCACTATTCAAGAGAATTTGAGCAAAGCCCATTGTCCAGTAAACAATTTATGTAAGGTTCGTATTTTAAATGAGCAATCAGGAGCTCTAATATTCTGACGCGTGAGATATTATCTAGGTTATTATCTCTCTCTCGTTTCAAAAGTCATAAGAGTGAGAGTGATCAAAATAATCTCAAGCGTCAGAATCTAGAACACAGTTTAGAGTTAATGTCATAAATTAAATTTACCTTGCACCGAAGTGTAGTGAAAAGGATGCCTTCCGTCTGCATTGACTACTGACCAAACTTTCCATGTCGAAACTCCCAAGTCACGGGCCACTTTTCTAATGCTGGTGGTGGGATCCACATCGAACTCTTGTAGAATACTTTCATCTACAACAACACGATGCTGTCTAGCATTGAGTCGTGGTTCCCTAAAATGTAGGGTGCCGGTTTCCCGCAGTCTCCGGAAAGTATTTGAGAATGTGGTGTGATGTGGTACATGTCTGTTGGGATACGACTCTCTGTACATTCTTTGGGCTGCACGTGAGTTCCCATCAGCTCGGCCATAGGCAAAAACCATGACGGCGTATTCTTCGTTACTAAACTCCGTCATGTCGGCGCAGAAAGAATCAGCAACAACAGTCAACGTCAACAAAAACAACAGTAACAACGGTAACAGTCAACAACGGTAACAGTCAACAACGGTAACAGTCAACAACGGTAACAGACAACAACGGTAACATAACAGAGGAGCTGTGTTCGAACAAAATTTAAATTAAATAAATAATTGTATTTATTTCTGTTGTTTGAATTTTCCCTTCTGCCTCATTTATTCAACAAGTTGGTAAGTTTTATACCAACTTAGTATGTCATTGTAATAAGTAATAAATAGAGAAGTTTTTAAATGCATATTACCTCCCGAATTGCTAGTGTTTTTTTTTTAGATCACTGTGAAAGTTGAACTATGAGGTAATTTTTATTTACATTTTGTCACTCTATGAGCTCTAAATCAGTTATTTAGCTCTGTTTTGTATCCAATTTTGCTTTGCGTGGCCTGAAGGTGTATTAGAGACCAAATTCAAGTAAAAACATCCGGTCTAAAACAGATTTTACAAATGTTATGGAGGTAAATAGGTACAATTTCGGTGAAAATGGGAAAATTCACAAAAAAAACCTTTAAAAAAATTAGGGGGGTCAGGGATTTTTTTTGGCCAACTTGTATTCTCCAAATGGGCCCCCGAACACGCTCATTTGATTTGTCGGACCCTCTACCAAACACCCTGTATAATGTTTTGTTACTACAATCTACGCGATACCTAATGAAGCATGTAAAAGAATCTAGAAAATTTTATCAAAAACAAAAGCGAACTTACTATACACTATTTGCTAAGTTCGTGTGTTAGATATAGGTATTATAACTTGGGTGACAATTAACTGACCTACTTCAGTTGTTCGAAAATATGTAGTTTTGGGATAACTAATGGTATTTATGAGGCGAATGTAAATACTGACGACAAAATGAAGATTATTGGGAATCAGTCAGTCAGTCGTCAGTTTCCATAATAAAATTATTGGGAATGTTTTTTTTAAATTGTTAGGCTTGCGCTTGATCTGCATTTTGATGATGCGGTCTACGATAAAGCACGCTCGTCTAGAAGATGAATGATGCCTAAATGGTCTGGTATCTAAGCTTTACATGCACCATGTTCACGGGATAACTGAAGAATGCGGGTGGTTGGTCGAACAGTTCAAAGTTAGGTGCAGAAAAACGATCTACCCTCTTTATTAGTATTTTGCTACGGTTATCACTGGAACTCGAACTCAAACCTAAGTCCCGACAAAACATATTTACAGTACCAGTGCGTATAATATTTTGAACACATTTTAAACGCGGACTTTTATTTTTATAACAACCTAATACTGGATTCCACGCACTGGCGAGTTGAAAACCATCACCTCGATTGAAATTCTGGCATTTCGAGATCTCAATAGTTTCCTTTACCAGCGTTGGTATGTAGTGTTGTACATCAGAATACTTGGACAAGGTAGATATGGTAAGGTGGCGTGGTGGCTGCGACCGCATCAGGCCTAAATCAGGCTTGATACCTTTAGTCGAACTCGCCGAACAGAAAACCTTACCGCCCTTTTTTTATATGTGGACTATTAGTTCATTGGTGTTGTAACCAATTTCTTAGTAAAATTGGTGGTTATAAAAAAATCCGAACGAACGATCGGTGGACTTCAGAGACAAATTTCAGATATGTATCATAGATAACATATACATTTTATAGTTTATTAGAAAGATAACTACTTTGGAAACATTCTTTGTAAAGATCATTTTACGTAAAGGTTAAAATGACCTTGGATATAAAACGTCTTGAATTTATTACAGTTTTATCGCTATAACTCACAAAGTTGTTATCACAAAATGTTCCAAATAATTTCGAACAAAGGAATTTAATATTTAATATCAGCATGACTAGTTTAAAAATGTAGTTGGGGGACGACGACGCCATATTTCGGAAAGTGTATACTTTATAAAAAAGCGTTGTATGAAACGAACATCCCTATTTTACAGCTATATATATACACATATTTTAGAGCCACACTTAAAAACTATTTAATTTGATTTTTAATTGAGGTATATACCAGAACTAAATATAGTTATTGTACAAAGTTTCATTCACTCAACTTAATATTATCACAACGGGCAATGGAGAGAGCTATGCTCGGAGTTTCTTTGCGCGATAAAATTCGGAACGTAGATATTCGCCAAAGAACCAGAGTCACCGACATAGCTATTAAAATCTGCAAGTTGAAGTGGCAATGGGCAGGCCACATCGCTCGAAGAACTGATAACGATGGAGAAGAAAGGTTCTTGAGTGGAGACCGCGAACCGGAAGACGCAGCGTAGGTAGGCCTCCCACTAGATGGACCGACGACATTGTGAGAGTCGCGGGCATCCAGTGGATGCAGATGGCAGGATGTCGTTCGGTGTGGAGGTTAAAGGGGGAGGCCTATGTTCAGCAGTGGACGTCTTCTGGCTGATGATGATGAAGAACTTAATATTATATAAGAGTTAATGTTCTGAAAAATTAGGACGGACGGACAGACGAACTAATAAGAGTTTCGAGTAGAACCCAAAAAAAAATAGCACTTAGTAGGTATAAATAATGTTAATTTTTTTTTTAGAAAGTCTAAATTAGTTTCACGCTTAACTTACGTAAATTATTTGTTACACTGTTGGCTTAAGTTGAATGCAAACTTGATTTAACTCGATTTAGCTCCGGCTCCTAACAGCTAACTCCTAATTTCGGTATTTCCAGAGCATCTTTGTGGATAGGCACTTATTTCGAGTACGAATTTAGGATGTAGGATGTCCCGTATACGAATTTAGATTCGTAATCCAATTGGAGTGTGGTAGGAGTTCCGTCGTAGGACCAAAACCCATTAGACGACGAAAGAATCACAGTGATTTCCGACATACTCTGTCACTGATATCGGTGCTTTTCTTGGGCTGCGTTCAGAAAGAACACACTCAGTTTGATTTTCGCCGGACGAATGTTAACCGGATGTCTATGATTTTCATCCGACGTTACTGAACGCCACAGGACGACTCCGGTTGTTTTTATAACCCCACAGCTTAGAGAAAATAAATAAACTATTATATGATCAATAGTAGTCATTATTAATGTATAATTAATGATAGTAGTAGTCAAAGTATAATATAGGTTTTGATTTTGTGCATTACAACCATCGTTTTTTTTTTAATATTCTTAGCTTTTCCGATTGAAACTTTTACGGCGCCATCAACAGCAATCCAATCACAGTTGTCAAACTGACAGCGGTGTGATTTTCAGCCGCCGATTTTACGGTGCGATGAGTGCGATCGCCCAACGACGTACGATGATCTTTTTGAACGACGCGGTGTGAAACACACTGGCTTATTGAACGGGTGAGTCGTCATCGAGCGATCGCCCGACGATATAACTGAACGCAGCCCTACAGTGACAGTTCTTCCGAGAAAAAAATCATGCCTAAGCACGCGACCTTAAGAGTTTACGTGCCATCAACTTGGGCTGCGTTGCGTCAATTTACGTCGTTATGCCAAACAGTAACAAATCCATATTTTGGTTATAAATAGTTGAATATATAAATTAGTTTAATGTAATTTTGGAAACATGATTGGTGAAACTTCTCTCGATAGAATAATTCGGCGAAAACAGGAATTCTGAAACATGTTTTTAGTTGTTTCTCCGAGTCTAGAAGTTCTTGACATTTTTTTTTCATATTGTTATGGTCATTGGTTTAATGTAATTTAGTGTAAATTTGTTTTATTTGAAATCAATACATTAGTTGAGTGATTTGGAGTTTTTAGCATTTGTCGCTTCTGTTATTTATCACTTCTTGTAGGCATAGATAGCATATTTTTGTCACTGTTTCGCGCAAGGGCAACACTTGGATTCAAACTGACGATATATTGACTCTTGAAATTATACCTGTCTGGGCCAAAATTTCAAGCCAACCCGTAGCTCAGTTTTGACGTGAAAGATGAACAGTCAAACTTTGACTCTGCATGATCTAATTCCTTACTGCCCTTTTCGCTATCAGATGGCTATGTCAGCATGAGCACGAAAAAGCGAAATCGTTTCATAGTTGATATTGCAAAAATACGGAGCGAATTATTGAGAACCACCTTCTTTTTTGAAGTCGGTTAAAAACCTTAAATCCCAAATAAAGCTTTTTATTCTACTTTCATTGTGCGAACCGCTGTACTTATTTAATTAAAATACTAGTAAAGGTTTCTGTTTAATTTTCGCGTGTCATCGTTAGCTCCAAGAGTTGTTAAGTCAATGTAAGTATGTACAATTTTACAGTTTAAAAATTGCAGTTCCGAGCCATAGTGGGTTTATAGCCTGGCAGAGGCAGGTAATTGTGGCAATTTGTGGTAACTGCCGAAACGACCACCGCTGTAATACATACTTTTGAAATACTGTAATAACTAATGCGAAGAATTTATCAGGTCTTTAGAGAAATTTTTACATGTAAATATTTTTTATGAAATAAATGAATATGAATCGAATATCGTAGAATCCATTACTTTATGGACAGTCGCTTACAGATGTTATTCTTGCTCAAATTTTATTCTTAGAAGTTTCAATACGTCTCGCAGTCTCAGGTGTATTGTGCATGCTCAGAGATCTTGTGTATCGATTTTAGTTTGAATTTACACTTTTTATTTGTTTAACCTATGCTGTCCCACTCCTGGGCAAAGGTCTCCCCCATCTCTTTCCAGACAGTGCGATCACCCGTCAAATTTGGCCACTTTAGAGGTGGTCTCATGTAAATTTCATCAAAATTGGTTTATTAGTTTGGTTTTTAAATCAAAATAACTGAAAAAAAACATGTCATCCAAATCAAATCATTTCTTTGCTAGAATACATTACAACGAAACGAAATTGCGTATTTACTAATTTTGAAGTAGATTTTTAATGTGATCCACTTGTAAACAGTACGATTTGGTTCTACAAAGATAGCACTCCGCCACTCATCACATTTATTCGGGCACCATTTTTGTAAAACGATCGGATAGTCGCAGGGTCAAACACTGCAATTAAAGTACGTCGCGACATCATGTCGGCCACCTGTAATATAGTCAATTTAACTTTATTATCTGCTGGGCATTTCGGAGGGGTAATTAAGTGAGTCAGACAGATCCTCGCGGGATAGATAGGGTTAGCGGCTAACAGGGTTACCAGTTCAAACGTGTGTTTGAGAGAGTTTGGCCGACCTTTGCAGATTTGTTACCCATTAGGTTTGATTTTTTAATGGAGTGAAAGAACGTTTCCTACTTAATTAATTGCGTATACTTCAGCTTGCACTGGACGCAGATGCAGTTCATGCCGATGGCAGGCCTGTCGTTCAGTGTGGAGTTCTAAGGAGGCCTATGTTCAGCATTGGACGTTTTCGGGCTGATGATGATGTACTTAACCGAGTAGTGTCTTATATGGTGTTTATTAATTAAAAGCGCTTTTTGACTTATCAAGAAAACGATTGGTACAAACTAAAAAAATATTATTAAAATTGTACCTAATTGAGAAGAAATTCGAATGATCTATTTCTAAGTTCAGATGAATTTGACTAAAAATACTTATAGAAAAAATAGATTAAGTACTTAAAAAAAAAGATGAATAGAGGTTAAAAATTAGGAAACGAACAAGAAATAGATATAGAAAAATAAAAAAATATGTTTTTGTCTAATTTTGTAAACCTACCTACTTACTATCAACTGCGTAAAATCAAAGTAGTCTAGAATTACAGCAGCGTTACTCCAAAAATAGTATTAAATACATGGGTAGCAAGTATTGTTCCACTGTTGTAGGGGAAACTCCAGTGTTTTGGCGAGATTTAGGACCACTTCGACGCTCCGTAGAGACACGGCCGACTGAAATTAAACGTAATGCTTTGGCGAAATTAAATGCCGTATTGCGGAATGAAGTTGTGAACTGACAGAGAATTGAAGGTAACAAAAGATTTATTGCGAAGAGCATAATTGCTTGGGGTTTCTCGAATAAACTTTACAAAATGCTGCATAACTAAGTCAAAAGTTTAAACTGTTATCTCTAGAATAAATTTCGACTGCCACGAAAGATAAACGAATTCAGACTTGAGACACTCTACCAAGGCCAAACTTTTCAGGTATTAAACAAGATAACGACGAAACATAGAAAAGGACTTTAAAGGAAAATAAAGTCGTTTTGTTTTTTATTCAACAGATAAAAATAGCCTACCACCATAATTAACAAGAGAACAACGTTCAAAGAACATCCGCAGACAGGTTCGCAAATGAGTCTACCCACGCGTCTCCAGACATTTCGCTCCGAAGACTCTTCAAATCAGTCTGGCTCAGCTTCGACAGGTGTCATGTCAGGACTTGGAGGCAAATTTGTACCCCTTACACCCACATTTCCTCCCTCCTTTCGAAGGAGGGTGACAACCGACGAAAGTAATCACGGAGCATGAAACTTACCGAAACTTTGACGTCGACTTAACAAGTTCGTGAATAAAGCGTTTTTTTTGAAAACCGCGAAACGCGTTTTGCTCTCGGGATCGCTGTCGGGAAAAGATTACGCTGTGACTTTATCGGATGTTACATAAATAACTTTGGGAAATCGAACTAGAAGTCTAACATGAGTTAAATCTCTTTATACTTTGGTTCTCTCCAGATTTTTTATTATTTTAATGTTTAGCCACCAAACTTTTTGCACGAAAATTAAAAATAGGCTACAATCTAATTTGGATCACATCAAGTCACGAGTGAATCGGTTTCTTCTAGGCAAGCCTGATGCATCGTAGACCGCATAATCGCTTAACATCAGGCGAGATGGCGGTCATGAGCAAGCCTATAATTCAATAAAAAAATTGGTTTGGTAATTACTTAGTAAAATACCTGAAAGTCACCGTTATCGAAAAAAAAAGTTCGCACAGTTTCTAAAATTTTCGGCTCATACCGTCATTATTCATAATACTGTTTTTATAACTTTTCAACAAAACACGTGTCGTTAAAAATTGTTTATTAACAAAATTGCCTACCAATTTAAGAATTAGATACAAAATTATACTTTAATTTGTTTCAAATTATACCGCCTCCAAAGAAAAAAAGTTTAAAAAACGAGGCTCTACTTCGGACTGTATTCTATTTATATTCAAATGGATACAAAATGTGTGTAGCCCGTCTATCTGTCAGTACGATTAATTATTCTGGAATCGAAGATAAGTGACCAGTAAAGAAAAGAGTAATGGCGTAAATCGCGGACTGACAAAGATTGATTTCGATTATGGGTCCAATAAATCGAGAGCGATTTGGAGCTGAGAGGAAAGAAGAATCTTTTCCGTGGAAAAGTGCAAGTTAACTGCTAAAGTGGGTTGAAAATTTTGGAAATGCTGTAACTGGGTGGCCTCTATTCTGAATCAACTTCTGAATCGATGACATCTCTTTTTAGCACTCTAAGACTAGAAAGTTTTAATATAACATTATTACAAGGTAACTTTTTTTAGACTGCGTAAATTTTTATCACGCAATCTGAATCGTTATTAGAACATTTTTTTAAACTATATTATATGTTTTATTTTATTGTATGTTTATGTATTATTTTGTGCCCACAGAATAGGTAATAAGTATAGGGTTCGGTAACTAGGCAACTAGGGTAGGGGTGAGCGGGGAGAGCAGTGCGTCGGGTGCGCGTTTCATGAAGTTATTTCGACGGGCATTTCAATTTTTAATGAGCTTGACATGTGCAAAACTTGCGCACTCTAAAAACTAACCCTGTATTTTATAACTAGCGGTGCCCCGTGATTTGACCCGAGTGGATTACTCCTTAAATCATCAGCTATTTGCCAGCTAAAGTCCCGACAAAATAGGTCCAGCCGTTTTGGATTCCATAAGGATATTTCCTATGATAACTATCAAATGTAATTTTAATTTCGTATCTTAATAAATAAATTATAAGTTCTTAATGAATGGTTCTTCGAAAGGGCCGTTAATAGAGTCGGCAACGTATCTGTGATGCCCCTAGTGTTGCAGTATACAACGGTGTGACGGTGATTGCTTACCATCAAGCGGCCCGTCAGCTTGTTTGCCAACTATGGCATTAAAAAAATTTGATTATTATGATTACAAATATTAGTAGGTAAATAGTCACAAAAAATACAAGAAATTTAACACGAAAGCACGAAAATCATCGCATTCGCGAGTACTACAGTGCAGCTTGTACAGTGCCCACTTTTGTTATGATTGCCACGCCACCTCGTTAACTCAACAGATGACTCTAAAAGGAAATTCCATCCAATAAAACACATTCACATAATTTCAGGTTGTTACATTACATTGAAAATTGATAGCGTACCATTTTCCGAGTTTTGTTACTCAGCCGAATTTAACGATACGATAACGCGCACACTCCGCTGTAGCTATAGGAAATGACGTAATGATGTAGATGACGTCACGCACAGGGGGAGGCGTATCTCGGATAGCTAGGGGTGGCAAGTACTGGCGACTCTTATTGGTTAAGAATATGTTTTATGTGTGATGTATACTTATTAGATTCACGCGTGGGATGAAGTCATAGGAGAAGATTCGAGGAAACCTACGCATTTCTGTATTAGGATTTTATTAAGGAGAGTAGAGCGTATTACTTTTCAGCCTATATATGGATTAAAGATATCAAATATATTTTGACAGTAATATTAGACGAAAGTTAAGGCTCAAAGCGCGTCTGCCTTATAATCAGGAGTTGCGGCTTCAATTTCCATCCGGGCAGGTGTAAGAATGGTGTATAAATTTACTATGCATAATTTGATTTATTTAAAAATTCGTTTATAATTTAATTTAATTTAATTAATAATTAATTTACAAACATGTAACATGTAATCTACTGACCTGTAGCTTTGCTACTAATAAATATTTCATTTCATTTCATTTCATTTATAAATCTATTCAAGGTCCGGATGTTAGTAATTGTCCGTATCTTTGTGTATTCCATGACATCTCCGATAAATAAATAAATATTCGGGACATCTTTGCACATACAGAGATCTGACCCCAAACTAAGCAAAGCTTGTACTATGGCTGCCAGAGACTGATATACATACATATATATTTTTAAATACATACTTAAATAGATATTAACACCCTGATATAGAACAACCACAAATGTTCATCACATGAATATTTGTCCTAGATGGGAATCGAACCCACGCCCCTAAGCGTAGAAGGTATACGAGAATTATTCACGTTTGAAACTGCGGTTGGAGTTAGCGGCTCAATTTTACGTAAGTATAATAAATGTGTTTGTAATTGACGCTTCCAAGAAAAGCTCATTAGTAAAAAATATTAATGACATATGCAACGATGCTACACATGATGCCCACTTTTTGCAGTGCGTCAATGCAAAAATGTATACGTAATTGTAAAATCAATAATTGTAAAACATATACCCTTCGAATACGCTGCCTTTTGCAACACAGTTTTTAACTAACGCAAAAGGCAGAGCCACAATGTTATATTGTATACCTATTTGTGTTTACTAGAACTAAATTATTAAATGAAATTAAATAGACATTTAAGTTAAATGGCCTTCTATTGCCTAATCATAAGAATCCTGATCGTAATAACTTATCGTAGAGTTTATAGTGGTAGAAACAATATTGTAATTCGGTTTGAAGGGTAAACATTCCAGTAATATTAAATAGCATAATATTGTAATATTAAATAGCATAAATAGTAAATATAAGGAAGTTATTTAATAATACAAATTAAAATTTAAAACTCACAACCAATTTGGAAAAGAGCTTGTAACTTATTAACGGCTCAACAGATTTTCATTAAATATAAATGCGAACCACCGTAATGAAACCTGTTTTCAAATAAAATAGAATATAGTATTTTGGAGAAATATGGTATAATTCATACACAACCTCTGACCTCAAAACGAATTTACTAGTACTTTAACAAAAACTGACGTGTCTAGGCAAAGGTCATCATTATTAGCCTGTTAGGAAAACACTGTGAGGAAACCGTGTCAAAGAAGCCTAAAAAGTTCAAAGGCAATGAAATTCACCAACATGCACTGGGCCAGCATGGTGGATTATGGCCCGCCCTCTCTTTCTGAGAGTAGGTCTGTGTCCCAGCAGTGGAAACATGAAAGACTGATGTATGAATGAATACAGAGACCGTTTTTTTTTTCAATTTGTATATTTTATTTTTATTTTGTAGGTGCATAAGTCCTTCATTTGAAACTGTATCAAGTTATTGCCATTTAGAGCCCTCATCAGCATCATCATTTCAGCCATACGACGTCCACTGCTGAACATAGGCCTCCCGCAGCGATCTCCAAAAGGGCCGGTTGGTAGCGGCGTGCATCCAGCGTATCCCTGTGGTCTCTTTTAGGTTGTATGTCCATCTTGTGGGTTGACGTCCTATACACTGCGCTTATCAGTCTCCACTCAAGAATTTCGGCTTTTTTTTAACGGCTCTATTTAGAGCTCTAAATTAATTGTATACTTATTTTTGTATGGAAGAAAAAAATTCCGAATTATTAAAAGCTGTGAAACAAATGTTAGGTATAATGTAGGGAAGCTGCGTGTGGGTGGCTGTTAATTAATTATCATCAACTCTGTAAGAAGAAAATATACCGTTATTTTTACCAACATGCCTCGGTAGCCCTATTCAACAGTTGTTCTGCAACGCGTGTGTGTCACGACATTGCCACAGTTAAGCTATCAGTCACTTTTATGGCACAGAATATTTGACAGTCACAACAGCCATGGTCACGCAGTCCAGGGACTACATTCCACACCAATAATTATTCAAGTCCCAATCAGCGTTAATTAGTAACATGTGTAAATGGGAGCCGCGATTTATGTACACGTCAGTTGGGATTCAATTTATGAATTTTAGATTTAGAGAAACGCCTAATTTTATCGAAAATAATTTTGTATTGTCGGATTCACGTTGATTATTTTCCCGTCATTTTAAAGGTTAGGTTTTATTTCATGAATAATCTGTTGATTCTTTGTAGTCTGTTAACTTTGCATAAAAAAATAACTGGTCCGCCATCTTTGGAAGTCCGCCATATTGGATTTAGAATGACTTCATGTAGCTAACCATACATTGTCATCCAAACTAAACGTGTATGCAAAATTTCAGCTCAATATGTTGGGGATAAGCTGTTATGAAATTCAATTGCAAGATTTAAACCAAACTAACAAGACTAGTGAAATAAAAGCTTCTAAAAATCTAGAACACCGTGGGTATATGTCGTTTTCCAGTTTTTCAAGCAGGTCGCATAATGTAGCTAGTAGACGTAAAAGATAGAAAAACTCTTGCAAAAAGTAGGTAAAGGTTTAATTTACCGTCCTTGAAGGTCCTCTGAATCCCAGTCCATCTCTCTTCTTCCAAGCGCAAAGCAGCAAAAAAGAAAAAAAAATAAGCATAAAATATTTCATTAGAAATGTGCACGGAATGAAAATAACTATAGTAAAATTATTCTTGCAAAAGCTTGGGGGAATAAAATGCAATAAAATTGTAAGATTTGCCGGGAGCTTGGGGTAGCATTGTTCATAATGGATGATAGTACAAAATAAAATATGACCAGGACACGCTTTACAAACTTTTCTTCGCCAACCTAAAAAAGATACAAAAAACGACGTGTTTGAAAATGACGAATATAAATACCTGCCTTATGAACTAGTGCTAATGGTGCTAACTTGTCGGTGTACAAACGCGTCGTGTGCACCGGTGTGACGCCAGTCGCTGGTTGGCCGGTTTCGCTAGTGTGCGGTAGCGCAAGTGATAGGAAAACCTTAATAGTCAAATGTGTAGTAATAAAACCGGCCAAGTGCGATTCGGACTCGCGCTCGAAGGGTTTCGTACCATTATCTATAAAAACGGGAAAAAATCACGTTTGTTTTATGGGAGCCTCTTTTAAATATTTATTTTAATTTAATTATTTATTTTTACAGTGATATAACTAAATATTCTGTGAATATTTCAAGCTTCTACCTGTTGCCGTTATCTATATCTAGCAAAATCGAGCAAAAAACACGTTTGTTTTATGGGAGCCTCCTTAAATATTTATTTTATTCTGTTTTTTAGTATTTGTTGTTATAGTGGCAACAGAAATACATCATCTGTGAAAATTTCAACTGTCTAACTATCACGGTCATAGACGGACGGACAGCGGAGTCTTACTAATAGGGTCCCGTTTTACCCTTTGGGTACGGGACCCTAAAAAGAGACTAGCGGTAGCGGTCAGTATTAGAATTTGAGTGAATGAATGTTCCATGATGCACCTAGAGATATATGCTACGGGGTTATCAAATATATCGTGGAGTTCATGCAAGAAAGATCAAAAACCTTTTGCAAGAGAGAAAAACCGAAATAACTGTTTGCTCAACCTACTCAAATTTTCAGTCATTGACTGCAGGTGCACGTGATAACCACGTGATGTGTGCGTCTGAATCTTATTTATGCCATAAATAGGCTTGTCAACCTCATTAAAAGGCAAGTCTAATCGGTGGCTTAACCGTTTCGGAGGAGTGCGACCACAAACACCGTGACACGAGATTTTTATACACATAGAAGATGTAATATTTTGCATGTGGTTTTATGAACACATCTCTGTAGCGGTAAAGAGCAAATTGGTGTTATTTATTGCATAAACGATAATTTCTGTAGCGTCCACGAGAATTGGTAAAAAATACAACTATATTTTTTTTACATTAACAAGCAATTCAGCAATTTCGTATCAAGTTGGCTACGAACAATGTACCTACAAATGACTAGCACCCGCCGACGGATCCGACCAATCTGCGCCGAAGCTCACGAAATGAAACATAAATCCGTTGAATCTATTTAAATTGAGCACTCCATTTGTTTTATCGTCGTTTCAATCAGGGAATCGATAAATTCATTCTGTCCACGACGACACAGTACACTTGTTAGAACGTCTGAAATAGTTCCATTAAGCTATTTGTGAAATTCTCTCTGCGAAATAGCTTGCTTGAGTAAAGCACAAAAGCTTTGATATCATATGACCGCCTCATCGCTTAGCATCAGACGAGGTGGCTATTCAAGGCATGGCAAGGCTATTCTTTAATGATATTAAAAAAACGATTGTAAATTTACCTATTCGATTGTGTAATTAGTGATTCGAGTAGTGTTGGCAAACCGATCCGTCGTACAGGCTTACACAAAACGGTAGCACCTACAAAGCGGAAAATAGATAATTGTTTTTAACGGGGCAAGTGCCTTTATCAACTCAACAAAATACTAGCTAAAACTAACACTAAATAAACAGTTACGACTGTTCATAGACCGTTGAAGGTCTAAAAACAATCCAAATGCTCAAGCCCACTATCAGTTGGCAGCAAATCGCAAAAATGCTTTTTCATAGGAACATGGCATTCACACTAACGAAATTAAGGAACAGCAGTTTTTTGCAATTAGAGGGTTAGTCCCTTAGTTGAGGTTGCTCATAATGATAAATATAATGACCTCCTTTCGACTTAGTACTACCGTTCCGTTTAACCCTATATAGTCTCGATTGGCTTTGTCATAAAGTAGTCTATACTTTAGTCAAAACCTCCTAAAAATATATGCTTATTAAAAAGTAAGCAGAACTGAAATCTAAATTGTAATCGCCATTGGGATCGTCTGTGGAAATTTCGCCTGTTACTTTTCTTCTGTCAAGGGATATAATATTTCATAATGCTAACATTTCATAGCAAAGCGATTCTTAAATCTACAAAGTGAAAAAGAAGCACTCCGAACACTCAACCGATATTTTCTTAAAACAAAGAATAATCTCTATTCAGAGAATATTGAAGACGGTCGCGTCTCAAGGGTTTCGTCCGCAGCAACAATTAGCAATCAGCGCGAGAGGCGGCTGAATGCAAGGTAATTCAATTTGGCCGTCCATCAGAAGCAGAACTGAGAATCTTCTCAATTATCTAGTGCTAATATTGTTAGGTGTCTATTTGTGTAACAGAGCTTGTATTCGTAGTCTCTTTTATGTTTTGAAAATGTATTAAGAACGAAAATTTTACGCAATTTGATCGAAATTTCTACAAATTATCAGTTCATGATAAATTTAGAAGGAGAATAGGTTGCGCCGTTAGTACGATCATAGAGTCTTATTATACAGGAAAACATTACAAAACGTCGGTCAAAACCGCAAAGTGCAGTTAGACAAAGGAAATTGGTCCTTCGAGCGATGCGGTTATGTCTAATACATGTGAAAACCATTGCTTTTACATTATATTTGTAGTGAGTTGGTGTTATTCTTTTTAAAGTTCAAATTAAATAAGTACCGAGTTAATTAAGTACACTCGCGAGTGATGACGCACAGCCACGTTTGTTGCAGTTGCCGAGCTCGTAGCCCGTTCAACTAAAGAAATTAAAGAAAGAAAAATGAAGTAGCGAGGTGAAATATTACTCACCCTTGTTTCCCGTCTTCGTAATAAATAGGCAGGGTCAAGCGCGAGCGTAAAAAATTGCTCGCAGTTCGAATTTAAATATCGGCTACGGACCTAGCCCGCGTCACTCCAGCGTCATTAACATAATTCAACAAAAAAACACCCCAAGGAAAAATGCTCCTTTTTCAGCGGGTCCCGACCTGACCCGATCGCCCCTCGGGCCTGTAGTTCACAATATTGGACAAGTTCTAGTGAAATTGTTTTGCCAACATTATTCCTAGGTTAGCTCAAAATCGAGGTCCACGCTTGCCCTTTTCAAACAATAAGATATGGCGAGCAATACAAAAAAAACACAACTGATATTGTTTAAATGGTGACATGACTATATAATTATGCACTTCAGTAGAGGAGTGAATTATGTTTACTTACATTAGAAATGAATGTATATTTGTTATCAGAAAGTGTACTCAATCAATTAACTGATAAAAGTTTTCCGTTGCAAAAGTATTCAAGTATATAAATATTATGTATAAATGTATAATAATATCTTAGGTTTTAGCGATTATTACACATTGAAATTAAACACTTTTAACGGATTTTATTGCATGTATTTTACATTATTTTAATTCCTGACGTTTCGAACGTCAGAAAAAATAAATAAATAGAAGCGTTATACCTACAGTTTTCCCTTTAGTATTTACACCCCCCTCGATCGTCCATTCGTTTACGTGTGCGTTTGTAGAACTAGTAAGAGTATGTCAGTGTGTGCAATACGTGTTTACCTCGCCCCCTTCAGTTTTTGGCAGCCTTTTTTGTTTAAGGCAGATCCAAACTACGAGTATATATTATTAAAGTTTCGAACACTTTTTTTTGTGTCTGTGGTCATTGTAATTTGTGTTTATGAATGGTTTCTTTAAAATTTTATGAAAATATTAACTAGTACTTACCACCAATGTAAAAAACACGCGATAAAATCCGTTAAAAGTATTTAATTTCAATATATAAATGTATATTTACATCGGATATTGGGCCTCACGATGGTAAAGAAATATACAGTCATACGTTTTCAGAAACCCATTTATCCTTGATCCGTTGAAAAAAAAAAAAAAAAAAAAAAAAAAGTACCCACAAAAATAATGCCACGAGTGGCTCATCACTAATGGCGCGAAAAAAAAACATTGCTCCGAGATATGTTTTTAAGGTGCTCTGGGGTGAAAGACCCCGAGACTTCCGGTGTGGCTGAAATAAATCTAATTCCTCGGATGACAGATATCAGCAAGCCTTGTTTATTTATACTTTCACCCTATGTTGAGGGTAGCACATGTGGGCCGCCCTATCTCATTGTACATAAATAAACTATTATGCTTACGGTGTTAATGTATAGGGGGTCGCTGATTTTAGAATTGATAAATGAATGTCACGTATGGGTGTAAGTTTTTTGACAACCAGGTGAAGCTTCTCTGTAAGGTCCAATCAGCTTCGTTACAGGTCATTTATAGTTTTCTTTTCACTGACCTTACTTTCGTTTGCGATGCGTATTATTCTATTCAACTTTTTTTTATAAGGTTGTTATAATCAAGTTATTTATGTAATTAGATTTCTTTTACAAGAAATCAAGTTCACAATCGAACGAATACATTTAAATAAAGAAAGAAATTATTCAATACAATGAAATTGTTAGATACATATCAAAAATAGAAACTTCGCCCAAATAGTGTAGTATTTCGTCGAGAAATAGGTCTCCCGAAAATGAACGAGTATTTCAGTCGCAGATACACGACCCGAACTCTATCTAGTGTTGTAAAATAACCCAGGTACTCGTATAACTCAAAGCTCTCGACATGAAAAAGGTACTCCTAAATAAAAAATTATTCGGGCAAAGAGAAACCCCGCGAATAAATGTGGTAATTTCATTTACAAAAATTTTATTCCGTACCGCATTCATTTTAATATATCAGCATAATCTTGAGTGCGTGAGAAACCACGGGACTTGAGTGCTTATACTATCCAGACATATCTGAGGAGAAAAGTAGTAGATTTAATACCTTTTTAATAGAGTTTTACGTTAAGGATAGAAAGTATTTTTGTAAAATAATTACAACCTGTTCCTTCTTATTGTAACTTTTTTTAGTCGGTCCAAATAAAAAAGCGTTTCACAACATTTTCTAGTCAAGTCACCAAACCGCAATACCACACCGTATCTATAAAACGCACAAAAATTTACTAGTCTTAAACCTTCGCTTTTATCCTTTAGAGTCGGATTATGCATCCTACACACGCATTAAGGAATTATAATGACACTCACGACACGATAAAAAGTTGGGTTCTTCCAAAAAAGCCCCTCTATCTAGGGTTGCCACACGCGGCCGCGACGAATCTAACAAGCTCCCAGTTGTGACACCAGTGACAGCTGACGTATTCGGCTCGTTAATCAAACGGTCATAGATGTATGTTACAACTCGGGACGGACGAGTGCTGCCGACGACTTGGAATCGAATCGTAAAAACTCGGAACGCAAAGTTATGGGTCCCATTAGACTTAAACTTTTGAGAGTATCGATTTTTCGATATTGTAGACGTTACTTGGGAAATTATTATGCTATCGGGATTTTGTATAGAATATGAACATAGGAACATAGGGACCTTTTAGTTAACTTTACTTATATATATTATTCAATGTATTGTATACTCATAGTAACTGTAGGTACTCATAGGTACAGTTTCATGTAAAACTAATTAAGATTAATTTGCTGATTTAGATTTAGGTAACAGTGTAAAACCACAGATGGGGAAATAGTTACGGCGTACAAAAGTAATTCCTAGAAACCAATTAGATTTTTAATGAGTTGAGCAGTTTATTGCTTACATGCTAATCACTTTCTAACCGATTTTGCTTGTTTTCGCCAGACTGTACGGCGGCTAAAAGAATTCCGTTGCTTATGGATTAAAGTGTTGTTAAAAATACTATAGGGTAATCTTGCTATAATCAACATATTTTTGGAGTGACCTCAATATGCCTAGCACTTAAGTAACATATATTTTTATTTCTCTAGGAAGACAGAGCTTTCTACATTTGACGTTATCACCAGGATACCTACTTTGATAATTTTTATTGATATGAATAGAGTACAAGCTTAGAAGTGCTCAATCAAACTGATATGAAAATCTATCCGAGTAATTCTGTAACACCTCGCTGATTTTATTTATAACGTAACTTGAGAGAAACTACATCACTGCGTAAGCACTAAAACACAAAGTAACAAAGCAGAATCGCTAGCCGGAATCCTTTTCAAATCCCATAAAAAAACGAGTTCAGCGAGCGCCGGCGACCATGAGATAAATCCTGAAGGAGTCTTGTAATAAAACACGTACGACGCGGACGCTACATTTTATTTCAGAAAGCGATAAGGGGCGAGAAATTCCTTTTACGATACTTGTGGAGTTTGAGTTGTGTGCATGCGTAGGCAGAGAGGGTACAAGTTTTCGAGCAATCTATTTTTACTTAAATATGTGACGTTAGAAGTTTTTTTTTTTAATCGAAATGCGTAATTTTTTTAAGTCATGTAGGCTCAGTCTTAAATATCTCATTATTACTCGCAGTCAAAGTTTTTGACGGAAAAAACCATTCCGATTCGAAAACGCTTGATTTTCTTGAAGTCTAGAAGACTCAGAATGAATTCCCTCGTCAATTGGCGGGTAAAACTTTTCTTAGACGTCGTCGTTTCTTCTATAATGAAATCCTAACTACATCCCTGGTGTAGATGCAGTGGTGTATACGCCTTTGTGAAACATCTGGCTTATGTCTAGTAAGCAGAGAGTCGAAGCCAAGATATGTGATGATTGCTTCTATGGATAGCAGAAAAAATGAAGCAAAAAAAGCTACAGTAATTCAGTGTTAATGACCTTTATAATTGTGATGCACAGCAGTGTGTTTATGGCACGTGCTTAGAACATTTGTTCAATCATGTTTATTTTCACCGTCTGCCGTTGGGACTGAGCACTGAAGTGAGAATTTTGTCGGTGGGACTGAGATGATTGAGCCGAATTATGTTTCTTAAACCTTTATCATAGTTTTTTCTCGTGATTATTCAATCTACTTCTGAATCTCACTAATCTTAGACATTCAATCAGCAACCACGTCGAGTAACTTGTTAGTAGTACTAACATAACTTCTACATTAACTAGTTTTATGCAAATCACTTCGTAGTGTTGTTTTAAGTGCCCCAACAAGACATTAATCATCTAATATTGTAATATTGTTTGGTAATGCATAACGAGGGAGCAGAAATTGATGGAGAGATGTCAACAAGCTGACTTTGTGGTTAATTATCTGACTCCAAGTTTCGTCGAGAATTGGTCCGCCGTTTTATAAGCAAATATTTGACATTGCCATCCCGTTAGGAAATTGCAAGCGAAACCCGAGAGAAATACGAAAGTGGACTTGAATTATTGTTGACTGCGGTGACTGTAAAAATAATACTTACAAAAATAACTGTGACTGAGAAAAAATTCTAGAAATGCTTGGATAAGCCTATAACTTAATTATTCAGGCGCTTTCAATCCTATAACTAAAATGGCTGATTTTTGGTTTGGCACGATACCCGAAACCCGATACCACAGGCCGAGGATCCCAACAGATACAGACTCGATCGTAAATTCCCTCGTAAACTTAAACATACCTCATTAGAACATGTAGAAGATGGCGCCAGTTAAACATCAGTTTATTTACGGTATTCTTGCGACGCATAAAGTACCCCTACTTTAGCGAGCGCGTAATGCGGGATGAAAAACAACCCGTGATTATTGGGCAAGGCATGTGTTTTGGGCACGTTTCGCCACGCATATTTTATGCTCCTTTGTAAAAGAAGTAAACGGTGGAACGAGCGCAGAACTTATACGAGCCAGTTCAAAGAACAGATGCTGGATCATCGATAACTCAGTCCGACGTTAATTCTGGCTTTAGAATCTTTGAATAGATTTAATTTGCAAACCGCACTCTGTCTATGTCTGTTTGATATTCCTGTAGTGACATTTAGTTTTAAAATGCTATTAGTTTCTAAATTTAATTTGCACAAAAATACTGTTATAGAGTAGAGCAGACATTTTCAGAGTTTATACGACTATTTTTCTAGTAGATATGTCGTCGTTGAGATGATGTTGATGGTAGTATTTTTTCTTGAAAATTGCAGCTTACCTTTACTCATTTAGTAAACTGTAAGACCGTTTGACCAAAACAGCGGATGATAGCGACAACGTCGGTGGCTTCATTTATATGAAGGCCCCGATGTTGTCGAGAATGGTTTTATTTAAATGAGTGCGCATTGGATCACCGTGCTATTGTTGCTGGTACCGTGCTACTCGCTGTGGTAAAAAATGCGGCCTAATGATAGAAATACGGGGCATCCCTGTGTATCGTCTCTCCATACTTTGGTATATTACCTACAACTCCTAGCTGTAACCTCTCTCGTGCTCGTCGACAAGGAACCCAGAATGTCCCAGATATTTATTATTATTATTTATAGTTGACATGCTAAGTGTTCATCATTATCGACCACACTAACTTAACATCAGGTGAGCTTATCAGAGATAAAATACCACTACCTACAAGACGTCGCATCGTCGCTCGTCGTGTGTTTCTACATTAATGCTGCATGCACAGCCGCGGGTGCGAGAATCATGAATAGAAATCATGTAAGCGCATTCTAATATTCCACGCGGGCCTTAGCTCCAGAAAAGCTATGTTACCTGATGCGGCGTGTAAGGGCTGGGAGCCGCCGCGTACTGGTGCGGCTGCGGCGGCGGGTAGCGGCAGGGCTGCGGCGCGTATGCCGCCGCCCACTGCTGGCCGCCGCGGAACTGCGCGCCCGCGCTAGCCATGCGCGCCGCGCACGCGCCCGCGCCCGCGCCTGCGCCCGCTCCTGCGACCGTCACCGCGCCCACGCCCGCTCCACTCGCGGAACGACAACCGCCGGTATTCTGGAACAATTAAGAACAGGTTAAGTTGCAAGTAGATTGCGAACCTTTCTTTTCGGTTTAGTTCGTTCCCATAAAGATTTTACGTCAAGAACTATTGGGATTTTTTTACGTTCGAGAAACCGGTTTAGTATCAGTTTAGTTTGCACAGTAGTGGCAGCGAAGCAGCGAGCACGATGATTTCGGTACGCGGTGCGAGCCCTCCAAGGTCCTCGGTCCGCTCTCCAGAACATTTGGGAGACGGCGAGCGGCTGGGTCTCGCGGAATAAACCGGTTAATTTTGATGTGTATAAAGATTTTTATTTCGGTCGAATTCGAATGAAATACCCAAAAAAAAATAAGGAAAGTGTATGAAACTTTGCAATATTACAGATTTAGGATAGATCTCAATTTTAAAAGTATTAAAATAATATAATTTTGCCTTTTAGGGGCGGATCTGGTACATGTAAAACGGGGATGTTTTTATTCCGCTGCACCCACTCGTGTGTAAGAAATATGTAATCGTAGAGTAATCGTGTGAAGTATGGCCCGCCAAAATAGCAGAAAGTTGGTCCCCATTTCTAAATTATTCCTAAACTATTAGATATAGAAACTTCTAACTTTCCACGTTAATACGTCATATTAAAAACCTTCATTCAAAATTATTTCGAATATTTTCTGATTATTACTTTTTGAGTTATAGCGATAAAACTGTAATAAATTCAAGACGTTGTAGCTCAAAGGTCTTTGACCATTTCATAAAATTGTTTTAGTAATGAATGTTTCTCAAGTACTTTTCATTTTGATTTACTATAAATAGTATATGTTGTGTTGATATGATGCACCTCTGAAATTGCTGAAGTCCACAGAACTTCGATCTTTCGATTTTTTCTGTGACTACCAATTTCCGAATTATGATTATGACCTGGATAATATTACTTTGGCTACAAAAAACGGAATCCTACATATGCGTGTCTCGAGTCTCGACACGCTCTTGGCCAGTTATTTTAATGTAAAAAGTTTCAAGCCCTATGAATATTAACCCTGTTCAATATTACGTGAGGATTGCAATATAACTGTTAGTTGCCATACAAGTAACTACTCATCTCTCAACTCATCACCATTGTCAGTCTCTATGCGCTCACTGCTGGAGTTATGCCTACCTTATTTCCTTCCATTTCGTTGTGCTGGCGATTTTCCACCATTCACTAACGTAGGCACTACAAGTAACTTTTTCTGCTAGAACAAACGAGTAACGCCATCCTTGCAAGACGGGTCGACGCCAAGTTTAGCTAACTTATTAATAGTAAAGATTTCTGTATCGATTTGAAGTCAGATCTATAGTTAGCTGAAATAAAACCCTGCTTGAGTGGCTCTTTCCGCCACCATTCAGAAGATAACTGTAGTAACCAAGATCAATTTTGGATAGCTTACTATCATGACCAAACGTGAAGCAATACACACTGATTTCAGGGATAGCGTGACAGGCTATGGACTACCTTTATAAGTATAATTCTACTTTTTACTACCAGTCACTCGACAAAAAGTGAACCCAAAATGTTAAGTCCGGCTCCTCCCTTCGTTGGGCATAGAGCCGGGAGAAACTGCTGTTGACGTCGTTTATACGAGCCATAACATCACATGGGTCGACTGCAGATGTGAAGGTGTCTCCATACATTTTTGTTTCGACTGTTGTATACTTGATTACATGCTTTTTATCCACATGACTGACCCAAAAATATCCGAATTCTCCGACATTTCATTTTCTCATTTGACCAAACACCATTCATTACATCAGCCATCAGGCGCATTTTGACCTGATTCTGTCACAATATCCAATTTAGTCGACAGCCAAAAAAATCCCCGGCGACTCCCTCAGGACATCAAAATGAGGGACCGAATCTAAATCCCGGCAACTCTCACAACAAACCCAATAACATTCTAAAAATGTTAAGTACGTCTCCCATGGTCACAGATGAGCTGGCAGTTACTTCGTTTGGAAGATAGACGTGCTCAATAATTTTAATGGTGTACAGGAAAAAGCCCTTCAAGAATCGTTTGACAAATTAAAGCTTCGTGCCGTGATTACATGTTCGTGTTCGCTTTCACTATACAGTGAACATTTATTTGATAAATTAGAATAACTACGAGCGGGCTTGAAATAGGAGGCGTCGTCGTATCGATCGGGGTTTCCAGAATGTAGGAGTAGGTTTTCTGCAACCACCTAGTAAAATCAACTATAATATTATATATATTTTTTCAGAATGTACCAACTAAATCACTAAATTCAATCCTGTACGAAAACATTGCTTCAAAGACCCAACACTCCAACATAAACAGTTCATCATATGATTCTTCATTTATTCTGACGTTCTTAAAATGAAAGTAATTTTCATATTTGAAGTGTTCCACACTTACGGATTCACTATTTAAATGTTATAGAAAATTCAAAAAAATTTGGAGCGTCAGGATTCGAACCTGCGCCATCCGGGTTTACGCCCCGAGCGATTTTTCTGCTCAGCTACGGTCACTTTACTGTCGGCCTCCATATTCTTGAGCTGTCGTTGCACGTTATTGCGCGTTGGTAACGCCATCTACCTATAATACCTATAAAATTCTTATGACCTGCAAGTAACTATATACCAATTCGACAAAGACCCGGCTGGTTATAATTTTTTTTCATATGTCTATAACACTTAAATAGTAATTCTTTAAAATAGTTTAATGCCGTCCTCCTTGTTTCCTGAGAACTACAATCTGGGCATCTTCAAGGCTGGAGTGAATAGATTTCTTCTAGATCAACGTGTTCTATCCTCGGCCACACCGTCGCTTACCATCAGGTGAGTGGGTGGCCAAACGTAGATCTATTCTATATAAAAAATAAATTGAACTTATGCCAAAGTTAAGTCAGGTCAAAATAAATTATTTTCACTTCTGATCGAAAATATCAGTTACTAGCCGTCCGCCCCGGCTTCGCACGAGTGTAAGCTCGGCCTTCGGCCTCGCTACAAAATATAATATAGCCTATGTCACCCGGGGATAGTGTAGCTTCCCAACAGTGAAATAATTTATCAAATCGGTTCAGTAGTTTCGGAGCCTATTCATTACAAACATACAAAAATAGGTACAAATCTTTCCTCTTTATAATATTAGTGTAGATAAATCTAATAGCAATAATTTAAAGAAAGAAATAAGGTTTTACATTATATAAAATTGCCAGACGCCTTAAGTCTCACGGGATGCATCAATGGTATGGATCATAGAATACTGGGCCATATTATTGAGGCATGATCTTAGCAATACGTTTCTAGTTTACAGTTAGGTACGAGTACACTCATGAAGTCGACTTCGCAGCTGTTGCATTATCTGATACATCTTGACGCGAATATTTCGTCACAACGTAGATGTACTTATTTATGACTAGAGCAGATTGGTATCTACATTGAGCCTAGAACCGTGACGGCCGACTGCACTTTCGCAACCGTCTGGCATACCTTATGTGGCGGATGTAGGTGCGGATCTTAGTTGCATGTGAAAACTGCTGATATGGTGCTAGTTGTATGCATGCCCGCTCCATAAGCTATCCTTAAAATAGAAACTGTCAACTTTTCGCTGACGAAAAGTTTCACGCGTGAAAGCGAGAAAAAATATTGGAACAGATTAGCTTAGCGAGCGTTTTTAAATAAGAGGGTTGGTATTTCAAGGACACTCAAACATGATGATAGTTTTATGTAGTTCACGAGGAAACATTTTCGGTACCATGGACCAAAAATTTTTTGCTATAAATCTATGTTCGGTACAGAAATATGATCGTTAGTTCGTTAGGATTAAGTGATTGTGTCATAAAAACATTTTAGGTCTATGGATTGTGTAGAATTATGTGGAAATGTAAATGAGTTGACATTGAGAGGAACCGAAACAAAAGACTACCTACCTTTTAAAGAAATTAGTCAATGAAACAATAGAACGAATAGCATTGTTGCTGCACGTAGCAGAGTCATGGAAACATCAGAATTAAAATAAAATACCTTGTGTGACCTTGGAATAAATACAAAATGCTATACGCATGTCGTCGACAAGAATACTTAAAGTTCCTGTGATATTAATAAAAACATACGCGTTTTACCACGCGCTATAATCTTGTAACATTTCTTCTATTGCTTGTATTTGTTATTCCGAACAACGCGCTCACCAAAAATGAGATTTATAGTGGGCAATATATAACAATGTATAATTTCTCGTCGACCCTCATTTCTGTACTTAATTATTGGTGTCACGGAATTCCAAAAAGAAACATGAGAAAAGTTCGAAGGATCTGGGCTTTGTCGTAAAAAAATAAGTATAAGTAAGTATACTACTTTTTGCTACTGTAAAAAAATAGGTGAGTATGCCCGTAAGGCGATAAGCCGACAATCCGCTTATACTGCGTGGGAGTAAGGGCTGCCCTGCCCAAGGAATTAGGGTAAACATAGACGACGAGTGCCGATGGAGCCTTCAAGGCAGCCTATTGGTAGAGGCTATTCATTTCTAGACAATGCAGTTGAGCATGAAATCCATATTTTTGAACTTATATGACGTAAAGTTGAATTCTACCTGACGTCCCTAAAAATAAAAGGGTAAAAACAAATCAAGTAACAATTGACAAAAAGAAACAAATTGAACTTAATGTAAATACGTGGGTATTAGCAAGGACGATCATATAGAAAATCATCCTTGGTATTAGCTAGTTTGACTTTAGAAAAATCTGTTAAATAGAAACTTTCTACATAAGTTTCATAATCTTAATTTCCTAGGATCCATCAGTAAGTTTTGAACACGAATTACAGTACAGTAATAGAAATTCAAATCACTTTGAGTCAGCGCACTTCAGAACAGCAACACAAATAAACGGGACCACCAGAAAGCACAGAATTGATACTCGAGACAGTGTTCACGTCGTCTTCTTGAGTGCTATCGCGTTTTCTCGTCTCCAGTCTTGGGAGATTTAGTTTTATGTTGAGTGGGATTGTTGGCGTCGTCGGGACGCGCCGCTTCCGTCTCGACGCCCCAGCTTGTTGCTGCCTCCCCTTTAACCTCCCTCACACCACTCCAGGGGGATTGACTAAACCCAGATGATACTAATCTAGAAGAGACAGCGCCGACCACCCGAGCCGAGCGAAACCGTGACCCATCCTGAATTAATACATCATTACGAATCACATCGGGAATGAAACAACTTTGGAACATTTTAACAGATATCGCGGGCGAGATTGGTAATAAACGAGAAAAGCCTCAAGGAAAATATAATAAATAATTCTGGAGTCATATCATAAAAGATGTGATTTCCGAGAAGTTTAGTCCGCTAAAGACCTATACGCTTCTAAGAAAGGTAGATATTAGTGACGTAAAGTAGGCTATGGTTCAAGAGTCCGACAACTTTTCCGACGGAAACTTAATATACGGAGTTTATTAAGTAGAAACTTTGGGATAGAGCGCTATAATTCTCGGCAAAGACCACTCGCGCCGAACTAACAAAGTTATTGTCCATTCAAACTTCGATGGACATAAATTCGATACGAGCATGAATCAAAATCAAATTCGATTTGGAGCGGGAGTACCTACCTAGTGTCTTATTCGGTTTTATTGCGTTTAGTATTTATTTAAAGCAAAAACCCGTGAATTGAGATTTCACTGGTCGTTTAACGGAATTACGAGTGGATATCGTACTGGTCTCTAGACGTTTTATTTTCATTGGAGCTCATATATAGGAAAGGTTTAATGTTGTCACTTTAAAGGCTAGCCAATAAGAGGCAATAAAATTGGTCCCCGCGGCTTTAGCACTCCTAGACTTGCGGCGAAAACTAGCTTAAATAAAGTGAAGGTTTACCGAGAGCACGGAACACTACGATTTTTACAGTCATGTGCTCTAAGTGCAGCCATTTTTAACAGTAGACGCTTTATATTGTCCTTAAAATTCAGAGACAATTGATTAAAACAAAATAAATAGACATCTAGAATAGCATATAGTTTAAAAAAACTTATTAGGTACTTATGTAAAACTTTGATTTAATAAAATGCTATTCAATTGATGTATAATTAATTCATAAGGCGTCTCTTTGTGTACAAGCTAAGTGAGTTAAGTGAAAATCCAAGACGAGAGCTATATAGTATAGAGAAGCGAGGTCAATCGTAGTCTTCACAAGTTAGAAGCCAGACATTTCAACTAGTCACGCCCGTTTGCCCCCCTTGCCTGATTACCAGTCGGTACTGGCCGCAAACAAAGCTCCTGTGACGAGCCACGAGCGCAGATGTCTCTGGATGCCGGATACCGTACCGTTGAGCGATGTAAATAATTCGCAGCTCACCCTCTATAATCTCTGATGCGCCAATTATAGATGCAGAATGAGTTATGTCTGAAAAGTATTCCGACTAAACAAAGCGTAGAGAAGATGATCACCTGCTTAGCTGCTAAAAATTTATCTGTCAATTTTCGGATTATGTCTCATAACCTAGACTTGACGGAAAGTTTGGTAAGGTACCTAAGTTTCCTAAGGCTTGTGTAAATATGATAAGCCAATGAGCGCTGCCTAGTATCTGGATAAGCATGTACTTGAAGGTAGTAATGCAATTAAATAAACAGTGTCTAGACGCAACGACCATTACTCACCCAGTATGACGCAAAACTTTTCGCCGAAGCCGAACAGAATATAGCAAACATGTAAAACTATCATTATTGGAAATCAGTTACCTTACGCGGGTCAGTAAATTTACGTGCATTTTATTTAGCTTATCGAAGCAGAAACCATATGGTTCACCGTGCAGTTTACTACTTAGCAAATGTGTCGACAGGCTTGAACAAACAAACAGTCGTGTCATGTGTGCGACCGTTTCTGCAATAAAACGATTGCAAAATCAGCTGCGACGCATAGCAAATTGCATTCGCTTCGAATAACATACCGAGCTTTCATGTTTGTTTCAGGCAGTTTGTGACGTCTTTTCTTTGTTTACTAGCATACGAGAGACTTAAAGATCTCACGAGCGCTTTGGATATATATTTTTATGCTTCGACCAAAATAAAAGAATGGACGGGCCCTAACCATTGAACTTGATCAGTAAAAACGAGTCAAAACCGTCGGACATATACTTCAACACCTAATTATAAAAATGTACAGTATATATGTTACAAAAAATAGATATCGGTTTTATTTGTGTATTTACACTTCGGTAAAGCATACGAATTCATAATTTTGTCAGATGTTTCGTTATCGCGTAACAATAGACTCGTGTTTCACTTCCTACGGCTAGAGACCGACTGAAACAAAATGAGAGCTGGCGCTCATTTTGTAATCTTCAAAAATGCTCTTCTACTGGGCCCGTCCATTCATTTTATTTTGGTCGAAGTTTTTATGGCAACTGACGTGATGTCACCCGAGCCGTGGCCAAGTGACGCAGTTGGCACATGCTAGGAACTTGATCTGGAATACTGATCCGTCTGCCAGCCGTATCGGGCGTCGCGCCGGTCGCAGCACAGCCTTAGACACGTGAAGTATCTCTGAATAAATGATACTGTCATATAATATAGCGCTCAGAGTAATGCACAAGATAATGTTGTAAAATGCATAGAGCGTGCCGTGACTGCATCATTACGTGCGGTATAAAGCTCGTACGAGTAAAGCGTTATTATTCAGCAGTTTTTGCTGAGGCTGGCGGCGCATTTGTATGCGATTCGCTTCGGCGGCGGACGCTGCGAGATTAGCGCCTGCCAGCGGACAAGCCGCGTGATTAAACAGTTTCCGCTTCGCTTATAATATTCCGCAGCGGTGTAACATCCAACGTATCGATCGTCTCATAACTTACACGATAATGCCCGATATTTGTTATTAAAAGCAAGCGATAGCAGGCCAGCAGTGTGCGGCTGACTGCGTAACTGCTCAGAAGCTATTTCGTGAATGCAACGTGTTGCATCGTAATAAGAAATTCCAGCGTTAGCTAGCGGTATACCGACACCCTCACGAAGGCGTACTGCAAAAGTGCCTTATGTAGTAGAGTGTTAACGTGTTGTTGCACACACACAGAGCCGGTACGTGTCGGTATGTGTGCCATCTCGCGTGTAGTGGTGCGGAGCGGAATGCGGCCGCGTCCTTCGCCGTACGCCGCCGCCGGTTCATTTGCACACAGGCCGCCGCTTACGGGTCCTACATCCAGGCAGACATTTTATTACTTCCCAATTATCATTCAGATATCAATTTATTGTTTTTATTATTTCGCAGAACCGATCCGCAGATTGATACTTGGAAGTGTCGCCGTCAATCTTCGAGCAGAGCATAACATAAATTATTACGAACCCAATTGTCCGCTTGTACTCGTAACACTCGTCAACTCTGAGGTAACTTTTTATACAATTTACATACATTGGGTTAATTCTTTGATTTCTTTTTTCACTGGCAGAGTTCTTCGACTTCGAATGTGGTCGGTACAATAACTAATGATCATTAATCATACATGTATGCATGTCTTATAAAGAATGTTTACGCATGGTGACGCGGAGGACTGGATATTACAAATAAGTCGTGACTGATAACAAGTACTAAAGATAGGCACTTACTGCAATTTAAGTAAACAACTGTAATATACTGCTAACCACTTTTTGCAAATATTGTAGCTGATGCAAATTCGTTTCTTGTGGCAAGTTCTAGACGTTTCGTTTCTCCCTACATTATTTATTAACTCATCAGCGAAGTTAGTAAGTTAAGTCTGTGAAGTTAGCAGTGTCCCAAAAAAAAAAATCTGAATAAGAAGCTTGAATGCAGACAACGTTGCGGTAAAAGCAAAATTTATAGCGGGTTCGCGGCCAGAATGCCGTAAAGGCAGCCAAAGTGCAAGTCTGGTTGCCCAAATATGAACGTCGCTTCTCTATGCCCATAAAATTCTTTGTCTGAGCTTTATATCCTATAACTTTATCAAGGAAATGTATCTCAGACGTTGGAATTATAGCAAAAAAAAGATATTTGATAAAAAAAATGGAAGTTATTACAACAATTTTAACCAACTTTTGCCTAAAGTTTTCGAGTGAAGTTTTGCAGCTTAAAATATTTCTGCAAAAGTAATCCAACTCTAAATCGGACCAGGGAATGGATTTTAAAATTCAGCTCGTTTCCTCGGGAATTCTTGTAACCTACACCTATAATCCCAAATATCAATTTCATTGAAAATGAAAATGAATAGAATTTCGGAACGAATAGAAAAAGAAGAAAATAATTTCAAATCTTCGCTTGATACGAGTAAATGTTTTAGGAAAAAGGTACATATTTCTAAAAAGCCCTTAATTATTATCAGATAGGCTTATTTATGATTTATTTATCTAGGATTCTAGGAAGTACTAAGCTAGCAAATGATTAAAAATAGACCTACAACGTTTTGTTCCTACTTATATGAATAATACTAGAAGATTAGATTCCATGCACTTAGGAGAGCATTTAACTGGTTAGATTAATCATAACAAAAAACTGTATTTTTTTAAATAAAATTCACATACTGATCTAAGGTAGCATTTTTAATGTAGGTATCACATAATGACCCTAAAACCTGCACACTAGGCGACATGAATGAAGCCACGGAGAGTGCCATTGCAGTGGCAAAATTTTGATCCCAAAATTTAATATAAAAATAAAATACAAAAACGCAACAATTACTCGAAAGAAGAAGAACATAATGACCCTGATTGTTTTAAATTTGAAACACATTAAATTGATAACTCAGATTCTTTATTGAACTTACCAAAGCAGACATCTTTATATAAGTGGAAAACATAGACAACTCTAAACTAAACCATAGATAAGCTATTTATTTTACAACACTGATAGAGTATGGCAACAAAGTGCGTAGCGGATCGATTAACTTATTCCATAATTTATTTGTCTTTTAGTTACTCGTCTAGGCTAAAATAACGGGTTTTTCAGTTATTTTTCATTTTTTTTTACTATTTTCCCTGTAGTAAATATTTAACTAGTAACCTATCTAAAATATTTTGTTTAATTACCTATTAGTTATCTTTGGAAGTACTCATAAGTGTGTTTTTTAACTGTATAAAAAAGCTTTAATGATTTGTACAATTGCATTAAAAGCGAATGCCGCTGTTGTGAAATTGAAATTAATGACGAGTGTGTGTTCTGTGACCACAATGAAAATTAATTGTATTCCTGAAAACGTAATTTGGACTCAAATACCAGAATAGGATCAACGTGGTTAGCTATAGGTAGCTACCTAAACTTTTAAAATAATGTCAGACCTTGTTTGAAATTTTTTTTGTCTACCAATTTCTACTAATAAAAAAGAACTTAAAAAAATAATTTTTATTTTTTTTATTTTTTTGTTAACTACATTTTACCATTAATACTTTGAGACACGATTTATGTTAATGAAATAAAATTACGTGGCTATTAATCATATTGGTGCTAATTGATCAAACAGTTCCGATAATGCCATAAAAAACAATTAAGTCGGCCTTAATCTAAACGAATGGCAAAGTTAACCTTATTAAGATTACAAAATTAGATTCTACAAAGCTAATAATAAAACACTTCGCATACGTTATTACGAAAGATGTTTGAAGTGGAATGGGGTAGCTGTGGACGGGACGAAGCCAGGGACGATTTAGTGTTGGCCCTACACACTGAAGTGAGAATTTTTCGTTTAGGCCCTACACACAGGCCTCTAAGTAGCTCGAACTATTAGAGAAGGAAATACGGTACTCCGTGGTCTTTTTGAGTTTGAAGAACCACCGCCGTAGTCACCTACCAATCCAGATCATTGTGCTCATTTAAATGAATCCGTTGCACTGATTGATTTTGTTATTGTAAAGTTGGTATATGTCATGTATGCAATCATGTAACGAAATGGTTCAGTGGTTGGCGTGTTGGAATCCCAAACCGAAGGGTGTGGATTCAAATCTCAACAATGGGCTTGCCGGTGAAGGAAAACATCGTGAGGAAACCATATCATGGTGGTAGGGTACTTTCTATTGCCCGGTGTGTTCTCATCGCTTAAGAGCAAGTTTCCATTCCAGGCTAACCATGTTTACCATTTTCCACCACACCGTCACCTAACATCAGCATAACTAGCTATGGTCTAGCTCTCCATCCTAAGGTTGCCTGGAAGAGATCGCTCTTAGCGATAAGGCCGCCGATTGTTGCACTAGTTTTAAGCCGTTTTTCGTGTCTTGTGTATGTAATTTGTAGTGTGAACAATAAAGAGTTTATCTATCTATCTAGCATGCGCACCGCGACAAAATCTTGTCGTCACTTTGTTGATCGGGAAGGCAACAAATTGGCTACGGTTTCATACACGCCTGTCTCGCTTTGGCACGATCAAAAGAGTCGACAAAATTGTGTCGCGGTGCGCATGCTTGCCTGGTAGGTGTGCTGTGGTTAAACGTTTAGCCTGTAAACCATAAAAAATTATGTAATTATGTATGTTTCGGTCTTTAAACTATAGATCTACGACTTAGAATTTTTTAAGAAAATATTTTTTTTTAAACATCTTTGTTAACTAAAGAAATTCGCTGTAGCCGAAAATAGCTACCAAAACGGAACAAAAATACTTCGAAACACCTAATAGCGAATAATCTAAATAATCATCATCATCAGCTAGAAGACGTCCACTGCTGAACATAGGCCTCCCCCTTTAACCTCCACACTGAACGACATCCTGCCATCTGCATCCACTGGATGCCCGCGACTCTCACTTTATATAATACGCTTTATCAAAAGCCGTCAAAGAGGTCTCTACGTTGCTCCTGAGTACGCCCCAGGGGTAGAATCCAGACGGTCACGCGAGCAGTGGTAAGCCGTGGTTGCCTAGGCCCTTGTTTGTACACCAGACCGCATGGAAATGAGCTCGCAGCTCATTGTGTGCGTGTATCTAGATAATATATCTATGTAGTAGCTGCCTCCCGCGGTATCACCCGCGTTAGATACCTTCTTGATAGCGACAGCAACCTCCTTTGCCTTAGATGTAATTTTTCTTTCTATATGATGTAATATGTCAATTTATAGACCTTAATTCTTGCCATTCTATACAAAATATATGGCAAGATGAATTTTCTTCATAATTTTATATTCGTGAATTTTTTCGAGTAATTATCTACTTATTCTGCTATTATATACACATGACACATACATATCTATATAACGAATATGTATGTGTATGGCGACAAATCATGGAAGTCAAAGTCATGTGACAATAATCTATAAAACGGATTATTCGTGATCCTATCAGAGTTTGTGATTGGAATTCAATATGATCATCAATTCAAAATCATCAATTCAAAATGATCATGTAAAAATTTAAGAAAACTACTATTTTAAGCGTATAAAATAGTTATATTCTGAATTACTCATTTGCATAAATGTGGTTGTTCCCTATATTAAATTGTAATGTCACATAAGTGTCACAATATGTTGACGTCATTTCCATATTGTTTAACCTTTAGTTACCTAACTATACCTATACAAGAAGTGAATAATAAAATACCTATGCATAGCAGTAAGTGCTTTGTGACGTCAGTTAAATTAATATAGACGTGTCTAAACATATTTCACATGATTTTTAGGAGTAGAGTAGGTATTATGACAAATTTCGATAATAAAATACGATATTATTAATGTTGCACTAACCTTATTCATGTCTTCACATTTTGTTTTTAAGTTTGCACATATTTTTGTATTACAATCCAGGTATGAACCTATTAGAAAGATATTGTTTTGTATGATATTGTTTTGTGTATGTAGTAAATAAATATATCTTTTTTAACAAGCTTTTATTAGCTTGATATGTATCATCATCATCATTTCAGCCATAGGCCGTTCACTGCTGGACATAGGTCTCCCCCATCGATTTCCAAAAGGACTGATTGGAAGCGGCCTGCATCCAGCGTTTTCCTGCGGTCTCTTTTAGGTCGTCTGTCCATCTTGTGGGTGGACGTCCTACGCTGCGCTTACCGGTCCGCGGTCTCCACTCCAGAAATTTTCGGCCCCATCGGCCATCTGTTCTGCGTGCGTATCAATTTAACAGAATTTTTGAACGTGATTTTCACCTCTTTCAAAACGACGGATTGATTTGAAATTTTGATAGTTTGTCCTTTTATCGTTACCAGGATCTTCAGGGTTCGTGATTTTCAAGCGTGTTTTTTAGTTTTTTTAAACATCGAGTAGTTTAAAATTCTTTTATTCCAATAGTTTTAGATAGTTAAGGGCATGTATACTTAACATAAGAAATATTGAAAAGTATGCTTCCCGTGTTTTGTCGGATCAAATTTGTGTGAATATTAGGCGTTGAGTTATTCAGCCCTTAATACTGGTTTACATTCATCCAGTACATCAATCCAGCGGTGGAATCAGTAGATATTTAACCAATGTAAACAGATCTGCTGGACTGAGATAGAGCAGTCGTTGACTTTTTAATCCAGTGTCCGCCTCCCGTACCCCACCCCGTCCCATTTTGATTGAAACGCGTAGACTCCTCAAAGAAATGAAAATAACTACTGTGGGCGAAGTACGAATTTTCGCTACGTAAAATACGTATCGAATTCCATATCAATTTCAAAATTTGTATGAAATTCGATAAATATTTTACGTAGCGAATACTCTTAGTTCGTTGATTGAATCAGGCGTTACTTTGCGGAAGTCCATTTTCAAAACTGTTTTGCGCTTGGCCGAGAAATTTCACATTCTTGTAGATGATTTCTCGGCCAAGCGCTCGACGAGTCAACACGTCCTGAGGATGCCTCGTGAAGAGGCGAAACACGTGTCGACAAAGTGCACTAAGGAAACGGGTATAATTTATTACTTTTTTAAATTCAATTAAAATACATGTCATTTCAATTAATATATATTTTATGTTTCAGAATTAATATATTTTTGTTTTCAGATTTAGTATTATCATATTTCATGTGTCAGAATTAACTAATTTTTGTTTTAGATTACTTTAATAATTTTATGATTAAAAACAATTCAGAATTAATGAATTTTTGTTTCAGGTTACGTTAATTTTAAATTTATGTAATTAATATTTTATATCAGGTTAGGCAAAATTAAACTCAATAAAATTAACATTATCAACAAATATTTACCAGGTAAATTTAACACAAATTCCTTATTGTACTTGAAGCGACGTAGAAGCGGAATTACACTAGAAATTCATCAGTAAACCTGTTTTTTTACTCTTAGTTCGCCCACTAAACTAATTTAACGGCTTGAATCCGGTGTCATGGTCGTTCCAGTGTCACTAGATGCCAGCGATATAGGATCAACATAGGTATATATCTGCCTTTACGATTGTTATCCTCGTCCATTGGATAAAGGGATTACCCACTGTGACAAAATATGTGAATACATCTACAAGAGTTTTCTTAAACACTGACTATACCTATAGGTACACTAATAATCTTTGGTTTAGAAATTCATGGCATATTATATTACTTAGAAATAGTAACGAACGACGAACGAACAAACGTTTGGCCTGGTGTGGGACTGGGGACCAATAGTAAAGTAGTAATTATAAATAGTAAAATATTATTTTGAGGATGCACTCTTAAAGCAATAAAAAATCTTAATCGTAGTATGATTTACACTTAGATATAGTTAATATAAATTTTAATCTATTTACCGAATGCTCGTTGAGATCGAAATTCTCTTCGGTAAGTTCGTTTAATCATCAAAAAGACATGCTCGTACTTAATTGGGTCTAAACGATTATACTTACAAAATTAAGTAAATGAACGTTCATAAACTCACGCGACTCTCTAATTTGAAACCTTTTCCAAAGCATTACGAATATTAAACAAACTCCATCCCATCATCGCTCTCATCAAACACAGGAATGTAATCAAGCGAAAAACCTCAATCAGGATAAAATCTTCAGAAGGTAAACACGAGCATATGCGGGGCTAATCGGTAGGAATAAAGGCGCTCATTTGTGTTCGGGTTTCGATCCACGTGGCTCGGACAATAGAAACCCGACCGGTGGGTGCGAGACTCCGAGCGTTCTGACTATAAAGCTGGAAACAAAACACCGGTCACGACTGAATCTAGGTCAATATTAAATCACTTATTCACAGAAATAATTTGAAACATAGAAACCAACAAGAGTACCTATTAATTGACGCGGTTTTACTTGCGATTTTTTAGTGTTCTCTTTTTCCCTGAATAAAAATATCTTTATCAAGTGTTAACTTTATAGCCTCAGGTAACTTGTACACTATTATCGGTAATAAATCACACATGTGAACTAAAATACGCAGCCGTCCAAAAAAATATTCCGACTGATCCGGCGCAACAGTGCAGCCAATGCAAGTCACGAATATCAGTTATATCTAGACATGTCCTCGACGAGATCGAATACGGAACGATTATTTTCTCTTTCGGAACGATATTCAAGAAACATGTTCGCGGAGCTATCTAGTCCTACCACTGCGCCACTCACATACCAACATAAGTTGGGTCGGTTGTTTGTTTCCCGCTTTACGTCGAATGCGTGTGCCGGCTTGCCTTGCCAGGGTCCGTTGCCCGACATCATCAATCAAAGCCCCCACGATTGTACTACCCTCAATGGTCCTGTGCAGGTAAATGTACTTAGGTATGGATTAACCCTCCGTATGTACTGGCGAAGATTATTGTCTGAATTCAGTGTAAAAAAAAAAGTTTAACTAGAGCATAATTTGTGTAGTTTTTGCAAAGTGGCGTACCTTATTTTATATTTTATTTATTCTACTAGAAACAGGAAAGCATAAAGAGTCGCGAGGTGAAAAACTATATTTTTAATCAGATATTATATTTATTAACTGTTTTGACTTCTATATGTTGTAAAAGATAGCAATAACAGCTTACTGCCAAGGATGCTTGCTAATGGGTTGCTTTCTAAGGGCTTTCACGGAACCGATTAAATAATAGCTAGTTCCGACGGGTTCGATAGATGGCGCATAGCTTTCTTGCAAATACACAAAAATGTAACTATTGGCAATGTCAAAGACATTTTCTAAATTTACAGTTTGGATCCACACGATTTGTGTATTTAGCCAGTATCTAAGTATAACAAATGCTACCACCAAAATAAGGTCCATTAACGTATTGTCGCATGAAATAAACAGATCGATGACAATGGTAATATTAGCTCTAAACAAAGACATGGCGTAAAGGACATGACCTCCTGTAAAAAACAACACCTAAATTAGCAACACGATATAGTAAAGATAGATGAGCCGGGCCCAAAAACCACTCGTTAGATTTAATAATTATAAATCAATTCTATGGTCAAATCTATCATTCACAGAATATCTAACCCTGGTTTATAAGAAGCAAGAAGCATACAAAGTGATTCATATACAGTAACCGTAGCCCATTAGTTAGATTTGTTTACCATTTTTACGGCCAACATAATGGGTTTTATAAACAACGGGAGCACTAACTTGAAGTTTATTGCTGCTCAGATTACGGAGGCAGTTAAAGAAGTGAATAATTTATACAGAGTTTTGAAGTTTTGTCAGTGAGGTTAACGGTCTTGTTTAGATACACCCAAAAGGTCTCTTTTAACTAAAAATGAGCTTTGTCTCGCTTTCATCGGTGACACTTTTCGTAAGTAAAAAGAAGACAAAGCATAGCCAATAGCTTTATAATCTCATCGAAAGTTTGTGCAAAAACTTCGGTGTTCGTGCATTTCGTAGAATTACTTGCTAAGCCAAATTTATCCGTTGCACGTCTGAGCCGCTAACGTCAATCAGTTATTATAACAATAGAATATAAAAATGAGTAAAATGTATACATTATTTATTATGGAAAGATCTTTTAAAATTTCGCCTAAATTCCTAAGTTTTCACAAGACATCCCTGCTTGGATCTTGCCAACTTCAAGATAAGGCGACGTGTACTTTCATTGCTTTCATGTGGTATCGATAATTTAATTATAATATCAATCAATTAAAGCTTTAATTGTTTAGAACGACACTACGCCTTAAAATTTTGCTTGCCACTAATATCGATACGAAAACCCCATCAATACGAAAATGTCTCGAAAAAAGAAAAGTACGATAGAGAAATACCCGGAGTTTATTTATAACGAACAAAATTTCTTGATAGTATACTGTTTTGTTTGTAACGTTAATTTGAAACAGTTAAAAATGAACATAATGTCTCGACATTTACTATCATACGTATCAAGTGAATCGCATCGTTCAACAACCCATTACGGCCGGTAATAGACAAGATTTTTTTATGGATTTAATTATATTTCTAGTTTATAATAAACATTCCAGTTAAATAACCTACTTTTCCAAATAAATACGAAAGTATGGTGATACCTTAGACCGTAATTGTGTTGTATTTAAGGACTTATTACGTGTCTCAAATATTATCGGAAAACTAAAAACCATCTTATCCACTCCATTGTTAAAATCACAAATTAAAAATTTATCTCTGTCCTTTCACATTTCTATTTTAGTTAGCGAAGAGATTATTCCCGCGACAGATGTTTATTTATCAAAACTGTCTCCTATTGTGTGGGTGGAACAAAAACTCCAGCTAGATAAGGGCGTAGAAAGGAAACGTTGAAATCCCTACTGATTGGGATTACTGCTGAACTAAAAGCATTATGTTTAATGTGGCCACACGTTCTGCTTCATTGTAAGTAATACTTAGGTACTTATGCTATTTAACTTTATTATTATTTTGGAATAAGTGCCATTTAATGCTGATTAAGGCTGCGTATCCACAGATATGCGAGGAAGATGAGCGTGCGCGAGTAAAAATCGACCAATAGGATCGCTTTATTCCGTCTCGCCTCGTCTCTTATTGGTTGATTTCTTTCTTGCACACCGCAGCTCAGCTATGGGAAATCACCCTTAAGGTGATACGTTTCATGTTTGGCGGGAAATACATTTTTTTTTTTTTTTTTTATATGAACGGATCGAATTTACTTAAGGGAAATCTAATCGGAACGTACAAAGAAAATTACATTACAAATATTCAGTGAAAAAAAAAACATTTTAATTATAAAACGTTTTCTAACATTTATGTGAATAACTGAATAGAAAATAACTGTACGAGAATTTATTTTTACATCAGTATCTAAGCTATTCTTGAAGACTTTAAATTTTAAATCTACCGTCTATGACCATTCTTGACAGTCGCCCTGCCAGACTACCATGCGCGCCGCGACAAAATTTTGTTGGCTGGTATAGGCAAGTTAGACTTAAAACTTTAAATATGATGACAAAAAACGCGATTTATTATAAATGATTCTTAGACATTTGATTTCTTTGATTAACGCGGACTTATTCGCGAATAAACAAGAAAAAAATACATAGGTACATTTTTTTTTTTACCACCAACTTAGATACGTTTGACTTATTTAACCACAATGCCAAATAAATGGCAGGCAACCAATTAGCGTAGATGATTTTAAAAATGTTATTCGTTACGCTTCATCAATTATTATCAAAGCAACCACTCAAGTTTCTCCAAGAATCGATGTTTAATATTTTTATGTTTCTGATAAAAGCATGGCCAGTATAACCATAACAGATATCGCGGTACAATAGTGGGCACAACAATGCGTAAGTGCGAGCTGAAATGTGACGCATATATAAGTTATCGATTTTTAATCAAACGCCCCCGACCGATCGCCGCCGTTTATGACGTGAGCGAATGTTTAGCTCTATATGACTTTCGGTATTTTAGTAGTTATGTTCTTGGAAAGATCTAGAAAAGGGATGAGCAATTGTGGTTAAAAAAGCTTAGCTTAGTTCTTTTTTTTTTACTTACAGATCTTTAGTGTCATTGGAAGATTTTAATAACATTACAATTCTGAGAAAACCGTAAGTTTTATTTATTTCTTGCATACGCACAGATTTTATGGCCATTTTGATGACGCAAACAAATAGCAAAAGTGTCGAGTGTCAAGGTAGCTATAAGAACAATAAAAAAAGTAATATTTACAAGGATTTTCAGTTACAAGCTTAATTTATTTACAAAATTAACATTAAACGCTTACGCAGTTATGTTATTAAATTCCTGGCGTACCTCAGCGTAAACAAAGAAAGCCGGTAAAGCTCTAAAGGTTTATATTAAATTCGTGAAACCATTCATAATTTTTACCTCCAAAGGTCAGGGGCAGAAACCGGAAAGTCTGCATGCTAGCGTTCAATTTGATTTCGTTCGTTTTCCTTACAATTTACTACGTTGCTATAAAATTGTAACATGTTTTCCTAAAAGCTGTCATCGTCGCACTTCAAATTATTTGTCAGAATCTATCTGCTTTTTCTGCTTCTATCAGAAGAATCTATCAGAATTTTCTGCTTCATTGGTCCAAGCTTTGGTTCTACTCATTATTTTACGGAATAAAAGCAATTTTGTGAGCACTATAAAATTAATTTATTGGACTATGGTTAGGCGTAGGCATATGTTCGTATGTGAAAGACATTTCAAATATTGTAGCAGTAAATGCTGAATCTCTAATCATAAAGTAACGATGTTTGTGTCAAATAAGTGTGTTGTGAACACAACAAGGTCTCCAAACAAATAAATGAACTGTGAGAAATATTTCAAGAGGGTAGACGTACAAATATGAGAGTGCAGGATCTGGAGCGGTGCCACCAAATAGGTTGGAAAATAACTTCATCCCCCGAGGCGGCGCGGATTCAATCAACTCACTCCTAGAATTTTGGAGTTCGTTTATCGAATGGGACAGCAAGAGCTCCCAAAATAAGGAAGTACTTAAAATTAATCGCGAAACTGAGTGGATTGGTTTACGGCCAGGCTAATTCGTTTGTTGGTTCACCGCACAGTCAATTAAATATTGGCGATAGGAAACCCTCTCCATTTGAGCTTATTCGATTATATTATTACTAACTCGAGTTCTACGAATAGTGGTTTTATGATAGCTTATAACATTGTCTATAGTATACGTTATTTATGTGGTCAGTTATCTTCGTCCTATAATCTCTAGCTAGTGATTATCCAAAGCCATCTACGCGATAGAAAATTGGATTTAAAAGTGACACAGTACTAATATTAATGTGTTTATTAATAAAAATGTACTTATGCATATTGTACTTGAAACAATATTGAGTACGAGAGGGAGCACAGAATTCGGAATTCTTCACACAATACAACTCATCTCCATATTTATTCTGTGCCCTCATGAGGTATGCAAAGGACTCTCATATCTCAGAAACGTCTAGATAGTCCTTTATTCAAATAATAGCGAGACTTACATAGCATTGAGCTGTTTGAAGACATGAATTGCAAATAGAGATGGGAAGCGGGTCCAATCATACGGATGTTTAGGTCGCAATATCCCACTCTACCCAAGAGGCTGACTGCTGGCAATTAAACCTCAATATTGTATTTCTAATTTAGTTGATGGCTTGTATTTTGATCGGGACTCGAGCAAATTCGATTTATGGCTAAGTTCATTTCAAACTAATTTAATTTGGCCACGACTGCGCCCACGTGTGTTAAATTACGATACGAACCCAACCCCAAAATGGTTCTTTTATTTCTTGCTCCAAATATCAAAGAAATTAATCATTGTACGTTTAAATTCTTACATATCACTATCATTACATGTCTGTCCGTCTCTATATATGCTTAGATCTTTAAAACTAAGCAACGGATTTTGATGCGGTTTTCACTATCAGTTAGATAATTTTTCACGAAAAGTTCATATACTTATATAATAAAACATATACCCATTCAAAGCCGGGGCGGGTCGCTAGTAAATAATAAAAACAAAAATAAGTAATTGTTTCAAAGAATTTGAACGACACAAAACCAAATCAGAAAGTGACCTGTTATTTATTTTCGTGGTGAAGTTCTCATAATAAAGTCAAAGATTAAACATTAATCATAAAATATGTACGTTAATATTTCTTATCCGACTGCCCAAGAAGGAGGGTAATATTTTGTCGTACGCATGTATATATTCTCAATGTTTCTGTTCCACCTCCTATATATCGTAGCTTCCACAGCTTGACCGATTTTGAAGTGCGAGTTGTCTTTAGAATTGTCTTCAACTTTAAACTTAATTAACTTCATTAATATTATTTTTAAATTCATTTTAATTTTATTTATATTTCATGTTTCAGAATTAATTAGTTTTTGTTTCAGGTTAGGTAAATTTTATATTTTATTTAAATATTTTTTTATTTCAAGTTAGGCTAAATTAAACTGAATTAAATTAACTTCATTAATAAATTCTTAAATTAAATTATATTCCAGAATTAATAAAAAAAAAAAACAGGTTAGGCTATTTTTCTCTTTTACGTAATTAATATTTTATTTCATGTTAGGCAAAATCAAACTCAATTAAATTAACTTCATTAACATCTACCGAGTAAAATTTATCCGAAATTCCTTATTGTACTTGAAGCGACGTAGAAGCGGAATTCAATCAATCAATCAATCATTTAATTGTTTAATATAAACAAAGTGGCAGCATTAACGACTTCATCAACTTAATATAACCTGTTCGTGTAAAAAAATCTTTCATCACTTTTGATTATGTGTTAAAACTCAAGTGCAAGAATCGCTCCGATATTCGCTCATAAATTACATTAATTTACGATCAATTAAATGTAAAGCGCATGCCGCCACTCGCAAGACATGGAAGAATTTGATATTTAAGTGATAACGTTTATGCAATTAAAAAATTAAGGATAATGAATTGAAACTTAAAACTTGTTTTCGATAACGGAATACATTTAGATTTAAGTTATACACCTGACGCAAAACTGCATGATTTTCTCTCTCTTTTTGCGAACTCGACAGTTATTCGAGGTTTTTTCAAATTTTTGGTGAATAATCACAATACATATAGTCAAAGTATTCCACAAATATGGAAATCTGACAAAAAATTTAACAATAGAGAAATTGAAAGTCTTTGAAATAAAGCAATTATGATTAGACATTTATTAATTACGAGCCTTGTGCCCGATGGAATTTACCAAAGGCGGTTCCTGACAGGAATAAGTTTATAATATTTTCACGGTACCAGAAAACGTGGAATGATTAAACATCTATGTAAACTTTCATGCCCTATTTAACCTTCTTAGGGGATGAGTTTCTAAAATACGATGATATACTAACTTTTACTCATACACAGAAGTCCAAGTACCAACTTCCACGATTCTAACTTGAAAACTGACGAACTTCTATACAAAATTTTATCCCCTATGTAACCCCCTTAGTGGATGAGTTTCTAAAATACGATGTTACAACTAACTTTTACTCATAATTAGAAGTCTAAGTACCAACTTTCACGATTCTAAATTCGAAAATGAAGAACTTCCATACAAACTTTTAATCCCTATTTTTATCTATGAGTTTCCAAAAAACGTAGAGATCGCTTATTAGAACAAAACAATTTGCGTGGAACACCAAATTTTTTTTCTCGTTTTCTGTAGGTATTGGTCCCATCGTGAAATTTCATAACAATTATGAGTAGACTGATCTCTTTTCGCCTTAGTTTTAACGTTTCTAGTAAGTTAGTAGTAACCCAGCATATAGGTAACTCATGACTTTTTATTGATAACAAAATTTACATTTCATAGTGTTATCTTTTTGTAATATTAACATTAGAATAAGCCGTAATGGTTTATTGTGTTCGTGAAATTAATATTTTTATTAATGTCACTAAATAATTTCAAGTCAAATGGTTATTCAAAATAACTATAGTTTCCTCTGCTGCACTAGTTGAACATGAGCTTCTCCTATCACCAGGATAAGACACCGTTATGGCGGCTACACAGTACACTACATACCTAAGGTTAGGTACTCGCTAATAATATGTCATGCTCTTTAATTACTGCAAAGAGTTTTCAGAATAAAACTGTTAATGTTCATATTGCAGTGTACGTCGTATATTAAACGAACAATATGTTTCAAGGCCTGTGTTTTGGCTCGGTTTCGCCGGTCGTTCGCCTTCCACCCTATAAATATATCCAACAGATGCACACATACATTTTAATTTTAATGACTTTAACAAACTTTATTTAATACGTCTCTGCTCGACGCTTGGGTTTGCCTCATACATTTCTTTTGTCATAGTTTAACCAGGAATCTGCGTACAAATAGAGTAAAATCGGGAATGCTTATTTATTCTGTGATGTTTTACACACATTTTTTTATTTGCATAAAATAACGCTGCTGCTTGAAACGATCGTCATCACAAAATTAAATACTTCTAGCATAAGCGCTTCCCACTAAATTAAATGTGTTAGATTCCTTCCAGATTAAAAATAACGATACCCAGACAATGCTAAGTACACGATTAGCTAGCAAACGAAGTATTTATTAAGTAAATATCTAATAAACAGCCCCTAAACTATTCAAACACTGTGATGAAAAAAAGCACCACAATCCTATTTTCCCAGACGGCAATCCGGTTCCGATTCTGTGTAAATCGACGTTACACTCCGCAAATGTAGAGTAAAAGGAAAACAATTAATTAACTCATTTCCCGCAATTAGCCGGGGACCGACACGGAATTACTTAAGCATCTCTGGCCAATCGGTTGCTAGACTTGCAAGGCAGAATGCAAGCTTCAGCATAATATTCGGACCACAGGGTTAGACAGAAAAAGTATACTCGTACAAAGCCAAAATCCCATTTTACCCATTGTTATTGTCATCTTTTACTACGATTCTATATTAAAGGCCGCAGTTAAATTACATACATTCTGTCGAAAATCAATGAAATCAATGAAAAAAAAAATTAAACCTTTTTAGAGAAGACCTGATTTAATTAAACTTAGACTTCTTTCAGAGTAGTTTCCAAAGTAAAAGATGAACAAGATGATGACGATGATGAATTCAGTGACCAATAAGGTGGTAAGTGAAGGTAGGTTAACTTCTTGTATTATTCTTTTATATTCGTTTTGTAACGTCATCAAGCGCATCTGCCCAAAACTTGGCTCGTAACGTGTCAGTTGGTTAACCGGTAGATTTTGGAACTTTAATGGTTAATTAACCTTTACGGGTCGATAGCACAGTCCTTAATAAAGGCTATCTTGCTTGATTAGGCATGACATGCCATCAACGCATCATAGCGTCGGAAAAGATGCGTGTGCGACTTTATTCACAAAATAACAAATACGAGTATGTACTAGGATTATTATGAGCTGCACTTTCGGGTATACATGCAATTTTCGAAAAAATATTTTTTTCTGCGTTCATCCTCATGATTCTATTACTTAGACAAGTTTTATCAAGATTGTTTTAGCCAAATTTCATTTAAAAAATAAGTTACGAATTGAGACAGTCACGGATAGAGTTACTTGCAGATGATTGAAGAAAGACTGTACCGATTTAGTTTTTCTAACAAACTGCAGAGCCTTCTCACTGCCGAGGATATTACATTGTAAATAAGTATCCGTAGTCCATGGCTCGATCTGCCGACTCTGGTTAACGGAAACCAGCTTTCCCCGCGCCAATCGCGCGATTGCCGACGACGCCTTACTTCCGCCCGCCCTTTGTCATTTCTAACAACAATAAACTGCTTTCGGTAAACGCTGCTGCTTAAACAAACGACAGTCTTCCATATTTTTGACGGCCCATTGTTTTGTTTTCTTTCCTAATCATTGTTTCTTTGGCTAATTGTATCTTTGACGGGTAAAAAGCGATGAAAAGGGGGAAAGTTATGAAAACAAATCGTTTTGGTTCCCCTTAGCGCTGTTACCGTTTGTAAAACGAGCTAGAAATAAATGTTAAAAATAATCTTCAATTAAAACGTTAAGTTAGTTACTAAGGCAGCTTACACCAACCTCAAAGATTGCTTTGAATTTCAGTGCAGACGGATTTAATGTGTGAACTCATTGTAAAAGAGGAATGGTGTGCAATTTATTTACAACTGTTTGTGTCTCGCTCGATTGACCTACGAAAGGAGCGCAACCTGGTCGCTCAAAGGAGTTCCATTTCAATGTACATACTTTGTGGGGTAGAAAGGCGTGTTCTGCGAAAATGATCGTGAACACTGTTCTCAGTGTCTGCCATGTTTACAAACAAGCATTTAATTGACGCAGGAATTTCAAACACAGCGAGCGTTGAAGGAAAACACGACGCCCTCGCAGCCTTTTCACAGGCAGCCTTGTGGCGCACACCGACAATTTAGCAAGAGAAATTGTAACAGAGAAAGTACCTAATTGGCTAACTTGGTAAAATATGTAATTTAATAAACGCTCGCCGTAATTATACGTAGAGATCGCGTGAAAGATTAAAATGAAACAGTTGTTTAAGGGGTTGTCGCTAACTCGAAACGAGGTATGTGCTGGGTTTGTCTGGAGATTGTAATCGTTGGATTGTTGCATTATTTTCTACTTATAATTTGCCTTACAATTTGCAAAATGTACATGAAAATAACAAAAGTACATCAGCGAATTTTTTTGTGATTCACTTTTGATAAATTTCATTTGCATTTCGAAAAAAAAACATGGTAATGTTTAATTATGATTCGATTAATTAAACAGTGGTCACCGCATCTGTTTCAATGCAGATACAAACATAAAGCCGTTTTATTTATAACTAGTGACCTGCCCCGGCTTCGCACGGGTGTAAGTTTTATTATATTACTCTAGAATGATATAACATAGCCTGTGAGTATCATAGCCGGTCATAGCTAAGCATATTCGTGAAAACCACATTTAAATCAGTTCAGTGGTTTAGAAGATGTGTGTGCACAAACAGACAAAAATTCTTAACTGTCTTAACGTGTTCAGCTGCTTAATTTAAGACGAGTGAGATATCAAAAAAACACACAGGGTGTTTTTTTGATATCTCACCACTAGAGATTTTTTTTTCTCTACGTTTCTATTATTTGTATAGAATATGTATAGATATAGATATAAAACGGTAATTACTCACGTATGGACTACACTCCGGTTACTCATAAGGTCTGGCCTTATCTCGTCGCTGCATACAATAAAGACCTTTAGACGCGCATTCTAAACATACTTATAATAGGTAGGTACATCGATAAAATAGTAGATATAAGAGAGAGAGACAGAACATCTACTTACATTCAAAGAAACACTCCCTTTACAAATTGACGTAGAGGTAAACGCACCTATAACTTCAAACGCAAGAGGCTAAAATATTTAAGCTTCGTGTATGCAAAAATATAAGACACGGTACGCAGAATTGTAAAAGAAGTAAAAGGACAAACATGACAAAGTAAATTCTGAGTTTATAAAGCTCTTTATGTTTCTGGCACCTACACCATGCATTATTCACAGAAGAGAATAAACCGTGTACTAAGAATACAATGTTTTGTACTCTGCACGGTTGGGGAGGTAAATTCTGTTTTATTTTCAATGTTGGTGTGTTTAATTGACTATGTAAGAATTCAACTTCCATTTGAGAATTTTAGGTAACCCAAAGTTAGTTTGAAAAGTCTTATTTAAACCGCTACTTTTAAAAATAAGTAAAAATTACATTAGTAATCAAAGGGTGTTTAAGTATGTCAAAATCTAGTAAGTTATTAGAAAGATAGAACTTATACTATACGATAACTAATCAAATGTAGATTTTTTCTATGTACTAGGTAAATGTAGCAACAATAGCTAACGCTTATATATATTTACATCCAGGAACCATTTTACCAGGAACCATATTTTAGGGAAGAAAAATTTTTTTTTTCACAACTAGCTTTTAGGGAAGATAAAAATCTCAATAATTGAGATAAGAAAATGTATAATATATATATACCTAAGTAGTATAACTCGACATTAACAAAATCACTAAATACTTAGAAATAATCGAATTCCATAGGTACTTATTTTTTCTTGAAAGATACTAAATCGCTTCATAAAGACAAAGATGGAAACAATTTGATCCTAAAAGATTTAGAACCGTCTGACTGTCGGGATTAATTCTTGCAAATTCGAGACAACCGGTGTCAGTTACCCTGAATATTCATCAGGCACAGACCACACAGCAACAATATACAAGTAAAGAAATTACGAACCAACCGCAGGAAATGCAACTTTTTGCATTGTTTTCTTTTATACTTTTTATAAAACAAATTATTACAATATTAGTAAGTATTATATAGTAATAGTAGTGGACGTCCTATGGCTGAAATGATGATGAAGCAATACTGGTTGATACGACTATTTATCTGTTCTACGAGGAACATTTGCTTGATAGCTTTCATAGCTGATAGGTATCTTTATAAACCCGTTTAATAACAAGCTTGCATACAATTAGCTTCTATCTCGAATACCTATACATTATTAGTAGTTTCTCTAGTATAGGCAACATGATAGCGGTTTTATGAAATGTTGGTTATTTAATACTGGCCAAACTTGTGGCAACAAATTACCACCATTTTACTCGTACATCGCTTATGAAATGCGGCGGGTGCATCGAATAATGTAAATTAGTTTACTGGTATTACGTATACTGTGCCCGTGGCAAGGGAAGTTAATACCGCATCCGATTGTTGCTGATATTACTCGTTCCGAGTATTCATCTTTTATTTTGAAGAGCGGTTAACGATACGGTTTGGATGGAGTCAACGTTATATAATTTTGCTTTTATGAAAAACAAGCTTTTGCCCGTGGCTTTGCTTGTGTTGTGACTACAACTAAGTCTATGTCAATAAGGGATAGTGTAACTTTCTATCAGTGAAAGATTTTATTAAATTGGATCAGTACTTTCGTAGATTACGTGAAATAAACACCCAACTTTACTTTCTTTTTAAATTAGTGTAGATCTAGGTTGTCAGCTACACGGGCGATGTTATTGTAAACGATGGACCATTGGTCTTAGTTACTCGTATTAATATTCCAGACAGCGCTCCCTAAATAAATACAACGTTTTAACTTGGTCTGGAAGCGAGAAGGACGCTGGGGGATCATTTTTAATAACTGAGACCCAGAAGCCGAGAGAAAATCCCATGAAAATTACAGTTCCAGTTAATATGTAATGATGAGGACGAAGCCGAAAATCCCTAACGTTTATTTAAAGCGTTAAAGTTTATACGCCCAATAATACAGAGCATCGCATCAACTATTTAGGCGGAAGGAGCAGAGCGAGGTGCTTACTTTCACAAGCACTGAAACAAAACTTAAATCGTCCACAGCTACAAGAAAAGTCAGTTGGCGGAAGCCGCAGACCGTTTTAGGTAAAATATTAATGCGCCTTAGGATTTGTTCGTGTACCGGGCACGGTCCGGGTTTAATATTTGATAAACCGGTGTGCCGTCGACGACGCGACGTTTTGTCTGGCCCTTAATTGCGGACTGATGCGTTTGCGGCTCTAGCCTAAACCGGCACTCCGAGACTCCAAGAGAAAATATTAAAAAGTCCCGTGGCGCGGCGAGTTGTTCTCGCCAGACTAACTGTTTACTGCCGGCCTAGAGACTTTAGCGCCTATAAATTTTATGTGTGTTCACAATGCCGCAGTAAAATGTTGCAATACCGGTAAACCCCGTTGTTTTTCTTCGGATTTAAGAGAAATATGTATTTGGCTTGTTGGAATTGCTTTTCCTTTGGCGGCTGTGTGAACTGTGTAAAGCGTGTGCCGAGTGGCGGGCGTTTTTGTTGGTGTACCGTTGACTCTAATTTCCGATCGGATGTGGGGTACTGACACCGCGTCGTGGCAAAACAATGTACTTATTACATCATTTTAGGTTCATGTTCACGATAACTACGAATAATCACGGAAAAATAGAATAAACTGATGATCTATATCTACGAGTAAGGAACTTTTGTATTTTAGGTGTTAATCGTAGATTGTAAGTAGAGCTATAGAATTATTAGCTAGAAGCACTCCGCTGTTTCACCCGCTATCCTATAGGAACCGTATTTTTTTTGGATAAAACGTACTTTATGCGTAAATCCATAATTACTCCCATACCAATTTTTATCCCCATACATACTAAGCAAAGCTTACTTATGCCTGATGGTTTTTCTATCGGTAACCTCTCAGGAGAAAGCTGTTAAGGAATTAGTTTCCAAAAAACGATGATAAATAACACATTAACTTATAAACAGAAGTCCAAGTACAAACTTCCACGTTTCTAACTTCAAAAATTACGAACTTCCATTCAAACTTTGATTCTCTATTTAAGCCCCTTAAGGGATTAGTTTCCAAAAAAGGATGTTACAAAAAACTTTTGTTTATAAACAGAACTCTAAGTAAAAACTTCCACGTTTCTAACTTAAAAAAATACGAATTTCAATATAAACTTACTCACCCAATAGTGTGTGTGTATTATGCTCCTTAGCTACCAAATTTATCCAAACATGAACTAATTATTGATACCATTGTAGGTATTTGCTAAATGAAAGGAAACACGTCTCATATAGAATGTAATGGAGCAAAACATATAATGTGTTATTGACTGATTATGCTGAAAAGGGGATATGACGGATATGGTTAATTGACTTGGCTTATAGCTATACCTAGAAATAATTTTTATGTTATACATTATCTGAAGTATGTAAATAAAAGCATTCTCAGTCACGCTTAAATTTATTCGTCATATTCGCATACCTATGAGCACTAAGAAATAGAAAAAAATACCTGTTCCATAAAAAAATCATTTACACCCTACAAAATGTATGAAAAGGCTAGTTTTATTCCGAATGTTTGAGGTTGGTTCTATTGTAAAAGTTGTTTATAATTATGACTTTCTTAATAAAGTTATACCCGGTATCTACTTAAAAAATATCTTAAATTCTATGATTCATAGAATGACAGCGAACAGCCTAAACCGCTGCTGGGTCTAGAAACATGAAATTTTGCACAATTATTCCTTATAATAATATAAAAGAGCACTAAGAAAGTATTTTTGAGACTTTATCCTCTAAAATGCTAAATAGGGAATGAAAGTTTGTAGTAATTAAAGTGTTACATGATAATTATTTTGATTATAAATATGTATAGCAGCTTTTACTTTAACTTCATAGGTTCAATAAATAATGGTTACGCAATATACAATCACAAATCACAATAAAACCATAAAATTAATCAAAAGCAACCATTTTTTTCTATTATAGAGCTTCGAATAAACATAACCACGATAATTATGCCACAATCTTACGAATCTCTTCATGTTAACGCGCTTTCTGTGAAAACTTACGACTCATCACTTTAAAATTACAAACAAGACATGTTTTTTTAATCTAGATCTCTTTAATAGGGAAATTATTGTGTGCGGCGTCAATGTGCCGTGATGCGGACAGCTAGTTTGTAAAGAAACAAACAGGACACGCGCTGTTAGCCGCGTTACACCTCTCCAATTTTACATTGAAGTTTCTGACTGAAAGTGTAATTGTTTTTATTATACCCATATTTCACTACTTAAGTCGTATTCAGAATAAGCACTCCCTCCCACTTGCACGAAAACAAACGAAGTATCTAGTTAGTCCAGCTTAACAAATCCAGGCTAACTAACTAATTATTATAACTAAAAATTTAAATGTAGTACCTCGTTTTGGTATCTTAGACGAATCCCAAGATTTATGAAGTTAGCACGGGACTAAGTCACCAGCACTAAGCTAAGTGAAGCTGCGGTATTGGGCCTAACAGTATTACGCAGCATCGGAATAGTTACACCTATGTTTTGTCTTTTCTCTCTTTTTTCGAATTTGGAACTCAATCGAATAAAAACAAAAGATTAAGTATTCCATGGCTACTATTATATAGACTATCAACCGAGTAAAATTTATCCGAAATTCCTTATTGTACTTGAAGCGACGTAGAAGCGGAATTACATTAGAAATTAACCAGAAAAACTGTTTTGAAGACGGATTTCCGCAAAGTAACTCCTGATTCAATCAAGACGAGCTGGTCATTTTAGTTTTGTCCAGTAAAAGAATTAGCTGTTTGTAATATATAAAAATTAAACGAGTGATTCTTATGAAACTTTACACCGGAATACGAGGGATAAACGCGTAGACAGGCTAGCTCAATGGTACCATAATTTGCATTATCATCGGGATATATGTGTACCAAACTTCAGTTTGATGCAATAATTAAAAGTAGGTAAAAAAAAAGTTTTGATTGAAAGTAAGTCAAACTAAAGCGAAACTTCGACCAAAATAAAATGAAAGGACGGGCCGGGTAGAAGCGCATTTTTTAAGATTACAAAACTCACTTCGTTTCAGTCGGTCTCTAGCCGTAGGAAGTGAAACACGAGTCTATTGTTACGCAATAACGAAACATCTGACAAAATTATGAATTCGTACGCTTTACCGAAGTGTAAATACACAAATAAAACCGATATCTATTTTTTGTAACAAATATACTGTACATTTTTATAATTAGCTGTTGAAGTATATGTCCGACGGTTTTGACTAGTTTTTACTGATCAAGTTCAGTGGTTAGGGCCCGTCCATTCATTTTATTTTGGTCGAAGCAGCGAAATCGTTTAAAAACGCCTCTACATAAATTGCAGATCTGTAAACATTAACTACTAAAATTGACCACAGAGATACTAAAGTCCTACAGATCTCTCACAACGAATATAGTATAAATGCATGCAATCCTGTAATGCACCCATCAATTCCGAGGCAAAGCCCATAGATTTGTTCAGAGATAACCTATGAATAGCTTTTTTGTTCGAACCTAATCTAGCTGAAACCCTTTTCAATTAGTGCTCCCGTTGGTCGTTTATCTCCCATTACCTATCCATGCTTTTGTATTTAAAGATATATAAGCGTCTACCTCGCGGCTCTTTTATTATGTACCTTAGATGGTGCCTGTGAGCTCGTAGATTAAAGGACTAATGGGTTTTCGTAGAAGATAAAAAGGCAAGAATGTTATAACAAGTAAGTCGTATTCATAAAACTCAGGAAAAATATTTTTCTAAGCTTCGGTCACGTCTCTAATAAATGATGATTAATTTTCCGCTTTCAAGTTTTACTCCACAATAATGAAACTGTAAACAATTCTAGTAGAAATTTCATAAATTTTTCGGTGCCTATTCAAATACATTTAAAATCCGTGTAAATATAATCATTATCGTATCATATAAATGAGCTTCATACTCACTTCGGCTCACGCCTGCACTGTATGGTCGGTACGATGCTAGAATATTAATCAGTCACATACCTGAAATGAGAAAAAAGTGGGTAAAAAATCAAGTCTTCGTAAGTATTTTATGAGCTTGAATTTTTGAGAAAAGTGTTTCACAGTGTATCAGCAGTAAAATAAAATAAAACAGAATGTAGTTGAAATTATTTATTAGTATATCAGGATAATAAAACTTTATATCTAATAGTTTAGTAGAAAATCACACTAATAAAAGCAATGGAAATGTTTGTATTTGTGTGTATGTTTGCTACCGCTCAACTCCGTAACTGATAAACGGATTGTAGTGTAAAGGAAACTTATAATATGTAGGAAACCGATGATAACGAAATATCATCGGTTTCCTACATATTATAAGTTGTTACAAGTGAATCACATAAAACAGACTTCAAAATAATACGAAAAACGTAATAAGTGCCTATAATATTTGAGGGTTGCTCTCGATTTCCCTGGGATATCATCAGATCCTGACTCGGTGACAATGGGATTAAATCGAAAGTATGCCCTACCTAACAAAAGTTTTTTTTTAAATCGGTCAACCGTTGGCGGAGGAATCGGTGAACATAAAAGATATAAAAAAAAACATAAGAACCGTCCTCCTTTTTTGAAGTTGGTTAAAAATAGTTGCACCCGTACAATTGTTATAGATTACCTACGGTTGGTTTAGCGATAATCCCACAAAAACTATAAATTTTTTCGTGATATAAAGTATCAATACTATTCAATATATACCCTGCTCCCACTATAATATGTAGTCAGTACAAAGCGTATTCCTTCTCTATTTAAATCTATATATACCGTCATCTTTACATTAACTACTGTGTTTATAATTTAGACTACGTTAAATGCATTATTTAAGTAAATATCCTTGTATTATGTAAGTCTTACTGAATAAAGTAGTAATTTTCACAATCACTTAATTTAAAAAATCTCACTTACGTATATATGCTAATGTTTGTGTGTGTGACATAGGATAACTATACAATATTATACTAGTTTTTATCCCAAAAAAATACGTTTCCTGTAGGAGATGGAATGAAGCCGAAGTGCGCTGCTAGTGACTAATACCTACTTAATATTTATGACTCTTTGTATAGGATGAAATGTTGACGAATTTCTGTTTGATCTCGTTCCTAATTTCATTTATTATTGAATGGACAGACAATTTGTTGTTTATAAAACGCATAGATCTCGGGAATTCTTTGAATGTTTATTTAATAGTTATTTTAACAGCTATAGAGGCGTTAATGTGAAACTCAATTGAAAAAGTAATAAAATTTCAATGAACTTTATTATTTTATCGATTTCTGATATTTAATATTATCGACAGTAATTAGGAATCTACTATAGATTTTAATTAATTTGGAAGATATGGACATAAAATGTTTAAGATTACGTGTATGTGATAATTTAGTTTGCTATAATACATGTGCGGACACAAAACTTCATTACCACTAGAGAAATTTGATATAGCATCGATTTAAAGTAAATCATAGATAAAAGAAATGGCGACAAATCAAAATAACTCTGCAGTACCCATGCCACATCTAGTATATCCTTAAGTTTCTTTCAAATCGTGGTACAAATGCTTGCTTTTTACAATACTTGTCTACTTTTTCTAGCATGAATCATCCGTAATGGGTGCAAACCAATTACGCAGTCACTAATTATCATTTCCTCGGCTACGCCATTCGGAAAACTATGTTTAGTTTGTTCCATTTATTAATTAGTGTCTTAACTACGCTACAGTAAGCGTTGTAATGGCTAACATAAATAGTTTAAACTTTAAAACCATTTTCCGTAGAGCAACACTGGCCTGGAATCGTTGGAATGTTTTGAAGCTTGACGTGTATTTTTTCAATAGAGTAATATATGAATTACGGGAATTTGCTTGATGCGAGTGAGATTATGTTTGAAACATAGCAGCACGGTGGTATATTTAGGGGGAAAGTAAGAATATTTGCGTAGTAATTACGTATCGAATTCCAAACACATTTGGAACATTGAAATTAAACACTTAACGGATTTTATTGCGTGTACTTTACATTATTTTAATTTCTGAGGTTCTGGACACATTTGTGTTCGTGGTCACAGGTAGCCTAGATGAAAATAATTCCTTTTATACGCAGTATTCGCTCAAGGTCCAATGTCCAGAGGTCTTGCAGCTCTACGCTTGGCTTGAGATTTTATTAATTTGAAAGCTGAAACCTAAGCAGGTGAATCTTACCAACCATCCTCTCTATTTTTATTGATATTTTTAACTTGTTGACCTAGTTCATGTTGGTGAATGCCATATGCTTTCAACTTTTAAGGTTTTTGGCCATACCGGTTTCTTTACGATGTTTTCTTTCACTTTTTTTGAGCGATGGCATCGAAACTGCAGATGATATTTATTTAGGTACTAAATAACTTATTGGTGCAGGGCCGAGGATCGAACCGGGTGCCATCAGATTGTAAAGCGCACATGCTGCCGCTCGGTCACCATCGCCTATAGATTATAGAAATATGATTGAGACTACGTGTACATGGTGATAAAAGCAAATAATTTTGCTAAGAACTTACCTATTAGTTACTAAAATGTACTTTTCTTTCTTAATCTTGTATGCTTACTCTGTGAAGCCTTAAGAATGTATGAACAATATTGACCGTGAAGACAAATTTCACGGCCTTTTTGACTAGATTTCCACACTTTCATTTTAGCTATTTAAATACTCATTGTATCGTACTTGCTAGAAATTACTCAGTGTCTATAACCTGAGTGGATGAGTAATTATTTGTCATCAATCTCTCGTCACCTTGATATTGTTAAATCTATTTATTTCACAGGAAAAATTGCCTTTCAATCTGAAACACAGTGATAGACTATACTTATATATCTATATGTATTTTCCATAGACAATAAAATACCTCTAACCAGGCCGAAGCCTGTATAGCCGTAAGGACATACATCGCCTTGGGCTTCACCATTCAAGAACTCACAACAGCTCACAAAGCGGAATATGCTAATGACACATTTGCAATTAAGATCTGGACGCCCACTGGGGACGCCATTGTTTCATACATGCGAAACGTCATTAAGTACTTGTTAATGCGACTATTCGGTTTTTACATTCAGATTATAACTAGTATCGATTAGTGGAAAGGGGCTTTTAATCAGGACGAGTTCAGGGTGGGGAGTATATTCTGTCTCGAACGTAGGTAATGTAAATTCTAGAACGCTTTCTTTTTGTCGCGTGAACTGTTGAGAAGGTGCATGTAAATTAACCATTAACGTGGTAGAAAATTTATCGAGAACCAACTGCCTCTGTGATTTTCCAGTTTTTCGAGTTCTTCTAACAATAAAAGTAACGTAAATTGGTTCTCCGTCCTTAGGATATACAATTTCTTTGTCAAATTTTATTATGATCGGTTCAGACGTTTGTCGTGAAAAGACAGACAGAAGGGATAAGGAGACGGAGTTACTTTCGAATTCAAAAGGGCGATGACGCATTCTACAGAAGCGAACAGAATTTAATACACCGATTATGAAATATTTCGAAGTTGCAAATGTCTGATACTATCAAGAGGAATTTTCAAAGTAAAAGTTGTACAAGCAATCTCCTGGCATGGAAAGTTTAGGTGAATTTCAGAGAAGCCGAGCGGTAAGCATCACCGAAAGAATGTAATAAGGCGCAGGTGCCGCGACTTCTTTATTGGATTTCGCGCGTTCCCCGTCGACGTGTTTGATGGCCAGAAGATTCTTGCAAACTCTTTGCAGCCACCTATTAATTTCCCCCCAAATGATCTTCGGAATATTCCCGGTGTCCGAAATGGGTCAAGTGGAAGGGTGCGGCGGCGATTGCCTTCGTTTACTCGGTACCTATCGAATGAACAGATGTCTCTTGGGAAAGTCAGATTGTCGGAAAAAGTGGTTCGTTTGAATAGAGAATCTTTTAAATTGTGAACTGGTAAAAGTTTTTGGTACATTGTTTTTCAGTTTAAGGTAGATGAATTTGCTATGTAAATACCTTTTTTCCTTACCTATCTATTTAAGAATATGAATCTCAAACTCTAATTTATTATCAGTTAAGTCCTTAATTACTACAACAGCTACAAGAGGAAAGTGTTTCAACAATTCTTAAAAATCATTAGTGTAACAAATGCATTCCAAATGAGGAACTGCAAAATGCGTAGGCTTCCAGACAGACGGCGGCGGCGCGGCTGCTCGTGTCACGAGGTCGGTCGTCCGAAAAAGTGTCTCGCGGTGAACGCGCGACCGAAAGGAAAAGTGTAGGCCGCGCTGCACGCCGCCGAGTCATTGACACATGCAAATCGAACCACATCGACGCCAGGTCATCGAACTCTCCATTCAATGACTGTCGAAAGTTGTCCGTGAATACCGTCCGTACTCACAGAAAGCTCTACCACGCGATTATAGCGCCTAAACCTTGTTAAATAAATCTAACTTAGTCTGCGGCCGACTCGCAAGGCCGTAGAGCACTGAATTATGGTCTAGTTCTCCGACCAGTAACGAACCGAATGAGGCTTTCTCACATGGGGATAAAGCTTGAAGTTAGATGGACAGTGAACTGCATCGGACACATGCGGCACACAAGGTGCGTCTGGCCATTGTATTATTAGCATTGCGAATTTCGACAAGCGCCGAGCGCTAGACGCCATTCGCAAATTACAAACGGGCGAAATGCAAATCGCTCTTGTCTGCGGGATGACATTTACATGGTTTGTTAGGTGCAGCTTCATAATATACTGTAGTACTTTTTCGCTATCGACACCCAATATCCGACAATCCTAAACACTAACAGTAAAGTAATAAAGCGCTCCACAGATTTTCCGTCTTAAGCCCCTATGTGAAATACACTTCATGTTATTATGTTTGCAAAGCGGCCATCATAACGGCACGCGGATGGCCGACGAGATAACTAAGTGGTGTCCTTGCTCGTCCTGAAGGACGTAAAAACTGAAAGGACGCCCTAAATAACGTGAGACGTGGTGTCCGAGATGATGTTGATTGTTGACCCAATCTATCACGTGTCTGACGTCACGCTGCAGCTACTCGAGGCCAGACGGCGGCCCAGTGTAAACTCTTTAATTAAACACTGATTCATGTTCCACGTTTAGGTATAGACGGGTATGAAAGTTTTAGCATATACTCCATTATTTACAGGGTTATTCAGAAAAGGCGTGCTAAGCCGAAAGGTGCACATAGTAGATTTTTAGAAACAACTGTTTGGGGATCAACCCTGAAACCGCGAAACATATCAGCTGATCCACGTGCAAAATAAGATTATTGATATTCGACGAAATGTAAGAAATCAGCTGATATTTTTCGCGATTTCAGGGTTGTTTTGGTGTAAGTTGTTAATAAATTATCAGTACCATGAGTTCCTTCCAGCTTAGCATGCTATTTCTGAGTAACCCAGTTCATATTATAGCGGTGTCGCTTGGAATCTGAATAATGTGTCTGTCACTGAATAGGATTTGGGTTTTGTTTCACTCCGAGGGTACAAAACTGCGAAATGACATACAGATTTAAAATGGTGTCAAATATTTTCCTTTCGCAGCTGTAAATAATGCTGAGCTCTAGATTCAGTCAAGTTCAGTTCTCGCTTAATGATTTCCTTCTTCCCGTTTCACTTTTCACTTCATTTCATTTTCTTTTCTATTTTCGGTGCGCAGTAGCGAGATATTTAAAATCTCGTTGGAACTTTTAATGTGGACTCGGAGTATCATTTGGACCTTCTTTCAGAAGGTAAATTGTGTAGGTAATATGCAGCTAGGTAGATATAGCAAACATTATTGAAGTCCCGTGAAAATGGTAGAGAATTACTGAGAATCTTTTTTCTTACTTGTAACTTCTTAATGTTGATATTGTCGAAGCTTTTTAGTCAAATTATATATTTACTCGTATACAGGGTTACGCATGTAGCTTGTACTAAGCCGTAAGCAGGTCACTGTACTCATAATTATCAACAACTTTTATCTTCGGACTATACCAGAAAACGCAAAAAAACAGCTGTTTCATACATTTTGTCGAGTGTTTTTATAGACCGTTTTCTATGGAACAGCTGATTTTTTCTTCGTGATTTCAAGTTTCGTCTCATAATAAAAGTTGTTCATAATGACAGGACTAAACTAATATTTTATCTTCTGTCCTTTTCTTAATGAAATGGAAAGAAAAAGATGCACTGAACTTAAATTTAGTTTAGTTTGTGAACAAGGGAATCGGCACCAATATCTACGAGCAAGACATCCGAGAAAGTATAACACGACATTTATCGGTCATCAACTCATTATGATTGCTTTTACTGGTATTAATGGTACATAGGACATTGTGCCGTGTCTCAGTTATAATGTTTGTATTAAGATTGCCTGGTGATTGATTATGAAATATGGTTTTGCAAGGCTTAATAAACATCCTTTCTGTTTATAGGCACGGTCGTATGATATCCTCCTGTGTTAAGTGTAGGTATACTGTAGTCTAGTCTATATACTACGTTTTAGTCTGAAGGGCAATGTTACTAGTGAAATTAAAGGGTGTACAGAAAATACATCATAGTGACGAATGCAGTGCGTTGCCGCGCCAGATTTTGAACAGTTTTTTTTAAACTATTATGGGCTAACGGGCCTCTTTCCACTATAGGCGAGTGACGTGCCTGTCTCATCACACATTTGCTTATAAAATACTAGCGATCCGCCCCGGCTTTGCACGGGTGTAAGTTTTATTATATAAAGCTTCCGTGAACAATTATCAAACTGATGGTGAAAACCGCATCAATATTCGTTGCGTGGTTTAGAAGGAGTTAGCGGATATACAGACAGACAGACGCGGAGAGCGACTTTATTTTATACTATGTAGAGATAGATAATTATGTAGATGGATAGATCAACTCTATAAAGTTCACACCACAAATTACATATACACGATAAAACGGCTTAACATTAGTGCAACAATCTGCAGCCTTATCGCTAAGAACGATCTCTTCCAGGCAACATTAGGATGCAGAGAACATACAGGAGGTAGAAGGCGGGCGTGTATATATATATTTGTGTATATTGCTGTGATCGTTAAGAGTCTATAAGCAATATCGCATTTCCTTTTTTTACACGCTTTATATTAGTTTCATTTGAATGAATAACAATTTAATATAAATTATTAAATAACCCGTACTACGCAACAATATTTTGGAGGAACCCACTGGATTCTCCTAACAGTGCGTTGATGTCACAGCGTCTTTCCAGTATGAATTGAATGAACAATGCATTGTACCGATTGTGCGTAGTAAGTAGTAACACTGGCGTAGTGGGGGCCGTCTGCGGGCGCGCCGCCGCGCCGTCGGCTGGTCACTGGCCGCATTCCGACCACTTGAAAGTAACATATCCGGCTGCGAAAAACTGCACTGGGATTCTGTTTCTGCATTCAAGGTAATAGCATAAAGATAAACAAAATATACTTATAGTATAGTCGTCTCTATGGCAACTGTTACGAACTCAAACAACTTTCCACAGCGAACAATACTTTTGGCTTGCCTTTCTTCTAAAATCGAGAACGGTTTTTAGTTTTTACAAAATGTTTTTGTTGGGTATAAATTAACTTGATGGACGTTTCCAAGTTATTTATTAAGTTTACAAGGTAACACAAAAAAAAGAATTATATTTTTCTTGTGTGTATATTTCTTGGGTTTTCAGTTAATCCTCGAACTTTAAGAAGCGCACATTCACTTCGAATTTATATGTGTCTTTTTTAAGTTGGTAATAATAATTAAAAAAAACCGACTTCAAAATTTGTAAAACACGCAATTTCTGTTACTAATGTTACAACATGATAAAACTTAAACTACTGAAAATATTTTAATCAAATATCTATGGGACCAAACTGAAAGTATATTTTATAGGTACTTAAAAAAAAAAAAAAAACTTATCGGTCTAAAAATGACGGAGTTCTAAGGTAACAAACATAAAAAAACGAATTGAGAACCCCCTTCTCTTTAGAAATCGTTTAAAAAAGATTTAGGCAGTGCTCCAGCACAGGAGTAATTCCTATTATTCTCTACGAGTACCTTCTAGTGGTTTGCCCTGAACTGTGACCTCGAAACATATTTGCAAACCCTAGAACTTTTGCTCATATTTGAACTTAAGAATTGTATTGGAACAAAGTACTTGATATTTTTAATGAAAATCAGTTCAACGGTACTCAAGTTGAACGGTTTCAATCTGGGTGTTTTCAAGTCAAAAGTGAACCGGTTTCTTCTAGGCAAGCGTGATCCATCGTAGGCCGCATCATCGCTTACCATCAAGCGAGTTGGCGGCAAAGCGCAAGCCTATTTTCCAAAAAATAAATAAAAAGTTATCGTCTACAAAATATACGAGTACAAACATATAGAAACTCACTAACATACAAGCAACGATCTGCTCTCGTAACCTATAAGATCTTCCCTCGGTCAAATATATTCGTAGATTTCACTAAAGTAATAAATAAATATCTGGGATCATTATTGCACACATGGTCATGTGACCCCAAACTAAGCAAAGCTTGTAATATGACTGCGAGAGACTGATATACACACATCTCATCATCAGCCAATTAACGTCCACTGTTGGACAAGGCCTCCCTCATAGAGAGGGGTGTTGCCATAATCCCCACGCTTGGCAGGCGGCTTGGGGATTGCAATACGTTCACCGTGTACTATTAGGACGTTGCTGCCCATCCTCCGGTGGTTCTGGTCGCAGTTTTAGGACACATATATCCATATATATATATTATACTGATATACATACATATATTATAAAGTATCTATATACTACGAAACTTTATAAATCTAAAAGCGGTAGGACCGCACCGCTGGCGTACTCCGCCCGTAGACTTCCCAAGTCACGACTGGAAGATGCTATCGTAGGATGATTTAGGTGATAAGTGCCAATATAATATTAATGAAGTTACGTCTCGACGGCATACTCTGGAAAGTTCAACAGCCCCGAGCTATTTTAAAGGTTCAGTCTGCACAATATCGGTTCGATGTTATCTTGCTTGTCGAGTTAATTTGCTTACGTTTAAACAAATGCCACTACTTTACAGCAACATGAAGAATAAGGCAAAGGTAGAGTCCATATTTGGAAATGAAATGGAATGGGAAGAAAGGTTCTTGAGTGGAGACCACGAATTGGAAGACGCAGCGTAGGTAGGCCTCCCACTAGATGGACCGACGACATTGTGAGAGTCTCGGGCATCCAGTGGATGATGATGGCAGGATGTCGTTCAGTGTGGAGGTTAAAGGGGGAGGCCTATGTTCAGCAGTGGACGTCTTTTGGCTGATCATGATGACGAGAGTTCATATTCACAATACAGTAAATAGAAAAATCTTACTGTATCACGTTTCTATCAAGAAAAAAATTAATGGAAACTTCCGGAGATCTTTTATCAGGTGTAGATGCCGCGAGTTCACTTACTTTACGTGTCTGTGGCCTATGTTAAATTGGATCAGTGCTCCAACTTGATTCAGCTCGATCTTCGTCGTCTCTTATTAATTTATTGCAAATGTACGCTGTGTTCTTAAAACTAAGTCTGCCAGTAGCACGTCAGAATTCAATACAAAAATGTCAAATTGTTCCATAGTCAACTGAATTTGAAGAATTTTAGTCTTCAAAAGCAGTTAGCGTCTAAATGGAGTTAAACTGCCTACTAAATTACACTAACGTCCTACAAAAAAGGGCACTGGGTTTTCATGCAACTTGATAGCCTTGTGGGATCTAACTTAATACAAATTTGTGAAAACTAGTGCATAGTTTTTTTTTACAATATTCTATTATTAGAGTTATTTTTTATTAGTCGTAATAATATAACTAAAGCGTTGAGAGGTTGGTATTTAAATGACTCAATTAGAGTGACCACATTTATTTTATCAAACTAATGTTATAAAGGGTCGGCAACGTATTTGTGATGCCTCTGGTGTAACAAGTATCCATAGGCGAAGGTGACTGCTTACCATCAGGCGGCCCGTCTGCTTGTTTGCCACCTATGGCATAAAAAAAGGCGAAAGTTTGTGTGTGAGTGTGTAAGTTTGTTACCACTTCACGCACAAACGGCTGAAAGAATTAGGATGAAATTTAGAATATAAATAGCTTTTGTCGTGAATTAATACATAGGCTACTTTTCATAATCATAATCACTGTTTTTCATAAAAAAAGGTTCAAAAGGTAAAGGTACAATTTTGAACATTGAATGAACTGGGAAGAGTTCACTTTTTCACGACCGCTAGTACGGTCAGACGCCGTATTGACTTTCCAGGGCCCTTATTCTCTATCTCACTTGAGATTCCTCGCCATAAACTCATGATGTCATAACAAGTAAATGTTGTTGAAAAACGGATTTTGTGCCCTTAATCTCATAATTAAACATAAACTAGTAATGCGGTATATGTGGAATTGGCAATGTCAATTTGCTAACGTGGATGAGGTTCGTAACATGGTCGTTTTGAATTTAGTTGTGCATTATGCTTATTTAAGGCCTTTTATGTGACACAGGATATTAATATAATTTTAAGTTATAGTTATAGCTTAGCTAATAATATATAATATAGCTTACCTTCCTACAATGATTAATGTTGCTGAAGTCCCAAAATAAAATTATATTTCTTTTTTCTTTCATAATAACGTGGAGCAAGCTAACGAGTTACGTGCGTGTTTTTCAAGAGCAAAGTAGTGTCCACCGCAAAATGCGTTTGATTTGTTTTATTTTATAAGAATGTTAACAGTTTTATTTGTATCTATGGTTACCGTTTACCGTGTTATTGGCGTGTTGTGTGGTGTCACGTAGAATTAGGGCCCTAAGTGTTGGGCCTTAGTGTGTTTCGAATGTAAATGTTTGCATTACTTATTCAAGTAGAGCCACTAACAAAAAAAGCTACATCTACATGTGAAGCTTTATCATAAATCAATGTATCTATAATGTAATTTAATCATCCTAAGACCAAAAGACTCTTATATCCGTTTATACAGCCTTATAAGTAATAGTTTATAGTTCAATGAACTGTAGACGTTACTTCCTACCTAATTTGAATATCTATTAGGCAAGCATTTAAGTACTGGGCTCGTGACAGACTCGATTTTTGAACTAAATATTTAATCAATTGGTTATTTACTGCCATTCGATTCACATAAATATCATGCATAATGATGATGGTTCGCAAATTGAAGTCTCCGAAGAAACTAACAAAAATTAAGTGTTGATGTACTTACTGTTGTTTTTAAATAAAGTTTTTATATATTTTCAAATAACGCGAAAATATTATTGACACGAGATTCGTCGCCAGTTATGGGGTCCAATCGCAACAGTGCTTTTGTGCTTTTATTGACTTATAATAGTAGGTTCGGGTGAAGAATAACGCAAACAAACCGTGCTATGGTTCGGAAGGCATTTTCTAATGCTGGATATACATATTTGCCAAACAATTTTTTCCCCTCCGACCTTTTTTTCTAGTAAAGTTCCTCCTTTTAAATTTCCACCAACCGTTCAACAACGCATAACTATTCATATTGGTGTAGAACAAAGGCACAGTGCAATATAAAAGATGAAAATACATGTTCTGTCTGTACGTATTTGCGCTGCGTAAACATCGTTTGATTTGCGACTGCAAAGGAATCGAATCTTTGTTATGTCTACGTCAAAAAGGTGCGGTTCAGATCTTTGGATTTAACAAGACGTCTGGGGACTTTGTACGGGAGGTGAGATAAAGATTCTTAGGAAAGTCCTTGTTTTTTTTAATAAGTGGCTTTTGAGATACAACGGTTCTACCAACTTTTCAGAGCCTTATCTGATTGTGTTAGACGTCTTTTTGCTGTTAGCTGATGTGCTAAAAATGCAAAAAAATCAAGCCCTTTTTGTCTGATTCGAGTTTCAAGCAAACGTCTTTGTATATTTGTATATGGACACTGAGTTGAAAGATGATTCACATCGCACTCGTACAACCCAAACGGACTCTACATTTGAATTATGAGCCCAATAACGTGTCTCTTACAGTAGGATTTGTATTGACAAACTTGGAGTGCACATAGTGTATTATTGTACTGTAACGGTATGTTATACGATATAGGCCTCACATTACGATATCAGGAATCGTTCAGTCCCGATTTGGGCCGAATATAGCATTAAGCTTGTCATAGAAATGAATACAGGGTTATACAGAACGGTGATACTAATCCGAAAGGAAGTCACTGTACTCATCATTGACAACTTTTACCATAGGATCAATCCAGAAATCACGAAAAAAATCAGCAGTTACAAATGTAATCTATAGAAGAACTGATATACACGATTTCAGGATTAGACCCATAGTCAAAGTTGTTCATAATGATGAGTAAAATAACTTCCTTTCAGCTTAGTATAACTTTTCCTTATAACCCTGTATATTACTAACTATGTAAGCTTTTTGATTGACACAACAAGCAAAAACTTTCAAATGTAAGAAAAAACTTTCAAGCCCCATTCATGCAGAGCAGCGAGTAACTGCAATTCTCTTTTTCATTACCGTAACAAAACTACAAAATATTACAATGGCAACTCGCGTGCGACGCAGTGAGACCAAATTACGACTGGAATGAAAGTGTGCAATTCTTTTCCTGTACGATTTGGGCTATACAATCTACCACAAATATATCGTTACGGAATCTGTATTCAAAGGCAATAGAAGCGAGTTTGGCTTGTTTTCGGTAATATGTTGTGGTAGACTTTATCCGTAGCGTCGCGTCGTGCGATTGCTTTGCCAGTTTTTTGCTCGTCTGGCGCGCAGGTGGTTCGTCGAAGGTAAGGCAGAGCTGGGAACCGACACTTGATTTTTTTCACTAGAGCCTTCGACCCGAGACAGATTCAATGTTTATTTTGATCGTTTTTTCGTCTCGTCGCCTCTGAGATTACATACGCGATTGCAATGAACTCGAGAGTTTATGTAATCAAATGAATATTGATTCTGTTATTGAGGGAAATGGATAATTATATCAATACGTATATAATTAGTATTATTATGTTATAATATGTATTTTAATTGTATCCATTAAATATGTTTTTATTTTTATTTAATTGACATCTTAACTTTTTCATATCATACTATTTTGAAACTATTGACTTGTAGTATAGAAGAATGTATTATATTCTAATTAATGTATTTTATTTATATTTATTTATGTATTATTGTTTGAATTTTATGACTCGTCACACGCCTTGGCGTCGCTTCTAGTGTGACACGTATTAGTGTATTAAAAACGGATATCCGCTAAATATCACGTACCAGCAGCACTCGTGGCGTAGCCGGAGTTAACATTATCCAGTCAATTAATTTATATGACACGGGAATTACGCACGTATGATTAAGCCGGTTACTCTGACTATAGTTACAGCATATTTCTCTACGTATTCTTACCCCCACACCCAATCAGCAGCCTCTGTCATCGCGTGCGCGGCGCGCGGCGCCGGCGGCCCGCAGTGCAAAACGAGATGGAGGTGCGTGCGCAATTAAAAAGAGGCCCCGCATGCGGTTGAAACTATAGTCGTAGTAACCGGCATAACCTCTCGTATGATTAATTATACGTACGTACATGAGTAATTACCGTGTCATATATATAAAATGGCGGACAACCACGTCAGTTTCCATTATATAATTCGGTATTACTGCGAATGGAATTAAAGGGCTACTACGTCTATCCTAGAACAGCTATTTCGTTGAATGTTGAGCTGCCTGAAACATACTAATTACTTCAGATCTAGAATGTTTTCGTATCTCCATATAGCAACATCACAGATTAAGACAATCAAATCAGCTGCTGCAATGCCTCTGATATCAAACCGGTTCCACTTCCAATCTCAAATCCGCAATCAGTAGCCGTAATGAGGCGTTTGTTCTCCCCTCTTTAGTTACTGGGTACTCGATCAGTGACTGAACGAATCCGAGCTAAATAGTAACTAAATATACAGTGCTCTACGTGTATGTTGTAAATCTATGCTCAGTGTATTTATTGACTGAATAGTACGTTGCAGAGACTAAATTGGGCTCTGTACTATGGAAACCGACGTAGGCTTGACGTCAGGCACATTGTTTTCTAATTGTCAGAAGCAAACACGACTAGTACGATTAAAACAAAATGGGTTATGTAGAGTTTATACTCAATACAAAAATTGCACATTATGAAATTCACGTACAGACCTTAGGTACCATGTTTAAGGTAGGTATCATTTTAAAATACCGTTATTGAGTTTTTAAACTTTTTAAAGAAAGAAACGTTTGTACTGTTTACGCTGTTAGAAGTCTGAGAGACACTGCAACTGCTGTCATAGGCAAAAAGAGCACTTATTGGGAGAGAAACTTGTTCACCTACTCACTCAATTTTACACAAAAAAATGGGTGAAATTCAATAAACGGCATTCACCCTCTTACTTTATCCTTAAAGGTTACCCATATTATCTTACTACCAACCTCGAAACATATAAGGTCGGGGAAAAAGTTTCTTCGTATTTTATAAACAAATTCAAGACATATTTTTTTCAAGTTTAATTACATTTAATTATAATATATATGTGCGATGTTGTTCGATAACTTGTTGCCATTTTGTAGGTAGTGACATGACCCCGTTGCTGTAGAAATTTTGGGACTTCTGATCAAAAAAATGCAACAAGTAGTTTTGACAGTCCTCTCTTGATGTTAATCTAACACTACCCAAAGAATTCTGAAGAGATCGAAACAGGTGGAAATCTGAGGGTGCAAAGTCAGGGATATGTGGTTGATGCATTAAGCCGATATACCATGGCCAAGAAATTTGATGAATAGGTATTTAGCAACTCTATTGCCGTCTCGCTGCGCCCTGACGAGTGAGCTATCGACGTGTGCGTGTCGAACAGACTGTGCGTGTGTGCGTGCCCGCCCGTGCTCCCGCACTGAATGCCTAGTTGCTACAAATTCATTGCGCCTCGCAGTCTACTCGGCTAGTTGATATCGGCGTTTGCCGAATGTCGAGTGATTTTTGTTATTTTGCGATCTGCTCATATTTTACTAACCGACTACGCCAAATAGACCAGGGTCGATAATTTTTGAAACCAAAAAAAAATAACATTAGTATGAAACCCATTATTATGATAAAAATGAAAGGAAAAATAAATTACGGGCGATCTGAGTTCGGGAAGTGGGAGGGGGGGGGGAGGGGGTTTAAGGGTAAAAAATGGTTCAACTCGATTTCCAGGAAAACTATAAATCCTATGGATTTATAGTTTTGCAATATAGTTTAATGGCAAAGTTGTAGGTAATCAAAATATCTACAACTTTTGTCCCAATAATTTTAACATACATAAATAAAAATATTAAATACATACATACTTATAAACTTAAAGCGAGATAATAACGATACAGTAGCTACTCCAAGATATAGTACAGTTTCACACGACGCTTGAAAACTTCCTGTGAGGGTGCCGGTCTATAATGTGATGATAGTTACGGATAGGATTACCATGTACAATTCCTGTGATAACTTTAACTATAATCTAATAATCTAAAGTAAAGTAGAGGTGTTGTATGAGGACTTGAGGGGATATCCGAGACCATAGATACCTCCGTAACATACTTCACCGTTGTTATGGGTGACTTCAACGCAAAGATGGAACGCGGAATGTTGATGAGTTAAGAGTCTGGTCATATGGGTATGGACAGCGGAATTCGAGGGGCCAGTGGCTGGTTGACTTCATGGAGAAGGAGGAACTCTATTTGATGAACTCCTTCTTTGAGAAGTGACCATGCAGGAAGTAGACGTGGATGAGCCCCGATGGTTCGACCAAAAATGAGATCAACTTCATCATGACGACCAAGAAGCGAATATTCAATGTCTCCGTGATTAGCAAGGTGAAAACCGGTAGCGATCACCGTTTTGTCAGAGGCACATTGAATATCAACAAGCTTGAGAGGTCGCGTCTGGTGAAGTCCACGCTCCATTCTGGTCATACTCAAATCCAAAACTCCAAAGACTTCCAACTCGAATTGCATAATCGCTTCCAGAGCCGAAAGCGGAACTGTACGTACTAAACAATGGGCTGGTGGAAACTGTCCAAGCAGTGTGGTCCAAGTTCTTTAAGACCCCATGCCGGAAAAGACCTCAGAAGCTCTCAGATGAAACCATTAAGCTAATGAAAGACCTGACTGAGATGAGACTGCAAACATCAGCTGATATGTCGCAATATGGCCAACTTAATAGATGAATCTCAAAATCGGTGCGACACGATCTGCGTTCCTATAATACAAGATGTATTAGGGACGCAATCGAGTGGAACCAGGGTTGGATAGTGTTCGCAAAGAATTCGTCTATTGGAAAGAGCCAAATGATGAAGCTGAAGATCGAGGGTGGTAGTATCATTTCATCAAAGCCGAAGATTCTGATAGAACTCGAGAGGTTTTACGGACATTTTTTTTTTTTTAAACTTTCGCGATTCGAACACATCTATTTTTGAAAGGTATCTATTTTTACCTATATTTAATAGTGCGCGATAAGTCCCGATATATATGAAAACATGTTTTACGGACAGTTGTACATATTGACGCGACCTTCGACCAAAATAAAAGAATGGACGGGCCCTAACCATTGAACTTGATCAGTAAAAACGAGTCAAAACCGTCGGACATATACTTCAACACCTAATTATAAAAATGTACAGTATATATGTTACAAAAAATAGATATCGGTTTTATTTGTGTATTTACACTTCGATAAAGCATACGAATTCATAATTTTGTCAGATGTTTCGTTATCGCGTAACAATAGACTCGTGTTTCACTTCCTACGGCTAGAGACCGACTGAAACGAAATGAGAGCTGGCGCTCATTTTGTAATCTTCAAAAATGCTCTTCTACTGGGCCCGTCCATTCATTTTATTTTGGTCGAAGGACGCGACAGCCTAATTATCGGTACAGCTCTGGACAAGAGAGCTAAACTGACCCAACACTACACTGAGGACATCCCAGACATCAGCTTGTACGAGATAAGAATGGCTCTGAAAAGCTTAAGAACAACAAGATCGCCGGGTGATGACGGAATAACGACAGAACTACTGAGAGCGGATGGAAAACCGGTACTTTTAGTCCTCCAGAAGTTATTTAATTCCGTCATACTCGAAGGTACTACGCATGAAGCATGGACTAGTAGGGTGGTGGTGCTCTCCTTCAAAAAAGGTGATAACACCTTATTGAATAATTATAAACCCATCTCACTCCTGAGCCATGTGTACAAGTTGTTCTCCAGATTCATTACGAACCGTCTCGAAAGCAGGTTTGATTACTTCCAGCCTCCCGAACAAGCCGGTTTCTGTAAAGGCAGGAGCACCACAGACCACATACACACGCTCCACCAGATTATACAGAAGACTGCGGAGTATAATCGGCCATTATGTCTAGCGTTTGTGGACTATGAAAAAGCCTTGGATTCAATCGAGACCTGGGCAGTATTGCAGTCCCTCCAGCGTTGTCATATCAAATATAAGTATATCGAAGTGCTGAAGTGTTTGTATAGAAACGCCAACATGTCGATCCGATTACAGGACGAGAGCACGGAACCAATCCAATTGCAGAAAGCCGTGAGACAGAGAGATGTTATTTCTCCGAAACTGTTCACGAACGCAGTGAAGGACGTTTTCAAGCTCTTGGACTGGAACGGATTCGGCATCAACATCAATGGTGAATAAATCACTCATCTTCGTTTTGCCGATGATATAGTCATCATGGCAGAGTCGCTGGAGGACCTCAATGCGATGCTCAACGATCTCAGTAGCCTTTCTCAACAGGTGGGTCTTAAAATAAACATAGACAAGACAAAAATTATGTCCAATGTCCATGTTGTACCCGTGCTGGTAATCGTTGGGAACGATACTCTTGAAGTAGTTGACCATTACACCACTCTTGGACAGATTGTTCATTTAGGTCAGTCCAACCAAGAACGATCAGTACCATCATTCTTGGTCCAACTTAGGCAAAGAGGTTGCCCGAAGAATCCAACTCGGATGGGCAGCGTTTGGGAAATTGCGTGACATATCGTCCAAGATACTACAGTGCTTAAAGACAAGGATCTTTGACCAGTGTGTGTTGCCAGTGATAACATATGGTACTGAGACGTGGTCCTTAACTGTTGGCCTTTTAGAAAAACTCAAGAGTCACTCAACGGGCAATGGAGAGGGCTATGCTCGGAGTTACTTTACGCGATAAAATCCGAAACGTGAATACCCGCCAAAGAGCCAGAGTCATCGACATAGATATTCAAATTTGCAAGTTGAAGTGGCAATTGGGCAGGCCACATCGCTCGAAGTACCGATAACCGATGGGGAAGAAAGGTCCTTGAGTGGAGATCACGAACCGGAAGACGCAGCGTAGGTAGGCCTCCCACTAGATGTACCGACGACATTGTGAGAGTCACGGGCATCCAGTGGATGCAGATGACAGGATGTCGATCACTATCAGTATAGAGGTTAAAGGGGGAGGCCCATGTTCAGCAGTGAACGTCTTCTGGCTGATGATGATAAGCTATAATCTAATCACCTAGCAACGTAATAACCTAATGTATTTGAATAAAATTTTGAAAAAATATCTCAACAAAATTAACTAATATTAAGAGAATTATTTATTTATAAATTTTTCCACTTGTTACGATCCTGATATTCCTGATACACAAGTTACAATATTTTTTTTAATTCTTTCTTTTCGTACTTAAATGTGTTATGTGTGAAAACCACGTCAGTTTTCATAGTAAAAATAAATCATGTTATGCGTCAACAATATTGTCCAAATCCTAACTTGCCGGCCGTTGCAGTAATGTGCTAAATTCACTTCACGCACAAAACACTAACTAAAGACGAGAACCGTTACATATCGATATCGATGGACAGCACTAATGTGTCGGTACAATTATTGACTACATGTCTCTTCTCTAACTGTATACGTATTAGACCGACCCTCCCCTGACCTCGAACCTCTGCCCGTAGAGCGCAATAAGGACAACTGCAGCTCGGATCGATTTATACCTACGAAAAGTAGACAAAATCATCGTCTCGGATTCTTCTGTTTCCTCATTCAAAAATAGGCCGATTTCATTATTTTTTTCAATTAATTGTTTAAAAAGGATTGATCTCGGCTTCTGTCATTTATTTTTGTTTTACAAACTCATAAATTTTGTTTGAGAGACGTCTGAACACGGAAGTAAAAATTTGATATTTTTTGGGATTTTTAAAGGCTCATATTTCTTATAGTACTTAACTTACGAGAAAAAATAAATGACACAAGCCTGGCCATAAAGGAGATAAATTTTATAAAAAAAAATATGGCTCTAGCGGTATTATCCAGGGAGGAAACAGGAGAATAAGTTTGTATGGACTAAACGCTGCCCAAATTGAGCCTTAACACTTCCCAACCAAGCTCTCTAAATTTTTGCTGAGTGGCCAAAGATGTGTGCGGTCTGGCGTTATCATGATGAAAGACCACACTCTTTCTGTTGATCAATTCCGGCCGTTTTTTCTCAATTTCTTGTTTGAGTCTCATGTGTTGTTGGCAGTAGAGATCCGAATCGATGGTTTTGCCCGGCGGTAAAAGCTCATAATGAACGATGCCCTGCCAATCCCACCATACACACAGCATCACCTTATTACGTGTTAATCCGGGTTTCGCTACAGTCTGTGGTGCTTCACTGCGCTTTGACCATGATCGTTTGCGCACATTCTTGTCGTAGGTGATCCATTTTTCATCACAAGTGATCAATCTTTTCAAATACGGTTCGGTTTCGTTACGTTTCAATAGAGAATCGCAAATGAGTACACGATTCATTTGGTTTCTTTCAGTGAGCTCGTGTGGCACCCAAATATCGAGTTTTTTGTATACCCAGTTTTTTTTCAAATGGGTCAAAACTGTTTTGTGGTCAATCCCCAGGTCTTCAGCTACGTCGTAACTACTAATATGCCGATCTTGGTCCACTTTTTCAGAAATGGCATCGACTTTATCCGTAACAGGGAGACCAGAGCGAGCTGCTTCTTTGACATCAAAATTCCCGGACTTAAAACGCTTGAACCAACATTGTGCTACTCTTGATGACACTGCATTAGGTCCATAAACGTCACAAATTTTATTCGCGGCTTGTGTAGCATTTTTCAGTTTTTTGTAATAAAATTTCACAATATATCGAATTTCTTCGTTAGATTCACTCATTTTATCGAACAAAAAAACAATTGAAAAATGGCGGGAAATTGCTTTTTAGTTTTTGTATTCCATTTTTAAAATGTCATATTTTTAATGGTATCAAAACCAGCCAGATACAAACAGTACAACCGATGAGATTTTTACTACAACTTTATACATACAAAATACGAAAAGACTTTTTCCCCGACCTATTAATATTACAGATATATACATAGAAACTCTTTATTGTGCACACCAGAAATAAAACTTACAGATATAGAAACTTAAGAGCTAGTGCCACAAGTACATATTCTAATTAATAAAACAAACCTATAATCTATTAACAATAGGCGAAGATATCGCGTAACATAAACACAAAAAATACGGTCAAATTAAAAAACATTTTATTTATTTTAAATCGGATGAAAATTCTTAACCTACGTGTAGTTATAGTTCCCAAGCGCAGCCGGGGTACCTCAGGGCGCCGGGCGAGGGCCCGTTATCTTGCGGTCATCAGTCTTACGGAACGGAACGGGGCAGCGCCGGAACTGTCGTATACGGCACGCACGGCTCACTAGCACCTGACGTGCATTGACGAACGATTGTTACGACTTTAAGGCCGCGCTTACCGGCCAGAACTATGTCCTTTACACTATTTTGATTTTTTGACTGCCCCGATGGCTCAGCTGGTAGAGAACCTACCTTCTGCTTTTGGGGCCGTGGGTTCGATTCCCACCTAGGACAAACATTTATGTGATGAACATTTTTGTCTGTTCTATGTCTGGGTGTATATCTCTTTAAGCATGTATTAAAAATATATATAATTATGTTTGTACATATATCAGTCTCTGGCAGCCATATTACAAGCTTTGCTTAGTTTGGGGTCAGACGACCGTGTGTGCGAAAACGTACCAGATATTTATATATTTATTTTAACATTTTTGAAAATAAAAAAAATCAGTAAATTAGAAATTTATAATAATTCTTGCAGAATATAATACTAAAAAAACACGCTTTAAAATCGCTAAACCTGAAGATCCTGGTAAGGATCATGGGACAAATTATTTAAATTATTGCATTGTCATCGCTCCTTGATAAGTGTGCAGAATTTCAATTTAATTCGACGTTTTGAAGTAGTTAAAAATCAAGTTCAAAGTTTCCGTTACATACATACATGTACATTAATTCATAAGCACATAAATATATACTAAGCTAATAAAAGCGTGTTAAAAACAGACAGGACATTATCTTTAGGATAACATGATTCAATAATATGATATAATATTATTAGACAAAAACGAATTATACATTACTAGAATATGAGATTACTAAATGTTAGGAGAAATAAAGAAACTATCATTTGGAATGTATAATATGTTTGGTACACAATAGTTAGGAATCGGATAAATGGAAGGGTCGCGGGACGTGTAAAGTGTAAATGACGTTGTTATATTGTATAACAATTGGTATAACAGTGCAAATGGTATAAAGCCGTGTGTACGTATTTATATTTTTAGGATAGCGGAACAGGTTGTTTCGATCTATTCCGCCAAAATAAAACATATATAAACATAAAAATGACATTAAAGCGTTTACATTATTATTTTGAAAATAATGCTTGATTGTTTTTTATTCATACTAAGGCAATTCTTATAATTAAAAAAAAGTTGAAAATGTACGAAGTAGCTTGGCCCGTAACCGCGGTCTTAATTAATACTTTCGAGGGTAATTTACTCTGATTCATTGAATTCGACACGTGTTCGATGTAGTAGTTTATATTAAGTAATAAAGTGCTTTAATAAATACACTGCTTTATTTTTTTTTATGTTGTTCAATTGTATTAGATACGTGGAGAAGATTGGGACAGGAAGTCAATGATATCGTAAATAGTTATCAATATAAAAAAGCGACTTCATAAAAGTGTTAGAACTGGACTAAATTAAAATGGAACCATTCGGGAAGCACGGGCTTTCAAATAAAAAAATAATTATCAAAATTGGTTCACCCAGTCGAAAGTTCTGAGATAACAAACATAAAAAGAATACAGTCGAATTGATAACGTCATTTTTTTGGAAGTCGGTTAATAATAGACATATTCTCAGCTGTGAGCTTTTACCGGCTGAAAATGATGATGAAGATCACTACGATGGAACACCGCCAGATAAATGTCGTCATTTGATAACGAGATCCGCTACTCGTTATCAGATGAGGTCATTTATCTGACCACACTTTTTGCTTCCAAACGATCTTGTTATTGATTAGAACCTACATTGAAATGTAGCTTTTATCAGTTTCATTAGTCCTAAATTAAGGTAATATATATCCTAAAAAAGTTAAATAATTTTAATGGCGCTTTGCACGTGTCAAAGACATCAACGCGCCTAATTTACAATTTTATTTAAAAAGTCGTAAAGTTCCAAATTAATCTTAACTTAGATCTACGATACGGTATCTTCGATCTTTATTGTTAAATCATCTACCATTCAAGGCGTAATAATACCCATAAAGTATATTGATAGTTCATAAAAAGTTAATAGTTGCTGATGCGCTGACAATGGAGTCGATTGACGATTCAATCTGTGTAATTAATTGTACTGTTCCTGTTAAACGGTACCCGTATGTAAACTATCAGCTAAACTGTGACTTGCGTGTGCGCAACACAAGCATAGGGAAACGGGCACAATAATATGTATTTGGTTTTTAAATGATAAGGATAATTCGAGCTAAGCGCCCTAAACGTTAAGTCGGTAGTTACCATTTTAATTCGTCATCTTTTTGTAAGTCCGGCCTCAGTGATTTTACAACTTCATATATGGGACAATGTGCGAGCGAAATAACTAAGGAAAAAAAAAAGGGGGGGAAGGCCCCTGAAAAGCATACTTAATTATAAGTAATAGTTAATGGAACAGATAACAGCAACGTGTGCGCATGTAACAATATTTTTATGGGTGCCTATTGGAGTGATGAAAACCTACGACGAATATTCATCATTGTACTTCTTTCACCGTCCATTGACATTAATAGGGGCTATCAACATTGATTGAAGTACTTGTTTGTTACATACTTATGACTAATATAAATGTACTGGTGTATAAATGTGTTGGAGTTAGATTTTCTTGAATTTACTCGGGGAAGAAAGAAAATAACGATCCAGCTGCACGATGCAATGTGGCGATGATGTAGCGGAAAAAAGTAATTCTTTGCATAAAAATCATAAAAAAATTTTTTTTATTCATAATAAGTATATTAATGTATTTTACAGATCGACCGTTATTCTAATTAGGTACGTAATTATATATAATACCTAGTATATTAGTAACAGTTTAATTTCAATTTGTGGCTTGTGGGTAAAGTCACCGTGATGATTTCGTTCGAAATTTGTCATTACAAATTCTGCTGTACGTTATGCGGATGAAGGTTCATAATTTAGTGCATTTTTCCGCACTGTTACCACAACACACTGTGTCGCTAGAACGTTATGAAATATAGCTAAATATACCTATCTATTCTATCTACATATAAAAGCGAAATACATTCACTCACAGACTCATCACGAAATCTAGAAAGTAACTTGACCTACGAAGCTGATTTGGCAAGTAGATTTCTTTAGGAAGTGTGAACATCCACCAAGAAAGGATTTTACCAAAGAGATGAATTAAACGGATCAACATAGGGTTCAAAGTTTACATGGCCAACGCGTACGAAGTTGCGGGCAACAGCTAGTCTATATGTAAAAGTGAAATACCTGCCACAGACTCATCACGAAATCTCGAAAACAACTGGATTTATGAAGCTGCAATTTGGTAGATAGATTTCTAATGGGTATAGAGGTCAACTAAGAAAGGATTTTGCCAAAAGGCCAAATTAAGGGCGTCAAAAATGAGTTCAAAGTTTACATGAAAGTACACGCGTAAAAAGTAGAGGGGTATAAATATAAAGGTATGTAATAAATACTATTCAAAAAGAAACTACACCGAGTAAAAGAATTCAAGACACATAAAAGTAAAAGTGAAGAGGTCTTACACGACCTTACGATAACCCTCAGATTTACTCAGTCTTTTCAATTAAGCTAAGAAGGGTCCCTCATTTTATGGATCCTACTAAAAGACCTCAATGAATGAGGGAAACGCCGCCGCAAACGTTGTACCTACGTACAGATTATCTGTCAAAATTAAGAGGTGTAACAATTACAGGGTTCAAAGGAAGCGCCTAACCGCGGTACAAATATATTTGGGAATTTAAATTAAGGTTTTCCTTCACAACAAAGGTATTTACAATCAGGTTTAATTGTGGCCTTTTTAGGTGGAGGGCTTGGAACAAAAGTTAAGAGGGATTGTGAAAGTGTTTTTGTTGATTGCTCTATTTTAAATATTAAGAACAAAGGTGAATTGAGAGGTTTTTTTGTAAGAGCTTTTTTTGCAGCTTTTCATAGCATGTTCTTTTCATACTATACAGTACTTTTATATATACAGTACTTTTCATACTGTACCTACAACCTGTGCAATACAACCGAAGTTTAGAAAATTTATGTGTAATTCAATCTAGATTGGAGTCGTATGATAAAAAATTCTATGCTGTTCTGTTATTCCCGTTTGTTACAAAAATATCTTTTCCCAGTGATTTGTTCTCATACTGCTGAAATTTCAATAGAGCGTAGCACCGTGATGCGATTCTTCGACGTCATTGTTTCAGCGGCATGATATTTTTTTTCAATAGAATCCTGTAACTGTTGCAGTCTCATCGTGACTCTTTCATTAATTTTCCTTTAGCGAGATTTCTTCCCCTTTCAACCATCCATTCGGTACATAGCTCCCTTAAGACCTTAAATTGATTTTGTTGTTTTCGTGTGTTTGTCGAACCTATATTATTTAATTTTCCTTTCAGATGGAATGTTTAATTTCGACAGGGTAAATAAAATTCTATTACGCTGTTTGTTATGGCCCACAATTTTTATTATTTCAGCCGTGTGCGTATTAATTTTTAATTACTACAACTTTGGCTTTCATAAATAAACTGTCCTATGTGCCATATTTTCTACAAGGGTTTTATTCATTCTACGCTTCTTGATAATCATTTTTTAATTATGACATTGTACCAATACTTACTTACTTACTTCTCAACACAATCTACCGTAACCAATGTAATCAAGTCGTTCTCAAGCAGTTTATCAAACAAATCTTTTATTATTGCAACCGGAGCGCGACCGCGGACGCCAGCTCAGATGTCGCCTCGTTCCTTGTCTCGCACGACCATAATAGAACTATTCAGTGCAGTGTAGAGCAGAGAATGAAATTTGAACAAATAGAGTTACGTTGGTCACGCACACTGACATATGCTTGCAGGATATTATGCTCGACGTACTAATATGATACATAATATCTAAAAAACTTCGTACCCGCGACTTCGTACGCGTAGTTTTTCATATAAACTTTCAACCCTTTCCCTACCCCTTAATTTAGGTCTTTCGTAAAATAACAGCCTATATTTCAATCTGGTCATAGCTAAGCATATTCGTGAAAACCACATTTAAATCCGTCTAGTGATTTAGAAGATATGCGTGGACAAACAAACAAACATGCAGACAAAAATTCTAAAAACTGTCTTAACGTGTTCAGCTGCTTATTTTAAGACGCCCTGTGTGTTTTTTTATATCTCGCAATTACAGATTTTGTTATCTCTACGTTTTTATTATGTGTTCCGTACCTCAAGAGTAAAAATGGATCCCTTACACTATAATATATATACTCCTATAAGGCTTATAGGATAACTTTGTTGTCCGTCTGTATGCCTATCTGGCTGCCGGTCCGTGTGTCAAGACCTTGAAATAACTAGTCAAGACTTTTTTTCTCAGGAACGCATACAGGTATCAAATTGAAAATAATATCAAAAATTAAGGTCTACGGTCCCTTCGTGGTCTAAAAAAAATTGAGTTTGTAAAAACTAAGTGAAGGCAAACTAAAATGTCTAGGGTGGTGCGAATCTGGTCGAACCAACGCATCGGGTTGTGTCCTTGCTATCGTTTGCCATCGAGTGCCTGTGAATATAAGCTTCTCTAGATTGTGGCTGTCTTTCCTGGCAATATGACCGAAGTACTCCAAGATATGCTTGAGACAATAATAATATAATAAGTAATATTATAAATGCGAAATGTGTTTTTTTTGTTCCTCTTTCGCGCAGCAACAGAGCAACTGATTGATGTGATTTTGTACACAAAGATAATTGAAGGACCGAAGAGTGACACTGGATCCTTGTTATCCCGGAAAATTAACGGTTTCTAAGCGATCCCCACTCGGATGAAACCGCGGGGCACAGCTAGTCTCAAATATATCTATCTCAAACTAGTCTAATAGGCTATTTAAAATGTTGTTACTTAGTAACTTGAAACAGAATTTCAATAGTGTTGTAAAGACACTGACTGCTAAATACATATACTGCGACGTCGAGGTGGTCCGGCCGCTTCTAGAATTAATGTGCTTAAGACGCGCATATTTGTGCAGATTTCAAGATGATAGCATTTTATCTTATGGGGCGTCTCCGTAACTGAACATGAGACCCGGCAAATTCTTCGACGCAGAGTTAGATATTTCTCAATCTGATTGAACAAAAGATTAAACCTTTCATTCGGGATTCAACTAACCTTATAAAGAGAAACGCTTTTATATAGGCAAGAGAGTAGGACGCCCTGAGCCATGTAGAGTGAAGACAAACGTAAAGGAGTGGAGAAACTGGACGTAGAGAGATGAAGAGCAAGCGTCCTTGCTAGAGGATACATATTATGTCCAGCAGTGGATGATATATAGGCCGATAAACTACTAAACTGACTACCATACCAACACTACCTCTGTATTCTTCATTATAGAACTCCTGCTCTCAACTCTTCTGTTAATCGTCTTCTTCCTAAGGTTACCTGAATAAAATAATTTGAGCGATAAGGTCGCCAGTATTTATATCATTTTTAGTATAAGTTAGTTCGTATAGGCTCAGTGGTCAGACCTAATGATTGAGTTTTAGGCCGCCTCTAATATGGATGACCAGTTGTTTTTATGGAACAATCAACCAGGCATGTTATCGGACCTACATGCTCAGTTATAAATGCCACTTAACAGCCACAGATCGTCTTTTGCTTAGCTTCGGTGATCTTTTATTGTCTTTTAGGCACCTAGTCGAGCTATGCTAAGGCTACATTTTCGGTCATTTATATACAAGTACCGTTTGATATCGTAACTACTACAATAATTCATCCCAGTAAACGTTTTGAAATGCATACGCATGGTACGTTGGTCGTAGAGGTGATCTTAGTTCATAATGTCGGTATGCCCTCATTTTAAACAACTAGAACATTAGCTAATTGCACGCTGGCCCTTGAGATCAACATAATAGATCTGATGAATAACTCGATTCAAACCGACCAAATTGTCCCACCGAATCAATTTTTATCTTTTTTTCTTCAGCGTGTGATGGAGACTAATTAATTGACCCAGCAAAGCGAAGGTTTCAGAGTCTAAGCGAACAGATTGCCGTCTGTATGCATGTTTGTGAGTTTTTTTTCGGGCAAATGCCTTTATTAACTAAACAAAATACAAGCTAACACTAATACTACATAAACAGTTAGACTGTCCATAGACCGTTGAAGGTCTAAAGACAATCCAAATGCTTAAGCCCTTCCACGGTCTATGGACAGTCTAACTGTTTATGTAGTGTTAGTTTGTATATTTTTTCGACGATCATTAGTGTATCGTTAATCTGACCTTCATAAATCTTTAAAGGCGAGCAGTTGATTCTAATACGTTTTTTTAGTTTGAATATGAGTAAAATTGGTCCACAGGATGCAAAGATTCCCGAACTATATCACGACCCCTACGGTCATCCGCAGTTGGGCAAGGAGTTACCCCAAAGTGCTTACTGAATTCCTGTAGTTGCGACGTCATAATTATAACTTAAGCGACCATTAGTACAGCACGTCTGTATCGCTGGCTTGCAAAGGTAGGGGCCTACGTCCATTCCCCACAGGCCCAATTCATGCATTTTAACTTCCCGTCGCGTCGCCTTTGTCCCTAATGGCCGGCATTGACTAACAGTGACTGAGTACGGTGAGTTAGGCAAGTTTCCAGCGGACGTGGCCAAACAGACGCCAATTTCACTAATTAAGCATCCATAGAATATGCAAACAGTGCGACTTTCTGAGTACACTCACGCGCGTATCACAAGTGATCGCAAGGCTGAGCTGAATGGTCTGTGATCTGCCGAGTTACACGGAAAGGGTGTACTAAACCGAAAAGGGTCCATAATACCCAACATTATGAAGAACATTTACTATGGGTGATAAGGGTCATTCGCAATTGAAAAAAGATTTTTGTAATCTTTCATTTCCTCCGCCACCAATATCAATACAAAAATTATACTATTATTTTTACTATATACTATTTGCACCGTTATTCTAAAGATTAAGCCCAATAGTTTTTTTAATTCCCACTCAGTGATTTCTTATCTACATAAATTTTGAAAACGTGCGAAAGAGATATCTTTAGCCGGAGAGCACAGCCTTAAGGCGTGGTTTAATCACGAATTTCGATGGTCTATTTGCTATATAAAACTTTTTGTTTAAAGTCAAAAATCGCATATCATCATATTTGATGTTGATTAAGACTTTGACCATTAATGAATTTTAACCAATAACTGGTTTAAGTTTTAAAACACTAGTCAGGCTATAACATTTCGTAAACAAAAATACCTTGATGTCGTCATTGATTTATTGAAAAAAAAATTGAGGTCTATGGTTGTCGCTGAAAATTCAGAGCTTTTCAATTAAAAAGCTTTTTTTGTTGCGCAATATGTTTAAAAAAAAAAACTGATTGACTAGATACCTACCTACTTAGTATTATGCTGTATGCAAGTCGGGTGAGTCGATAAATGTAATAAGGGAATTTTATGCCTAATACGTAGATATGTAGCAATAACAATCATGTACCTATATATAGAAGGTTGCCACGGTTGCCTGGAAGAGATCGCTTTAAGCGATAAGGCCGCCTGTTAAAAGCCTAGATAATTACTTTAATTTATAATGTTATTCTTGTTTTTGTGGTTTTTAATATAAATTTCATTGTTCTACCACATTGCATGATGCATGATGTAAACAAAAAAACACGTAGAATATTGGGATAATATTGTTAGGAAGATGTTGGGAAGATACAACAAAGAACAAAAAACAAACAACCAAAACAAATGATTATACATATATGTTCTCATTAGACTTTTGCTTATTTTTAAGATATAAAGTTGTAGAGTAGGACAATGATTTAAACACTGGCTGACAGTTTCAGTATTTGTATAAAGGCGCATATCATCTGCGTTGTTTATGCCAAAAATGTAAATACAAATAAAATGAAGATAGATAGTAGTGCAATCAAAACGTGCAATGTGCATGCGCAAGCGCATGGCAGGCGAGGCGGCGGGCGGGCGGCGGCGGCGGCGCGTGCGCGGCCCCGGCAGCAAGGTCAATGGCACGCGACTCTCCCGCTCGCACACCGGAATTCCATATTTAAATCTCGTCCGCAGAAAAATGGCGGTCGACTCCATTCCGCGACCGCACCACGCCGTGTGTACGTAGAATTAATAAAACATGCCTCCACCTTCTTCTACGAGATTTTTTAGCGTATTAACAACTCAGTAACAGCGCGGTTGCAGTTATGTTGTGTCCAGTACGCGGTATGCAGAATTCGTTTTGTGCTTTATTATGCTTTTGAATTTTTGTGCCGGTATTGCATACGGAGCTACGAGTATGTCGGTAACGGTTCTTAAAAGTCAATAAAGTTAAATCGCTGCTATTTGTATATCGCGGCTGCCTACTTAACAAGGAACGTATCCACATCATTATAACATGTCATAAAGCGAGCTATTAATAAACGTCAGTGCGTAGCGGGTAGTGCATTAGCGTCGGTTTGGGTACATTTAAGTTTCGTAGCGGCCGCTACGAGGCTCATAGAGCGTACGTATGTATACAGCGGACACAATTAACTCGGTACGGTGAAGTGCAAGTCATCGGCAATCGGAGACGCTCGGATTTCAGCACAAAGAGGGATGGCGACGTGAATTAGGGGCCCGAACCTACATAGCTACGAGCGCTACGCCACTAATGTGATCGACAATAGACCAGAAAAACGTCCGCTCTAAGTTCATTAGCTTCATGTATGAATGTTTATACTTAGCGCGGCTATGTCGAGATATGCTGAGTTATTTACGAGCTCGTAGGTCACTCGGGGCGTTCGAGGGTGAACAAACTAATCTGGCATTGTCCGACGATTTTTCAAACGGAAACCGACTTCTTTCATGTAATGGGTTTTCGATCGGATGTCTCATTAGAGGTAATAAAAAATGTAATTTCAATTTCGCTACCGAATCCTATTACGAGAGCAAAAAGTCTGAGACCTAACATGGATGAGGGACAACAAAAAACGGTGGAAGAGACAGACTTCGGACGCGGGTGAACGAAATTAATTAATGTCCCCTCCGTGGTGGGGAATGTTTTAAAAGCGTCGATTCTTCGAGGGCGTAGAGAAGTGCAAGTCATTGGCTTGGCGGCGCTCTCTGGATTTACAACGCAATAAATTCGAGCGAAGAAACAGAGGAGCCTTATCTGTTAACAGAGCAAATGAACTGTCTCGACAAGAAATAACTTCCAGGCCAGATCGCTAAACGCAGCTATCACGATTGAAGCTTAATATTTAACGGTGCCTTATAATAACGTGGTGCCTTAATATTTAACGGATGAAACGTTTCTTAGGTTCAATATAATCTTCGCAAGAAATTTAGCATTGTATACATTGACGCTAACACCTATACTACTAGAATTATATATATTGAAATATATACCTATTAGCGGATGATTTTAAAATATTTTTTGTATACTTATTAAGTAGGTTAATGAATATTATTTTTTTACATTTCTCGTGGTGGCCGAGACTAGGTCGGTGGACCGAGAATGAAGTGGACGGACGGCATCAAAAGAACTATCGGAAACCAGTGGATACATAAACAAAGGGAGGCCTATGCCCAGCAGTAGGGATGACGCTGATGATCTAGGTTAAAATTTGATCACGATATCACATGAAAAACAACGATGCGGTTGAAATATAATGAAAATAAAGCAACTTCTGTTTAGTAATCATTCAGACCTTAGACTCTCAATTCAACGATAATTTTTTATACAACTTTGAACCGCCAAAACTAGACAAGTATATTTAATACCGATTTGGTTGGTAGTGATATGCCGTTAACAAAAAAAAAACAAAATAAGCACCGGCAAATTGCGAGTCGGACTCGCGCACCGAGGGTTCTGCACCCAAAAATGTGTTTCCTTTCATTCAGTTGGGGTAACGCATAGCCGACTCGCACTTGGTCGGTGTGTATTGTTTTTGTTTTACTTTAGAGTATGAACAGTTAATCATGCCAAGTTTGACGCTTGTACGTATTACGATTTTTATACTAGAACAAAGACCGAAATACGTTTGTTGGACCCAGTGCATTTTTTGGGTACGGAGCACAAAGAGAAAAAAATATCAAAATAAACACCGAATGTTTGACAACAATTCATAATCAATCAATCAAAACGATATTTTTTTTACTTAACGTAGCGTTAATGTAATGTTTAATTAAGAGTTTATCTAAAAGACAAACGCTGATAACGTGTTCATAAATAAACCGACTTCCATAATGATATAACTATCTTTAACATAATGGACAATAAATGATAGCGAGCAATAAACAACAATTTGAAAAATTACCTATTAAATGCTTAGATCTACAAAGTCAAAACTGCGCACCATTTCACAGTTTTCATACATTAAAATAATACTAATAAAAAAATACTAAAAAATAATTAAATTATTGCGAAATTTCTATTTAATTCGACGTTCTGCAGTAGTTGAAAATCAAGTTCAAAGATTCCGTTACATGCATACCAAGCTAATAAAAGCATGTTAAAAATAGCGCCTCCTATCAAATCTTTCATCATCATCATCAGCCAGAAGACGTCCACTGCTGAACAAAGGCCTCCCCCTTTAACCTCTATACATCCTGCCATTTGCATACACTGGATGCCCGCGACTCTCACAATGTCGTCGGTCCATCTAGTGGGAGGCCTACCTACACTGCGTCTTCCGGTTCGTGGTCTCCACTCAAGGACCTTTCTTACCTATCGGTTATCGGTTCTTCGAGCGATGTGGCCTGCCCATTGCTACTTCAACTTGCAAATTTTACTAGCTATGTTGATGACAAATCAAATTATATCAAATCAAATTACTAAGTTGCATTGTTATCTACGTACTATCTACGTCACATCGCTCTCAAATACGACAACTGCTCATCAACAAAGTTTGAGTGTATCTGGGTTCACGCTGGTGCTCTGTAGCTTGGGCGCACCACTGAGTCAGTACCATTGAATAAAATTAATAACATTAAGCATTGCGTTTAGTCTAAATTTTGAACTTACAAGACGCGTGAAATCGAAAAGTCGCTAGTAATGATGAAAAATCGAATTGAAAACAATTCTTCATTATTACAGACAACGAAGCTATCAAATGTTGCTAATGGAATCCATTCATGAATATTCACGTTCCGCTCTCACGCATCAAGTTGTCATGTAGTTTCCAGCGACAGTGCATCCTTGGTGCCGGACGCAGGCACGCGACGTCACTGTGGCGTTGCCACCAACAATGCAAGTTCGTAGCTGGTGAAACTGACAGTAGCATCACTGTACAAAGCAAACAGCCTGGCTGTAAGTAGTCTGGTATACAGGTGGTTGATGTGACGATTGCTTGTTCAGCGATGCAACGGAGTCCTAAACAAAGGATGGGTTGTATAGAAATAGTACCGATTAGAAAATAAACCGTCAAAGTGCGGGTCGGACTCGCGCACTGAGGATTCCGTACCACCACATCAATAGTTAATTACTAAAAAACAAAAAAGTTGTGCAATAAGGCACCATCACGAACAGGCGGTCACCCATCCAAGTAACGAGCGCGCTCGCTGTTGCTTAACTTTGGTGAACAGAAATTTGTCACCGTCTCGGACTTGGTCAGTATTTATTATTTGTTGTTTTACTTTAGAGTGTGTACTATAATCATGCCAAGTTTGACGTTTATACATATTACCGTTTTTACACCAGAGCAAATACAAAAGTACGTTTTAAAAAAACCGTTTGTTTTACTCTAGTTTTTATATTTTGACTTTATATAATTTTTCTGTTAATAAGCTGTAACATTACATATTCTATGAAAATTTCAACTGGCTACCTATTATAGTTCGAAAGACAACATTTAAATGGTAGGACGGTCGGATGGACAGACAAACAGACAGCGTAGGCCTATTACTAAAATAGGGTCCCGTTTTCACCCATTGGGTACGGAACCCTAAAAACGACATCTCAATAACAATACATTCACTGCTATAATACGTGGCTCATAAGTTTCTCTATCTGTAAGTTTTATTTGAAGATGTGTATAATAAAGAGCTTCTATTTATCTACATTCATAGTAAGGTTCATGATAACTCGATTTATCTAATACCACCGAGCTTTCCAAATGTCACCCGAACAACCTAACGGCTACAGCGTCAACGGCGGTGAGACGTGTCAGATCCAAGAGCTCTTTATATCGATCTAAGGCATTCGTAGTTGCCAGGTGGAGTAGGTCTCCGACGGAATGATAGCCACGCGGGGCCAAGCATTGCCCCTCAAGACCAGTTAAAAGATACCGTACCACATTCGAAATTGTGAAAATATATGGACGAGCTAAAGGCTAAACAGGAAAAATTGGCGAATGAGGGAGGAGGCTTATGCTTGCAGGTGATTGAATGTGCTGCCAATGATGATAATGATGATTCGTAATGCAACCGTCAAAGCCATAACGTCTACGTTTTAGTTTCACTACTTCACCACTTCAACCATAATTGGGTAGATGCTCAGATTCAATATATGAAGTGTTATAAAAATCCTGCTGCGAAAATGATTTTTGTTACTTTAACAGTTCCAAACCAAACTAAAATCTCAGTACTTATTTATGAACCTGAAGAGCGAGAGGGCTGTTTATGAGAGTGTTTTCAAGTGCGAGGACGATTGAAAATTCGTGTGGAGTGACACCGGAGATGGAAACCAGGCCGCGATCGCGTTTCATCCCAAATTTCGAACTCATCAGCATTTGAAGGGTGTGGGCGCGTAGGTCGTTCCCAATTTCGCCTGAAATGCCTATACCAGTAAGTTTTTGATTTCCAATATTAATAAAAAAGAATACCTACACGCTAAAATGTATACATGGGCACATCGATAGTGAAAGTTATTATAAACAGTCACTGCTTCATACTAGACGTTTTGACCACCTTATTTAGTAAAATCTGAATCGGATTTTTAGTAACCTTAGTACTATACATAAACCTAAGTTTGTTAGACATGCTATGTAAAGAGATTTTGCACGTACCAAATTCAAGAATTCTAAGCCACCTGCATGCACATTAGTCTGAGATACTATGCGGTTATCAGCCCAGTTGCGTGGTATAATCTAAGTTCTCATCTCTCCAACAAAACCACTACCGTGCCTGCATTCCGTAAATTTAAACCTCTACATTCTCAGTACTACCGTCAGAGCTATTTTCAATTCAAAACTTATTTTAAAACAGGTAATTTTCCAACAACTGTGGTACTGTACCAGCCTATATTTGTCAGAGGAGAGATAAGTAAACAGAGTCGGTTAAAAATGATAAACATTCCGCAAAAGGGAAATGTTTGAAAGCTGAAAATATTGCGGGTACTTATAGCCAGCCGCGGCATTCAGATTTATGAATTCACTTTACGGTTTGATAGCAAAAACGTTACGGTTCGCGGGTATTTATTGAATTCGAAAATTAAAAAGTAGATAGGAATTCCCTGGGCGAGGCAAGATAGAGAAGGGAGCGCGGCTACGCTGCAAGCAATCAGAGCTCGCCCGTGGATGGCAACCTTAAATACCAGACTTAATTGAACTCCTTCCGGCTTTCCTTGCTCGCCGACTACATAAATACATTTTACGGAAGTATTTTCCCGCAGGTATTCCTCTCCAAACATATTCTGTACACCATTTGTGTAGACGGATACAGACGTAAGCGAGCAGAGATTTCTCAATTCAAGAATCTTGCATTTCTAAATGCTTAATACTGCCCTGAGAGCATGCAGTATTTTAAATCCTCAGAAAGATGGAGCAACTGAATCGCAGCTCCGTGTTTTTGGCTCTCGCAGAGCCGACGCACGCATACGGAAACCGAAACAAAGCCATAAATTCCTTGTAGTACTTACCTTGTACAGCTTAGTTTCAGCTAACTAATGACGTTATAAATCACTTAGAGTATACATTGCAGTTTTTCATACGTACTCCCGATGTTTTACTGCAATATATCTTCTAGTTGTCTTAGAGAACATAATATGTCAGGGCGCACAGAAAAGCGGGCTATTTTGTTATTATTGAATTATTTCCTGTCTGCGAGACTTATTAAAACATGAAAATCAGTTTAACCCATTCCAGACTCGGAGTGCTTTTATTTGGGAGCGAACTTTTGAATGGCAATAAAGGCGAAGCGTGCGTTGAAAGATGTTCGCGAAAGCTTAAAATAATATTTTCGAGAGCATCGCTCGTCGGCCGGAGTTATCAGGAAATGAGTGTCTTTGCCCTTCGGGAAATTGTCCCTCCCAATCATAACGCTCTAGAATCTCCCTGCTTTGAGAGACTAAAAACGGGGCAGATTTGTCTCCGGTGTAATACAGAGAATACCGAGTCCGCTTTAGAGGCTTTTATGTAATGTAATTCGACGTTTCCTTTACTGTTTGCAAAATATTACGGATTTCGGAATTATTCCGAGAGGAGTTGGACGCTTTTAATGTTTGTGAAATATGAATCGGATATGACTTAGATTTGGGTATAAGTTTAAAATGAATGCTTGCTGCTTTTTCAGTTTGGAATTTATTAATTCTTTACTGCAGAAGTTTTTAGAATGCTTTTTTTTACTTTTTGTAGTTTTGGGAATGAGATTGAACACTGAAAACTTTAAGCACTATAGTAATAACAACACTTTTTTTTTTAATTAAAATTATTCGTTGTTGAAAAAAACACATTGTTAAGTTCCACCAAAGGAAGTACGGCATGTAGTATCTGTATATGCACATCTGATACCTTACCGGTCGCTAACATACCGCCAGTGAGTAATATTTGCGATGGGCAATGACGGCGTTGGAGAGTGTCTAAAAGGGCCATGTCGGGATACCGGGATGTATATGGGGATATACGAGTATGTAGGGTTGTCGGGCTGTATGTCGGGTCGTCACTTCCGGCCGCTGCATCCGATTCAATTAATCACTGGGAAATGATCTGTAGGAATGATGTATATACGTTTCTACATAGGTATCTACCATTTCTATATTACGTGTCTAACTACTTATATCAAACCAAGTAGCTATATGTTATTTAATGTTAGAAAAAGACGTAGTTTTCCCATATTTTGTTTTCATTATTCGGGAATTACTCACGTAAGATACTTTTTTTTAATGCGTAAATAGGCTTGCGTTTGACCGCCAACACGATGTCAAGCGATGATGCGGTCTACGATGGAGCACGCTTGCCTAGAAGAAGCCGATTCACTCGTGATTTGAAGACACCCAGATTGACACTTATTTATAAAGGGTTACGCGGAAAGGGTGTACTAAGTCGAAAGGGGCCCATAATACCAATCATTATGAACAACTTTTACTATGGCATCAACTCTGAAATCACAAAAAAGAAAGTGCTGTTCTATAGAAAATGATCTTCCACACTCAACAAAATGTATGGAGCAGCTGTAATTTTTTTCACTGTTTCAGGGTTGGATCAATTGTTAAAATTGTTCATAATCATGAGTACAATGACTCACATATGTCAATATATTCGAATATATTGACTGGCTAACCAGTCTGCCAGTATATGAAAGCTAAATACCACTTACTTATTAACTGGTTGACTCATCACGAAATCTCGAAAACTACAGTCATAAATTAAAATCTGCAAGTTGAAGTGGCAATGGGCTTGCCACATCGCTCGAAGAACTGATAACCGATGGGGAAGAAATGTTCTTGAGTGGAGACCGCGAACCGGAAGACGCAGCGTAGGTAGGCCTCCCACTAGATGGACCGACGACATTGTGAAAGTCGCGGGCATTCAGTGGATGCAGATGGCAGGATGACGTTCAGTGTGGAGGTTAATGGGGGAGGCCTATGTTCAGCAGTGGACGTCTTCTGACTGATGATGATGACAGTCATAAATGTCTACTGTATAACTAATCACTCAGTACTTATATAGATTTTGGATACTATATGATCATTAATGGTTTATGTGATTTTAAAATTATTGATTCACGAATCGTTAACTATCGCAATTTCGTACAAAACGTTAAGTGCTGTGTATATTTTTATGGTCTCTTATAAAGGTTATTTATACTCTATGAATGTGTATGTGGTGACATAGGTATGGTGCTGAGACGTGGTCCGTAACTGCTGGCTTTTTGGAAAATCTCAGAGACGCACAGCGGGCGAAAATCCGGAACGTGGATATTCGCCGAAGAACCAGAGTCATCGACATAGCTATTAAAATTAAAATTAAAGTAGAAATGGGCAGGCCACATCGCTCGAAAAACCGATAACCGATGAGGAAGCATGGTTGAATCGAACTGGAAGACGCAGCGTAGGCCTTCCACTAGATGGACCGACGACATCACAAGAGTCGCGGGTATCCAGTGGATGCAGATGGCAGGCTGTCATTCAGTGTGGTGTTCTAAGGGGGAGGCCCATGTTCAGCAGTGAACATCTGACTGATGATGACTCTATGAATAATTTACGTATTCATTTCGGTACTTTGACCTAGGCAGAGTCAATACAATGATTCACGAGTCGGTTAATGATTAATCCATGATGGTAATAACGAATACGTAAATAGTTTCTTATCAATTATAATACAAATAAATTACAGTACCTAAAATGTATAAAGCGGAAAACACAGACCATGACACTACACATGCTGGAAAGGATGTAAGGTTATTTAAATTATGCGAGAATACAACGTTATTAATAATGATTTCATTGTGAACTGTGAATCGACCAATTTAGTCTTATTTATAGACCTATAGGGAAAAACGAGTCGACAAAGGACCAATTGTCCGGACAAACGGTTGATATCGGGATGGAGTGGTGTGACATACTTATCTCATACATGTCATGATGCTTGAAAAATAGTTGTGATGCTTTTGACTGAACCCGATGAAACAGTTATATAATTATTTACGGGATGTTTACCGTGGTAAGGTTGTGGAAGGAGTTCCCGATATTTTGGCGCAGTTATATGCACCATGTTCACGGGAAGACATAACATCACTGTAACTGTAGTGAACAACCGTGATAGTTTAAAACAGAGCCCGATGAAAGTTTAAGAATAGCAGAGTGAATAAAATTATTTTTGTTACTTCAAATTCTATAGCAAATCATAATAAAAATAGGTTTGAAATAGCGATAATGCATACTATAATAATACAATATTTCATAAACATGTCAGACACCAACATGTGTTTGATCCAAATCGGATTACCATCCCAATCGAGAAATATATGAAACCCGTGATGATTTTCATAAAAGCTTTAAAAATAGAACATGACTTTAAATAGGCTTTTATGGAAAGCATGTTCGTAACTGGCGATAGCTTAATAATCAGTTTTACGATGACTGAGGGTCTTTCATTTTTATGTCGATTCTTTGCTATAAATAGTTTGATTTTATGGCAACTATCTATAAATAGTTGTATGAAATAGGACAGGAAAGGCAGGAGATAGGCGAGGGCGGTCCGTACTCCGGCGATCGCCAGATGTGCCGATGAATGAAGTGTTAACGAGATAGGAACACGCACGGGTAAAGCAAGGATGGTACCAAATCGAATTGAGGGTTACGGGTAATGAATGGGACTAATTTATTTTAAAATTTTAAGCAGTGGTGTGCTTTGAGACAAAATAATTTATAATGATTACATTATTATATACACAATAATAATTATGACAAGTAATTCTTGTTAAAAAATTACAAAATTCTTAATCGTAGCATTTGTTTTTGTCTTTATAGATATTTTTACAAGGTTTTATTTGGTTTCACCTGTCCTGTCTGTCCGTCTGTAATCACATCTTGCAATAAAATTTGACCCACTTCCCGGTGTTCGATTGAGCTGAAATTTGGCATTCATGTCAAGTTCCGTTGACAACTGGCACTCCTCGATGGATAATATAGTAGACTGGCAGTGTTTGGGCTCATTTTCATCAGCACACAGTTCCGAACACTAATTTAATAAAAGCTTGGTTTGAAAAAAATATTTTTCAATAAAAAACTTGTTCACACTGGCAAACTTAAGTCAAATCTGATTAAAATGTAATCACAGAGAGGTATAGCTGTGTTACAGAACCTATAGTAACGCTACATTTTCCTACTGATACAGTGGTCGGAATAAATACAATTCTTTTGTACGGAACACAAAAGCGTATTCCGTAGTCTAGGGGCGGAAGTTTTATCTGTTATTACATTAATGTCACATCTAGCTCGGTGTGTCCGAAGTCCCATCAGATAATAAGTAAGCGTAGGAAGGATAGCGATTTCGTCGAACAACCGGGATGCGCCCAATTCTCGCCAATAAACTCCCTCCAGATAAATATCGACCTCATCGCACATCTGTTCGCCGAGCGATCACAACCTCTATATTTAATACTGTAAAGGTGGCATTCGTATATTATATCAGACAGTTATCGCTTTCCATGACAGATAGCCTATGAATTGACCAGCGTGTTCTCTTGTACGCATACCGGGCATTCCACGCGCTTACACAGACGACTGACTGATAGAGGAACCATTAAATATGGATGTACGATTTAGAACGAGATGCGAGCCTCTATATAAATTCCTTTTGCACACGTGATCACGTTTCGTTCATTACTTATTCATTGGCAATTTCGTTAAAGATAAATTCGAAGCGCGGGGAAAAATGTTTGAGTGTTCGCATAAAACCTTCGGAGAAAAATACATCGCTTCCATTAGCTCGGCAAACACCGTCAACCAGCTGTTTTCATGCAAAAAGCAATTTTGCGGGCGTTAAAAAAGCTCGGTTAGGCTATCTCTGCATTTGACGAGTTGATTTGTAAACAAAACATGTCCAGCCGGGGTGCACCACCTGTGGTTTGACCGTTACTTTAAGGATTGATTTTCTGCGGTCATGGAATATCAACTATCAACACTATTAATCCACTTATTTCTGTACTGCAAATAGTTTCACGAAATCACTTACTGAATCAATTTGAATCGAAACCATAATAGACAAACTCTCCAACAAAAGCTAACAATGTAAGAGAAAAACAAATAAAAGTAACCCGTAGGCCGTCGCACAAAGAAAGCCCATTTATCATGGAATAAAAAGCACATAAACAGAAGCGAGAAGAATAACGTGAACAGTAGTTCTACGTAGCGATTCGACACAGCCTTCTACAACGTAATGCGGTATGACGGCATCGTAAGGCCACGTGACCTCAGGACCGCAACCCATACTTGTACCCAACCGCAAATCCCAAGCCTATTTTCGCCTTATTGCCTATGAAATAAACACTATTATGCTCGGTCCTAGCGTTGAAAGATTAATCGTGAATCATGGTCGGCTTGGTCGGGCTCGCATTCCTTCCTCGCCTGCATAGGTACGGTAATAGGAAATGCCATATTGTAATAAATTTGCGAAGACTATGCTGATAATTTAACTGCAATCTCGCTGCAGCGTACTAGTGACCTTTTAATATTGAAGTTCTTGCCAGGTTTGACTCATTTAATAGAAAGGTCAGGTTATTTTGAGATTGGTTAAGAATTTAAATGTCTCATAATGTTGCTGACATAACTGACAGATTATCTTAATCACTTTATTAGACTGATAACTTGTGATAGAATACCCAGAAAATACGTACCCATTGTTCGATTTACTCGTAAATAATAATTGTTTATTTAGTCATTGAGCCCACAGCACCGGTTTCATTTATCATTATTCTTCGAAACTTCAGACTGCAGTCTTGTGACTGATTGCTAATCTACGACACGATTTCTGAAGCATTCCGCCGTTCGGGCCGACTCGCGCGCAACTTTCGCAAACGTGTCGGTAACATGCTGTTGAAATTGATAGGGTTACTACTGTTAACTAGTTTTATAGTCAAGTGATTGAGGTACCTTAGTACATAATTCATAACCTAGCAACGTTAGTACAGTGAGACATACTTATCCGCAAAGTGGAGTGGTAGATCCACAAAAATATTAACACGCTTTTGGTTACCTTCACTTGTAACTCTTCAAGTAGAGTTTGTTGGAAATTATCTACATCGAAACTGAGGAAAACAGACTTCATCATCACGTGAATGTCGAAGCCACCCTCGACCGCATAAACATTGTTAAAACGCTTTAAGAGAACAAAACCGTTCGAGGGAATGTAGTAAAAAATAAAGTGTCATTGCGAAATAGTGTAGTGCTACCTATATAGAAACACGTAAACAAAGACACGAACACTACATAAGAACACGTAAACAAAGGGTCTTCCCCTAATACAGATAATAAGAAACGTGCTATTGGTTGGATACATTCTTAGTTCAAAAAATACCGTTATGTAGAAGTTTAGGTTATAATCAAATTACTTATTAGCCTAATATTAGGATTTACCAGCGCACCTTAAGAAAACGAGAAAAATATCTTGTAAATATAAATAAATCTTGGAAGTTTATTTAATCATACTTCTAATCTATTAAAAACTTTGCAAGTATAAATAATGTTGAACTATTCCATTAATTTATACCATTTGGGTTTGTTAATATATTTTCTAATATGTTCCATATGATGGCTCACTTGGTAGTGAACCTACCTTCTGCGCTTGGGGGCGTGGGTTCCATTCCAACCTACTTCGAAATTGATCGAAGCCCACCTAGGACAAACATTCATGTGATGAACACCTGTGTTTGTTCTATGTCTGGGTGTTAATATCTATTTAAATATGTATATAAAAATATACAATTATGCAAGTATATCAGTCTCTGGCAGCCATATTATAAGCTTTCCTTAGTTTGTGGTCAGATGATCGTGTGTGCAAAAATGTCCCAGATATTTATTAATATTTATTACATAAAATTTTTGGGTGAAATTCTAGCCCGGACATTTGGTGGCCAAGCCAACCTCAAGAGGCCCTTTTGAATATAAAAATACAATAAAATTATGGAATGTGTATAAAATTGAATATGAAACTATTGTACAGTCAGTATAGATTAAAAAAGTTTGGGCTATCGAGGTGAACAACTTTTGGATATGAGAACAGATCTATAAGATGAGAAACGTGATCAAACATATTCCTAAATAACAAATTCTTTAAAAATATAATAAACATGTCAACATGCCCGCAAATTCACAGTAAGCTATAAAAAAAAAAAGTTACAAGTAATCAAAATTTTCCACAGATTTATCTAAATATTTTTTTGAGAGGCTTACTTAAGTATCTAGTTGTACCCATCATCATTGTCGAAGAAATGAAGCCGCTATTATTATTAATCACTACATCTTTTTTATTTATTTTTTTGACGGGAGGGGGGGGGGGGGAAATCTTCAAAAGATACCCACCTACATTGGGATGTAGCCGGGCTATGTGAGATTGCACCCACTTAAACCCCATCGGTGGCCAACTTCTGTGCTAGACGGAGGGCACCGTACGAACGCACCGATACCCTCCTAGCACTCTGCTGAAGCACTCCCTGGAAATGTTTCATTTCCGTTTCATTCCGTGGTCCACACCACGCCGTTGTCTTCCCTGGGCTTGCTGAATGGGAGGTCAGATCCCCAATTCTGACCACTGCTTTAAGGCCCCCTTTTAGTCGGCTCTTACGACGGGATACCGAAGCAGTATTCTAGGACCCCGGATCCAGGGAAGTAATTGTTCTGTACTGTGTTTGTACTTAATTATTTGTATTATATTATAGTGCCAGTGTTGTGAAAGTGGTGTAATAGTGAATTTCGTATGATAAGATACCATTTTTTTTATGAACAAGTGCGTTATGACGAAATATCTAAACAAATAATTGTTTTTTTTCTTCTTTAACAAACGTCAGTTATGGAAACCCCACTTTTTCGCAAAAAAAAAAAATACTCAGGCGCACATTATCTATCTATATCTTCTAACTATACTCTATACATATAATAAAAACGTAGTGATAAAAAAATCGGAAATTGCGAGATATAAAAAAAAAATACACAGGACGTCTTAAAATAGGCAACTGAACGTTAAGACAGTTTTTAGAATGTTTGTCTGTTTGTGTGTTTATGCACGCACATCTCCTAAACCACTGGATGGATTTAAATGCGCTTTTCACGAATATGTTTAGCTATGACCAGATTGAAACGTACTGGCTATGTTATTTTGCGCTAGGGCCAGATTAAGGGAGGAGAAAAAAGGGTTGAAAGTTTATATGAAAATCTACGCGTACGTAGTCGCGGGCAACAGTACTAGTATATTTAATATAAATTAACATCAGGCGGTAAGGTTTTAATTAGTGGCGAACAAGGGAGGAAGAATTTAAGTCACACGCTGTGCTTTTTGCCAACATACTGTTTGTGGAAGGTAAGCATATAAATAAATAAATTAAAAAATAGTTATTTGAATGTCAATTAAAAAACTGTTCTTTCATATTGTATTATTTTTGCAAGGAGGATTTTATTTCATATTTTTTTATTGTGTAGGATGTAAGCTTTTATCTCGAATCCAATTTCCATCCATACAATATTTCTCATCTAAGAGCAAATATGCACACTCCCCCGCGTGTAAACTCGGCTCCAATAAGAAAGTACCGTGCAGTGTTTTGCAAAGGCTATCATATGGCTGTCAATAAGGTCGATCGGTTACTCTACAAATATTTGCGCTATAAGATCGAACCACCGCAGTACTGATACACCTTGATCCCTTGTAACAGGGGTGATTTTCCCTTGCCTCGCCGTTGCGGTCAGCAAATACGGTATCGAGTAATGCCAAGCTGGCGAGACGGTCACCTCGATTCCAATACACCTAGTCCACTTAATCGGGATGACAAAATGGGCTCCATTTATGCTTGCTCGCAGATGAGGATGCCGAAGATTCCGGAATACGAAACATTGTGACCAGAAAACGTAGTTGCTATAAACCTACATGTACTCGTATATTCAAGAACGAATTGTTTTGCCTTCCAATAGTTAATCATCATTATTATGTTCCCACAGGCCTTCTCTCAGAGAGAGAGGATGGGCCCTATAATGCTGGCTCAGTGAATGTTCGTGAATGTCAAATAACTTTGAACTTTTTTTTTTGGTTCCTATCGGTTTTCTCGCGATTTTTCTTTCACCGTTGTTGAGCGTCGGCATCGAACTGCACATAATTGATTTAAGTTCTAATTAAGTCATTGGTGCAGGGCATTAGGATTGAAGCGGGTGCAGTCAGATTGTAAGTGCACATGCCTCGGCCACTATCACTCAATATAGATAATCTTAATATTTCTTTTTGTAGTGGTAGGACTCTTTTGCAGGGGTCCGCCTGGGGAAGTACCACAGCTTTGCCAGTTATTCAACCGCCAAGCAATAGTGTGCAAACAATACTGTGTTCCGGATTGAAGGGCAATGTTTCCAGCGATATTACAGGGCACACAGAGGTTTGCCATCTTATATCTCGGGGTGACGAGCGCAGTGCATTGCCATCCAGGGTTTTGAACTGTTAAAGTTCAAAATTCTGAGTGGCGTTGAGCTGTTATGGGCAAGCGTGAAGAGTCATCAAGCGAGCGACTTAGCTCGTCTCGTCACCCAGTATCATAAAAAAAAACTAATCTAATTTAATATTGATAGATATATATATATGTTTTCCATGAAACAATTACTTATGTCAAAATCTATACATATAAACGTAAATCTTGATTGAATCAGGCGTTACATTGCGGAGGTTCATCTTAACAAATCATTCACAAATATCTACCGAGTAAAATTTATCCCAAATACCTAATTGTACTTGAAGCGGAATTACACTAGAGATTCAACAGAAAAACAGTTTTGAAACGTAAATCTATAGTATATTAAAAAAAAACTAAATACTCACTAATTCACTCACTCACTGACTCATCACGAAATCTCGAAAACTACTTGACTACGAAGCTAAAATTTGGCAGGTACTTAGGGGGTGCTAGAGGTCCGCTAAGAATAAGAAGGGTTTTGCTCCTTGAAACGAGTAATTTTTACTACGTTATCTATAAAAAAAAAACCTTCCTGTAATAATAATTACAGTTTTATTTTAGTTTCTATATTGAAAAGTTACTACAGTTTAAGTTAAATATATTTGCCCGGTTATTTTTAAAAATTACTTTATGTTTCGTTTGCTAATTTCAATTACCTGAAAGAAACCTAGGCTTAATTGACGACGTCTGCCAAGTCGTGGAAATATTACTAGTATTAGAAAACATATTCACTTTGAAACTACTACGACTTTTTAAAACTAAAAGTTTTAAAAGCGGACTAAAATTCCGCAGCAATGCAAAAATTACCAGCACAAAAACAGATTGAAGGAATGTCGACCTCCGGGTCAAAAAAATAAAAACGTGCAATTTAAAAAGCATTAACAACGGTGTGTCATTAATTTCAGTTAGGCATTAAATCCCTCTGTCCACGAAACTATCACGTCCTTTTAATATCAGTCTGGAATGTTTAATTTGTCTGCTTACCATCAGGCAGACCACATGCTTGTATGCCGCTCTTTTTATAAAAAATAAGTTACTTTTAATAACATTTGTAGCTGATGATGTCCTGTTTGTATTTAATGTTAAAAGTTCAATGACTTGCACACTAACTTTATATGTGAAAAAAAAACATCTCATTCTTTATTTCAACTTTTCATTCCCACAAGAGATTCAAAGAAAACAGGAAAATCAGAATTTAACCCAGTTTGTAATGAATAGTTAATAGAAGAGACCCAGCTTCAATCTTCATAGGTCAAGCAGTTTTCGAGATTTCATGATGAGTCAGGCAGTTAATGAACGAGTGGCATTTAACTTTATACAGAGTTATAAATTTGTGATGTACAAAGCTGAAAGGAGGTCATTGTACTCATCTTTATGAACAACTTTTACCAGAAGACCAACCCTGAAATCGCGAAATAAATATCTGCTGTTCGCTACATCTCGTCGAGTGTGAATAAACATTTTTGCAGCCAGCTATCGATTAAAGGACATAATATCTCACTGTGTTCCCGTAAATTCGTTCATGTTGACGCTGACAGCTAAGCTCCCATCGTGATTGGCTCGACCGGATGATGCGGGCCCAATGGTTGGAGGTTATGAACCCCTGATTTAATTGAAGACCCAACAGCCCCTACAGTTCATGCATTGTCCACGCCGCGCCTCGATGGGAATGTTAATGTAATAATCAAATAAGATTTGTTATTATGTCTGTCAAATCTATTCATATACACGAAGGTCGATTGTATACGATTGTAACAGTGCGCATGGTGTTAGTTTTGAAAGCGTAAGAAAGCAAACTGAGTCATAGGAAAATATGTGAGAGACTGACGAAATATTTGTGGTTGTTGCGTTGTGTCCTTGTGTTTTCTGTTTACTTACAGCTTAGGTACGGTGTGGCTTGAGTTTTAGAACTGAACATACCTGAAACATAAATTAATCTTATTAGAATAAACCCACTTGGAACATTGGTTGGAAGGGACGAAGCTATTTATTATTTAACTCAATATTTAGAGGAAAGAAAAATTGTGGTTTAAAGTTAATAAATTATGTAATACATGTGTTTTTAACGGAAATTGACGGAAAAACGTATAACGTCCCGCTTGAGAATTTAGGCGTTACACGTATTGCATTTGCCAGTTTCAAGTGGTTAAATATTTTCAAGATTTATTAAACGTCGTCAAATAAGTCACAGTCAAGCAAAGTATTTCGCGTTCAATTCCAAGTAATGCCCTAGTAAAGTGGTGGAGACATTCTACGGAGTTTTAGAAACATCGTACAAGACGATTTTTATATTTTACATAATTTTAACACGAAATTAGGGTAAAAATTCATGAAAAACCTGTAATTCCCTCGTTGGTATGTATGGTTAAAAGCACTATTATAAGCAGAGTTTATCGCTCGTATACAAAAATTATTATAATTCTTAACGTTTTGAACACTTTGCAGTGTCCGTGTCACAGGCAGGCACCACCGTCCAAAATTAAACGCAATAACATCCTTTAAAATGTTTAATTTCAATGTGTAATAATTGCGAAACCCTAATTACTTTAAATTACTTGGAGAAAACTACATATTTTAAACTTAATGGACTACTTAACTATCCTTGCTATGTTCGAGCCGCAAATTCCATCCTCGATAAAAAGTACGTGAAGTAATGTACTATTATTATCATGATACACTTATTATAACAATTTTACTAATAGTGTCAATGCTTAAATATGGAACACACACCTTTAATACACCAATACAACAATCTTATTAAAAAAGTAACACGTACTCTACTTTTTAGGTGGGTGCATTGTAAAAAAAAAAAAATATATATATATATATATATCTAACTATACAAATAATAAAAAGTTTAGAAAAAAAAACCTGTAATTCCGAGATAACAAAAAAAAACACACAGGGCATCTTAAAATGAACACGTTTACGAACACAGTTTTTAGAATTTTTGTCTGTTTGTTTGTTTGTCCAGGCACATCTTCTTAAGCACTGAATGGATTTAAATGCGGTTTTCACGAATATGCTATGACCCGATTGAAGTAAAGGCTAGGTTATTTTGCGCAAGGGTCGTATTAAGGGAGGTAAAAAGAGTTGAAAGTTTATATGAAAATCTACGCGTACGAAGTCGGGGGCAACAGCACTAGTCTATACCAATATATAAAGAGGAAACATTTGATTGTTTGCTTGTTTCTTTGTTTGCATTGAATAGGTTCCGAAACTACTGAACCGATTTGAAAAATTCTTTCACCGTTGGGAAGCTACAATTTCCCCGGGTGACATAGGCTACATTATATTTAGTAGCGAGGCCAAGCTTACACCCGTACGAAGCCGGGGCGAGCGACTAGTATAAAATAAAATATAACCCGTCCTTTTCGTTTTTTTCTTTTGACTAGCTGTAAAACGTTGACAAACCTGACACCTGGCAACGCTGAAAGCTAATGGGCTCAATTATCGGCCGCACGGAGGGTGCTACGAGTATAACCCTCCGGCCAGCTTCCTGAGTCCGAGAGCTTTTGACTACCACTAAGACTCAATAGAACCATTAAAAACTAGGTCGTGAATGTACTATTACGTTTTTTTGCGGCTTTTGCTTAAGGCAAATTTCCAGACACTTTAAAAATAGCAAAAGTCAGTCCAATTTTTAAATCGGGTAACAAAACTGATCCTGGTAATTATCGACCGATTTCGGTAATATAGGTATATTATCAAAAGTATTTGAAAAAACATTGCATAACCGTTTAAGTGACTTCCTTGCTTCGACTAACTTCTTAAGTGACAAACAATATGGGTTTCGGCCTAAGTCTAATACTTTAGGGGCTACTATTGACCTGGTAACAAAAATAAAACTTAATATTGATCAAAAGAAAATTACTTTGGGCATATTCATAGACTTAAAAAAAGCATTTGATACCGTCAGTCACGAGGTGCTTCTGACCAAATTAAAAAAATTAGGCGTTACAGGTGCAGCACTAGAAATATTCCGATCATATCTAACAAACAGATACCAAATTGTTAAGCTTGACGGAGTTCAGAGTATTCCTCAATTGATTACATACGGCGTTCCCCAAGGCTCAATCCTTGGGCCGTTATTGTTCCTCGTCTACATAAATAGCATTCATGAAATTGGCGTAATGGGAGACATCACATTATATGCTGATGACACTAGCTTATTTTATTCTGGTTGCTCAATGGATTCAATAACAGAACAAGCTCAAAAAGAATTGGATCTTCTTCATATTTGGCTGCAATCCAATTTACTAACGATCAATACATCTAAACCAAATTACATACTGTTTACAGCCAAAAATAAAAATATTGGCATTTATAAACCTTTGACTATAAATGGTGAAACAATAAATAAAATTAACAAGGAAAAATACTTAGGTCTAACTCTTGACAATCAGCTTACATGGAAACCGCACATTGAAAATATTAGAAAAAAACTTGCATCTCTTACGGGCGCACTACGTGGCATAGTACGATGTCTCCCCATACAGGTAAGATACACAATCTATAATTCAATGATCAAATCACATATGGACTACCTGATTGAGGTTTGGGGAACTGCGGCCAAAACAAACTTTACAAATAGCTCTTTTTTTTTTATAAAAACGCTATTTCGATACCTACCCCTATTTAACACCTACTATCACAATTTTTAAAGAAATGAAACTTATGAATCTGTCTCAAATATATAAGTACAATACATGTGTTCTGGTGAGGAAAATTCTGACTAAGGACATACATTCGCAAATAGTCTTTACAAAAAAGATACAAATTCAAAAACGTCTAACCAGACAAGCAAATAACATCTGTCTAAGAACCCCTAGGACTAATTATGGTAAAAGTAATATAATGTATGAAGGGGCACAACTTTATAACAAATTACCGAAAGACATAAAAGAAATAAAATCAGTAAACACATTTAAAAAATTGTTAAAAGACCACATTTTAAAGGACATTTCATTATTGTAACCATACCTACTTACTTATAATAAGACCATTAAAAACAAAACATTATTTTTTTCATACATAGGACTTAGTTACTAAGGCTTAGTAAACAATGCGCGGCACGGGCCGCTTGCATATACTCTGCAAAATTTTATAAACCTACCCTCTAAGTTTGTCTTTTTACTGTAATGTTAACGCATATTTTATTATATTTTGATTGTTTTAATATTGCTAATTTGTTGTTGTAATATCTCTGTAAACTACGCTCAGTGGCGCTATAATACTAACCTATTGTGTTTTCTCAATAAGTGAATTTGTAAATTCTTTTGAGGAAATAAAAATCTTAAACCGTACGTAGGCTTCTACTTCACCGAGACTTTTTTCTTACTAACTTTTTGTGACAATGTGACAGTGTACTTCAGTATGGCAAATTTATATTTTATGTACTCGTTTACATATTTGCTTTCTTTGACCAAATACTGATGCCACTATCTAAAAGACTGGAATGAAAATGAGTGCGATTTTAGCTACATTTTGTTTTTATCATACGGGAAATACGCACTAACTTTGTTCAACTAACCTGTAGCCTTTAATCTTAGCTAGTATTTTTAACCAACTTGCAAAAATGAGGAGGTTCTCCATTCGGCAGTTTTTTTTAAATTTTTGTTACCTTAGAACTTTTTTCTGGGTGAACCGATTTTGATGATTCTTTTTTTATTTGAAAGCTAGAGCTTCCCGTGTGGTCACATTTCAATTTGTCCTAGTTCTGACATTTTTATAAAGTCGGTTTTTTACATTGATAATTTAATTATATGGTTGTATTTTTATAGGTGTGTTTTGTTTTGACAAAATGAAAGTAGGACTTAATAAATGTTGGACAAAATGAGAGTCGAATGTCATAATACTTGAAGAAACTAAGATTTTGTTATTTTTGGTGGTAAGGTTAGGTGGACATAATGGAACTTGAACTAAATATTGAACAAAGTCTTTTATTTTTCTTGCCAAATAATATAATAATAATGCTAAATTGCTACAGTTCATTTTTGTTACAATTAGTATTATGACGTTTATTAATTGCTATACTTATATATATTTAACTTTTACTAATATCTAAATTAGCAGGGTCCCCAGATTGGGTAAAAGCCTCCTCCAATGTTTTTTCAGCTGTTCAGCTTTAACCCAAATAATATAAAAACTCCATTTATCTTTCAAATATATTAGAGGTAGAAAGTAGCTGTTTGTCTAATCCTAAAAATAATAAGTTCAAAATCGAATGTCTGCAATTCAGGAGACAAATCGGCGAACTTTCTAAAACCGTAAAGTTGTCAAACTTACTTTAGCAACACCTATTGTAATGATTTACGGGCTCCAATAAACGGCAATGCAATGACGTGTGACTCACTCAGAATGCTGGGGGCGTTTGCAGTAAACTTTAAGCGACTTCAGACTGCGCTATAGCAGGTATTGTGTCCTAATGTTTCATTTATTACAAAAAACAGGCTTAGCGAAGGATATAACTAAATACATTACCCAAACTGAAAAAAAAAATGGCGGATAAATCTCTGGGATATGATCGTTTAAAGTGTTTGTTTGGGAGCGGTTGATCTTCCCTTTCTCGCAAAGCGTGTGTTAGTATAGCATTTGTATGGCGTGCGCACGGCTTGACGTCATAACTTGCTATATATAGTGCGCTGTCAGTCAAGCATGAAATTAAAGTACTTATAATTTATTTATTTTTGTACAATTTTTAATTTTGTTTTCGTCGATGGGCTCTATTTAAGATCAGATTTTTATGAGATATTATATAAAAATTATGACACAAGCCTATTATAATATAGCTAAACAGTTTTAAACCCTGCTCTGCTTGCTATATCGCTTCATAGCGCGACAATATCTATCGCATATATTTTGTGTGCTAAAGTTTATATTTTCCCCATTGCGGCTCGCTGTACTATATTTCAGGGTAGAGCATAGCAATGTGGAGCTTTTTTTCTATAGGCATAAAGGCAGTTCTTCCTATAGGCATTATGAAAAATCCCGCTTTTTATAATTTTTAACCCCCGACCCAAAAAGAGGGGTGTCATAAGTTTAAAGCGTGTATCTGACTATGCAGCCTAAACGGCTGAGGTGATTTTGATTTATTTTTTTATTGTTTGAAAGGTGGCTTGAACGAGAGTGTTCTTAACTACGAATCATGAAAATATAAGGTCGGGGAAAAAGTTTCTTCGTATTTTTTAAACAAATTCAAGACATATTTTTTTCAAGTTTATTACATTTAATTATAATATATATGTGCCATTTTGTTCGATAACTTGTTGCCATCTTGTAGGTAGTGACATGATCCCGTTGCTGTAGAATTTTTGGTACTTAAACAATGCAACAAGTAGTTTTGACAGTCCTCTCTTGATGTTAATCTAACACTACCCAAAGAATTCTGAAGAGATCGAAACAGGTGGAAATCTGAGGGTGCAAGGTCAGGGCTATATGGTGGATGCATTAACACTTCCCAACCAAGCTCTCTAAATTTTTGCTGAGTGGCCAAAGATGTGTGCGGTCTGGCGTTATCATGATGAAAGACCACACTCTTTCTGTTGATCAATTCCGGCCGTTTTTTCTCAATTTCTTGTTTGAGTCTCATCTGCTGTTGGCAGTAGAGATCCGAATCGATGGTTTTGCCCGGCGGTAAAAGCTCATAATGAACGATGCCCTGCCAATCCCACCATACACACAGCATCACCTTATTACGTGTTAATCCGGGTTTCGCTACAGTCTGTGGTGCTTCACTGCCCTTTGACCATGATCTTTTGCGCACATTCTTGTCGTAGGTGATCCATTTTTCATCACCAGTGATCAATCTTTTCAAAAACGGTTCGGTTTCGTTACGTTTCAATAGAGAGTCGCAAATGAGTACACGATTCATTTGGTTTCTTTCAGTGAGCTTGTGTGGCACCCAAATATCGAGTTTTTTTGTATACCCAGTTTTTTTCAAATGGGTCAAAACTGTTTTGTGGTCAATACCCAGTTCTTCAGCTACGTCGTAACTACTAATATGCCGATCTTGGTCCACTTTTTCAGAAATGGCATCTACTTTATCCGTAACAGGGCGACCAGAGCGAGCTGCATCTTTGACATCAAAATTCCAGGACTGAAAACGCTTGAACCAACATTGTGCTACTCTTGATGACACTGCATTAGGTCCATAAACGTCACAAATTTTATTCGCGGTTTGTGTCGCATTTTTCCCTTTTTTGTAATAAAATTTCACAATATATCGAATTTCTTCGTTAGATTCACTCATTTTATCAAACAAAAAAACAATTGAAAAATGGCGAGAAATTGCTTTTTACTTTTTGTATTCCTTTTTTAAAATATCATATTTTTAATGGTATCAAAACCAGCCAGATACAAACAGTACAACCGATGAGATTTTTACTACAACTTTATACATACAAAATACGAAAAGACTTTTTCCCCGACCTATTATGTGCAGCTGTTTGAAGATTATTTGTTTTGCCCTTTTATTAGGGGTTTAAAAAATCATTTTTTTTTATATTTTTTTCGTTTCCAAAGTTATGATAGACAGCAAAACATGGAGTGATCACTTTATGGTAATGGACACGCTGTGATTTAATATTTTCGATAAAGTTAAATGTGCGAGCGAGCTAACTAAAGACTGAAACAGCTAACTTAAGAAATATTGCAAATACGGAAGTAACTATAGATATAATAGAGATAATCTCTGTTTTTCTGTACTTACGTATCTCTGAATATTTGCTACCTTTAAACGATTAAACTAATATACGACATAGTATAGAGTAGTCTGAAGAGGTGTAGGAAGGGAAATAATAATATACGCGCGTAGGCATCGTAGGGTTAATGACGATTAAAATCATAGTTTATTTGTTCCGAGAATGGGTAGTGAAGTCATGTGCAAAAAGGTCGTGTGGCGGATTTTTGATTCAGGTATACAAGTAATATGAAACTTAGAATATTTTTATTTATAGTTTGAGTAAATTTTTTTTTTTTTAGGTTTCTACGATTACTACAGATTGAAATTAAGGGCGTTTATTTGTGGTCATATTAGCATGTCATATTGATATGACAAATAAGAATCCTTTGTAATGCCCAAAATTAAATATGTACTTTTAACCAATTCTATCGTGTGTATTTTACATTATTTTAAATCCTGACGTATCGAACACTGCAGTGTCCATGGTCACAGGTAGATTAGATGACGGATGAATGTTATGAAATTATTTCCACATACAACACATGCCAGTAAATCTATGATACACCAGTCTATAGATGACATAATGATAATAAGCAGTTGATACAATATTTACTAGAATGCGAGATGTAATCTAACATTGTACACTATCAGTTGAGTTAGGTAACATTGTCGCATGACGGCGTTATCTTCACATCCGAGTCCCACGTGACGAGGGACAAGCGTTTTCTATATTGTAGACAACCCTAGCGAGGTCCGAACTTCGTGAATAGTGGGATGGAATCAAATAATACTGGAAATTAAGCCCAAAATAATTACTTCAAAAGAAATAAGAGATACATCACACAATCACTTTCGTGAATGCGGAAGTAACTCTTCAAGTTTTTATTAGATATCTTTACTGGCAACACTACACATAAAATACAAAAAATCATAACATTAAACGTGTGTAAATTTTTGCCTACTGTATATATTTTTTACCTAAACATAATTTGAACAGAATTGAAACTGCGTTTTCCCCAAAATGTTATCAGCTAGAGCAATCCCATTGTATACTAAAACCTCTACGGATTTGATGCTAGAGTGACTTTGCTACTGTCTGTTTGTTGAAAATTAATACACGTATCACTATAACGGCTCTTTTGGATACAAACGTTTCAGTATCAACATTACACATACCTACTCTTAAAGAGTTTATCTATGTATCTATACATTGGTGGTTGTACGTTTAGTTACTTACAGAAAATAAGAAATAGCAGTAATAGGCTCTTAGTATCTGAATGGGATGTACGGTGCCGAAACGTGGACACTCACAATTGGATCTACCCATGGGCAATTCCATATGTGACTGACACTACATTTGACCCAGATTGCGTTATATTTTGTCTTACATTACGAATACCATGATGTTTACAGTTTCAATTTTATCATGTGTTTATAGTTGAACCTTCAATTATTCCTCTGTAGTAAAAAAAAACTGTAATAGAGTGGTGTAATATGATTTATTTGATAAAATGTAAACGTGACTGACACTACATGCAAAAGGAAGTCGCGTTCGAGAGTGATTTTAAACTACGTATATCTTCCTCTGTACAGGCGTTATAATTTCAATTTGTATCTATAGACGAAGAACATGAAACGAATTACAGGAAAATTATAAAATAAGAATCCTTAGTTTTTTATAAAATGTGTTATTAGAAAAACAATTCGTGACTGACACTACAGTGCAAAACGTGACTGACACTACCATCACTTTGAATTGCAAAATAGTAGTGTTTCTAAATGAAACCTTAGAATCTGACATTACAGGACATAAAATAGGAATTTTAAAATAATTTTAAAGATATTTAATACGTATTTATAAATTCTAAAATGCTAGTTTTGAGTTAAATCACAACTAACAGAAAGTCACTGATAAAATGTTGAAAACAGACACAAAACTAAAATAATTCAAATAAATATGTTCTTAAGAATCATTAATAATCAAATTCTTAAAAAAATACTTTTTAATAACAAAAATATTTGTTAATTTATTTTCAATGGTCTTTTAGGAAACGTATCAAATATTAATAGGTCGGGGAAAAAGTCTTTTCGTATTTTGTATGTATAAAGTTGTAGTAAAAATCTCATCGGTTGTACTGTTTGTATCTGGCTGGTTTTGATACCATTAAAAATATGACATTTTAAAAAAGGAATATAAAAAGTAAAAAGCAATTTCCCGCCATTTTTCAATTGTTTTTTTGTTCGATAAAATGAGTGAATCTAACGAAGAAATTCGATATATTGTGAAATTTTATTACAAAAAACTGAAAAATGCGACACAAGCCGCGAATAAAATTTGTGACGTTTATGGACCTAATGCAGTGTCATCAAGAGTAGCACAATGTTGGTTCAAGCATTTTCAGTCCAGGAATTTTGATGTCAAAGATGCAGCTCGCTCTGGTCGCCCTGTTACGGATAAAGTCGATGCCATTTCTGAAAAAGTGGACCAAGATCGGCATATTAGTAGTTACGACGTAGCTGAAGACCTGGGGATTGACCACAAAACAGTTTTGACCCATTTGAAAATAACTGGGTATACAAAAAAACTCGATATTTGGGTGCCACACCAGCTCACTGAAAGAAACCAAATGAATCGTGTACTCATTTGCGATTCTCTATTGAAACGTAAAGAAACCGAACCGTTTTTGAAAAGATTGATCACTGGTGATGCAAAATGGATCACCTACGACAAGAATGTGCGCAAACGATCATGGTCAAAGGGCAGTGAAGCACCACAGACTGTAGCGAAACCCAGATTAACACGTAATAAGGTGATACTGTGTGTATGATGGGATTGGAAGGGCATCGTTCATTATGAGCATTTACCGCCGGGCAAAACCATCGATTCGGATCTCTACTGCCAACAGCAGATAAGACTCAAACAAGAAATTGAGAAAAAACGGCCGGAATTGATCAACATAAAGAGTGTGGTCTTTCATCATGATAACGCCAGACCGCACACATCTATGGCCACTCAGCAAAAATTTAGAGAGCTTGGTTAGGAAGTGTTAATGCATCCACCACATAGCCCTGACCTTGCACCCTCAGATTTCCACCTGTTTCGATCTCTTCAGAATTCTTTGGGTAGTGTTAGATTAACATCAAGAGAGGACTGTCAAAACTACTTGTTGCATTTTATTGATCAGAATTCCCAAAATTTCTACAGCAACGGGGTCATGTCACTACCTAAAAGATGGCAACAAGTTATCGAACAAAATGGTACATATATATTATAATTAAATGTAATTAAACTTGAAAAAAATATGTCTTGAATTTGTTTATAAAATACGAAGAAACTTTTTCCCCGACCTTATATATTGCCCTTAAGGATCCTTAAGGGCAATAAGGGTAATATCTTTAGTATGTCTTCACCACTTCTTCACAAAGACACCTAAGACATGTCTTCTTCAGCTTTGAACAGAAAAAGTTCGTTATTTGTTACTTTTAGGCTTATAAGTTTGACTTTGCCATCTTCATGAACACTGACAATCGTCGTCGATTTCTGACTTCGGTTTCTTTTTTACTAAAATCTTCAAATAATCCACTATCTTGTAGCTTCTCTCTCTGCTTTCGCTTCCTTTCTGCTGCTGTTTTGGATATCTATGAGAAAAAAATACAAACAAAATGCCACAATTCTCGATGATACAGGCCGTGACTGACTCTACAGCGTGACTGATACTACAAAAATGTTACTTATTAATAAAGATAATAAAATTTTGATTTCGGTATCATGTAAGTAATTCTGCCAAGTAGGAAATTTTTTTTTTCCTGGTCAAGAAGAAATTTTACAATAGTTAGAGGGAAAATTCTGTTTATTTTGTGACTGACACTACAACTCGTCATTGTAGTCTTATGAGTTCAATATCTTTTAAAAACATAGTGTTTACATAAATTACTGACTATTTATCGGTAACTCGTTACTTAACCTACTAGTATGTAGCAAATCATTACACTAATTCAAAATACTTACTGTGAAAATTTAATTCAAACTCCACCACAAAATACTCTCTCATGGCTGATACTATTCTCTTTGGCTGATACTCACGAAGCTATCTCAAAAATGACAGTATTGGCAAAAAACCGAATGACAAAACTGTGTTGCCACTGTGAAAACTCAAAGTACTATAGTGTTGCCACCATACTAAAGTATTTTTTCTGCGAATTTTTCATTTTTATTTATTTCAATTATGGTAGACTTTTGTATGGAATTGCCCCCATACGTACAAAGTCACTCAACGAGCTATGGAGTTTTTCCGAACAATAGTATCCGGAACGAAGTAATTTCCCAGATAATCAAAATCGCTAGCGTATTAACAAACTGAAATGAAAATAGGCCGGTCATATCTGTCGCATAACCGAAAACCGTTGGGTATGATATATATATTGATGCCACCAACTCGTCTTATTGAAAATGACGTTGTGACCGAATTTGGAGCACATAAACCTCACTATTTTACTCTAGCCTTGAGATACGCAGTTTATAATTTTCAGGAAACAAGGATTGAACTAGTTGGCAACCCCTTTCTCCATCTCACCCTTTCTGACCTTCTTTTCGCTTTGCATCATCGGGTAAAATTAAACATGTAGATATTGGCAGAGTAGCGGCACAGCAACTAGCATGCTCGTAATAGCTGCTATCGCTACGGCCCTGGAAGCACCTCTTATTTTATCGTGAATTGCAACAATATACGCGATAACACATAATAAAATTGTGGAGTACTTTATTTTATGTTGTCAGACTATGATAGCGTACCTAGATGGTTTTCAAAGTGTAGTTTATGATGTGGGTCCGCTGAGATGAGAGAATTGATCATAATCATAGATGTGAGGAGTGTCGATTTTATTCGTTGGTTGGTTGGCAATGATATATAGTGACTTGTAGATAACCTAATTATTGCCATAGATGGGGCAAACAACTTTAAACTAGTACAAAAATAGGGTCGGCAACTGTCAAAGTGGCGCTAGAGTCCGTCTCATGAAAAAATAGGTATCTAACCACTCTAACCAGTTCTAAAACGGAAACATTGAATTCCAAGAAGAACAGGGTTTACGTTTTTTAATCAAGTTTTGCCTAGTTGTGTCATCGGGAGGAAAAATCAGTTCTCATTGGCACTACTGGCGTCGTTTGGTTGTGTCACTGGAATAATATATTTCCGGTTTTCACGAATATGCTTAGCTATGACCAGTTAGAAGTATATAGGCTTTGTTATTTTGCGCAAGAGCCGGATTAAGGGAGGAAAAAAAGGGTTGAAAGTTTATACGACTATCTACGCGTACGAAGTCGCGGGCAACAGCACTATTTTAGAATATAATTAAAATGAAGCTAAAGTAGCAGCATGATAGGCTTGTTCGATCTAAAACTGAATTATTCTTTGTAAATAGGTAGCAAAGTGAATACCTCAGTTTCTAACCCATGACAACGGACATGTTGTAAACTAAGTAATTAATTAAATTGAGTTTCGCTATTAATTATTTAAATTGAGTGTGGAAACTAATAATAGTAAATAGCTATTAACACTTTTTGGACCTAAACAATTAGATAATTCCTAGTATTAAGCTCCAGGGTATAAAAAGTGGTAATGACATCATTTCACTGGTAAATTGAAGTGTTTAAGTATAATTGAAAAAAATCATTTGGCCTGTTCTTTCTAAGTCATATAAGCACAGAAGACTTAATTAATTTATAATACCTCAGAAGGACAAAAGTCTAGGTACCACATTGGTCATGAAAAATATAAACTACGAGATATAAAGGTGATTGCAATTAATGGAAATATCAATGAAATGCCTAATGGATAGTCCGTCGCTTTTAGCCTTGGGTCACACATTACGAATAACATCTCAACGGGGAGCCTATAAAAGTAAATAAAACGCGTCATCGACCTTTCTGGCGCATCAAAAATATACCTTCCATTATTGGAATCAAGCTACGATCACTAACTCAGATCAGAATGTATGTGTGACACGGTCATACATTATACTCATACATACATTATGCTTATAAATTATTTCAGATTAACCACACAGGTACTTATTTTTTCTTGTTACCTCATGGGAAGATGTTAGCATCGCACGTTTTTTTGCATTTGCCAGTGTCTACTATTGAAATATGTCAAGTTTTACTAGATATCGGCAAACAAGTCATACATAGTGGCAGTTAAAGTCACGGTTAAGTCCAAATCATGCCATAGTAGTGAAGACTTTCATGTAGACTTTTATAGTGTTTTAGAAACTCGATAAAACATGTTTCACCACGTTATAAATATCACTTTTCCCGTCCAGTTAACACCCATTGGGTACGAAACCCTAAAAAACGTTAGTCATTAGGGTCTTATTTGTTTAATTGTTCTTGAAAAATTACCTGTAGTCTGAATAGTATTAAGAGCCAAGATATATATTTGACAAGCGGGCCCATTTCAGTAAGTTTGTATACTTTCCTTAGTATAACCTACAGAAAAAATATATTTTTTGTTTAAATTAGAACGGCTGTCAAGGCATTTTTGTAGGAAATATGTAGGTTCATGGTTTTTTTTTGTAGCCAGTTGCACCCATATAAACGAAACTTCATTCGAAATTAGTTAGCAACTATGACGCGGAGTTCGACGCGTTGATCTAAATAAGAATGTTCAATCAAGGTTCTGTCATAATGCCTGACGACAGATTTTCCTTCTCATTTCGGTTCTATTTACTTCTCTTTTCTGTGGTCTAACCAGATAAATTATTAGTTTTAGTAGTCCAATGTTTTAATTTATCCTTAAATTCTTCAGCCTCAATCTATCTTTCTCCAGCTTTGTAGCTGCGTATGGTGAGTGACGTCACGAGTATAAAACAGCAACGGAGACGCGATGAGTCTGCGGATGTAATAGTCTGACCTAGCCGGCGCCGTCGCGGCCGACGCACCCCGTCTCCAGACTAACTACGTAGTCAGCGGTTATTTGAAACCAGGGCCGGAACGACACGAGGCGAATGGGGCGAGGCTCTGGGATTGTATGCAAAAAATAAAAAATTATACAAAAATTTATTCGCTGACAATAGACTAAAATTTACTCCATCACGCACATACATACACGCCGTTAAATAATAATATTGTATGATCTTAATCTAAAATATAAAAATCTCGTGTCACAGTGTTTGTTATCGAAGTTCTGGGAAACGGCTTGACCGATTTTTATGCTTTTTTTGTGTATATTTGGTAGGTATGAGTATAGCTCGTAAAGTATTTTTCATCATCATCATCATCACATTTTTTAGTATTCACATAATATTTATGTCTTAGGTAAAGCTCGTAACAAACGACTTGGTAGATTTGTGTGAAAAATTGAATTGTTGGGCCTTTTCAACGGACTTCAAAAAAGGAGATTGTAATTTCGGCTGTTCTTTTTTCTGTGCGTGTCACTTTTCGATTTTAATAAATAAAAAATTATGTATATATTCTTTATAATATATCTTGAGGGTGGTCTCATTTAAATTAAGAGAAAATATTCAAGAGTATTAATGAAATAATATTGTTGATATGGATAATCTGTTTATTTTAAATGTTTTAATAATTTTATTATTGAGTAACTACACCAAATGTGTCATATATATGCAATGTAAATTATTGAGGTTGTATATTTTGTATTCCATCTCTAAGGTGGAAAATAAGTTGTTTTTTTTTTTATTAATATACTTTTAATTATACTTTTTTTAATTCTAATATTTCGGCTTTTTAAAATGTATTTACTATGTTTGAGTATTTTTTCCCCACGTTACTAAAAGATTTTACAGCGTTATTTTTCTATCTGTAATATTACCACAAAAAAATTTTTTTTTTTGTTTAAATTAGAACGGCTGTCAAGGAATTTTTGTAAGAAATTTGCAGTAGCCACTTGCACCCATATAAACCCATAGCAACTGTGACGCGGTGTTCGACGCGTTGTTATAAATAAGAATGTTCAATCACATATCTAACACAATACCTGGAGTTTCCTTCTCATTTCTGTTCTATTTACTTCTCTTTTCTGTAAATATTACAATACCATATTCTAATTTCATTGCACAAAACGAGACTTGAACAACTATAATAACGGTATAGCCGGTGTGCGTTCCTCACTATACCGACTGGTAAGAAATAAATGAATTCATACAATACTCACTTTAATTATTATTTAGATATAGTGACAACACGTCCTAGCATCTACCAAAAAAGCAGTTAACCTTTTTAATTAAGTAATATGATAATAACACACTACCTACTTTCCATATATGTATTATTATATATATTATAAACAATATGCTTAACCACAATTGTAAAAATTCTAAGTGATCTGAGGTAAATGGTGCTAGTACTACTATCTATACATATAATAAAAACGTAGAGTTAAAAAAATCTGTAATTGCGAGATAACAAATAAAATCACACAGGGCGTCTTAAAATAAGCAGCTGAACACGATAGGACAGTTTTTAGAATTTTTGTCTGTGTGTTTGTTTGTTTGTCCACGCACATCTCCTAAACCACTGGACGGATTTAAATGCGGTTTACACGAATATGCTTAGAAATTACCAGATTAAAACATAGGCTATGTTATAGGCTTTATTATTACATAAAATAAATTAAAAAATCAATGATTATTTTCTTCGTTACCCGAAACGTAATATGAGGATCGTCTCATAGCCTCAAGCAAGGAGGTCCAAAGTAAAGAGAATGTTATTGACATAGCCATTAAAAATTTGAAACTGTCAACTGTCATTCAAGGATTGACAGTCGCGGGTTGGTCGCGGGCAAAAAAACTAGATATTAATAAACCTATAAGTTAGATGTAGGTTTATTTAATTACCTACTTGTTATTGACACTGTTTGTAGGCTTAAATAAATAAATAAAACTACAGGTAGGAATAATTCGTTGTCATTCAATTTGACGGGCAATTGGCAGCTCCCCACTACGTAAGTTAATCAGGGCATTTCGTCAAACCCCCTTCGTTCGCCCCTGTGCCTGCTTGCCTTCCCATCTGATATGGTATTCCATGAGCATGACATGACATATAAATTATTGTGATAATAATAATTCGGAAATAATACGGACACTAGACTTTTCGCATTGATTGACCTATATATCAGAGCTTTGTGTTTATAGTAAATTGTATAAAATTGTGTTTAGGCTTTTAAGTGAAAACTTACCTACACGTTGTGTTATTAATTGAATTATCAGTCAAGTAAACAGCTGAGCCAAATTTCGGTAAATATTCATGTTGTAGCTATTTTAGAAAATTCTTTATTTGTCTTTAATATGTTCTACACGACAAAGCGACACGTCGCGTAAGTGGCTAAAAGCTTTGACGTTTTATATTGAGCCTTTCCTATATTCCTTCCTCATCCTTCCCACTGGACCAATAAAGATCTGCAAGAAAAACGTCTGCAATCAACTTCCTGCAGCGCATGAACAAAGAGTCTTTGGGGAAAATCCTTTCAGCTACTACATAACTGATATGTATTCTGCGCAACAGTCTGATCACAAACACATACAAGAGAAGACTTGAGAGGAGGTTTGTCCCCACAGATTAGGTGCTAGTTAGTTACCTACCACCGCCTAGTAAATTATGGCTTAACGTGAGACTGGTCTTAATTGGTGTCAAGTAAATTTTCTGTTTGCGGATCTCGCGGTAAAATAGGAATCTGGAACCAGTCTTGCGGTGAGCTACGTGCCGGATCGTGTGGCCGCGATGGCTATTGGTACTTCAAGTTTTATATTCCGTGATGAAGATAGATTGACAAGTATGTAAGTAAGTTACATTATGATTGCCTGACACCGATTCAAATAGTGTAAGAAGCAAAGAACATTAGGAGGTTACTGAAATAACAACAAAATTAAAAATTCCAGGATGACAGTGAAACTTTTGTATATTTAGCCCGAGACAACATTTCACACGTAATATAGCGGTGTTTCAATTCAATACATATAAGTATTCCGTACATGAAAAACCTGCACGCCAAATGTCGTTAATAGAAATCTAACAGAACCACGAAGAAATGGCTTTCGAACACTTGATTTGGTGAGTGACATCACCACAGACCAAGATTTGGAACTTAAAACAGGTAAGGTTGGTAAAATTGCATGCTGAAAGCATGACAGTTATACAACAATTTATGCAGAACTTGAAAGAGTTGCGAGTGATAAGGTTGTGGTAACTAGGAATATACTATAAAGAATCACCTAAAATAGTTGAGTGGGAAGGTTGCGTTGCATGCCGAAGACGTGACAGCTTGTCAGCCGACCACACAGAACCTGAAACAGTCGAGGTTGGTAAGATTGTGTAACGAAAACGTGACAACTATGTAGAACTTGAAACAGTTGAGGGTGGTAAGATTTGGTACCGAAAGAATGAAAACTTGACAGACTATGCAGAACTTGAAACAGTTGAGGGTGGTAAGAATGCGTACCGTAAGCGTGACAGTTTGACAAACTATGCAGAACTTGAAAAAGTTGAAGGTGGTAAGATCTGTACCGAAAGCGTGATAGCTTAATATAATACGCAAGACTTCTAACAGTTGAGAGTGGTAAGGTTTCGTGCTGAAAGTGCGACAACTTGACAGGCTATGAAGAACTTGAAACAGTTGAGGGTGGTAAGGCTGCGTACAGAAAGTGTGACAATGGCAGTGTGTTGGTGTAGGTCAGGCGCAGACTGCATTCCTGCAGCGGCGCGCCGCCCGCGCCTCTCTCACTAAATATAGCCTGCGGTGAACGAACGGGCCGCCACCCGCCGCCACCGCAATGCAATACCACGCGAATCACTGCTAAAACTGCGTTTTATTTAACTGACAAGTTAAACACATTTAGTTAAGAGGCCATTCCCCGCCACAGCTTACTCGCTCGTTTTTGAATATAAAGTCACTAAGTTGACATTTAAAACTGATTGGGAATTTGTCTTTAGAATAACGTTGGAAACATTTAAAATGAACTCTATGGGCCTTACTTAAAAACGTTACTCAATTTGATCTATGCTTAAAACTGCTCTCTCATCTTCACGCTGACGCCTATCGTACACGCGAAAACGAGACAGCAATTTTAAGCATAGATCAACTTGACTAACCTTTTTTTAAGTAAGGCCCTTTATATTTTTTTAGATTGATATATTTTATTTTGCTAAAGTTGAATCAAAATAAATATTTTCTCAAGTTTTTTTCTCTCGTGTTTTTATCACTTCCGAAAAATCATTTACAATATTTTTTTTTTTAATAAGTAGCGCTCAATTACTATTTCTAAGTTCCCAATTAAGTTTTTATATACCAATAATACTTATTTAAACTATGAAAAGTTTCTTTAAAATGTTCACTGGAACCTCCGTCTATTGTTGACCGATTTAATAAAAAAATGTTAGGGTAGGGTAGGTTTTCCTTCAAACTTGGTCCCATTTTCACCAAGTCAGGATCTGATAATGGGATTCCGGGAAAATCGAGGGCAACCCTCAAATTTTATAGGCAATTATTACGTGTTTCACATATTTTTGAAGTCAGTTTTTAATGAGATACACTTGTTATATTGAAGTGTTGCTCCACACTAGGATTTACTATTTAAATGTTTTAGACATAGCACTAGCAATAGCTATCTGAGCGGATCTCTACACCCCTTAAGTTCATGTTCCAGTATATAGGAACCCAGTGTTGAAATGTAGTGCTTATGTTTCTGATAAGAAACCTGCCAAAATTTGAGTCGTTTTCGGGATTTCGTGATGAGTCAGTGAGTGAGTGAGTAGCATTTCGCTCATATATAAATATAGATACTTGTTGATTTAATGATTGCTAGCAAACATGTGGTTTATTATCTGTACAGGTTTTTTTATATATATAGTTGTTTTAATTGAGCATGTAATCAACATTTCAACGCCGTTTTATCTCTAACGAGTTGAGTTGAGTGACTTGTACGATTAGTGCATGTATCAAGTATGGAAATATTGTATAAGTATTTTCTTCAAGTCAGTATTATAATGTAACTAATCAGTTGGAAACAAAGATATTTAAAAGTATGGATTTAATATCGATGTGCCACAAATGGCTACATAGTGGAAAGCACGTCCATTACTAACATTCACGCATCTGAGGAGATATAAGCCGTAACGGTATAGCAATATGGTTGCCTTTTGTGATGGTCGTTTATTTTAAAATCAACAATTTTAGTATGGTTTTATTGGTAGTAGGTAGGTATTGAATTTATAGTTTCTAATATCTTTAGGGCAACTGACAGGCTTTTTTTACCAACGGCTCACATTGTTTTTGTAAAATAAAAATTATTTAATTTCAAGTTCACGTACAGTCAGTAGTAATACAAGCATATAATGAATTTTTTGATGTATGTAACTGTCCCTAAATCATATTACATACCACAGTATACTAGGTAGATATAAATAAATAACAATACAACTTTGCTCATTATTGCAATGCTAAAGTTGAAACGTCAAAGTCAAACCCGTTACAGACAGAGTCTGCAAACATCGAAGGCAAATTGAAACTGTGTATGACATCTGGCTACAGAACGACTTACATATCAGTAAAGTTATATGAGAGCGCCACCATCGATTTCTTTAAATCATAACTGACAGCCGTCCTTTGTAAATTTTTAGTTCAATGATTTGGCCAACTGTAAAGATAAACGTTGGTCAATCTACATTTCGGCAGTCTCGTAGCGCGTCGTAGCGCCGCCGTAGAACCGAGGTCTACAAGCACAACATTTCTAAATTTTAACGGAATATTCTTTCTTCGCAAATTGGTCTCAGTATTTTTTAATTATTTTTCATATAATTACATATTATTAAGTATCTGTAAACTTATGCATATAGAAAACATGTAATCCCACTGTGATAAGAAATTATCTTGTAATTTTACACAATTCAAACAATGCTTATTTATCCGTCTATAATTATACGTATGATTATATCAATGTATTTAAATGATTTAAGAAACAGGTAAAATAACTTGGGAAACCCCGGGCAAATAAATTATTTTCAACGTGCATCAATTTGCTACCAAAGCGCACACCGTCAGACCAGTCTTGCTACCACGCTTTACACAAAACATTCTTTTCTTTATAGCCCATAAAAGCGGACCAGTATCGGTCGACAAGTTTGACGACATCAGAGCAAGCATTTATTTGCTTATCAGCCATTATAATGCGCTAACCGTATATGATAACGGAACAATGAGTATAAACCAGCCGCTTGGATACCTACCTACATTAGTGTACACTCAGATATGCTTATCTTCTTATGTCAATACTCTTTTGTACCCAAGATACGGGAGTCTATTTGCCCTTAATGCCATCGCATTCTTCGATGCTGAATAACCCGCTGACAATGGACTGACCCATTAGTCGACGATTTGGATGTATTTTTAAGAGTTTTTCAATAAAAATAAACGTGGAATGTGTCGTGTTATCTGTAACTAGTTGTTTAGCGTTATCAGGTCTGTTACATAAATAAAACAGCACTCGGTAAAAATCATCATGGACGAGCGCGTATGTTTTGATGAATTTTAAATAGTTTTAAAACTCAGACCGGTTGGTGGTGATGACCAGATAGACATGTTTAGCACCTATAGCGCGTTTAAAGAGTGAAGTTCATTTAACGGTAAATACTTGTTTTCATTTGTTATTGTAGTATTAACATGAGAAAGACTAGTTTATATTCAATTTTAAATATATGAATATTTTAACGCAAACTCGATGCTCAAAAGACGAAACAAAACGAATAAGTAGGTAAGCAGGTACCATAATAGTACATTAGAAATTGATAAGTGAACGTGAGTGTTCTGGTGTACTAACAATAAATTAGTCAGTGTTATCAATTCTGACGGCTGTTATGATAACAGTAATGTATGATGTTAATGAAAATCAAATAATGAACAACATTTGACCTTTGCTTCGTGTTATATAATCATTATTTGAATGTTATTGATTACCTACGGGTGCCTGACCCTTTGGCGTTACTAATTTTTATCGTCCGTAATAGTTTGTCTATAACATACAGTATGATAATATTGTTAGGCATAAGAATGATATTCTAATAGATACAAAAATTATGATTAATAACAAAATGACATTTCGTGATCAAACGTTTTACGGTTACGTTTCTGTTTCTAAAACTACGCAGATTAGCTTGTTAAGAAATGTTAATTGACAGATTAAGTTCGATATTAATTATTTCGATATTTTTTTTAGAGCACTTGGTTTGCAACGCGTGAGCAAAATGCTGGCGAGTTTCTGGCGTAACGGGTAAGCATTGCTATTCAACATGGCAATGCCGCCAGCATGCCAAATGATAGTGGGCTTGAGCATTTAGATTGTATTTAGACCTTCAACGGTCTATGGGCAGTCTGCAACTGAACAATCGCAAATAAACCGTTGAAGGCATCTGTTTTTGTAGTTTAAGTGTTAGCTTGTATAATGTTTAGATAATAAAGACACTTGCCCTATTTAAAGTAAGATATCAAATCAGTTAGTTATTGCATTAGTAAAATGGTTGTCCATCATAAAAATACGAAATAATATCACAATGTCCCTCGGCTACAACGTTAAAATATGCTGAGAGGTTCGCAAGATTTTTAACTTTGGTAAAAAACTTGATCAGAACATTTAAAACTTAAAGCACATTACCAGTCTTATGTAGTCTCTTGTAAGTTTTATCGAAGATATGGAAATCAGGAGCCGGGTTTTTACTGGCTTCTCTTACTTGTACACGCTAGTTACCCAACTAGTTGTCAACGTCGAGTTTTCAAGTGAAATGGTTATTTTATACGGCATGTTAAGTTTTATAGAAGTTGCGGAATTAGGTATCTAATTTGTATTCGATCGAACAGGTTTACTTCTACTTTAATTGGTTATTACTTCAACATGTTTTTGTCAAAGTATTGGTAAATTGAGATTTTTGTTTTCACAATGTTCAGTTTTCAGTTCATGCTGTTATACCTACTTTTGTTTTAATTTTATGTTTCTTGTCTTCATGTTGCATTTTTGTTTTTGTTTCATTAGTAGGTAGCATTTTTGCATTTAACTAGAACTCTATTCGTATTCGTACTTTTTCGTATTCTTAATTTAACGTTAGCAATTTTGTAAGTAACATGTGCTATCTTCGTATTGAAGTTTGGAGGTCAGTAGGCAAAACTTATTGTGTTCCCATGCTATGCATTATTTTTTAACGCTGGTGATATTGTTTTCAAAATTACCTTGTAATTTTTTTGACTATACATACCTATTTATCTACTGTTGAATTTTTTTACATGTTCAGTTTTTTTTAATTCTTTTTTTTTCTTGTTTTTTTTTTTCTTCTGGCATATGAACTTTAATAACTATACAAAATAGAAGCTAATTTACACTAAATACCTAAACTAGGTACTTGGGCTATTATACAAAAACTGTTGGATTGCTCCAGTTGGATTGTGGTTTTCTCTGAAGACTAGAATGCTCAAGTCGACTACCAGTTGGTAGCGTAGCCAGCATACTGGCAGCAATACAATGGCAATGCTTTTGCGTTGAGCCAGAAAAACGCGTGAGCAAAGTGCTATTACCTAGGTGCTCCGAAAGATTATAGAAAATGAGGTGACCTCCTGGTCCCTTAGAGCCTGATTGCTCTTTTGTTCTCTTATTTAATTGTAATAATGAATATACTATGGTATGTATGGTATGTTCTTATAGAAAAGTAGAAATTTTAATGTAATCTGCAACTTTTTGCATGAATAAGGCTCTCTATCAGAGTTTTCACCCGCTGGAGACATTTTATCAGCTCGACCTTCACATGAGTGGATTGATAAGAGATAACAGGTTGTGCACGGTTTTACAGAACGAAGGATTCTATTGAGTAACGAACCAAATTGTTCTTATGATTCTTAGTAATTTCATCAAGAAGCAAACATAATGTTACAATTTTATTGATAGTGCTATTCGCAACTTTGTTTGTAAATAAAATTATCATATTTCAATTGAAAATATAAATGAGCAACATTAGGACAAAGGATCATAACGTTGGCTAGACAAAAGGTAGGGGCTAATCCATTAGCAAGAGGCGAAGTTGCGACCGCGCGGTCATACATTTTGCGAAACAGTGCAACCGCCGGCACGCCCCATACCCGACCTGACGGGAAGTCAGCTGGCGTTGCCGATCCACGAGGGGAACTCAACACTTATGCACCCACACGCACTCCCGGCATGTTAAACATTACAATCCATTCACATTCATTAATCGAACCCAAACTTCCTCAATCCATCCGTCGTTTCCACGGACTACGCTCGTAACCCATCATTCGGTAAGCCGACACTGTTTATCAACACGGCCGATCACACGACACTTCGTACATCTACGCAATTTCTCCGCGAAATCACACCCATTGGCGAGCGAAGTGGCCGGTGATGTACAACACGCGTGCATACGATCCATCCATCCGTTTCGCGAGCGACTCGAAATAGACACGTAAAGCGGAGTCGAGCGCGTGCATGCAGTGATCGATCGCACTCACCGTGCGGTCGCAAGCTGCAGTCGCGCCGGCGATCAGCTGAGCCGTCAGCTGGGGAGCAGTGGGTGTCGCGGGCGCTGCGGCTCTGAGCTGCTCCAGGGAACTGCACCGATGCGGGGCACTGCACGCGGCTCCACGAGATCTGGTCTCAACTACGAGAGGGCACACACACACGGACCGCGACCGAATGCGTCAAGCGTAGACGACGTGCATCGCGGCTCTCGCGTGCTAACGGCGAGAGTGTCGGCGAGTGACTGAGGACCGCGCGGGGGGCTCCGCCGCCACCCGCGCCGTCCCTCGCCGCCCACTTCCTCCGATGAATGACAATAATGGAAGACGTTCAACTCGCCCGCAAACCGAATAATATGAATCATTGCATTAGGGTGCAGCCCCGCCCGAGTCCGGCCCGCGAAACTCCGGACCGCGTATTGTCGCGATAAATATTCATGAAGGGCCAGGAAAAGCACTGATGTGCGCGTTGAACGGTATCGGATTCGGGAAACGTTCGGCACGCCTTCGTAGGATGCCCTTCGATCTTTGCCGTTCGAGCCTTCGATGCAGCGCGGATGCAGTGATTTTAATAGGTATAATCAGTGCTACCAAACTAGATAATAAAAATGCGGGATAAATGTATCAAAACATCAAGACTATTCGAAAATTAAGGTTGGTATGCCGTTTTGAAAAAAAAAAACGGTATTCATTTATTTTTTCGTCTTAATATTACACGTCAAATGAAAAGTCATCATCCTTGAAAGAGTAACGAAAAAGTATTGGTAACGGAAAAGTAATGAGAGGAATATATTATTAAAACAACGGATATCGCGTTAAAGCTTTAAAATTTCCGAAAGTCAAAACCAAATGTAGACTAGATAGGTACGTAGGTATATAACCGCATGATAAAAATACTTTATAGCAATCTCTGCATTTGGTCCAGTCCACATTACATTTGTTGCAGCTAAATAAGAGATTGTTATAACGACATATGATTTAAATTAGTTTGTTGGTATTTAATTGTATCTAAATTTCCTGCGGAATGTATACTCAATATTAAAAAAATATAAATATATAATATTAATAAAAAATCAATATTATTTCTTTATAAATTAATGTAGGTAACTAGGGCCATTTTTTTCCATTAATTTTGTTCTATTTCTACACCCATGAACTTTATAAATCGATGGCGAATTTTTTTAGTAGGTATATAGGTATATGACAATTTAATGGATCTATTCTATCAGTTTTTAGTAGGAAGTTGACTGCTGGAAGTATTTACATTTTGCGTAACGTTACAACAACGGATTTTGACAGTTATTTGCTCAGTGAGGTTTTGCCATACACACAAACTGTCAAAATCCGTCATCACAAAAATTGTGATTAAGGCACCTGGTTTTAAAGATGGTAAAAATCGGGTGAATGTCGCCGTCTTGCGGTAGATGAGATATAAAGTTGGTTGCAGGTAGATCTAAAAAAAAACGAGAGGTTTGACAACGCAAATCGAAAGGTTTGATGTGGCGTGGCGCGGTGACGTGCAAGGCCGTGGCATCATAATTTATGTTACTCATCCACTTTATCTAAAAAGCAATTCAAGACGTCTGTGCTCTAATCGATCGTCATCAGCTTCCTGACAAGGAATGTCGAAGGCTTAGGCATCAAAACACTTTTCTTACAATGTAATGCTCAGTTTCATTCTTTCAGACTTCACATGTTCCTTCTGTATATAAATAGCCTTATTATAGACCAAATAATCAATTATTAATAGAATAGGTAAATAGTAGATATTTATTGATCTTTGTAGTTTTTTTGTCTGACTATTATCCTTTTTGCAGGCTTGTTTGTGAGTCTGGGATACCGCTACAGTCATAAGGACATATAGCCAATATTGTAACACATGTTGGTAGTGACAAGCAGCGCTGCGGACGCGGCCGGTGCCAACGTGCAGCCGACGCGGTGCAAATGGGTGGAGTTTGCAATTAGCGGTTCACATGGCAGACGGCCGCGGCGCGCTTGCGACCCCACTAATCTTATCTGCGCTAATCTAATCCGACGCGACGCCCTCTCTTGTGTTTTCTTCCAATTGTGTCCACTCGAGGTAAATTAGAGGTTATCTCTCGGGAGTTCACAATAAACCCTGACGGGGTTCATTGTTCTTTTAGAAAAATCTCATTTCAACTGCTTTTGTTTTGAATCTATCCATCTCAATGCGAGCGCTTCTAAGCAGACATCTTGATATGAGATCTTCAAAACGGTTCGGACGCTCTGTGTTCTAATGTGGCTTTTATTTGCGATTATTGGCAGAAATTGTTTGGACAATCAAGTTTTGTGCTGTGTCAATATGAAACGTGTTACAAAAATATTCGTGCTGCACAATGAAATTTGAGGAAGGAAAATTTCACGGACCGACCGCACGCCGGTTTCAACAATATAAATTTTTAAACAATGCTGGGTTTTAACTCTAGGAAAATCTAAATACCTATAATCATAGTGTAACGACACGTTTCTAAAATAAGAGTGTTTATATATAAAGGACCTCTCAGTTGGTATATTTTGAAAAACTTCTACATGCCTCTGTCGCTCTTAAAATAGTCTTTGATCTCGGTAAAAAGGAAGGCCTCGAATTATTTTAAATTCCTTTTAAATAGTACTAAATCAGCCCACGTCTAAAATCAGACATTAAGAGGACCGTCCCCGCTTCAGTGTCGCGATATAGCATGCGAACTTTTGTTTTATTTTGTCGGATCCTTAAAGTTCATCTCGTCTAGACCGGTTCGTACGCCCACACCCGCACGGATTTCTGCATCTTGCAACCGACCCACCATACAAGTTACTTTATTTCCCTTTTTATCGTTTTGCAATACTCTGAGATATTGGCCTCTCCAACGCGTTAATAGTGAAACGATACAGCGCGTAAACCATGTTTTGAAATGAATCGGGTACTGGCGCCTTCTAGGCATTCATCGGTAGACTGTCGACCTTTATTAGATTGCATGTCAGGTATTGCGAATAGTTTCTTTGTAAGCGTAAATAATAAATATTCACAGTTTTTTTTTTTTAATTGAACATTTTATAGTAACAATTTTATTAATAGCTTCAAGTCCTTAGGTACGTGACGCTACCATGCGGACTTCGCCATTATCAGGCGTAGCATTGTTTAAAAAAAAAATCAAAACGATAGGGCATATCTATTTGCGGCAAAGATATTTAAAGTCCTGGATCATCAGCACTTAAAAATTACCGAATACAAAGTAGATTTAAAACCACGCAATCTTTTAACATAATCGGTCTATGCATTAATTTTACATTTAGTTGTAATATTAATTATGTATGTATCTGGCTCAACGTATAAGCATTGCCATTCAACGTGGTAATGCCGCCAGCATGCTGGGTACGCTGCCAACTGATAGTGGGTTTGAGCATTTGGATTGTCTTTAGATCTTCAACGGTCTATGGACAGTCTAACTGTTTATTTAGTGTTAGTTTTAGCTAGTATTTTGTTTATTTAAAAAAAAAAAAAAAAAAAATTATGTACATAACCCATATGTTATTGTGATGACGACACAAAACCTACCCGTGACTTAGATAGTCGGTATTTCTAAAATGTATCAAGGTAAATTTATACATTATACCTACTTTTTTCGTGCCTTTTATTCTAAACCCAACATCCATATTTGTAAATCAATGATTTACGGTCTAGTTATGTATCACTATCGCTAAATGACATGATTAAGAACTGGGTCCGATTCCTTTGTAGCCATGTTATCATAATAAAGACATGATTTCCAAAAGCTTGCAGCGGCGCAACACGACGCTCGGACATTCATAACAAGAACGTAAGTTACAGTGTTATGAAAGATTAGCGACATTGTTTTTCCTCGTTTTTATATTTTTTACGGCTTCAATGATAGCATTGTACACCCATGTCCAATGCTAGGTTGTCAAGTGAGAAGAGCTCTAAATGTTTTTTTTTTTTTAAATATATTTACACATCGTATATTGGAATGCAATTTGAACTAAATCTTAAATCGCGGCTATAGTTATATAATGATTATTATAAATTACACATGTGACACATGTACCATGTTCGTTCCTCAATTTATCAAAACTCGCATCGAGTGAGTGAGCGAGTGAAACCAATTTACCATAGTTTATGTTCGTTCCTTTTCTGCTAACATCATCATCACATTGATAGAGGAACAAATATGGCTAAAATGTATTCGTTTTACATATCAAAATATGGGTATTTTTTAATCATTGTATTGGTATCAATGCTGCCAGCATACTGATCACTTTTTTCCTCCAAGGGGCTTTTAGACTCATAGATGCGTTCGCACCCGCCACGCCGCCTTACCATATCTCCCATGTTTGAATGATCTGAGATTGTGATGATACAAGTATTTCTAATTCAGTTTATTAGTCCAGGAGCCACGGGAGAAGGCTAGTCTCCATAATGAGACTTAAACCTCGTTCCGTTTTAATCCCGTGCAACTCCCAAGATATTAAATTAATATCAGGAGCGTACAACCCAACCAAATTCCCCATAGACTGTAAAGGAGCACGCTAACAAGTCACAACACGGATGCAACTAACACAGTCACAGGTGAAACCTTACCCATAGTATTACGGCTAGGTCCTAACTAAGACCCTCGGAAAATGTATATTTAGAATTGTCTCTAAAAATCTCTTTACCACTTGTACCTACTATTACCTATTAAATTATTTGCACAAAACACGAGTAACTCATACACACGCACATATTTAGTCAGTCAACACAATATAAGTCACTTTGTATCATGTTTTGCTTATAAGGCGTACAAATCTTGAGAGAATGCATAATATTAGTAAAGAAAATATTATACTAAAAAACTGACTTCCATGACATAGTCGAAACAATGTCAATAGTTAAAATGTCATATTATAATCTAAGTAATTGACAGAAATAAATTTCTATAATTGCAAAATAATCAATCATCATCAGCCAGAAGACGTCCACTGCTGAACATAGGCCTCCCCCTTTAACCTCCACATTGAACGACATCCTGCCATCTGCATCCACTGGATGCCCGCGACTCTCACAATGTCGTCGGTCCATCTAGTAGGAAGCCTACCTACGCTGCGTCTTCCGGTTCGCGGTCTCCACTCAAGAACCTTTCTTCCCCATCGGTTAACAGTTCTTCGAGCGATGTGGCCTGCCCGTTGCCACTTCAACTTGCAGATTTTAATAGCTATGTCGGTGACTCTGGTTCTTTGGCGAATATCTACGTTTCGGATTTTATCGCGCAAAGAAACTCCGAGCATAGCTCTCTCCATTGCCCGTTGTGTGACTCTGAGTTTTTCCAAAAGGCCAACAGTTAAGGACCACGTCTCAGTACCATATGTCATCACTGGCAACACACACTGGTCAAATACCTTTGTCTTCAGGCACTGTGGTATCTTGGACGAGAAGATGTCACGCAATTTCCCGAACGCTGCCCATCCGAGTTGGATTCTTCGGGCGACCTCTTTGCCTAAGTTGGACTTACCTAACTGAACAATCTGTCCAAGATAGGTGTAATGGTCAACAACTTCGAGAGTATCGTTCCCAACGATTACCGGTAAGGGTACAACATGGACATTGGACATGACTTTTGTCTTGTCCATGTTCATTTTAAGACCCACCTGTTGGGAAAGGCTACTGAGGTCGCTGAGCATTGTATTAAGGTCCTCCAACGACTCTGCCATGAGGCCTATATCGTCGGCAAAACGAAGGTGAGTGATGTATTCGCCATTGATGTTAATGCCAAATCCGTTCCAGTCCAAGAGCTTGAAAACGTCCTCCAATGCGTTAGTGAACAGTTTCGGAAAGATAACATCTCCCTGTCTCACGCCTTTCTGCAATTGGATTGGTTCCGTGCTCTCGTCCTGTAATCGGATCGACATGGTGGCGTTTCTATACAAACACTTCAGTACTCCGACATACCTATAGTCGATATGACAACGCTGGAGGGACTGCAACACTGCCCAGGTCCCGAATGAATCGAAGGCTTTTTCATAGTCCACAAACGCTAGACATAATGGCCAATTATACTCCTCAGTCTTCTGTATAATCTGGCGGAGCGTATGTATGTGGTCTATGGTGCTCCAGCCTTTACGGAAACCGGCTTGTTCGGGGGGCTGGAAGTCATCAAACCTGCTTTCGAGACGGTTCGTAATGACTCTGGAGAACAACTTGTACATATGGCTCAGGAGTGAGATGGGCCTATAATTCTTCAACAAGGTGTTATCACCTTTTTTGAAGAAGAGCACCACCACACTCCTATTCCATGCTTCAGGCGTAGTACCTTCGAGTAAGAAGGAATTAAACAACTTCTGGAGGACCAAAAGTACCGGTTTTCCACCCGCTCTCAGAAGTTCTGTCGTGATTCCGTCATCACCCGGCGCCTTGTTGTTCTTAAGCTGTTTCAGAGCCATTCTAATCTCGTACAAGCTGATGTCTGGGATGTCTTCAGTGTAGTGTCGGGTCAGTTTAGCTCTCTTGTCCTGAGCTGCGCTGACAATAGGCTGTCGTGCTGAGGTGTACAACTGTCCGTAAAACCTCTCGAGCTCTCTCAGAATCTCCGGCTTTGATGAAATGATACTGCCGCCCTCGATCTTCAGCTTCGTTATTTGGCTTTTCCCAATAGACGAATTCTTCGCGAACACTTTTGAGCCCTGGTTTAGTTCAATGGCGTCCCTAATTCATCTTGTATTATAGGAACGCAGATCGTGTCGCACCGATTTCGAGATTTGTCTATTAAGTTTGCCATATTCTGACATATCAGCTGAAGATTGCAGTCTCATCTCAGCCCGGTCTTCCATTAACTTAATGGTTTCGTCTGAGAGCTTCTGAGGTCTTTTTCGGCGTGGGGTCTTAAAGAACTTGGACCCCACTGCTTGGACAGTTTCCACCAGCCCATTGTTTAATTCATCCACAGTTCCGCATTCGGCTAGGCCCTGGAAGCGATTATGCAGTTCGAGTTGGAAGTCTTTGGGGTATTGGATTTGAGCATGACCAGGACGGAACGTGGACTTCACCAGACGAGACCTCTCGAGCTTGATGTTGATATTCAATGTGCCTCTGACAATTCGGTGATCGCTACCGGTTTTCACCTTGCTGATTACGGAGACATCATTGAATATTTGCTTCTTGGTCGTCATGATGAAGTCGATCTCATTTTTGGTCGATCCATCGGGGCTCATCCACGTCCACTTTCTGGAAGGTCGCTTCTGGAAGAAGGAGTTCATCAAATAGAGTTCCTCCCTCTCCATGAAGTCGACCAGGCGCTGGCCCCTCGGATTCCGCTGTCCATACCCATATGACCCCACTCTTAACTCATTGACATTCCGCGTGCCCACCTTTGCGTTGAAGTCACCCATAACAACGGTGAAGTATGTTTCGGAGGTATGTATGGCTTCAGATACCTCCTCATACAACGCCTCTACTTCATCGTCAGGGTATGTCGAGGTCGGCGCATATACCTGTATGACCTTCAGCGAATAACGATCAATAATCAATAGTAAGCACCTACTCGTATTACTACTTACACCCATAATTAAAATTAATCATTTATATCATCATTAACTTTGTAATAACATTTATTGGCAAAAAGTTTTTCTTAAGTCACCTATTGAATTTGGTAGATTAGTGTAGGTCCCATACACAATATACTGTAGATAATTAGGGTGGTCTTAGACGATTATGACTTATGACGTCTTGACGACTTATGATTCTATTCTACACCGTGTTGTGTAAGTCGTGTCTGATCCGTGAGAGGCATAAAGATGCCACAGTAAACATTTAAACAAAATTATCAAAAGAGTAAAAACAAAAAGTCTTCAATAATTAACATTTCTAAGCGATAACGTCGTCGTTTGTAGCAATTATTTAAACATTTGTGGCGTCACGATGACCGATTTTCTTTCTTCAGTTGTTTGTATTTTAATGGATTCACCATGCTTGTCTATTTCATTACATTATTAAATGGTTCCTTTAACAGTTTTTTTCATATTATAATGATATAAATGTAATAATTTATCGATAACGAATAAAACTTTATTGGATAGTAGTTTATAAAAAATAATAATATCAGAACAATAAAGAATAAAGAACCATTGTTTATATGGCCACTATAACTAAGATTCAAAAAATCCCTTTTTAAGTAATAGGTTTACATTTGACCGCCACCTCGCCGTTGCTTGCTCGTTTGTTCGTCTTATCTATAGCTGCCCCTACTCCTTTTTCTACTTTGTTCTAGTCGTCTACTTTATTTACGGCAGGGGTTTATTATCGATTAGATTTCTGACAGCTTTTATTTCATTAAGGTTCCGTAATATTTTTGGATTAACATCACTTATAGCTGGAATTAGACAATACTTGTATACGGGTAATATAACAGGAATTACACAAGTAGGCAATGGATTTAATTGTTTGTTTAACTCTTAACGTTAAACTCTTACTCTTACTCGTTAACACAATAAAAATTATAACAGAGGACTAAAAGCTAAAATTCCATTCATTTAGTAGTAGATACCACAGAAAATCCTCCTGCTACAACTAGTAGGACGAAGTAGTATAACACGGGCACATAATGCCGCAGGTAACCAACAAAGTAACTCATTTTAATCCACCTAAGAATGGCACTTGCTTTGTGAGCCTAGATCGAATGGCCACGGTTTAAATAATGCTTTTATGCTCGGGGTGCTTTGAGCGATTACGGTCGATAAGAACTAAGGAATGCGCTTAAATCTGCATAGGAAATTATTGATTTATCTGGAACTGGTCTCGCTGTGAACATGTAGAACTTTTGAAGTTCAGACTTGATAAGCAATGGCAGCGCAGATAGAATGCGCATGAGCACACGCGTTTAATATCCTCCGACACAAAAAGTGCGGTTTTATTAACGGTATATGTGTGTCTGTCTGTGGCATCGTAGCTCCTAAACGGCTGAATCGATTTTGAATATTATTTTTTGTTTGAAAGTTGATTTCATCGAGTGTTCTTAGTTCTATGTTTCAAGAAAATCTATTAAGTTGTTTAAAGATTATCACCAATTTTGTAAGCGGTTTAAAAAATACGCTTGTGTAACACAATTATAAGGAACTGCACGAACCACTAGAGCAGCGCAGCAACAGAACAGTCGTTTGGGATATTGTATTCATACTTTCTTGTATTACAAAGCGCACGGACCAGCGAGCGTTAATGCTTTGTGTTATCTCTGGAAGGTAAGCCGTTCGTACACGACGCTACGTAAGTTTTTGTAGTGGTAGGACTCTTTTGCAGAGTCCGCCTGGGGATGTACCACACCTTTGCCAGTTATTCAACCGCCAAGCAGTAGTGTGCAAACACTGCTGTGTTCTGGATTGAAGGGCGAAATAATTGGTAAATTATAAAAGCAGTTTTCCAGTGAAATTACAGGGCCCACAGAGATTTGACATCTTATTATCTCGGGGTAACGAGCGCAGTGCATTGCCATTCAGGGCTTTGAACTGTTTAAGTTCAAAATTCTGAGTGGCGTTGAGCTGTTATGGGCAAGCGTGAAGAGCCATCAGGCGAGTGGCTTCGCTCGTCTCGTCACTAACTCACTCACACGTCACTCTGTATCATTAAAAAAAAGTTGGCGATTCTAACTGCGTCACGTCTTGCATCGTGCTCTTGTTGCACAGTGCACACGTCACCTATATTTGTAGCCACCACCGTGTTTTCCCTAGCAAAGTTTCATTCAAGACAATATTCAAGCGCAATGCGACAGTCGCAACGCGGCCTGAGTATCCAATGTCGTCTCGTGTCCGAACTGCGATAGATATTTTTGAAAATAGATGTATTTATTCCTCCTGTGCTTTTCTTAAAAGTTCTATTTCATGTAATATTCTATTTCTAACAATATTATGCAATACAGTTATATGATTATTTACGGGATATTTACCGTGGTAAGGTAAGGTGTAGTGAACAACCGTGATAGTTTGAAACAGTGTAATATTATGCAAATATTTTATTTATCTAGCAATTAAATTATTAAAATTAGTTAAGCACACAGAAGTTGGAAGTTTAATTATGTACTGCGACATACTTGGTACACAACTTTTTTCAAACTTCAGCTAATTTCCTTACTAATGGGTATTTGAATCATTCGTTTTTTTTTTGTAAAATTTCTTTTAAAACTTTTTCATACGTTGCATTAAATTCGTTCATTTATCTTCCGTTGAGGGTAGCATGCCGTTCTTGACATTGCGTTCATTTCTCAAATCTTATTACCGACTTCATACAACTTACGGCTTACCAATCATAAATCTACTTAGGGAACAGTTTTATTTATTCCTGTGACACAAGTAAGCTTGCATGACAAATTTTTTGATACCATGATAATTTGGTTTTGCCTACAAAATAAACTAGAACAACCTTGCATATTAGTAAAACGAGATTTATACCTTTTTCTATACAGTAATCTCTAAATTATAAAACGCTTGGGTTGTTGTTGCGACTAAAAATCTGCAATCAATTTAAATAAAAAACAAGTCCCTCATTCAAATTTTTCGTAATGACGGTTTTACTTTGACATATTACGAATTTTGGACTACTATATGGAAAAACTTACAAAAATCGTCACTACAAAATTTTTAGACTTTTTTCGCCAACATAAAAAAAAATATGTTGCCCCTCATTTTGTTATATAGCACCTTACTGGGGCATGACTTTGACTTAACCGTGACCTACTTTGCTTGACTCTGACTGTGACTATGATTTTTTTGACGATATCTAATAAAACTTGAAAACATTGCAATACTTGACAATGACAAATGCGACGCCAAATTCTCTTAATGAATGAAAAAAATTGTGAATAAGTTTGTGTTATGTTATTGAAGTTTATTAACTTGCATCTGTCATAGTGATCGCCGTTTCAAGATGTATGTTAAAACCACACATAATCAATCAAAACTTCAACGTCTTTCACTCACAACATCCCAAACTTAAATTACTAGAAGAAAATCTAGTGAATTTCCTGCGAGAACGATAACAAAACCACGAAATTGGATTTTCCGATATAATCTGATGCTGGTAGTGACAGCGAGCCGACGCGGCCGGAGCCACGCCACGCCATTATAGTACTGAGTTGCCAGCTGATTGTTCACATTCAGCGATACGACAAATGACACGACTAACGACACCTCACAAATATAAGCAACAACGACGTAAATTTTTATGACAAACATTATTTCCTTTCGCTGACTTCTTTTCATTCACGTCCATCCAAGTCAAGAAGAACCATGTATGCCTATTCTGTCTTGACGAAGCTTTCCGAAATTTTTTGGCTTCAAATACTTTATCTATGCAATATATAGCTTAGTTAGTATTTACGTGAAAGAAGCACGATTGCTTTATCACATTATTAATTTCACACCATAAGCTGCGTTGTCTCTCTCGCACGTTGCTTATTTTGGCAATAACAATTCACTTTGGCGACCTTTAGTGTATGTGATAAAGTGTTGAATAGTTTGTCGCGTTTTTCGCGTGGAATTTGAGCGGACGCGTCCGTAATGTAAAAAATGCGCTGGTGTTACTTGTCGTCTCAAAATCATTTAAAATCAATCTTAATCCAGACATAAGCCTCTCTTAAGGCACTTCTCTCGGCCCGATCTTCGACTTTTTGCTTCCAGCCACTACCAGCTGCCTGACGTAATCTATCGTGTCGCCGACTGTAAAGTAGATACTACAGCGTGTTTTATTTCGTGCAAATCTTTTTGGGAAACGAAATTAGCAGAGATGCTCTTTTGAGGTATCGAAAGAAAAGAATACGAGATTTAAGATCAAGATATTTAAAGGTAAGATTACTTTTGAAAAGTTTGTGAATTTAATAAAGGCTGGAAACGATTGATGTTTCTTTTATTTATTTTATATCTGTGTTTTTTTGTTTATTATCCTGGTTAGTGTACCTTCTGGTTGAAATATTATTTTATATTTAACTTCTACTTCCTTAAGTACTTTTATTTAGAAAAAAGTTTGTGTGGTCGAACTAACTACAACCTATCTAACTTCAACCTTAAATGTAAATTTACGTTTCATATCGTATATTTTCTGTTTTAAGGTTGTGAACAATCTTAAATCACATCTATAATATTCGGCCTTCGGGTGGCCTAAAAACTCAACTCTCAAGTTTTCAACCCACAGATCTATATCTAAGTCTCAACCTATACAAACGCACTTGATTGTAAACATATGCCTAATTTTAATACAAATTGACCCGGTAAATTTCGAAAAGTATTTTTTTATATTATTTTGTTATCCTGTTCGTTTCACATAAATAATGATGCCGTTCACCTATGACGGGAAATTCAAATTCAAAACATTTACGTAGGTTTTTACGTGAAAATCGACGTTACGTTCAGAACTAGTATATAAGTCTTGGCGGCAACTTAGCATTCCAGGATAGCAGGATAGGATTCGTATGTTAGCCTCAGCTACGTCTCAGCTCACATTTTCACGTTTGTCCATGAACATTTCGGTTGCTGCAGAATGTACCATAAAAGTCATGCAACATTGCATGAAGCTTCCTACAAAGTAAAAACCTAGCAAAACATATTTCAATAAATGCATAATTAATGATCTCAAAATTGTCTGTAACCCCAAGTTCATCGACTTTTTAGTTTACCGCACTATCTTGATAACGAGGTATCGTTGTAACATCAATCAATAAAAAGTAAAGTAATAACTTGTAATATAGATAGAGCGGTAATAAAAGAATTACTCAAATTATCTGTTAACATGATGTCGCTAAAAATAGAGCCAAATCTATAGCAAGTTATTATACTTTGCTAGAGCAGGGAATAGTTTTTCTAAGATTGATTCATGACAGGCGAGGCGTTTGACCACGGCTTACCTCCATACAACACTTCGACTACAACGTCAAACATTGGTGTGACGTACTCGAAGACGGTAAACACGCCTTGTCTGGAAATTAGTTCTCTTATGAGATAGTACCTGTGAACGAACTTTTGATTGATTTGATATTTAGTTTTAGTACGTTTTTGGTTTTAGTTTTAGTGCGTTTAGTACGTTTTTAGGGTTCTGTAGTAATACGAGGAACCCCTATACTATAAGTTCGTTCTGTCTGTCCGTCTGTCCGGCGATATTAATCCTTTCAAACCTTCTAACTTCTATAGTTATGAAGGTAAGTGCATGTATACAGTTATTTATACTTTTTAATATATACATTTTTAACCCCTACGCAACACGAGGGTGCTATACGTTTAACGTGTATGTTTGTGTATCTGTATCTGTGTATTAGTGTATCCGTGGACATGTCTGTGGCACCGTAACTCCCAAATGGCTGAACTGATTTTAATTCAGTTTTTTTTTTGGTATGAAAGGTGACTCAATCGTTAGTGTTCTTATGATTCAAGAATACTGGTTCAGTCGTTTGAAAATTATCAGCGCTCTTAACGTATTTTTTTTTAGTTTTCAATTTGTACTAAACTTCTTAGTAAGTACAGATCTCAATTTAAAAAGTATCAAAAATATTATTTTGATAATTCCACTACTAACGATGAAAAAATAAAAGATGAATCTGAATATAATTTAATGTACCTCCCGTGAATTTAGTCACATTTTATTTATTGTCAAATGTATTCTTTATTATTATTTTCACTTTTTTACAAAATTGTTAATTAAAAACTGTTTCTTTGATGAATCTATAAGGTCGGGGAAAAAGTTTCTTCGTATTTTATAAACAAATTAAAGACATATTTTTTTCAAGTTTAATTACATTTAATTATAATATATATGTACCATTTTGTTCGATAACTTGTTGCCATCTTTTAGGTAGTGACATGACCCCGTTGCTGTAGAAATTTTGGGAATTCTGATCAATAAAATGCAACAAGTAGTTTTGACAGTCCTCTCTTGATGTTAATCTAACACTACCCAAAGAATTCTGAAGAGATCGAAACAGGTGGAAATCTGAGGGTGCAAGGTCAGGGCTATGTGGTGGATGCATTAACACTTCCTAACCAAGCTCTCTAAATTTTTGCTGAGTGGCCAAAGATGTGTGCGGTCTGGCGTTATCATGATGAAAGACCACACTCTTTATGTTGATCAATTCCGGCCGTTTTTTCTCAATTTCTTGTTTGAGTCTCATCTGCTGTTGGCAGTAGAGATCCGAATCGATGGTTTTGCCCGGCGGTAAATGCTCATAATGAACGATGCCCTTCCAATCCCATCATACACACAGCATCACCTTATTACGTGTTAATCTGGGTTTCGCTACAGTCTGTGGTGCTTCACTGCCCTTTGACCATGATCGTTTGCGCACATTCTTGTCGTAGGTGATCCATTTTGCATCACCAGTGATCAATCTTTTAAAAAACGGTTCGGTTTCTTTACGTTTCAATAGAGAATCGCAAATGAGTACACGATTCATTTGGTTTCTTTCAGTGAGCTGGTGTGGCACCCAAATATCGAGTTTTTTTGTATACCCAGTTATTTTCAAATGGGTCAAAACTGTTTTGTGGTCAATCCCCAGGTCTTCAGCTACGTCGTAACTACTAATATGCCGATCTTGGTCCACTTTTTCAGAAATGGCATCGACTTTATCCGTAACAGGGCGACCAGAGCGAGCTGCATCTTTGACATCAAAATTCCTGGACTGAAAATGCTTGAATCAACATTGTGCTACTCTTGATGACACTGCATTAGGTCCATAAATGTCATAAATTTTATTCGCGGCTTGTGTCGCATTTTTCAGTTTTTTGTAATAAAATTTCACAATATATCGAATTTCTTCGTTAGATTCACTCATTTTATCGAACAAAAAAACAATTGAAAAATGGCGGGAAATTGCTTTTTACTTTTTATATTCCTTTTTTAAAATGTCATATTTTTAATGGTATCAAAACCAGCCAGATACAAACAGTACAACCGATGAGATTTTTACTACAACTTTATACATACAAAATACGAAAAGACTTTTTCCCCGACCTATTATTATATTGTATTTCCGTTCCGCCATCGCACCAAGCACAACAAGGAATTTGGGATCAATTATTTTTGTTTTACTTACCTAATATGAAACAAAAATGTATTATACCTACTCGTAAAACTACCTACCTTGTTGGATGCCTTGTTGCACTTGGTGCAACGTTGGAGCGGAAATACACTAGACATTCGTCTAAGAAACAGTTTTAAAGATAAACTTCCGCAAAGTAACGCCTGAATCAATCAACTGTTTGTTATTTTGTTAGTCTCCTCCAAAAACTGATTTTTCTTTTCAATTATCTAGCAACAGATAAAAATAAAGATCTCATTAAATGATTGAGGAATTATAAAGTGACCGCTGTGCAGGTGGTTTCTATCAAGAGCTTCTAATATTACTCGGCAAAATCTTCCCGATTATAATCTTGCCTACAAATACAAAAGATTTCATTGTTCCTGAATATATACCTACATCAAAAATGGGATAAGGAAATAGAAAATAGATTTATCTATATGCTGGCCATACATTATGTGCCAACAATTCTTTTGTTGATTTGTGTAGTTATTTTAGTTCCCTTTTGCTTTAGATAATAAGTAAGCACCTAATGTTATTAATATCTAAAACTTGCTGTTGCCTGCGATTTCGCACTCGAAGATTTTTATATAATAAAATGGTAAACCATGGGATGAAGTAAAGTAGATAACGGAGCAATGCGAGACTGGTGTAGAAAGAAATGAGACGAGAGTAGAGTGGATTGCGGGACGAGAGTAGAGTGGATTGCGGGACGAATGCGCAACCGGAACAGAAATGGTGGGATAGAAGTAGAGTGAATTTCGGAACAAATGTGAAACTAGAGCGGAAATTGCGAGACAGGAGTAAAAGGAATTACAGGATGGATGCGGGACTGAAAAAGAAAAGGCAGGATTGAAATAGAATAGATTACGGTATAGAAGTAGAGTGGACTGATGCGGGACTTCATCGGAAACCACGGGTCTGAAGTACAGTGTATTACGGGATGGATTTGGGTCTGTGGTAGAATTAGCGGGACTGGGAGTAGAGTGGATTGCAGGACGGACGGACGAACTGAAACTGAAATAGCGGGAAGGGACTAAAGTTGATTTCTATACTCCGCGAGTGAAGCCGCGGGCAACAGCTAGGGGTTAATAAAAGAAAACTGCTTCAGTTAAACAAGAACAACAAACTCAGCGTCACAAAATTATAAGCCCACAGAACTTAATTAATGGACCAACAAAGTCGTTTCCTGTTTACACCCTCGGAGGTCTCAAGACCCCCAATTTGCTGTACCCAATCCCTGTAAACAGTTCCCGAATAAAATCAAAGCAAACGTAATGTTCACATAATGACTTAAAGTTGGAAGAGTCCCTGAACGACCGTGAACTTTGGAGGACGACCCAGAGTATTGTGCTTGGGTAAAAAGAATACGAAAATTTCCTTTGCCAACACATTATTTTCTGCAAAACGGCTACCTCTTAAGTGCCTAAGTAATTACGAAATAGTTAAGTGCTCGCTGCCTTATTCAGATGTAGCTAAATAGCTGTGAATTATTAACTCCCATGTCTGATTTTAAAACTGTACTCAGGCATTTGTAGAGCGAGATCTGCATTTTCTATTGGGATAAATTGCGAATGCAGTCTGCATACGGCTGTACCTACAAACTGAACTCTGTCTATTTTAGTAGTATTAAAATGCAAACGTTAGGTTCGATTGAAATAAAACGCCGACTGTAGCAGTTAAGTTATGTATTTTAGATCCGACAATATGACTACAACAGGTTTAACCATGTTTTTGCAATTGAAATTAGAATGGAGATCCACACATTTTAATCCTTAGATATTACCTAGTATTCTACTACAAAGACATTCTGCGAGTTGTCATGTTATCCGTCCGCGAAATAAAACTACGAATCGGGAATTACAACGAAATATTTATTTAGATTACTCACAATAACGTAGATCAAGAATATCACGAGTGTCTTTCTCCTATTTTTAAAATATCTACTCAATGATACATACAATGAGACAAGATAGGTATTCTGTGATTTATTATTTTATTTTGTCAAGTTACGATCCTGTGGCTATAATATCTATAGCAACAATAATAACATCAAATGTACGACATTGCCACCGCAAACCGTATTTATGCGCGTTAAGGTTCACGTTCGCCTGATTTTTGACCCTGCGCTGTTTCAGCGCTTTTCGAGCCCGCGTTAAGTGGTAGCCGTAAGACCCATGAACTTCTGAACTCTGATCTTTCCACGCTTCTTTGTAAAATTCGGTTGTGGCTTTTATGCTGTTGGTTGGAAAATTCTTCATTTAAACACATTATCCTCTTTGCGTTGTCGGCTAGTAAAATACAGTCTCAAAACCCAACTTGTGTGCATCACCATTAATATTATTACCAACATCCACAACTTTAAAACACCATTCTCTGTATACCCACTCAAGTCTATTATTTAAACGCTTTGTGACAACATTCCGTCCCAAGGAAATAGTTTGCAGTCTTCAGGAGTTTGCCAACTTCCAGATTAACTAGGGATAAGAGATTAAATTCACCTCTATGTGGTCGTAGAGCTAACGACGTTGTTAGTTGTGGTTTTGGAGTGTAATGTTTAGATTTTATGGGTATATCTTATTCTATGACATTGGTGTAAAAATATATTTATATGTTCTATGATAATTGTAATGCTTTCTTTTTACCTAGTAGCAACATAGTAGTCAATGGTGGTAACAATAGCATCAATTATAGGAATCGTTGATGATTAATCGCTTTCTAAGTAAAGATCGTAAAAATCTTCATTGAGAACTAAAATTAAAACTTAAATTTAATATAGGTTATTACCGTATCCTACTCATATCTGGGCATTAATCACTTTTTTTTAACTGTACAAACAAAATTAACTAAAAATGGGTTTATGATTTGCCATTTTATGCTGTTTAACATTCTTAAATAAGTAGGTATCATCACTTCGTAGCTCATCCCTAATCATAGTAACATAAATACGACAGTTTAAAAATATGTGTTGTTCCTAATCAACTCAGAAGCCGGAACTAATTTGCGTTAAAAGTTAAATTGTGTGGAAATAGTAGAGTATGTATCCTGGTTCACATTAGCATGTAAGCTGCTTTTTTATCCCGGATAATGTACTCCTTTTCATACTTATTATTGTGGGTGCAGCAAGCACCTAGTGAGAGACTAAGAAATGACAACAAGACGAGCAGAGGAAATATCGGAGAGAAAACGAAACGGGACCGTAAAGGTCAAAAAGGGGAGACTAAGAGCGTTTTCACATTATCCGATCCGATATCGGTGTCGGACGCCGATCCGATATCCGGGTAAGTAAAATGTATGAAATATGTAGGTACCTGTCTTTCATATTGTCCGGCCCGATATCGGATATCGGAGCCGACACCGATATGCTGGCGGCACCATCGGATGTCCGTGAGCCGTCGGGCGATAATGTTTGTATATGTGCTATACGTCTGTCTAAATTGTCTCTGTGTGCATAGAGCCCGATGCGCGGCGGTCATTTTGAGCTTGTTTCTTGATACTGTTTGCGAGATGAATTAGCAAATATTTGAATGTGGATTCACTCATACGAAAGTAATTAAAAAACTTTCTAGGTGCGTTTTGTAGCTTGCTAAAAAGAGTATTAAATGCTCCCTCTGAATATCTAGCTTCCACAGACAGACAGATCTTTTTTTGCGTCTCAAATATAATAGATACAGCAAATAAAGTTGTCTATTATAGTCTGTCATGATGATCTGCCCGCACTAAGCTATCGAGCAAATGGCCGTATCGGAACGATTTTGTCGGAAATATGTGAAAGTAGCACATGGTCTCGGATGCTATCGGATGTCGAATATCGTCGTCCGACACCGATATCGGATCGGATAATGTGAAAACGCTCTTATACCCATCAATGGGCTATTATAATCTAACAATGGCCGAATAAAAGGTTGGTGAGATTTTTCGCAAATTTAAAAAACAATTGTCAGATATTTAGGTGGAAATATGGCGGTGATTAAAATGAAAAAGAACATTGACTTTGAAATACTGTTCAGCTTCGTAACGATTAGAGCTTTTCTTTACAAGCATTGAAATTGTATCCAACATTACGGCATATTTGTATTTTTTGCGCAATATAAATATATCAAACTCCAACACAAAAATTCCAGATTTTTACAAAGAATAAATTTACCAAAATAAAATCCAGCCTTACCCAATTAACCGCGTAGTATAGTGACCTGTAAACATCTTGAGCAAAAAGCAGACACTAAAATCAATCGCGCGGACTTGGGACGGTATAAATAACTTGAAATCCCCTCGTCTTTTATTGGTCTGCCAAAGAGACCTAAATTCGACTATTGCGTATTTTCAAAACGTATACCGTTCACTGTAAATCCTAGCATTCTTGGTTCTTCTAATCCCACATGATTTTCAAAACAATATAAGTACCATTAAAGTTATATGAAATATATCTTATCATAAGTTGTAGCTCCTAGTATAATTCTATTATATACAAGCGAAACTTAATAGGTATGCTTCTAAGATTAATAAAATACTTCGCGTGCTACATAAAGCCAAAACCTATGACAATGTTTTGCATGAAACTTTGTTGCGAATTTCGACTATGTTCCTAACCATATAAAATTAAGTTTTATTGGCACATGATGAATTTTATGGCAGTTTAAGTATCAATACAATTTACTTTAACGGTCTTATAATAGTGGCAATTTTTTATCGTGTCTTTAGATAACATTGCGCGATTAGGAAGGGGCGCATTTTATAGATTAATGGTTATCTGTTCTCAAATACTGCATTAATAGAAATTGAGCTGTGGCGAATCCAATATGACGGACTCTCAAAGATGGCGTACCAGTTATTTTTTATGTACCCCCATGATATCGATATCAAACGAAAGGGTTTGCTGAGAAAAATACGAAAAATAAAATGAGGTCACAGTAAATTCAATATGGGATGCCTAAAAGCTTTAATTATTGTAAATAAAGCATTTATCAAAATCTATAACAGCATTCAGCCAGAGCGGGCACGAAAAGGCAGCACCGTTTCATGGTTGATATCCGAAAACCCGTTACTCGTTTTGATTCCACCTTTATTGTGCAAACTGCTAGACTGGAATGCGCCACCCGAATGAGTGTTCCCCGATAGTTTTAATCTGTGTGTCTTCAAGCCACGAGTGAATCGATTTTTTAGGCAAGCGTGCTCCATCGTAGACCGCATCATTGCTTAACATCAGGCGAGGTGGTGATCAAGCACAAGCTTATTTTCCAATAGTTTTTTTTTGGTACTACATATTATGTTCTAATGTATTGTATGGTGGTGTTAAGAAAAAATATAATATATACAAACATGCTGTCTACAATGGATACAACCCTCTTTTTGGATATGCATCGTCAGATAAAAAGTTACTGCATATATGTTAGCAGTAGCCACTAACTGACCTTACCAACCGGGCTGAGGGGATCCATCCCATTCCAGCCCCAATCTAAATCAGTAATCGCTACAAGGTAATTTCGCATCGAGCTCATCCGAGAACTGAGGCCGGAAGGCTGCGTTTTTCTCGGAAAACGTACGCAGGCCATCGGCCATTGCGGTTGCGGTAGAATAACCAGAATAGTCAACTGTCACTATTGCAATACCAGAGAATAAATAATAGTTTCTGCAAAACAGGCACAGAAAAGTCAATAGTCACCAGTACATAGTCGCAGAATTGTAAGTAGTTTCTTGGGCGAAATCACAGATAAAGCTGTATTACTTTAGGTAGCGGTATCGTAAATGGATTGAGGTGAATAGTAAGTTAATCGATAATCGATTAGTCTTAGCTTTCTCCTGATTTATTTAGTTGCAATGTTGCAAATTTAGGTTAATCATCATCTACTCACTTTTGTCAATTTTTCGCACGTACTTATTTTTTATTGCAGTTGAATTTCTACCGTGCTTTAACATTTTTGCTGTGCAAAACACCAACTTAAGCTAAAGATCTCAATTATAATTAATTGTATCACAATCTTCGAGCTGAAGGTACTTATTTTGACCTCAATAAAATAATGTGCGATAAGTCCCGATAAAATTTTAAAATTGTGTTCAAATCGGGAAAGTTAAAAAACTAATTTGTCAAAATACAAAAAATCTAAATTTCTGTCTATAGGTCCAATTAACGAATTTCTTGTCTTCCATTTACGTTATAGCACCAATGATTTGGTTCCATTCTGATTATTCTAATTTCCCTGTATAAATTATATGTGATATACTTATATAAAAGTATTTTAGTGCTGATAAAGGTAACATTGAAGATTCTTCTTTGTCATAAAAGTGTAGGTATTTATTACATTTTTATGACAAAGATTTTGACTACAAAATTAAACCAAAGGTTGAGACTGCGAGGAAAATTTGAGTAATCATTACGTAAACAGTCAACGTTTTATGTAGACGGCACCTTGAATCTCCGTAATGCGACACATTATGTGTAGCGTTAAGTTCTACATCTAAAGAATATAAAATTAGAACGAACCGGTTTCAGCAAGAAATTAACCTAGGTGTTCACTGTAGGTCGACTGAAGCTTGGAGCGAGACAGATGACCATAAAAACGCCCTTATAGTATACATAATGTAGTCGTAGAATCAGACACTAAACAAATCTTAACTAACAAACAAAACCATTTGGAGAAATTGGCTTTCGACAGCCGCCATTTTCTTATAACGCGTGTTTCATATTTCAGACTTGTCAGGCATTTCGAAATTGTCTCAATGCTTTTAATGAATTTGTTTTTAGAAAAACTACTTTCAGCTGAATGTAGTTTTTACAATATTTGAGGCGTACCTATTTATAGGTTCTTCAAAAATCTACATCTGTAAACTAGATAAATGGTTGTCTGGAGTAAGCAATGTGATACGTGAGGCACCTCGCAGTGGCTGACAACGAAAAGTCGAAGATCAGGCTGCGTGCTTTGACAGAACCAGTCCAGCAGAGGATTAAGATCAGTTGAGTAGCTAAGTACTGAGAATGAAACCAGGTAAATAAAAAATAAAAAAAACAGCCATAATGAACAAGTGATTTTTGAGGTCCTCCTCCTAACCCAATTCCGTCGCTTATCATCAGGCAAGTTGGTGGCCAAAAGTAGATCTAATCTATTTTTTATTTTTTACTTAGACTATTCAGTGAGAAGTTGCTTTTAATCTTTGGATAAAAATAAAAATAAATAAAATAAAATAATCTTTAGAACGTATCGTAGGCCCTGCGACACAGGCGTCTCGGCTAGTGCAGGGACTACAAGCACTTGTAAACCTACATTAATTTACCTCGTTCCCCTTCACTAAGTGTTTTGTTTTAAATTAAATATTGTAAATCATCTAGTTGATTAGGTTAGTATGTAAGTGCATTGGAAAATAAAATATTTATATTTGTATTTGTAGTATTGAGTTGCACAACAAATACAAAAAAAAATCTTTTGGCATTTTCAGACGACACCTCATAACTTCATTCCGTCTATGGTCATTTTTTCTGATTACATGCCCCTATTTATATCCTTTTCATTTTCGGTTTCCCGTTCTGGAAAATACTTCAATCATATATTATATCTGACCCTTGCCCTTTTTGTTACGTTTAGGAAGATATGGGAAGATAACACGTTATGTTGTTAGGTCGAGATTCGAAGCTAAAGTCAATTAAGTGTTGCTCGAGTAGATATAGGATTCGAACTCAGCGTTGTATTATGAGCTTTCTAAAGTTTTAAACTCTATTTACAATTTTATCTGGTGAATAAACCCTTAAACTACATCTTAACTTCTCAAGTAATAAAGTTCATATTTCATGATTAACGATTCATATCTCAGCACAGTTTCATTGTTACACAGTTTTAACTCAGTTATGAGGCACGTACGCTGCTTCTGTCTACAACATCTTGTTAATAATGCTTTAATCGCTGGTAATATTATCAACATAAGTATGTAATAAATACTCATAGTATAATTTCTTTATATTGGATAGGTAGATACATCCAAAACAGGGTGGAAATATGGATCGCTTAAGGGTGTAGAGAATAGAGCAAAGTAATGGGTGTCTTCAAGTCGAGAGTGAATCGGTTTCTTCTAGGCAAGCGTGATCCGTCGTAGGCCGCATCATCGCTTAACATCAGGTGAGTTGGCGGCCAAGCGCCGGCCTATTTGCGAATAAAAGTAAAGACAAACACAATGAACAAAATCTCTGGTCACCGTGAGCGACTACTGCGTACATATGGAAAGTTTAGGTTAAATATCATTGGCGGTAGGTACTTGTAAATTATTTTATAACCTTTCTATAGACATCCGTCATCTAGTCTACCTGTCACTACTGACACTGCAAAATGTGAAATACACGTGATAAATCCGTTAAATGTGTTAAATTTCAATATGTAATAATTGAAAAAACTAAAGAAATCATAAGACAAACAAGGCTGACCTCACTGACATGTGGGAGCCACAATCGCCAAGAGAGAAAGAGTATCATTATCGATTTATATTAAAAATAATTTATAATGATCAAATTATAAGTTATTCTGTCCAGATCCTGCGCATCTTTCACGATAAATAACCATTAAATCAAATAGAGCAATTTTCTCTATCTCTACATTGACAGTTTAATGTGTTTTCGAAGCATCGGCACGCAACAACGTTGTAAACGATGCGCATATGGAGGTGTGATTCTCGGAACTGCGACTAGCCTCGATCGACCCATAACGACTCTACTCAGACTCTACGGGCTGTACATACAAAGAATTATATTTTATGTTTAAAGGTAGTAATGATAAACCATGTTAAACAGACGGCTACACGGTCACGTACTAATGATAAAATAATCTCACTAATAATATAAATGCAAACGTTTGGGTGTAATTGGTAAGTGTGGAAGCGTGTATGTTTGTCCGAACTTTCCTCCGTAACAGTCCCAGCGAGTTTTGATGAAGTGGTAGAAATTATGATTAACAGTTTGTAACTAAGTTAATATCTAAGCTTGCATGGCCTGTGTCAGAATTTTTTAACCACCTGAAGGCCACCAACTTTTTCAAACGATTGGTGTTCTAGGGCAAATAACCAAATTTCAGTTATGTCACCTATCCAAGTTTCAGTTATATCACCTGTCCAAAGAATGACCGATTAAGGCGACTCTGCCCGCCTGCAGCTCTATCGGTCGCACATTTTCTAATTCAATCTAATTTTCAAAAAGCGTCAAATTTTTAGTTTTGCTGATTATCATAACATTGCAAACAAATACATTTCTGTTGAGCTGCAGACGTTAACAGTCCTTTAAAATCACTGATCTGTTGTTGTATTAGTTCACTAGTTGAACTACGAGCGTTACACCAGTTGAGTAAAGACAGCAAAATGATGATGCTATTTTCAACTAAACGCAGAGTAAAATACCCACTTTATTATAAGCATATTGTACAATAGCATACTGCGTTCCGCGCCTCGTGGCGGAAGGGAGTAATGAGAAAATGATTCTAGGACGGGGCCACATCCCGCCTGCACTGATACTGCCGCACTCTCTGTCAAATATACATTTATTTTTTACTGTTAAATGCATTAATATATATATACCTACCTACTTACGATGGTTATGGTTTCGGAATCAAAAGGTTTACATACTTCTTTCAAAAGTGTATTGGTCTGACATAAAAAAAAAAAATTACCAATACTGTTTAATAAAGATTTTTATGGCTATCTAGGTAGCCGCTACAAGTCGGTGCTAGCGGTTATGGTTTTTTGAAATTATCATTTATTACGCAAGGTTTTTTGTAGCAGTATTTATAGAAAAAAAAAAATACCAAAATCGTTATACGTAATTAATGAATGGCTCTCTAATCGACGCATATTTTTTTGCTACGCGTTATTGTGTTGTAGGATTGAACGAATTCAGCGATCATATAGCATGTTAATGATGTGCAATGGAGAGAGCTATGCTCGGAATTTCTTTGCGCGATAAAATCCGCAACGTGGATATTCGCCAAAGAACCTGAGTCATCGACATAGCTATTAAAATTTGCAAGTTGAAGTGGCAATGGGCAAGCCACATCGCTCGAAGAATCGATAACCAATGGGGAAGAAGGTCCTTGAATGGAGACCACGAACCGGAAGACGCAGCGTAGGTAGGCCTCCCACTAGATGGACCGACGACATTGTGAGAGTCGCGAGCATTCAGTGGCAGGATGTCGTTCAGTGTGGATGTTAAAGGGGGAGGCCTATGTTCAGCAGTGGACGTCTTCTGGCTGATGATGATAATAGCATGTTATGAAAGATCGGGAAAAATTTATAGATTATCGAGACGTGGGACAATATCATAAAAATCGGGACTGACTCCAGAGTCGGGACTGTCCCGGCAGAATCGGAACAGGTGGCAACCCTGCTTAAGTATGTAACACACTTTTATGTTACACCCCGGATGATATTAATGTGATTGAGGTTACTTGGATGATACTTACTAACTCATAAAATTTAAGTTCCCAACATGGCGTTGGTATAGTTTAAACTTGAACATAATTCTATGAAGTCACGCAACACCACGTGATCAGTACTTCTCACGTCATCCACAAATTGAACAGTTAACTTCCATTTAATGCTCATTCCTTCGTGCACGTTTAACGCATCTAAAAACTGAAAAAAGAAACATCATGTCAAGGTCGGATTATATCACCGATATCAAGCCTCGTATATCTATTTCTGCGTTTGCAGCGGTCAAGCTGTCGTACTATGATGCTAAATTGAAGAGCCTGGTCTAAACAGTGAGTAGTTTAGTAATGAGGCTATTTTAATTCGTACGGGATGTATTAAATAGGACTGTCACCGTATAAACATACAGTACCTGGGCTCACAGTTTGATCGTTGCTTTTCAAGAAATTGAATCATATCTACATAACACTACAAACCCAGTGATAAATGTACGTTCAGTACATAGTGATGTAAGATAGATACATACCTGTACTGTACCTGTAGCTGTTGTGTAATAGATAATTGGTACCGAACTGGAAATTCTTCAGATTTTTAATTTTTAATGCTTGCATAAAACAAACGACTTTAAATTAAAATTCACTTAGCGAACTTATCGTATGTACCTAGGTGATAAGTACTTCAATTATTATGTGGCGCTTATCTTCGGGGGTAATGACCTGATCGTCTCGTCACCGTGTTGCAATTACGTACATACTTTTAATACCTATACGTGTATATTTAAAACTTTCCTCTGCATTGATGAAGCGCTTCTATTATGAATTATATTTGCATATCAGTAGGTACATACTTATTTATAGTTTGATTATTGATAGATTTAATAAAGAAAAATATAATTATACCTATGTTAATTACTATACCTACTATACTATACAACTATATAAAAAATATACTGAAGAAGTTATTAAAATCCGATATATAAGCTTTTAAAGTTTTTGATCGCATTAGGAAGGGATGCTCTGTCCCTCAAAGCCAGTGTCAGTATGGAAATTGTTTGGCGTACTTACAAGTGACGTCATTATTAAGTATATTGTGCTCTCTGTCCAGTAAGACATGCAAATGCTATAATATCTTCCTTAGTTTTGAACACATTTTAATTTTGTTTTCAGCGATCGGTTCTATTTGATGGTCAGCTAATTTCAGTCTAGGTGTCTTCAAATCACGAGTGAATCGGCTTCTTCTAGGCAAGCGTGCTCCATCGTAGATCGCATCATTGCTTAACATCAGGCGATTTGGCGGTCAAACGCAAGCCTATTAAGGCATTAAAAAAAGCTAAATTAATAATAAAATAATCAGTCCAGTAACCTACAGTGCGGTTTACCCAGAGGCCTTTGGGTCATTCTTATTCGAGATGCGGGCGATAAGTCCTGCACTGACGTCCCGCTTGGGGTTTTTTTTTTCATTTCCCCCTGCCAGCAGCTACCCGAGCCAACCCAACTCCTTGAAATATTGGAGTGAGGCTCTGGGGTCCTGGCACAGTTGCTCCAGTTCTTTAGGTCATCTGTAAACTTTGTCACCAGGGTAGATCACTCAGCGTCCTTTTGTTGGGCAGGGCAGCCTTATCTCTAGAGTTTGAGTACTGTTAATAAAACCTGGTATAGTAGCATCGTGCGATGCGGTCACTCAACCGACTCAGAAGCCGTTACGTCAGCGGCACGCCGCAATTAGATCACATACTAGACTGCAATGGATAGACCAGACACCAATAGGCGATATTTTTTAGTACCGTTAAAACGGGCTTTTTGCATTGCTGCGGTGTGGCAGCATTCCGACGACTCAAGGCGTCATTTCTGGTAAACATTATAATGCCTGTCAAAAGGTAGATTTATAACCTTACAACTTTATGCTGATGAATGACAATTTAGGTTCTGATTGCGCTGACGTCTTTTGTACGCAAACTTTAGACATCTCGAAAACTTCCGTGTGCTTTGAAGTCTGCGAAATGACGAAACAAATCCCAGACAGTGTTGTGTTGCAAACATTTTTTTTGTTGAAAATCGTGGCAAAACTTAACGTCGTCAGAACTGTAAAATCATTGTAAAATCGTAAGGAGAGCGTCATGAAAATCCATTAACATTTTCGTAAGTAACTTTTCCGATATACAAAGACCTGCCTTAAAATAAAACCATGTTAACATGTTAATTGTTATTAAATTAATTTGCATCATCGATCGAATATTTTTTTTTTACTTTTTAATCTGGATGTACTTCTCAGGTTTGAATCTAAACAACACCGTACTCCGTGAATGTTAACGAGCAAAATTTAAAATGCAATTTAAACTTTAACTACAAACAAGTTGGTTTACATTCCCTTTGGTGAGTCTGGTTGAGTTCGTGGTTAGTCCGTCCTAAGTTCCTCTTTCTTTGTGGAGCGCAAGTTTCAGATAATTGGCTCCAGATTTAAATGGCTTCGTAGTGGCTATTTGTCTTATTTGGGACAACAACGGCCATAAATTGTTCAATAAACGTAGTTAAAATATATTTTGTCTATATTGTAATTTATGAGAACTGTTATACGAAAATATGACCATCGGAATCTATCAGATTGATGCTAATACTGAAATATGTACTACTCTCTACCAATTTTTTGTTTGAAAGGATATTTTTTCAGATTGGTCCCATGGAGTTTTTAACCGAGTTCTAAAAAGGAGGAGGTTATCAATTTGACTGTATTTTTTTTATATTTGTTAACTCAGAACTTTTGACTGGGTGAACCGATTTTGATGATTTATTTATTTATTTGAAAGCTAGTGCTTTCCGTTTGGTCCAATTTCAATTTGGTCTAGTTCTGATGGAGTCGGTTGATTAATTGATAATTATTATCAAAATCAGTTCAGTGGGTTGGATTTTAAATCTAAATATCGTAACTGGAATAATATGTCACCCAAGGAAACGAAATTGCGTAGTTACTAATTTTGAAGTCGGTTTTTTAAATGATTATAATTGTTTAGTATCGTATATTGAACAATAAGGTTGGATTTGGTTTGATGGGGAGCATTTACGTATTATGTATACGCCAGACTTCAGATTCTACGTCGGCCACGTAGAATGTTTCTACGTCGGCCACGTAGAATGTTTCTACGTCGACGATGTATTTTATGAAAAAGTTATGATAATAAACATCTGAAGATAGAATTAATCTAAAGTACAGACACATAATCCCAAGTTCTACGCACACATCTGACGATTAAACTCACACAAACAAGACAGGAACCCTAATCAAATACAATCGAACAAGTCTCAACTGCATAGACTAGTTTATAGACACAGATTACAGCAAACAGGTACCCAACATAGAAAAACGACAAAAACCAACTGACCTAAATTAATGTTTGCTGTAAAGTACCTAAGTTCGTAGATGGCTTTTCGTTCTTATATCCATGCAACGGATCGTTTCACTTACTTATATATATGTGGCAAAATTTTGAGAAATTTTGTTTTGTATAAAATAATTTAGTTATGTAAGTAAAAATTTAACTATTGACAAGCATAAAATAATAATAATAATAATAATAATCTTTATTTGGCATAAGGAAAAATACAAACAAATAATTGAATCCACTGGCTCCGAACTAGTAAAAAACTGTGTTTCGAAAGCCAGTGGCTTCTCCCAATGTTTATGTATTAAATGCTAGGTATGCCTAAAATAAAGAATTTTTATGGTTAGAATTTTGAAGGTAAAAATAAACAAGATAAAATTAAATAATTACTAAATAGAAAAATTATACAACACAATTATAAATGAATTGTTAGTGCATTCAATTTATAAATTCTACTTGTAACATGAAAATATTTAAACATAGCTATAACAATAACATAAGTACTGTAATTATTTTTAAAGTATCATTAATTAATTAATTAGCTGATAAAATTGGTCCGTCATATACATTTCAGTACCCTTATAGTCCATGCCTTTTAGTAAAAGAGTAGTCTTAGTTTTGCATTGAAAATAATTTAGGTTGTTAATCGTAGATACCGAATTGATTTTATTATATAAGTAAGGCCCCAGGTAGTAACCAAAACGATTTGCAAAAACTGTATTTGTCTGACGTACTTTGCAGATTTTGGAAGTTTTCTTAGCTTTCCGCTTTTTTAATTCGTCAGTATCTGTCTCAATCGGAGTTTTAGTATGTTGGACAAGAATTGTTTGCAATATAAACAGTTGACGCACACTTAGAACATCACATTCTTTAAACAGCTCAGCAGTAGGGTAAAGACGTGGCTTAAAGTTTGCTACCTTTAGAATAGCTCTTTGGGCACGTTCCAATGGCAAAAGATTTGTTTTGCAGCTCCCTCCCCAGCTAGAAATGCAATAAGTTAATAACGACTGACATAAAGTATAATAGATAGCCTTCAGTAGATCAGAGTCAGCTATATGTCGAAGAGTTTTAAATATAGGAAGCAGTTTTCTTACTCGACCTTTTAGATTCATAATATGTTGCTGAAAAGAGAGATTACTGTCAATAATGATTCCTAAATACTTAATTGAACTAGTGCGTAGTAAAATTGGACAAGAACAATACGTTTTAGGGCAATTTGAACAATGAACCCGGAGTTTAAGATATTCAGATTCAGTCGGTTGGGAGGTATTTAAAATTGAAAATGTAACATATTTTGTCTTATCTATGTTTAGACTAAGTGAATTATTATAAAGCCACGTGTTAACCGAATTAAAGCCAGACTGAGCGGCCAAGTAAACCTGAAGCCAAGATTTATCACGGAAGAGTAAAACTGTATCGTCTGCAAAAGTGAGAATTTTAGCATTTGGTAGATCAAGGTTACATAGATCATTTATGAAGCATAGGAAGAGGGTAGGGCCAAGAATACTTCCTTGAGGAACACCGTAAACTACTGGTAGGAAATTACTAGTATAATCTCCAATTTTCACACACTGTTGCCTATCAGATAAGTAAGCTTTAAGAAGTTGATGTGGAAGACCACGTATTCCAAGGTGTTCTAGTTTTTTTAGTAAGCCAGGAATGGGCACGGTGTCAAATGCCTTCTGTAAGTCAAGGAATATGGCTAAACATTTATCACCGTTGTCGATACCCTCCGCAATAGAGTTACTTAAATCAAACACAGCATCTGCCGTGGAAATTCCTCGGCGAAAGCCAAACTGATTAGGGCTAAGAAGGTTGTATTTTTCCAAATAAGCTACAAGACGTTTATTTATCAACCGCTCCAAAACCTTCGAAAGAGCAGGCAATACAGAGATAGGTCTATAATTATTATAAGCTGATTTATCTCCGTTTTTAAATATAGGATGAACCAGAGCCCTTTTTAGTTGGATTGGAAAAACACCCGAGTTAAAACTCAGGTTACAAATATGTGAGATAACTGGGGCAAGTAAAGCTGCGTTTTGTTTTAATATAGACGAAGGAATACCATCCCAACCAGGAGAACTATCAGCTTTCAAACCAACAAGAATGTGATATACCTCTGTTGGATCGGTTTCTAAAAGAACAAAGGAATTTGAAGACATTGGAGTATAAACATCACCCGGAATTGCTGAATTAGCTTCTGGTGTTATTTTTTCAGCAAGACTTTTGCCTATACCTACAAAAAATTTGTTTATATCATCCACGACTACACTCGGAGAATCCTTGTTTGCATTAAGAAGTACATCACCAGAAAACTTGCTAGCTTTATAGTTCGTAACCTCATGGATAACCTTCCAAGTTTTTTTAATATTAGATTTAGCTTTTGTTAGCTGATCTTTCTCATACTCTCGTCGTACTTTCTTGATTATAGAGCTACAGAAGTTTCTATATCTCACATAACTTATCCTAAGTATATCATTATTAGGGTCATCTCTCAATTTGGCATGCATTTTATCACGATTTCTGATACATCGTATAAGGCCTCGGGTCATCCATGGTTTAATAGGGGTCAATTTGCGAGACAGCGATACAGTGACTGTATTATCCCTGACTATTTGAGCCATAGAAGACAAAAATTGATCCGTAGCTACTTCACAGTTTTCAGTTGCTAATATAGAAGAAAAACTAAATTCCATTCATGTTTCTGAAATCTTTGGGTAATTAATTTTAGTTATATTTCTTTTTCTTTGTTGATTGTTTATAGGTACGTTTAGAGATAGAATTACAGGGTAATGGTCAGTCGTTGTATTTTTAACTACAAGGGTTGTGGCTGCGAGAGAAGTTTTGAGAATTACATGATCAAGGCAGGTTTTTAAACGAGTTGGGATCAAATGAGCTGGCAGAAGACCACAGGAGGATGTCAAAAGTAAGTAATCATCTGCCTTTCTGTCAGTTGTACCAGGCATGATATCAATGTTAATATCTCCCAAGACGGCAACATTTTTACAGGAATTTACTGACTGCAAAACACTTTCCAGAGAAGATAAGAAAACGTTGCCATCTTTAAAAGATGGAGGCCGATAAATAGATATAATTGCAGTGTCAGTACCTATTTTAGTGACCAAACAATTACCATCCCTGAACTTGGGTTCGTAGGTAGTGGCCGTAAGATTCATATTTACATATACTACTACACCGTCATTTTGATTATATTTAATTTTGGAGAAGGTACATACATAATTAGGCAAGTTAGGTGGAGGATTTTTATCAGATATCCAGCATTCTGAAAGAATTAATATGTCAGGTTGAATCTTCATTAAATCGAGTGATAATAGAAATTCATCGAAATTACACCAGATACTACGTATATTAACTGATATCATACATAGTTGCTTTTTAGGTTTGTTCAGCAGAACAGGTACTTCAGCCATATCACATAGATGTGAATCAGAAACAGAAATATTATCTATATTAACAACATTTGTATCCATTAAATCCATATAAAAACGGTAAGTGTCGGTGATTCACTAAATGTGTTAATTCAGAACGCATAATCCAACGTAACATTATTGTAGTATTGGTATTATGCGAATAGATGTAAGAATTGTTAATAGGGGGACTATATTCGCAGATAATATGAGGGTAGCAAGTTTCACTATAAATTGTGTAAGTCCATAGTAGCCGTGAGTATAATAAGTAAACCAATTTTCTGTCTCTATAAGTATTTAGGAGTGCTGTATAATAAATAATACTCATATTAATTAGTGGTACCCACACGCTATACAGAAAAATTTGAAGCGATGTTGACAACAAACTGAAGCTGATTACATTGTGCAAGTTGAATGACCCAGTTTTATGATCTTGTATGCATATAGGACAGGTAGTGAAGCGACAAGAAATTAGTTTTGATCCGTCATAATCGCGGCAGGACGTGTCAATGCCCATTTCTAATTTATGTGTGTTCACAGCGATTAATGTAACTAACGGATTTACGATATGAAATCTACGTTGTACTCGTATATGTGTTTTTTTTGTGTTATGAAAAGATACTACCTGAAGTGATACAAAATATGAAAGTTTGGAACTGTGTGTAATATGTTTTACAGAGAAAAAAGTGTGTTTTGTTATCGAGCCAGTAGCGGAAGGAGGACTGAGCACTGTGAGCACAGATAATGTTTTATAATCAATTCGGTTATAGTGATGGTAATAGGTATTCGTCTGTATAGTTATTAGTATTGAATATTCTTTGAGACTTAGTATGCAATAAGATAAATCTATACATTTTGAATACGTAATTATCAGGAGTATTCTAATGTGAAATAACTCAAATGTATAAACATATCCTACTAAACAATGAGAATGAGAACAGCAGCTATTACATACACACATAAAATCGTGTAGCACATTTTGAAAAACATAATTAGCGGTAATTAGTAAACATAAAAGTTTACGATCTAAGTATACTACACAACAAGACGTAAAATTACAAGTAGTACTACATACAACTAATATTGAGTACAAAAACTTATTTTTTTCATTAAAATAACTAATGTAGGCATATCCTGTGACAGTCACAGCCGGTAGTCAAACCCGTTGTGATGCCGCTGTATTTTTGAGCTCTTCCATGTATTCTTCGCTCTTTACATGAATATGATATTGTTATTATAAAATGTCCGCGTTGTTTGAATATAGGAGCTGAACGTGGTCAAGCCTATGTCGGACGCAGGTCGTTCTGAACTTGACTACGATAATCTACATCTACACTAATATTATAAAGAGGAAAGATTTGTACCTATTTTTGTATGTTTGTATGTTTGTAATGAATAGGCTCCGAAACTACTGAACCGATTTGAAAAATTCTTTCACTGTTGGGAAGCTACACTATCCCCGGGTGACATAGGCTATATTATATTTTGTAGCGAGGCCGAAGGCCGAGCTTACACTCGTGCGAAGCCGGGGCGGACGGCTAGTAGCTGTATAAAGACGAGAGTAAACAGTTAGAGCAAGTGCTCTAGTTAGACGTATGGTTCTATTCATTCTATTAAATTGTGACTATCTGTACTCTTTTTATTCTGTGTTATAGACTCGGTATTGCAGTAAGCAATAATTGATTGCGCCAAGATAGGCGTCTGGGTATGTCGTAGTGACGTCACATCCTGATCGACTGTTTAGGTAACTATATAGTAATTGGTGCTGGATTTTAAAAGCGTCTGCGAATTTAATGGAGGATGCAAATTAAACTGTTACATAAGTTGCAAAACTGGTTAGAAGCAGTTAATTGAAATGTACAGATGACTGATAAGTGATTTATTTATTCATTTACTTTTGCTATAGTAAGATTAGGTATACCTATAATTATATAAGTTACCAATAAAGCAGAGGACCGGCTAAAGCGTGCCTCGAGCTAGGGGCATAATAATTAAAATGTAGGCTGAAAAGTAAAAGTTGAAGTAGGTCTAATGCTCAGATTCATGATACCTAGTTCTATTAAAAATAATTCACAAGTAACATAATCATTTTAATGTTTTGGCGGGTGAAAGTTGTGTATTTCTATATACGCGCTAAGTTGCCCCTGTGATGTGTGTGCTGTGTTGGTAAACGTAACCTCTTGAATCGAGAATTGAGGTTTTCTAGTTGGAATTTTCAAGACGTAGACCTACTGGGAACTTATTTTTTCTCGATAAATCTATTGCTCCGATTTATGGTGATTCTATCGAGAATAGGTTTTCTAGTTAGAACCAATTTTCAAAATGTGGAATATGACCTTTATTTCTCTGTAGATCCAATACGCTGGTTTTGTTTGATAAAATATATATATATGTGTTGCTAGTGATGACATATGGTACTGAGACGTGGTCCTTAACTGTTGGCCATTCGAGCTATGCTCGGAGTTTCTTTGCGCGATAGAATCCGGAACGTGAATATTCCCCAAAGAACCAGAGTCACCGACATAGCTATTAAAAGTTGAAATGGCAATGGGCAGGCCAAATCGCTCGAAGAACTGATAATCGATGGGGAAGAAAGGGTCTTGAGTGGACAGTGGACACCACGAAACGGAAGACGCAGCGTAGGTAGGCCTTCCACTAGATGGACCGAAGACATCGTGAAAGTCGCGGACATCCAGTGGATGCAGATGACAGGGTGTCGTTCAGTGTGGAGCTTAAAGGGGGAGGCAGTGGACGTCTTCTAGCTGATGATGATGAAAAAAATACATCATCACTAATAGAAACTTTAGAGAGTTTACCTGCTAAGTCGAATCCAACATAACCTAATCAGAATGAACGAAAAGCTGTAGATATTAATGCAAAGAAAGATGAATGAGCCACTTTGGTAAGATGGCCACAAATCACAGACTTTAGCACAAAAGGAACGATAAACTTTGCCTATCGTTTGTGATATATAAGATAGATACTCAGAAATCGGCCAGACCAGTAACAAAAACAATAATCTTGAACGCTCTTATTTTGAACTCTATTTTGCTGGAATAAACACTTTAAATTATCTATCAGTTGATTATACATTAACATTGGTGTCTTCAGCGAATTATCATGAAAATATTAACATTAGTATTTATACTTACAAAAAAAACGTATTAAATAATAATAGTAACAAATCGCAGGAACGGTTTTGTGGTGAGCTGTTGGTACCTCGTACCCTGATTCCATGCGGCTGAATGAGACCACAAACCCCTCGACTAGCTGTAACCGGCCACCCGGGGTTAGAAATCGCAAGAAAAAAACCTGAGCAGCTGTTTTTTTTAAAAACTACTAGCTGCGGCCCGCGGTTTCACCCACGTAGTGATGAAAAATTGTGATGATGATGATGAAAAATACATGACAATCTATTCTCATACTTACCAAATATACATTAAACAAATCATAAAAATCGGTCGAGTCGTTTCGGAGGAGTGCGACCACAAACACTATGACTATGACACGAGATTTTTATATTTATAGTTATAGGCTGTAACCGATTACAAGGTTATAATCGTTATGTGTTCTCATCATTATGAACAATATATACTATGGGACCAATTCTAAAATAGCAAAAAATATCAGATGCATAAAATTTTTATTTACAGTAAACGAAATGTATGAAACAGCCACCCCAAGCTTATAATCCTGTATAGGCTGCAACCTATCTTTGCTATAGAAAAACTAGTTCATCAGTTTTAAATTTTCATTAAGATATTATTAACTGTAGCGGTCGGCAGTCTTCAAAACTGAATTAAGAATGTAGTAATGTAAACTGTAACTTCTAAAATTGGGTTCTTACAGTTATACGTAATCATTAGACGAGCATACTTTGTAATTTGTTTAATAATAGTACAGAGTACAACAGCTTTTAATTGACCCTTTGATAGCTTTTCCAAGGTCTTTGAAAGCGTCTCTCCATGTTTACTAATTACGACCGAGAACCTACTCTAAGAATCAAGGAGCCACATGTATAAGATTTGTATTCAGGGCTCGTCATCGCAAAGATTTTGCAATAGCTTTCTCTACGATACCTAAATTAACAATGGACTTTCTTCAAAGCGGGTATTTATAGAATGCTCCGAGCACCGCGGCAAGGCTGATTGCGACGCCTTGATACCATAGACATTATATTAAAATTATTCTTAACTAGCTATGCCATGCGGTTTCAATCGCATATATAGAAATTCTGAATATTCACACATTGTTTTTTCCAAGAATTACATTGTTGATTAAGTCAAATACTCCGACTGTACCGCAGCTGTGGTGCTAAAGTACTTAGCCTAATCAAACAAGGTGAGTAATTCCCAAAAAATAAAAACAAAATTAAATATTAGATTGGATATAAATATCTGAGATACGCGGGAGTTGGATATTGAATGCTTGATACTGGCGTGTGATTCGTAGTTGAAACATTTTATAGGCACAATTGAGCCAATGTGTTGACTAAAAGTATTCGTCCTTTGCCAGGTGTCTGTGTAGTAGAAAGTCGTAGACTGACTATCATTGTTATTCAATAACTATGCTGAGTATTGTCGTCCTTGGTATTGCTCAGGGATATTCGAAGAACGTAATTGTAGATTGACTTATCTTATACGTTTCATAATCACAAATTACAATATTAATAATTAGTACGAGAATTTTGTTGAAGATCTTCAAAGACCGAGAATTAGAATTGTTATGCGTTTTTCTATATGTTTTCCTATATTTTGCTAACAATATTCTTATAAGTAATTATTATATAGACTATGTATTTTAGCCCCAAATTTTGATTTGTGCCCTGTCATACCTCATCATCAGCTTTTTTGTAGGTGTAGGTAGGTGGGGTGTCCGCCTGGAGAAGTACTTACCACACCTTTGCCAGTTATTGAACCGCCAAGCAGTAGTGTGCAAACACTACTGTGTTCCGGATTGAAGGGCAATGTATCCAGCGAAATTACAGGGCACACAGGGATTTGACATCTTATATCTCGGAGTGATGAGCGCAGTGCATTGCCATCCTGGGTTTTGAACTGTTCAAGTTCAAAATTCTTAGTGGTGTTGAGCTGTTATGGGCAAGCGTGAAGAGCCATCAAACGAGTGACTTCGCTAGTCTCGTCACTCAGTATCATAAAAAAAAACAGAAGACGTCCACTGCTGAACAAAATATATTTTTGTACCTAATTAAATTCTAACGTGCACTATAAGATGAAAATGCATTTTTCAATATGGTCTATGTTATGTGTAACTTTTATACTTTCGCGATTTGAACACATCTTTAAAATGTCTATTGGGACTAATCGCGCATTTTTTATTTATTAAGGTAGATATGGTTGGTACCTATCGCGCTACGTTTCGACGTTAGAAAAAACCAACACCCACTCTTCTAGCGGCACTCACCAATAGTTTCAGTCAGCTCGTGTCTACGGCCATTGTAACATGGTCGAAACCTAAACGAAAAAATTCTCACTTCAGTGGTCGAAACGTCAAGCGAAAGGTGCCAATTTTTCCGTTAATAATAGAACGCCGATAAGTCCCTATAGTCCTTGTGGTACTCTATCTTTCTATAAACTAGATTATTTTTAGCACATTGCCCTTTGACGCGGCATACTGAAAGGGCGTGCCACCTACTCCTTCCAGCCCTAAGTAAGTAGGTACTGACTCAACTGCGCTGGTCTAGAGGACCTACACTCGATCAGCCCTCGAGCGCCGCATCACCATTGTCTCTCCGTGAATAATATCAAGATGCAGATGCAAAGGTAAATCTTTGTAAGATAAATTTGTATATTGGATGTTTCTAGTTCAAGTTTCTATCGTCACGTACGAGTGAAGCGTTTTACGTCTGCGGTACGTAACAGGAGTATTAAATCTCCGACACATTAATCGTGTTCGTTTATTACATTAAAAACTTATTTATCTCACAAATTAAATAATCTTTCTAACAGACTTCAAAAAAGGAAGGGTACTTGTGTCTTTTTTTATGTTTGTTCCCTCAGTATTCCGTCATTTAGAAAAAACTCATTTATTTTTATTAATTTAAGTTGCGCTTCAAAATAGCGCCTTTCGAAAAATTATTTTTGATCGAAGATAGCGTCCATTAATTTAATTACATACAATCTAGCAATAAGTAATTTAATTCTTACTCAAACTTCTAATTATCTTCTTTATTTGAAAGGATTATTTATACTATTTGGTTAAAGAGCTGTCCAGACGCCTCGTAGATGTGACGGGTAATCAAAGATCTGGCGCTTACCTTGGCCAAACAATAAGTTTGGCCATTCAGGCCATACGAGAAGAGAGTGACCTTAATGCAGTTTTTTATCTATAGTTTATAGTTTTGGATAGTTCAGGATAGGTATTCAGTTAACTTTAGATTTAATTTAGTTAGGTATTTATTTAGCTACTTTAGTATATTTGGATATTATTATTTGAAATATAAGAGAGTATAATAATTTTCCTTTCATTTAATTTACCATGTTGTTAGAGAGATTAGATCCTTATGATTGATATCGATATCGATATCGATTGATGCTATTTGTATACCTTCAAATTTCATGACGATCTTTTTCAATCACGTCGCAATATTAGAAATGCGTAAGTAACTTTTTTCTGTCCCACTGTACGTCTGTTTTTTATATTTTCTATAAAACTGCGGGGAACACCTATTTTTCCTGTCTATAATACTTAGGTACTAAAAATACTGAAATTATGAAAGCACAATAGTCTAGTCTCTATTACTAATAGTAAACCACTTCTACTCGTACTTTCCATTATCATCTACTGTATTTTAGCACTACATTTGCGCAATTTTAGACGAACATTTGAATAAAAGGAATGCAGTTTAATGTCGTCCAAAACAAACATACTTTGCAAACCAACGTATTTAATGAAAAAAAGAAACCGTTGACTGCTCAGTAATCGCTCTAGGTACGAACAGACATGCCTGCATAATTATTCGTAAAATCACAAGGGCTATGAAGTAAGATGCAGCCAACAAACTGGCATCGAATATAGTGTTTAATTTTCTTTTGATACTTGACATTTCTATTAACTACATAATTATTTACAAACTGTAGTATTTGGACTCTTCTGCAGAGTTCACCCGAAAGTCGACTCTGAAAAATATAAAGTAAATTTTTAGAAGAAAAATAAAAAGTCATAATTGGCGGAGTAATCGCGTAACTAACATACAAAAAAACATACAGTCAAATTGAGAACCTCCTCTTTTTTTAAAGATAGTTAAAAATAGTCTTACTACTTCCCCTGAAGTGGCTTCCACCTTTGCTAGTTAATCAATTTAAACATTAGTGCAACTTTAAGACGATCACGCATCAACAAGTTTTGAAGTTCAAAATTATAGGGATGGCGTCAACCAACAGCTATACCTAGTCTGTGGCGTCAACTGTCGAGCTATCGGGCGAGCAACATATTCGTTTTTTCATTTTGTTAAATCTGAATTCTGAAAACCTTTAGATATAAGTCCCACAATCCTACTAACCAGGCACGCCACACACACAAAAAAAATCGTTTTTTTTTTCTGTGACACGCCTAGATACACAATTTTGCCTATCCAAACAGTCTCAAGAACCTTATACTTTTAATCCGCGTTGTGAGCTCCGTATAAAAACGCATGCGACCACGTATGCAATTTCGCCGGCGCAAGTAGGCATCCCTCATGCAATGCTCGGCTCGGCTCGGCCACTGCAATTCAACACATGCCCGCTATTGTCCGCGAACAAAGAACCGCATGACACTACGAGGACCGAGAACTTCGAGAGAACTTAACTACTTGAATGGAAGTATTCCGTCCGCATTTTCTTGAGTAATATAAAAGTTTCTATGGGTCGCAATTACGTGGTGACGCGCAACTTCGATAGCGACTTAGTTTGCAGGCCTTCGGATTAGGTTGGAGAGAAAAATGTCGATATCTGCTTTTATCAAAATATCGACATTTTTCATAAAATTATCGATAAATGTAGGTATTGTCGATAATTTTAATCTTGATATATATATATATATATATATATATATCAAGATTATATATGTATTTTTTCAAATGCGTATTAGTCGGCTTAAAAAATAAGTAGATTTTTCTATTTATTTATCCAGTTCGTTTTTACCGTAACTCAGTATCCAACATTAACTGTAGTAAAGATATATTTTTGGATTTCAATATCAGATGAATACTAGTTTTACAGCTTTTACATGTTTATTTTTGAAAAAAAAAACTGTGTTATGTATTGGAAATACCTTAGGATAACTAGCATTAAAAAAATATCATTAATTTTTCTCGATAAGTATCGATATTTTTTATAAATATCGATACATATTTATCGATATATTTTTTCTCTCATCCCTACTTCGGCTGTTTATTACTAAGTACAGAAATATAAAATTCACAAAGACGCGCCAACCCCAACTCTAATCCTATAATTGCTTACAGTTGGAGTTACATAAGTATTCATTTCATAATGTTATTGAAACGCATTTGACTTATAAGATTAATTGACATTACTTGGCATTTATCACTTCCATTAATTAAAAGTATCTTTTTACCTATACAATTTCTTAAAACCCCCTCCGAAATTAAATCCTGTGTACGTGTATAGTTCTATATAACCTTGTATTAAACCACACGAGGACATTTCAGCAAGAAATTACGGTTCTACTATTAATAAACAGAACAAACAAGTACGGATAAAAATAAAGAAAAGCACGAGAAAATCCTAAACACATTTAAAAACTCATGCACAATATTTATAGGTGTTAAAACAATATTATTCAATATTAGAACAATGTTTTAAAGTGACTAATAGAGTTATATAATTAAACACTTATGGCCTTACTTAAAAATGTTACTCAAGTTGACCTATGTTTAAAATTGCTCTCTCAACTTCTTGCTCTCAGAAAATAGAACGGAAATGAGAAGGAAACTCTGTTGCCAGGTATTGTGACAGATATGTGATTGAACATTCTTATTTATGTCAACGCGTCGAACTCCGCGTCACAGTTGCTAACACAGTTGCTAGGGGTTTATATGGGTGCAAGTGGCTACAACAAATTTGTTACAAAAATGCCTAGACAGCCGTTCTATTTAAAGAAAAAAAAATCTTTTATGTGTTCTCGCTGACGGCCATCGTCACACACGAAAACGAGACAGAGTAATTTTAAGCATAGATCAATTTGAGTAACGTTTTTAAGTAAGGCAATAGATAAGTGTTTAATCATATACGAGTAGCTCTATTAGTCACTTTTTATCATGTTTTACCTGTCAGGCGTAGGTACAAATCTAGAGAGATGGCATTATGTTATTAAATACATTTCGCTGAAAAGTAGGTAACTTAATTGATGGATCAATATCTGATCCAAACACCGATACTAATCAATGTATGGATGATAAATCATGCACGTACTTCAAAAAGTTACGCGTTTGGTTTTATTCCATTATGTACAAAGTTAACAGTTATGTTTTTTGCTATGGTATCAATTGAATGAAACCTTAAGTTACCCAGTTGTACTTAAGGTCGTTAACCTACTAAGTAGTACAGTATTCGTTCATCAGATCATTTTACATGTGGGAAAAACTTGAGGGCGTTGGTCTCGTCGGCACTTAAGAACTATTGATAACTTAATAAGTAACTTGTGCGGAGCTTCTGTTCATGTCACTTAAGAATGACCATTATGGTTTATTGTGACAAATGATCGTTTTACAACCGACTTAAAAAAAAGGAGGTCCTCAATTAGACTGTATTTTTAGGGTTCCGTACCCAAAATATGTAAGGCAAAACGGTCACGGGACCTTATTACTAAGCCTACCGTAATAGATAGCTGGTAGAAATGTTCACAGAATATGCAATGTTACGGGGAATCACTAAGAAATTAAAATAAAATCACAGAGTTAAAATAAAATGACCCCATAAAACAAAGGCGTTTTTATCATTGCTCTAGTGTAAAAAACGGTTATACGTAAGTACCCGCTAAGTAAGTTACCCGTCTTCAAAAAAGGAGGATGGTTCTATGTTCCACTGCATTTTTTTAAAAGTATGTTCACCGATCTCTCCGCCAACTGTTGACCGATTTAAAAAATAAAAACATTTGGTTGGTACTATACTTCTATTTTGGTCCCATTGTCACCAAGTCAGGATCTGATGATGGGATCTTAGGGAAATCGAGGGATACCCTCAAATTTCATAGGCACTTATTACGTTTTTCATATATTTTTGAAGTCATTATTTAGTGTGATCCACTGGTCTTTCATTGTATTTTTCTATGTTTAGTGTTTTATGTAGAAAATAAATGTTTTCTTTCGTTAAATTACCTTCTTTCGGCATAATACCACCGTTTTGTGTAGCTCTGTAATTATACTTACCTAAGTGAGCAATCTTCGAAAGTAATTCACAGGATTTGTTGATAGCTTTCTTGAAAGTCATCCTCACAAAAACGACACCCACCCACGATCGACACAGCCATAATAGTCCTCAACAGACTACGCTATTTCTTATTGCACCATAACTTTCGCCGGGCAGGAGCACGCAGCGGAACCCTAAGATATATATCACAATGTGCCTTTAAGTGTGAATGTGTCTAATATCCATTCAAAATGTATGCGAGGGATATGGTCAAGCAATAAAGCTAATATTGCTGCACAGCGTGGTCAATACGGGAACCGCTATACAGGTCTATTCTTAATATAACCTATCGCGGGCAGGTTCACAATATCATAATACAATCTATCATATGATTAAGATATTTAAATTAGGGCTCTAAATGCCTACGCATCTCAAATGATAAGTAACGCCCGGGGGGGCTTGATTTTTCAATAGCGTATTCTGTGCTGTAGCGTGGTCTGAAGAGGCCGTAACGTTCGTTTGGTGACTACCTTCCACCCATCTGCTGACGAACGTCATGACTCATATGACATTGTTCTCAATTTTGGGGTCAAAACGCTTAATACCGTCGGTTTCACTAATTTACTCTGTATAAAGTGTTTCCAGAATTTGGCGATATTTATACTTTTATTCAAGTTTTTCTTTAAAATCTTGTAATAACTTTAAAATCTTCCAGTTTAAAGTTAATAAAAGTATATAAAAGTAAATAAGTACATATTTTTAATTTCTATAAATAGTGAATACACGCTTTTTGTTAATAATTTAATTTTTTAAGGAAGTTCGAAAAACGGGATGCCCAGCCCCTAATTTTCCACCCTTAGAAATTTAAAATTTTCTTCTAATTAAAATGAGATGACCCTGAGTATAGCTTACAAAAAAAGAAAAATTAATATCGACCACAATTGGCGGAGATACCTATCACGTACCTATCATACACATAAAACAGTAAAATTGAAAACTCCTTTTTTGCAGTCGATTAAAATATTTGGATGTAAAAGAGTCAAGCTTCATTTACTTACTTTAAATAGTATCAGAAACTACCACTACGAAGATTTTTTCTTTTGTTAATAATGCATTTCTTTGTCTTTAGATAATGCATACTTATCTAAGCAACAATGTATCCCATGGATAGTACCTATTCAAAGTTAGTAACGTCTATACTTAATGAACCGTAGGTCAGATGAATCACCGTAGAAAAACCGTGGGTACCGGTGGCGTGGGGCGCTTACACATAATCTGTGGGAATCGTAAAGTAGGTAAGGAATATTTAATTAGTCAAACATGGAACCGATTATTTTGAGCATGAATTTAATTGTTCGCGGCAGCTGACGTGTGAATTTCCAATCTAAATTCAACCTTATTATTATTTTATATGATGCTGCGCGTTGACATGGTGGTTTAGGCTTCGTTTACATTAAAGACGCAGATTTGCATTCTACTAAGTTTATTTAATTTAAGTTTTTGTGCCCTAAAATCTCATATGTTTAATCGTAACACGTGTACTCTCACGCATGTTGCCTACTTTGATAGTACTGTGAATAATTTGGCATCTTTGTTGCCTTTACAAAAACTTTTGTGCTATTATATTGAGAGAAAGTAGAAAATGGAACAAACTCAGAATGATTTTCGCGTGGAACGCGGGCGGGTGCGTCGCAATCGCAGATATAAAAGCGCCGTTAGTCAATTCCATCCGCAGTTTTATTTGTGATTTTCCACAGTTTTCGGGAGATCAAAGTATACAATGTCCGTCTTAATGGTGGCTACTATATTTTTCAAAAATTTCATAACGATCGATTCAGTCGTTTTAGTAGTTAAAACAGAGAGAGAGAGAGGGGGGGGGGGGTGAGAGGAATTAAGTAACCAAGTGAATTTACTTACCCATTTCATGTTACTGATAATATTTTAGATTATGTATAAGTTTAATAAATACACAAGTCATCTTATTCTTGATTGTATTTTTACAATTAGAGAACATAAAGGTTTCGCCGTATAGTTCTCATTACACGACGAAGCGTTAAAGATTTTTTTGTATAACATCCACCTACCCCCTTATTTTCCGACCTACTAACTCTAGTCTGCCAACATGATAACTCATAGGTAAACAACATCTAGCTAAACTGAAATCAAAATTGGCAAGCTATATTTTCCGGCGAACACAATAAACTATTTCTGTCGCGTGTTGGGACGATAGAAATAGCGGCATTGTCGTTTACCACGATCGATTGTCTAATGAGTCAGTTGACCACTAGTTTGTGATTAAACGGGACTGTTTATAATAAATTTTTTATTCAATACTTCATTGCACACTTACAAATAATGTAGAAATGCACAAATGGAGCACTAATTGCTAAACATTTGCTACCAGTCATCCACCAGGTGGAAAGAAATGGTATGTAGGACGATAGGTATGCATCAAAAATTATATTATTAAAGTCTAAAAGACAAAAACCTGTGTCAATCAACGAAAATAAAGATTTCATCAATATTTTTGAATTAATATAGATAAACAGTAATTGATATACTTATCAAATATAAATATCACTAAAATAATATATATATGCACATATTTTATTACATACTCGTATACAAGATTACTGGTAATATTCAGTTAGATTTCACTTCAAAATAACGTCAAAACAAACAATTAACTTTTGTTCTACTACTTCAAAATTCCCAAAAAAAAAAAAAGAATCCGATGTTTAATATATTTTGTCGGAAGTGAATTATTTTTTTGTATGGATCAGCTGATGTTTTTCGCGCATTTCGAAAAGTCCTGGAAAAAAAATTGATTGTTTTGATGTACTGAGGCCGCCCTTAATCGGATGCTCACTGATTATCAATAGCCCTGTATACAATATGATTTTACTCCATATTATTAATCCACAAATCATAATAAATTAATTTTTCTACTGTGCATACTTCTTATATTTGGCTAATACGTACGTCTTTTGAAGTAGGATTAAAGTACATAATTATGTCATTTTCGTCTCTTAACTCCAGTAGATGGGGTCGTAAGAACACGTATTTATTATACACTAGCTTTTTTGCCCGCGACTTCGTACGCGTAGATTTTCATATAAACCTTCAATTCTTTTTTCTTCCCTTAATCCGGCCTTGCGCAAAATAACATAGCATATACTTCAATCTGGTCATAGCTAAGCATATTCGTGAAAACCGCATTTAAATCCGTCCGCATTTTCTTCCAGGGGTGTAGGAGATGTGCGTGAACAAACAAACAAAAATTCTAAAAACTGCCTTAACATGTTCAGCTGTTTATTTTAAGTCGCCCTGTGTGAAGTATTGATAGAATCATAAAAGTAATAAATAACACCGTCAACAGTTTTCAAATCAAAAAGATAATGTGACCACAGTGCAGAGCATGTTTTGAAATTTTCTTTTTGTCTAAACCATTAAAATTATATTTCCGGCCAGTTTCGCTGGCCACGGAACCCTGACATAATGCTTGTCTTAACACGCTCTTGGCTAGTTATTTCTTATTTCGCGTGCATTTGTATGTATACCTTGATTAAAAAGCCATGAAATGGAACTACTCTATTTATCTGGTAAAATATCACAGTAAAATAAAATTATTTCTATATTCTTATTCTTATTGCAAATATACACTGTATTCTTCTAAAAGCTAAGTTTATATACCCTGCATAAAGGGTGCAGCAATGACTTATGTAGTGGCTGTTCACAAAACCAGACCACAGACATAAACATATAAATTTAATTATAGTTAAATCTATTCCATAAATATTATATATACTATTCAAACTTAACCTAGGGTGAAGTAATTTTACAAAACAAAAAAAAAACATACTTAGTGTGATAGGTTACTTAATTATATATGAGATGATACAAAACTTATGACGCTACTTTCTTAACTATTTATATATCGATATTTATTTTCTAATTATAATTTTCTAAAATTTATCGTCGAAAAAATCTTTTATCTCGTAATAAAATTTTTGGGTTAGAAACTTACGAAGTTGGTTCTGGTTTTTTTTTATTATTTATTTCTTTCTTTATTGCGTCCGGAATTTTGTTGTATAGGTTTATTTTCATGTACAAAGGGCCTTTTTGAATATTTCTATTCGCGGGACTGTATTAAAATAGGATGCGGTATATTTTGTGTTTTAAATGCTAACATAGAATAAAACCATGAGAATGTAATATGGAGCTCGGAGCTTCCCGGTGTGGTACTGGATGTAGATGCGACCTGGGCTATAGGAACAACGTCATGTATGCGGTCGGCTAGGTCTGCCAGCACATTGAGTGATGACGTCATCTGCTGCGAAGCAATGATGGTCTGCGTGCTGTTCGGTAGGCGGCTGGTCCAAATCATGCGTAAAAAGTCTTCTGGAACTCCGGGGCCTGCTAGGTGTCGTAGATGACGTAAGAATTGAGAAGGCTTACGATCACCTAGCTCCTCGTGTGTTAAAAGTTGCTGTACCTTTTTTCTCTTGATGCGGACAAACGTTTAATTAGCTCCAGCTTGAGTTTTTCGTACTTCTCGGTCACAGGCGGGTTGACGATGATGTCTTCGACTTCAGCTGCGTATTGCGGGTCAAGTTGTCCAATCACATAGTAGAACTTGGTGCTATCTGCAGTGATGTTGGAAATCGCGAATTGGCCTTCGATCTGGGCGAACCAAATCGCTGGCTTCTCGGGCCAAAACGGTGGAATTCGCACGCCAACTCGGAATACATTGTCATCATCTTTATTCTTCGTGTCAGCCGCAGTGCTATCAGTACGATCTAGCGGCATTCTGACCTTTGTCGGTGGTGTACGGTCCATTCAGTGGTCACCAATTATAGTGGATTTGTACTATTTATATAGAAGGAGAGGGTTAAGCTACCGACAATGGAAGAAAATAGCTGAGTCCGAAAGAAATTATAAATTTAATGCAAAGAAAAATCTTAGACAAATCTTAGAAAAAGCGAATGACAATTCCATTTGAAAATCGGTGTTCTTTTATTTTTTCTTTTCGCGCCCCAGCGCCACACGTCGTGGAAAATTGGAATGAAATTCACGAAGGTTGGCGCAATGAGTACGAGTACGCCACACTCCTACTCCATGCACTGGAATGAATCACCAAAGAGGTTGTAAGGCCTATAACATGCTTGATCTACAGGTTCATTCATCTAAGAAGGTTAAGGAACCTTCTTTAAATTTAAACTGATTAACCGAATGACCATGTTGACAGTTGACATAGTTGACAGTTTCAAAATTTTAATGGCTATGTCAATAACATTCTCTTTACTTTGGATCTCCTTGCTTGAGGCTATGTGACGATCCTCATATTACGTTTCGGGTAACGAAGAAATAAATCATTGATTTTTATTTTCGTTTATGTAAAAATAAAGAATTAAAATAAATGATATAAGATAGCCTATGTTTTAATCTGGTAATTTCTAAGCATATTCGTGAAAACCGCATTAAAATCCGTCCAGTGGTTTAGGAGATGTGCGCGGACAAACAAACAAACAAACAAACAAACAAACAAACAAACAAACAAACAGACAAAAATTCTAAAAACTGTCCTATCGTGTTCAGCTGCTTATTTTAAGACGACCTGTGTGATTTTTTTTTTGTTATCTCGCAATTACAGATTTTTTTATCTCTACGTTTTTATTATATGTATAGAATAGATAGATATAGATATAGATAGATAGATAATAATCCAGCGTAATGTTTATTAAGGGGATTCTTCCCATTCACAGTTCTCTCACTCACACATGTTCACATTATTGAAACCATTAAAAAACTGAATGTGAATTGCAAAAAAAAAATGTTTTAGCTACTATAAAATTACAGATAAAGAAAGTTTTGTTTTGATTACTTTTAATTTGTCGTTTGAAAAAAAAAAAATGTTATCGTGACATGTTTAGAAAGGCTAAAACTAAAAGGTTTGCCGTCGTCGACCACCGTGCTTGCCAGAGTCCCCTCTATGGAAATGCACTAAAGGGAAATGGAAAAATGGTATAAATACAGTACGGCTATTATAACTTGACCGCAGTGAAGTTAGCCGTTCAGCTGCGCAATAAACAAATTATTTCCTAAAAAATTCATTGCGCAGCCAAACGGCTAACTTCACTCCTGCCAAGTTATGACGGTCGTAGTTCACCTACATTTCCAGTTGTGCAAAAAGATTTTCATGTCACCTTCGGGAAAACGAAAAACAGTACTAAGTCTAGGCTGAATCCTCATGGAACTGAACTACTCCAGGGCCGAGAACGCATAAAATGCCAGGCCCAATTACGTACGATTAATCATAATCAGCTTATTAATCCACTGCTGGGCAGTGGACATATACATACAATTTTTTTTACATTAATAAGTTTTATCTTTCCTCTGTGTGGATTTTGGGGTCGCACTCTAATTTTCACATAAATGTCATCTTTCAAGTTTTAACTAATGAAAACTAAGTTTTAACGCAAATAAGATGACGTTTATGAAAATGTCATTTTATTTTCGTTTATAAACTGTGACAGTCTTGATAAAACAGCACGTGTGGCTCCACTGCTAATGAGTCACAGTCGACATGGTAGTGCACTTGGCGTGCCCGCTCGTGTGATGGATGACAAATCGCTTTTAGATCCCGCGATTCTGTTTGCGATCCCCAAATTGCCTACGGTTTAAGTCTTTTAGCCGATGTTAAATGGATTTCCCCTTTTTATTTCTTTTTCGCTGTTTATTCGATGCTATGAGCGTTCTTTCGTCGTACCTACGAGTACTTTCTATTTGAAGAAGGAATATTATTACTTCTCAGCTAGGGCCGCGATATACCTATGATATCTTCTTTCTTTCTTGAATTTTTAATTACGATCATACAATAATGATGGAACTTTACAATCATGTTTGAGTATGTTCGTTTGATTTGACTTTGAGTAGTTCTTTGCAAAGAAATAGTTAACAAGTAGATACTAGTACCTAGTTTATTTGTTTTTTGTATTATCATTTATTCTGTGATCCTATTTACACATCTGATATTCAAAATCTCGTTTCTATTGTTTATACCAGAGTATTATTAGGTCAAAAGATAATGGTGAAAAAAATATATTAAAAAAAAACGATTTAGATGACAACACTGAATGTAGATAATATAACAGTTATGGTGCCACGTGAAAAAACATGTCTTACTGTATTATTTTCATAAACTGTATTTTTTTGTGTTATTGCGTCATAATGGTGGATCGTTATTTAATAAAGTACTTATTCGTGGACGTGCTCGAGTGTGGGCAGTGGTATAACGGGGTGAAACATGTAATTTCGTGTTTTTTCCAAAACTCCATAGAAGCCTCTTGTAAAGTCTCTACCGCTTTACTAACGCATGACTTGGATTTGACCGTGACTTAATTTGCTTGACTCTGACTATGACTATTTTCTTCTTTGACGCTATTTATTACTTCGTAAATCTTATTATTATTCCGACTAAAGGACTCTGTATCCATGTTCATGAAAAATTTTTTTTTTTTTGATATAGCTATGGTTGGTTTGTTTGAAAGCCGTAACAACAGGAGGGAAACAGAAAATTTTCTCTTTCCCTCCTGTTGCTCAGACGGCGGTCCGTGGTTCGTGGTACGTACGTCTGTACGGCTTTTACATTAATCCTGTATTCGTTACAGATACAAATTTGAATATTACAAGGAAATAATATATCAAAGGGAAATACCCTTGCATATAAATTCTACTAGTTTGACTAAATTAAAATTGTCGAGCCATAAAAGTTTCCGCAGTATTTGCTATTCTTTGACATAATCGAAGTTGCTATTATATTGACTGGCACGGCAGTTTAGTACAAAAAATAACACGAAAAAAGAGTTTTCTTAGTAAAGTTAACTATTCACGATTTACCCGACCGCCTCTCGCACCGTAGCTTGCTCCATTCGAGAACAATACATGTTGCGAGTGACTCCTTCCACCGTTTGACACGAATGTGATACAAAGAACACGTCACTTACAAGCGGTTACAGTATTTTACAGACACTTTATTTTCTTCGAAACCACCGCAACTAACTTCACAAAGCTTTATATTTCTATTTTAAGAAAGAGGAAATATTAGATGTTTTTAAAGGCCATTTTGTGAAATTTGCTCTCAAATTGTGGAACATTGCCCTAAATGAAGGTCAATCGACCTTAAGCGTAAGCTTGATCATAACTCAAAGATTCGTTCCTTAATCCTTATCTATTATCATTTCATGTCATACCAAAGATGTTACCGCAGCTGGGTTTTCTGAGTACTAAAATTTGGGGCGCTAAGTAAAGACGTCACCAAGTAACCACTTATAGTCGGGACTCAGAGCTTGTAAGTTCACGAATTTGAGCCAATATTAACTTATTCACTGCGGTCGTCGGTACTCTACGATATTTCACGGGGCTTTATCTCTGCATTTCAAGTCGAAAATAGAGCAGCAGTGCTCAGTTTTTGCGCAATATTTTTGTTACGAAATTTTAAGCTTGTTGCGGCACTTTATGTAGACACAGTCGATAGACGGCTGAATATTGAAGCGGCAAGACGCCCGCAAACCAACGCAGCCCAAAATGGACGGGACAGGACTGTTTTAGTAATCACATTAGGTAAAGAGGAATTTCGAGAATGTTCTCAGGCACTACAAACTTTCTTAGATACCGAGCGCGGAATTCAATAAAGCTCCGAAACGGAGCGGGTTTTCTTAAAGTGAGAATTATACGTTCCGAAAAAACTACATCGTTCTGTAAAGTAGGGATCCCTCTGCTGTAACTTTTCCTGAAGGATAAGGGAATTACTTACGACCGACATGGGGGAAACGAAGTAGGAAAACAACAACTTTTTGTGTTTGACGCTAGTACGCTACCCTTTTTGACGATAGTCACCGTTATGTAGAGCACTAATACATATTTTTGAATATATTATGCGTGTGTAATCGTGTTGTTGACAGGACGCGTGGGACGCGAGCAAAACTCCACATCACGCTGTATACCCATCGCATGTACAACTAATTATAAATGGAGGTCAATATACCGCAGGGAATTCAAAACGCCATGTAGCTGGGAGATTGAACCGGAAGGTTGATTTGACACGCCATGCTATGGAAAATGCAAGCTTGAACACAAAAAATCTGTCTTCCGTTTAACTTTTTTGCAGACAGCTAAAACAAAGATCTTGGAGCACGTCTAAAACACGATACTTTTAAAATGGACGACCCTACTAACGGGCCAACATTTTTTACTGGCGTCTCGCTAAAATATTACAAACCCTTGGCATCGGTAAAAACTGTCTGGTAAAAGGGGATTCTAGTAAAAACTGTGCAAACTCGAATTAAATGGTCGTATCTCTATAGTGACAGTAGGAATCCATCAGCGGTCTCGATTGCAGCGATAACCACCCCCTGCCTCCCCCACCCCTCTTGTAGCGAAAAATAAATCGTAATTTGATAGCAATCCCTCCGCTTTAGCTTAGTCAATGGCTAAAGAACAAAACGATAATGGAATGGATACCGATGGACGAAAATTCTGTTGCGGTTGGTTGAAATTTTAAAACTACTTTCAATACGCGTTGCTCAATTATGGTCCGATCCAGGGCACAAAATCATATGGAAAGTAGAATATTGCACACACCTGGTAGGTCGTGTGATTTCTTTAAAGGATTTTTTTACGTGAATGGGAAGTTTTCCCGAAGGTTCGTAAAAATGCGATAGATGGCGTTGACGAGACATGGATTTTGCTTAACCACAGACGAAGAAAGGTCAATAAAAAAAACTTGCTCATTCTCATAGACAGACAATATCTAATGTCTGTTTGACACTGTCTGTCTTGCTTGTTTTTGTGTTATTTTATTTCGTAGTATAATTAGTACTTTGTGGTTATTGTTTGCTAACAAAAAACTTGTTTTTCCACAACACAACACAAATTGGAAGGTATAAAATAATACCGTGTTATGAAATGTCTCCTCTTCCTTGTTTCATTGAACAAATGCGAAAAAACTGAAAACCGTGTCTCGCCAGCGCTATCTACCGATGGTTTCAGAACTAGGTTTGTACATTTGTCAGAAACTTCCTATTTTTTAAGTTTCTATACATTGTATCATACAAAATTTTTTTTCATACAATGCAGGTCTTTCATAAGTATATTAAAATGATAAAATAAACAATACTGTTGTTAGACGTATCTCTATATAATATATGTAGTGTATTTCTGCTTCAAAATCATATCAAATACAATAAGGAATTATTTAATATTTTTTTACGTTCTGATTTATTATAACCCATATCCTCAGAGCAGCCCGCGAAGCATGCAAATAATTACCGGTTGTTGAAATTTGGATAAATGATTAGTCAAAAGTAGCAGATACATTTCAAAAATGTTCTGCTAATTACTACTGTAACTACCTAGCAAAAAATCATAAATAACAATACCAAAGATGTTGGATGTGCAAAACAAAATAATTCCACTCAAACTACAGTAATTATTTTTATGAGGCTGGCAACTCTGTCTATTTTCGAGTTAGACGATATTCCTCGTAATAGACTAAATCATAAAAGGTATTCATTTATCAGTAATCTATCTTCCGCAAATATAAAATAATAAAAATCATTAATAAATATTTTTTTAATTTTAAAAAATACTTTTAAAAATCAAGCTTTTTTGCATTCTTCTCAACAAACCATTCATTTGATACCCATACCATGATGGTAGATAAGAACACTTTGTCCGCCATCTTGGGGCGTCCGCCATATTGAATTTATTATCTAGGACCAAAGTGATTAAGAAGACAAATCCTACGTTCCCAAACTCAACGGGTTTACGTCGTTTCGTTTAGGAGTTCCTATGGCCACCTTCTGTCACCATCATTGAAACAGATCAATGGTATCATAACATTGCATTGCCACAGAACTTACACAAGTATGCCAAATTTCAGCAAAATCGGTTGAGGATAACTAGTCAAAAATTCAGCTGCAAGATTTTTCTGACACATACGAACGTACATAGGTACGAGTAGGTACATAGGTACTACACTTAACAGGGCAAGTTGAACAATAGCTTGTAATAAAAGTAATACATCCCCCGCACGCCGTGTCATCACAACTTCATTACTCATATCAGGATCCTACTATACCTATTAGACGTTACGTTACGAAGCTGAGAACGCAGTAGTTTTGAGGCTGAATACAAAATAACGTCTTCATAATAAAACTAGCGATTTTACACACAGTTTTCCAGTAGGATAAAACGTATCTTATGTAAAACTATAATACCTCTTTGTACCCAATGATGTAACCATAGACCTAAATTTTTTTTTGCTTGACATCCTAAATCTATGGATGTAACTATGTCTCCTTGCCACATGCAATCAAGGTCGGTTTCTGTGGTCAGTTCAGTGAACTACCAGTAAAAAGTTTTTATACATTGCAAGTACTTTTTATTTATTTTTTGTATTCGGGAAATGTCAAGTGTCAGTGTTAATTACAGCAACGGACTGTTTTAGGTATATAATCATCACTGTTTCAGTGGCCTAAGTATACTGCCTAAGTACGAATATTTGCGTAAAATACGTACTATCGCATTTCATACAAATTTTGAATTACGAATTTTAAATTAGTATGGAATTCGATTGTACGTATTTTACGCAAATATTCGTACTTAGGCCACTATGCAATTCATTTATTTGTGATAGTGGCGTCCTTATTATTATCTACATTTTCTGCCGAGCTATAAAAGCGAAATACTGACTAACTGACTAACTCGGTATGAAATCTCACAAAATTTCTTGAAGAAAATTAAATTTGGCAAGTAGATTTTTCATGGAGTGTATAGAGGTCCGCCAAGAAAAGATTTTGAGAATGGGCCGAATAAAGGGGGTTGAAAGTTTATATTATGAACGTATATGCATACGAAACCTGCATAGGCAACAGCTAGTTTATAATTATATATTTTTATGATTATGATAAATATAATCTATCAGGCGGGTCGCTAACCCGCCCCGGCTTCGCACGGGTGTAAGCTCGCCCTTCAGCCTCGCTACTATGACCCGGTCCTGGACCACAAAATATCATCTGAATCGATCCAGCCGTTTTTAAATCTAAAAACCTTCTACGAAGTATTAGAAAACATTAAAAAAAAGATGAATGAAATCGGTAAAGCCGTTCTCAAGTTATAGCGTGACCAGGAAAAATAGGGGTTCATTATCATATAAAATAGATTAGCACAAAACGTGAGTACCTACCTAAATTATAGACGCATTTAAAAACGCATGCACAATAGAAGTTAAAACAATGTATAAGTCACTTAGTATCTTTTTCTGCCTAGTTAGTAGGCGTACAAATCTAAAGAGATGGTATAACAATATCGTAAGTAGGTAAATTTTATTTAAACATATTTTTTTAAACTAAATTCTGTAATCGAATTCTGTGATGTCAATAGTTCAAATGTTATGTTATCTAATTACATAATTAACAGATAGACATTTATATTATTGAAAAATTAACAATTATGACCTACTGCCGCCGAAATATAAATATCTTTAAGTACATTAGATAAAAATATCTTTGGGAGTAAACAAACGATTTAGATTTGTATCGAAATTTGTGAGCAATCATGACCACGTCTATCAAATAATAAAGCTATTATTGATATCAAGTCATCTAGTAGTATTTACCTACTGAGCCTAATGCAATAAAAATTGCAAAATTAAATTTATACGAGGGAAATCTTTAGACTGTCAAGCAAGCAAACAGCCTTTCTCTACGATGTTCTCATTACTCTACTATGGAGAGCGCGTAGGCAGGATGTAGGAAGCAGGCGTGCGCCCTCCCCCTTCCCCTCCATTCTTAGCTTGTCTTTAAAGAACTAGGCTTGATTAATTATGTTATGATTGTTGCCAACTATACAATTAATGAAATGTATATCGTTTTGTCAAATATCAAAACGTGAGTAAATATTTTGGAACGCGTAGCTGTTCTAAATGAAAACTGTGTATCTTCTGTCCTGCGTAATGGAGGGTTCTCAGCTTCTCACCTCAGATCAGACAAACACTAGAGATATGGTAAGGTGGCATAGCCGGTGCAAACCAGGCCTAAATCAGGCTTAATGCCTTTACTAATTTTGGAGTCGGTTTTTAATGTGATGCACTTGTTGCATGTGGATTATTAGTTCATATATGTTGCTGCAAGTTATTTAGTGTGCGTGAAAAATGAGTAAATGTGCCGAACTTATACAGTTGCGGTTTAGAGATAAAGTGAAAAAAGTGGGTGAAATGCGGAGACATTTGAATAGGAACGATAATTATACTAAGGCATATCCACTTGTTTGTCTGATTTGAGGTTCTCACCATGCTACGAGCCGAGGAAAATTGCCAGATCAATAGGTAAAGGTAACCAAGTGAAACTAGTAAAAAAGAGCTTTTTTAAACACACTTCAAAAAATGAGGAGGCGCTCAATTCGACAGTTTTTTTTGTTTGTTACCTCAGAACTTTCGACTGGGTGAACCGATTTTGATGTTTCACGTGTGGTCCCATATCTATTTGTTCCAGTTCTGACATTCTTATAAAGTCGTTTTTTTATGTTGATAATTATCTAAGTAAGATATATACAACAATAATAATTTTATTATCAGCAGCAAACTTGTACAATATTCCGTTAAAAGCTATTCTCTTTGACAACTTCCCCTTTATAAAGGCAAACTACCAACAAATAAGTTATGGTTTCAACTCGGCGAGACAGACGACTTATAGGTAGGTAATTAAACTTTATCCGATACTTATCTCCTTATAAACTAGGCCCAACTGAAACATTTAGCTTTGTTTTATGACTTGTACAAAAGAAAAACAGATTTAGGAGTTAGAAATAGCGATATAATTTATGTTTAGTAATAAAATATGGCAATCAAGCGTTGCCTACTGTATAATGGCAACCAAGAATGATGGTACTAGAAACGTTCTTGATGGCAACACATAAGTTAAAATGGTATGTACGTCAGCTCTCAAAAATGTCCAACGCAAAAAAAGCCTAAGAACGCGCTTATTGGACGTTATCTCCTTAGCACATTTTCAACTTGTATAAAGTAGCAAGGTGATATTATTTATGGTTTATATACAGTATAAGTAGTAAGTAATCGGTGCATTTTGTCTACATAATTATGTTGCAAGCGTTATTGGATATGTTTTTTTTTTGTTTGTTTTTCTTTCTTATATGGGATTTAAAATTATTGTCAGTATTTCTAAAATGTATCTAAATTTGTAAAGTCGGGACACTTGCTACGTACGTTTGTACTAAACTTAACATCTAGGTGTTAGTAAATCAATAGTGTTAGTATATTATTTTGTGTGTATATTTTTTTATCCCGTAAATAATCATTTAACTTTAGTGAACAACCGTGATAGTTTAAAACTGTGTTTATATTATTTTGGTTTATTTAGGACAGAGTAAACAAAAAGATTTATACATTTGTTTGCTCAAAATCGCAACAAATACAGACATAAAGGTAAACAATTTGTCAGTAAACATACGTTTAGTGAGCACTGACGTAGTAGACGGTACGGTACTTGAGACCGGCTTGAACCGCAAGACCGATTTTATGTACTTGCAACTGTCTACAAATCTAACTTCTTTTTAAAGTGCCTCTCGTCTGGGGTGATTTAACTCAATTTTTCGCCCGGATTATTGTCTTGAAGTGCCTTGTTCTAGCCTTAGCCTCATTAGTAATGGTCCTTGCAGTGTAATTTTTCAGATATCTATTTACATAAATTTTAGAAGCGAAATAACACGCTATATGACTAGTATTAATTTAATTTTACTTTTTGCAATATTTATTATACAAATATCGATGTTCAAAACAATGTACTAGATTTATCATCACGTCTGGTCGATGGAACTCGTGACCAGAATGCTGGCCTCTACTTTGTTCAAAGAGTGAGCATTGCCATACAACGTGGTAATGGGGCCAGCATTTTGGGGACGATTCCCACTGGTAGCGGTAAACCGCTACCAGTGGGAATCGTCCCCAAAATGCTCTAATCTATTAAAATAGATTAGTTTAGTAGTTAGGTATTAATATGTCGTTTATTTCTTATTATTGGAATGTTATTTAAGTTATTGCAAATAAAATACATGTACTATTTGTAGTCTCAGAGAAATTGAAAATAATATATACGTGTACATTGTAATGACATAATGACGTAGATAAATAATAAACAGGAAAATGCAAAGAGATTTAAGTGATTCTATCCTATTTTGAGTGCGACTACGGTTAGTTGAAATTACCCTTGTTAACACTCTAACGCACTGGGACTATAATTCAAATTATTCGTAGTCCTAATCTAGAGCAGTGGGTTAAAGTAGTGGGGTCACAGTTAAATGCTCGTTAAAAAAAAACCAAAGGAGCTTTAACTCAAGGGGTTTACTAGTAGCCATTAAAAACTTCCATTGTTTACCTCCTGGCTCCATCATCAGATCCATCCATCGATGGCACCAAGTTTATTTTTCTTTTAAACAGAGCAAGTGCCTTTATTAACTTTTTTAATCGGGCAAGTGCCTTTATTAACTAAACAAAACACAAGCTTACATTATTTGTTTTGTTTACATAGTAAGTTAGAAGTTAAAACAATACATGATGAAAAGTTCAACTCCTACTGAAGGTCGTCTATAATTTTTTCTGGGGCTGTGTGAAAATTTATAGAGTGGGCAAATGAGAGAACTACAGTTTTTCTACGGAAGACCGTCAGTCCTATTTAGATTCTACGACGGTGGCTCCCCAAGTCTACTCTACAGATATGTTGGTCGCATTGTATATCGGCCGATGTAGATATGCCTTGTCCTTTGAAATGAAAACATCACACATTCACGCTTATTGGACCCATGTTTCACCGTTGATCGGTAGACCGATATTCAAGATAAGGCATGAATAAGTTTGCTACAGAGATAGGTATAGGTATGGTTTATTCGGTCGGAAAGAGATAATTATAAGTTTCTAGGCAGAGATTGCGCCTTCGTTCCCCGTGTAGTTACCAGTAGACAATAGACAATATTTTATTTATAGCAAAAATCCACACACACTTAAACATACACACATATTTAAAAAAAAAATGGATTTTTGCCACAAACCGGCCCCAGCTTAGCATGATGCCGTTCGTTACCAACCGGCGCTGGTCTTCCGATGGGACCGGAAGGTGACGTCACGCACTGCACGGTGAGCGTGCAAGTAATTAAATTATACATGACAAAAATTATTAAAAAAAGAGAACAAAAGACAATAAAATGCTATAACAAGATAATAAATAAAAATAGTTAAACTGGGAAAATATATTGTGCTCAAGATGTGCTCAGACATCCAACTGGAGTTAAAGAAAAAACAAACAACATCAACAAAGTGAGTAATTACCTACTTAGTATAGATTGACTTGTAGTTTAGTAGTCTAAACAGCGCTTGTATCATTTCTTAAAAGTTCTTCGCCCTTTTGATGATTATAAATAAATCTTTTAAGATGAAATCTAAAACATTGTATAGTTTGCAGGTTCCTTATTGGTGGAGGAATATTATTCCAGCACTTGGACGCAGCATAACGGAAACTGCCCCTGAAAGCGGCTGAGCTGTGACGTTCCGTTAAGAGCTGCGTCGTACATTGGCGAAGAGGTCTACTATTCGACTTCCATGACAACTTCTCGTATAGATAACTTGGAGATTTGTATTTCATGACACCAAACATTAGACATGCTAAATGTAACTTGCGGCGGTGCATCATTTTTAAAAGTTTATGGTTATTAAGAAATGGGGTCACGTGTGACCTCAACGGAACCTCAAAACAAAAACGTGCACAAGCATTTTGCACCCGTTGGATGAGCTTTTTAGTTTTTGCTATTAGGCGTGGACCAAAAACTGTATCCACGTAATTTAATTTTGAGAGAATGAGTGATTCTGTAAGCTGTATACGTAAATCTTCTTTTAAATAGGGTCTAATTTTATACAAGCATTTCAATTTATAAAAGCAATTTTTGCGTAGCAACACTCGTATTTTTTGTCCATGTTACTACTAACTAGGTACCTACTAGTAGGTATAAACTTTTTTTTAAAATATAAGTTGCGCTAGTAATTAGCTCCCCTTAATTTAATAAATCTAGCCTAATGTTAAGCTAATAAGTAATTTAATTCTAACTAAAATTTCTTAGTATGATATTTTAAAAACTAAGAATGTGACCATTAACACGTTTCTTATTGTCTCTATTAAGGCGAAGACGCTTTGTTCTTGTGTTCTTTATAGGTAGCTACACTACTTAGCACTAACACTTTGTTTTGCACTAAACTAACTCGAACGGTTGTGTTAGTATAAACATGGGTCAATTTAAAAAAATAAATAAAACAACATAGGTCCGAAAGTTTCACACTATTTTTTTATTCAAAATTATACATGAAAAATTACAGGTTACTACTGGAATAGATAGTAGTAACACGGATATAAAAATTATTTGTGTTACTATTAGTAGCAAGGCTGGTAGTAGGTAACACGGGAAATGAAGGAGTTTGCGGTTGTGTGTAAAATCTAAAGTATGACTACTTACTAAAAATATTACAAGAAATTGTTTTTTTTTTTTACATCGGACTAATCTAACTTTTGACCGCGATCTCGCCTGATGGGAAACGAGCTGATGCCGATGGGATGAAGTAGAAGTAGTAGAAGAGAAGTAGAAGTCTCTATCGCGTCTATTGTTCTAGTAACGTGAATATCATGGTCCGAGGCAAACATTTCACTCGCTTGTGCTAATAAATATAAGAGATGAACCCACGCGTGTGTGAAAGGTTAAAGGGTGCTTTGCCATACTCTATTAAAAAAGTGTCTGGCTATAACGGAAAAACTTGATTTTGGCTTTTACAGACGTATTACCATAATATGATATTATTACGAGTACGTTCCATTTCTAGAACCGGAAAAGTTTATTTACGTTCTATTTTCATTTCAAAAGTAAGTCAGAAGATATTTGATTAATTGGTAGATATAGGTAATTTATTTTGAACGTAGATTCCATTAAGCAGGATCTCAAAATACTTACAATAAAAAATAAATTTTCAATGAAAAGAATACCAATTATTTATTACTAAATCCCCGAACCAAAAACAACAATTCTTCAATAAACGCATATACATATATTATATTATAGAAACTAGTTTGAGCAGCAATTTTTATTTTTTTCCCCACTTCTCGGGATAAAAATCTCCCGTAATTATCCTTCATTCTTTCTCAAAAAGTGCTATTTCTTTACTGTTTTATCAAGATCGGTTAAACTGACAGAGACAGAAGTTCAGTGAGATAGAAAGACAGATAATCTACAAGGTATCAGAAAATTAAATTTAAATACAAAGTTTAATTACTACTATTAGACGTCAAAAACATAACCACTCGTATTTCGATGCCTTGTTGAAAAATACATACTTAAATAGATTTTAACACGCAGATATGGAACAAACACAAATCACTTAATTTAAGTGATGAACTTATTATGTAAGTTCACTTAAATGTTTGTCCTAGGTGGGAATAGAACCCACGCCCCCAAGCGCAGAAGGTAAGTCCACTACCAACTGTCCACCGGGATATTGAGACAAAGAAACAGCTCTCTATTACTACAAAGTGTGCAGAATTTCTCTGTATGCCTACAGAGAGACAGAAGACGGATCATCACATAACAATGACAATCATCGCATCAGTCCGAATCTACAATATTAGTACGAAGTGTGATTGCAATGTGAGTGAACCGAACCGACAGACGAACCGAAAGACAGAAATACTGTATTCCATCTCAATTACAATCATTGCATCAATTCTTAATGTGTAGTTGTAATTGTAATCAGAGTAAAGAAGTACATTATACAAGCCGCCAAGTCGGCTGACTCAGATCCTTGACCCTTGGCTTGGAGACAGACAGGCCAGACTCCGGCCGGCGCCCTTCCCGGGGAAATAAATATCAAGCGTGCTGCCTACAATGCCTACAGAACTGTCTAAACCCACCCACGGCTTCATACTTACTGGCCCTATGTTATTTTATCTCAATAAAGTTCGATGAATCCATTTTGATTAACATGGAGGCTGTATCGATTTGACTTCACAGTAACTTCGAAAAATTGTATCTCCGACTAGTCTAGTAAGTACATAATATCTGTGATTCATCCACATAAATATTTTTCATTGATGTGGAACAATTTCTTAAAATGTTAATAGAACCAGCCTATTCAATAAATATAAGTAAGCTTTTATTTATATAATGCTCATTTTTTTTACAATATTGAGTATGGCACATTGTATTCTCAACAGAACTAAAGATGTATGCAAAATTTCAGCAAAATCGGTTAGGAGCTTCGATCAAAAAATAAGTTACGACGAACTGTTTCTAACTCAGCTTGCAAGATTTGTCATAATAATTCTCGCAGTTTAATAAACTTAAAAACACACTCTAAAATCGCAAATCCTGAAGAGAACCTCCACTTTGAACTTGGTTGAAAATCAATACCAAAACATAATATCATAATAGCTACACGAAGTCTACCAACAAATAGTTGGCAAAAATATATCGAGGAGTGTGGCAAACCCAAAGGGCACACATATTACTTACAATCTTGAGTAAAAAAAGACTGGTTACGAGAATAGTGTTCATCACACGTAGCGAGAGTAAACAGATTCCTTTTAGGTTAGCTTGCTCTATCGTAAACCACATCATCGCCTAACATAGGGCAAGACAGCGGTCAAACGCGAGCCTATCTTTCAATAAAACAAAAGCGTGCTCCATGCTTGCCAGTGTTATTGCTTTACATCAGGCATTATGAGGAAACCAAGCCTACTATGAAAAAATATCTATTTTACGGAAAACCAACTCGAAAAAGGTAGATTTCATTAAATGATATGTTGCTTTACTGATTTTCAGACTAGACTTTTATGATGTTGTTCAATTTCATAAATCTTGTGGGATCTCTCTTAGTAATTTGTTCATTTCTATTTGATCTAAAGGCAGCTATAAAAGTACTTAGATCGATGTAATTATCTGAGGTCAGTAATAATAACGTTAAATAAATCTACAGCAAGCCAAAGGAATACCTATTTAGAAGAAATCAGTTGATGTGATTGAAAGTTGATAGAAGTTGATGTGTAGTGGTGTAGGATGACACATCTAGTCTTTGAAAACTGACTTTCAAGCGAGGTTACCGGAACACACTGTAGAGGCTTGGCAATAGATTTTCAACTTGAGGAAGGTAGCTAGCAGAAAAATAGGAAATACCGTATCTACCAGCTTGGGATTGCGTTACGATGGTATCCTTTACTAGCAGCTCAAGCACATTATATGGGGTTTTGAACCCATGCAAGCCAACCAAGCCAAGGCTAAATAAAGTAACTGGCCAGGAAACGGTGGAGCAGGGGAAGTAGGCCTCCCAGTACATGGACAGATGACATCGTAAGAGTCACGGATATCCAGTGGTTTCAGATGGCAGGCTGTTGTTCAGTGTAGAGTTCTAAGGTAGAGGCCTTTGTTCAGCAGTTGACGTCTTCTGGCTGAAGATAATGATGAACCCACGCATGCTGCGTGGAAGTCGATTACGCCAATTACTGAGCTGAGGATTGCTATAGTTAGGATAAAAATAGAGAAAACTCGGACCTTCTCCATTTTTACAATCCTAAACTCAAATTTACACATACCAGGGTAAAATGTTTTCAATTCCAGCAAGTATGTACTTACTCGTCGAGTTGTCGACGGGAACCAATAATACACATTCCGCGTCTGCAATAATAAAATAATTCGAGCTTCGGAAAGCAATTTGTGTTTCATTGACGATATTGGTCTGCGAGTCAATAGTCGCGACCATTCTAATTTGACGTGAAAAGAGGAGCAGATGTTGGTGTACCTACTGCTGTTTCGCATTACTGGGGTTACATGGGATGTTGTGTTTATTTTTCGTGGTACTCTTGAAATTTTCTTTTATTTGTAGCACATATAAAAAATTCTGGTCTCCCATCCATGATATCCACTAGCTAAGCAAAGTTAGGTCGTTAGTGTGGCGTGACGTAGGTAACTTGTACAATGTCGAGTGTACAAAGCGTACACCACGCGTTGACTACGCCCCAAGTTCGTCATACAAAATTTAACTTTTGACACTAAATTAAGCTGTTATTATAATAGACAGATAAATAGTTGATTAAATCAGGCATTACTTCGCGGAAGTTCATCTTCAAAAATGGTTCTTAGACTAATATTTACTGCATTTCCAATTTTTGTTTCAGATTGAAATAATTTCATAATAATTATCATTACAGGTTAATAACAAATTAGTTACAAGTATTGATAACGATTTTTTGTTTAGGATTTAATTTATTTTTGTATCAGGTTAGGATTATTAACAAACAGCAAAGTACTGTATAGTAAAGCATAAATTTGATCCCTAATATTCCTCATTATACTTGATTAACGAACGAAATCTAACGAAATAAACTATAGTTCGTCTAAGAAACAGTTTTGCGATAGGCACACACACACACCTTTGCCAGTTATTCAACCGCCAAGCAGTAGTGTGCAAACACTACTGTGTTCCGGATTGAAGGGCAATGTTTCCAGCGAAATTACAGGGACCACAGAGATTTCACATCTTATATCTCGGGGTGACGAGCGCAGTGCATTGCCATCCAGGGTTTTGAACTGTTGAAGTTCAAAATTGAGTGGCGTTGAGCTGTTATGGGCAAGCGTGAAGAGCCATCAGGCGTGTGACTTCGCTCGTCTCGTCACCAAGTATAATATCTTTCGGTCTTATTTATTAACCGTGTGTTTACCATAAAATGTACTGTCTCGTTTTCGCGAATGATGATTTCCGTCAGTCAAAACTTAACAGAGCAGACATATCTAATTATAAGTAAGTCCGTGTATTGCTCATACCGGAAATTAGACAAAACGGCTATTTTAGTTGGGTTTGTGTTGGGTTAATGGGTGATGGGCTCAGACTTCTTGGAATAAGATATACCTATGGGTTCTTTGATAATTCTTCAGGAAACCATTTGGAATATGTAACTTAGCTTATATGTACCTAACTTAGGTTTATTTGAATCATTTTGATTTGCGTTAGTTTAGTTAATGAAGATGAAGTGAATAATTAGTTATTTGTTTTTATATACCTAGGTACGTTATTCTCTTAATGAGGCTTATAATAATTTGTAATTACTACTTCAATCATCTACTTATATTTCTAAAGATTACGATTTAAGTTTAAAACAAGTCTGCCTGCTTGCAAAACAGTGTTGAAATTTATAATGTTTGTACCACTATTTATAATCCTGTCTATAGCGTTTGTACCTTTGTACCTTCTTATGTATTTTTCAGTTAAATAAATATGTTTTGAAATTAATTGAGTTAGCTCAAGTCGTCAATACCCATGCACCATCTCGCGATCAATTTTCATTTTATTTTTGTACCTACCTCCAATTTAACGAAGTAACGAATTTATTCGCACAGCAGATGCCCCTTTAAAGTTTTCTTGTTCTTGTTGTGCCTATATAGTCCAAGCTAATCTCTGTAGAAGCTGTAATTACTGTAATGGAGTTGTAACTGATTTATCAAACCTTTTATTTATATTCTTGGATAAAACAGATAGTAATTGTTTCCTTATCCAGGCTTTGCAATTATCGTGAGTTATACTTTAAGAAAGGAGTTTTTCTGCGGGCTCTATTCTAGCATTTTTATCTGCTCTCTCTTTTGAAAATATCCATAAATATATTTCAGACATTCACATATTCAAATGTTCAATGCAAAATAAAGAAAACATGACAATAGATAACCATGATAAAATGCCCTAGGTTTTGTAAAGCAGTGTTCGCGATCCCCATAGACTGAGCAATATTTCACTATAGCCCTAGATATACATGTCGACCATTCTTTTCATGGCTCTGGCATTTTACCAAGGGACTTTTTATTCAACTACAAGCCTGCGGTACAATCAATACTGAAAGATCGGCCTAAGCGTATTTTATATTTCTCTTGCTAAAGATTCCGATTGGGTGGATATTGAAAGATTGATTATGCTGTGTCTGAACAAAATGAATGTTAGATCTTTTCATAATTACGAATAATCTAAACAGTGTTATTCTAAAGCACTGTCTTACCGTCATGGTTGTTTACTACAGTTTTATGATTATTATTGAAATTTTTACTGTCATATGGTTGTGGATGGAGGTCCCGATATTTCGGCGCAGTTACATGTACCATGTTCACGAGCAGACATAAAACAACCATAGAAACTCAAACTTGGTAATAAAATAACGGAAACATCATTAATTCAATCAATAAATTGTTATCTTTTTAACCGCCTTAAAAAAGGAGGTTTGTAATGAAGCAGACGACTCCGGCTGCGCCTACCACCAGGCCAGACCTATCGTTCGCGCAAAACTTTATGAGCCCTCTGCAGTTAGGCCCAGTGGCTGCGCAGTACGCATATTATAGGTAGGTATTTTGACTGCCCCGGTGGCTCAGTTGGTAGTGAACCTAACTTCTGTGCTTGGGGGCGTGGGTTCGATTCCCATCTAGGACAAACATTTGTGTGATGAACATTTGTGTTTGTTCTATGTCTGGGTGTTAATATCTATTTAAGTATGTATTTAAAAATATATATATACGTATATCAGTCTCTGGCAGCCATATTACAAGCTTTGCTTAGTTTGGGGTCAGATGACCGTGTGTGCAAAAATGTCCCAGATATTTATTTATTTATTTATCCGAGGGACTTTACAGGGCGTCGGGGAGGCCTCGCGCCTAACTTCAGAGGGCTCATAAAGTTTTGCGCGAACGATACCTAGCCGGAAGCACGCCTGCCACACCCAGTTACTAGGGAGAGGAGCAGTTGAGGACTACCTATCCTAAATATGATTATAAAAACACACTTCACACAGTCCACAAGTTTAATAAATCTAGAGTTACTATTACACGACCACTTGGAGTTTTAGTTCACTCACATCAGAGATAAGACATGAAATTTAAAAAAAAGATAAAGACACTTCCCAAATCGCAGGACCCCGCAGGGGTCAACGAGCGTAGAAGAGTACTCGTTCCTGGAGCAAGACTTCTTCCAGTATAAGTGTCGACTTCTTTAAGTATTCAAGTCCGACTTCAAGTCAAAAGAGTTAAGAAGAACCTCCAGGGTTTTTATCAAGTTATCAGCCTCCGATCGAATCCCTTCTAGGTGTTCTTTTTTCGTTTCTTTCAAATTTTAAAATTATGTAAATATGGCAAGTCATAGTAGTGGTCTGTGAAAGTAAAAAGGTTTAAATGTAAATTAAAATAAGGTTGAATGAGAGATGAGATTGATGATGAGAAAAAATATACTACAGGTTATCAATTCGACTCTATGTTTTTTTAACGTTTGTTACGCGATTACTGAGCCAATTGATGAATTGATATGGATGTTTTTGTTTTTTTGTTGTTTGGTAGGTCATACTTCAGAGGTAATTTCATATAAATTTCATCAAAAATTGATTCAGCACTTTTTGAAAAAAAAAACAACAAAAGCGATAAATATATACTTACTCAAGTGCCATTTTGGTTTGTAGTTCCCTTCAGCAAAAGTTTTGATGAGGACTTTCAATCTCAAGGCTGTAATTTTTCTACTTTTTACCGGACTGCGCAAGAAGAAGGGTTATGTTTTCGAGTGTATGTTTGTATGTAAAAATTAAAATAAAAAAAATTTTTATTAAAATTAAATTGTAATTTAGAGGGGAAAATAGGAAGTAAATGTTGCCAAAGAGGTCTATACTACCATCATTATGTAGAGCTCACTACTCAGCAGATTTCAAAAATATATAAAACTACTATGAAACATTTCTAAGTGTACGTGATGTTACAATATATTAAGTAAATATTAAATATTATTTTTTCATAAAAAAATATAAATTTTATTCAATGCTGTTGGGTTCTATATTATTTAATAATTTAATTTACTTGTTAAAGTTTGTACATGTAGATTGTAGGTATATAGTATTTAAGTACAGAAATATAGTCAGTTCTATTTTAAATTCACCAAATTTTTTAAAGTAAAAAGTGTTTTTAAAAGATTATGCAAGTAAGTAACCAGTCACCTTACTATCGCTGCTTCATAATAAATTACCCATCTAAAGAAATAAGTTTAATCAACCTTGAAACTGCTTAATTTATTAAATCGAAGTCGTGTTTGTCTGAATTTCTTAAAAGGGCATTAACGCTCGGGGGTAAAAACGGTCATAACAAGTTCTAAAACTAAAAACAAGTCGATTTCAAAAAGATTCTTTGACTAGAACAAATTATTTTATGGCAAGAATGAGACAGGCGATCGTGGTAAACACATTTGTCACAACATAGCCTTGTCATTTCTGTATGGTCGGACGTAACATTTGCAGGAAAATATTTGGAAAACATGGCGTTGTCACAATAACATGTGTTTAGAAAGGTTACTGGTGTCTCCATTCTACGTATATACGGTATTGGTAACAGAAATTGTGCACTCATCAAACGCCCACTGTAAACGCGAGGTGAAGCGGCGTGAAAAAGTGAACTTTCCCGTTTTACCGAAGGTTGTCAATATGCTACGAAATAGTTTTTTTTGACAATTTATTTTAACCGATTTAAAAAAGGAGGACGGTTTTAGGTTCCACTACCAACTGTAGACCGATTAAAAAAAACTTTTGTTTTGGTTGTGTATACTTCCAATTTGGTCCCATTGTCACCAATTGTTTATTGTCTTGTAAAAAAGCTAATCATAAATAGAACCTATCACTGAAAGCAACGTCGATATATTTAATGTCTTGCTAGACAGATAGCGTACTATGAAAAAATTAAAAAATGAAAAAAAAAAAAAAACTTACTAATGTAAAAACTCTATACTAACACTTAGGTACATACTTTGCGGGAAAGGGACAAAGTATCCCTTCCTAATCAGAATTTAAACTTTAAACGGTTATATCTTAGAAGATTATTAGCTGATTTAAATAATTTCGTTAATAGTTGTATTACATACATACAACATATATATACGTTTAATAATGTTTTACGTGTTTATCATAAATACCTCGTTTAATTCACGTTATATAAACAAAAAACTTGTAACACGAAAATCCCTAAAATAAGTTAGAAAACGGACAACGAGGAACCACAACTCTGGAACAAAAAACAAAAGTTTCCCAGACAAAATGATTAGCGAACTCAAACAATACACCATGGCCTTACTGGGAGTCTAAATTATTTTTAAAGCTGGGGAGCCACCATCGCAATTTTGAACAAAATTTATAGCATCCTTTGGAAAAAAAATGTTCCATCATTTGGTCAACTCTACCGAGAAGTTGGTCGCTCTGTACCCAGTAAAGCCCTGCAAACTTTCGTGATTAACGTTTTTTCTCCAAAGAAAATTACAGAAACCTTTTAAGGTCCACAAAGTCGTCGACATGACCAATGGGCAAAGGAAAAAGTTCGTATTTCTTTCCAAAGAATGAACAATAGGGATTTGAGATATTGATGACAAAATGAGCCCAAATCTGTGAATAGGTGGATACCAAAAACGAAGTACGTTAGTAGAGGCTAAGTAAATTTGTCAGCACTAACTTAATTGTCTATTTGGTTTATGTTTTGTAAGTGTTATCTAAGTTGTCGTTGTGCTCTTGTCGCTGTGTTGTATCCTCCGAAGGCCTCCGAAAGACTCCGAAATTAGCTTCACAATATTGTTCTGATAAAACTTACCGCTGAGTCCTAGGTACGTACGATTTGGCATAATGCGCTTGGGTAATCAATAGTTTCATGTTACTTAGTTGTAAATGCAAATCGTGGTGACCTATCTAAACATTGTCTGGATAATTCGTTGCTTAACTTCGGACAAAGTAGACATCTAGGCTTCTTCTTTTCGAATCAGCAATTGGGTTTAATAATATTAGAATTTAAAAGAAGGTGGTGGATAGAGCGATGGTGGTCGCATTGTAGCATGTCCACTTTATAATCTGGCAAGATCTTCAAAGAAAAATGTTCAGAGACATATGAGATTCATCACCATGCACTGGGATCACTGCATCATGGTGGATTAGGGCCCACCCTATTTCTCTCTGATAATTATCACGAGCGGGCATAAAAAATAACTGGTTCGCCAACCTTGGGAGTTCGCCATATTGGATTTAGAATGACGTCATTTAGTTAACCATGCGTTGTCATCAAAGCTAAATGTGTATGCAAAATTTCAAATCAATCAATCGGGGATAGTTGTTTTAAAATTCAGTTGCAGGATTTGACCCAAACTAATAAGGCATTTAATGGGTTTTTTTTCTCAGTGAATAACATACATACATGCTATATTGACACAACTCTGCCATACTGCGTAGCAGTTTGTAGGCAGATATCTACTCTCGTTACAAAATTTTATTATCTATGAGTAGGAACACAACATTTTAGATATAATATTACTATAATGTTGGATTATATGATAATTATATGTGGCAACAATGAGTTGGAACATCAGGAATGGACAGCGCCACGAACCCGCAACAAAAGAAAGAATCCGAACAATAATTCAAAACCAAAATTGAATTAAAAATCACAGTTGGGTAACAATACAAATATAATCAACTACTACATACATTTTCTCTACTAAGTCATTCTAACCAACAGCAACTTCTTCAACGCAATCTATTTTCCTCATATTCATAGCAATGTTTACTGACCAAGCCTTTCAATACCTAACGTAAATTAGCCGCAAATGGCCACGGTTTGATAACAAGGTGTGTTTAATTTACCAGTGTTATGTTTGCTGAAATAATAATTGTGGTTTTGCAGCCCGGATGCCGGTTACAGTGCGTGTCACGCTGTCTGTTCGAATAATTACGGATGCGCCGGCGTTTGATACGTTCTATTTCGAGAATGTAACTAAATTAAATTTAATGTCATGAGGACTTATGGAAGGCGTAAATGTTGGTAATACTAGGACAATACGAAATGTTGAATTATTTGAGTCTAGTTATTTGCTCCGAACTGTGACTTCGCGACCCCTAGGTATATTTTCGCAAACGCTGGGCTGATTTTGCTTATATTTAAACTTAAAAATTGTATTTCCATGAACTACGAAGCGCTTTTATTCCAATTTTATTACGCGTACCACTAGACTGTGGAATTCGGTGCGCCGCTGTCTGAATAGGTGTTTACCGATAGTTACAACCTGGGTGTCCATACCTGTGATCTCGGACAATGCAGTGTTCGAAACTTCAAGAGTTAAAGTAATGTAAAATACACGCGATATTAAAAAAAATATGTTTAATTTCAATGTGTAATAATCGGGAAACCTAAGAAATCATTTCGATCAATTATGACGAAAGTTTGCAAAGAAATAGTTTGCATAAGGGCGATAGACGTAGAATACATTTTATCCCGGAAAATATAAACATAATACTTTAAAAAACGGATAATCCTACAGGGCGTAAGTATTTTCATCATATTTCTGTAACCATTCATATGCAACACTGTTGCATATGAATCACACTAAAACATAAAAACTAGAACCCCGGTGAAGCACAAACAGGAAACAGATAAAAAGAAGTTGTGAAACAATTCCTCAAAGCATAAAATATGCAGTCGAATCGAACAATAAAAATAAGTATGGCGTGCAGTTTTATTAAGAGAGATCTCGTTAACCACCGCTGTAGGCGGGAGCACTCTACCCCATTCTCCTCTTTACCCTCCTACGTGTTTAAAAGGTTAAGGGCAAACTATTGATGCATTCTCGCTCTCGCCATTGTGAATCAGTAAAACTTATACACCATAGATGTCATATAGACGCTGTCGGTACTTAATTATTATTTATTGTATCTATACATAATATGTGTACAGGGCCGGTTTAACCCTATCGGGCTCCTATATAGGCAATGCAATTGTCGGGGCCCCTTTTCTATAAGTTTCGATAGAATACTTGCACATTCAACCAAATACCGTTAGATGGCGCTTTTTACAGTAATTAAAATCATTTTAACAAACAAACAACACTACCGGATGTAAATAATGGGGAATGTCACGAAGGAAGCGTTTTTTTTTCTTGGTGTGAGCCCCTAGTCGGTGCGGGGCCCCTAGGCAGTTGCTTAATCCGCCTTATGGCCCTGTATGTGTAGGTATCATCTCGTAGAGTTTCGTTTGATAGAGTACTGTGCCAAGGCTAAACGAAAAAATTCTCACTTCAGTGGTCTATACCCTTTATTTGATTTGATATATACACAACGCTAAACCTAAGTCTTGCAATGACGTTTCGCTTGTCACAACAAGTATTGTGTGTTTTATTGATCTAATTTTAAACATTGTAACATATAATTATCTGTATTATCTGTGCCTAGTAGATTGACGTACTTGGAAATGTAAATTGGGCATGTGTTCAGATTAGTAAACGAAGCTGGAATGCGCACGTAAAGTTGGATTTCGGTTCGTCGATTAGGAATTTAGGAGCTCTCTGGCATTTTCTTCGAAAATTTGCCATTAGTTTCTTACAGAAAATGATTGATCATCAAAATACATTTTTAGGGTTTCGTACCCAAAGGGTAAAACGTGACCTTATTACTAAGACTCCACTGTCCGTCCGTCTGTCTGTCTGTATGTCTGTCTGTCTGTCTGTCTGTATGTCTGTCCGTCTGTCCGTCTGTCACCAGGCTGTATCTCATTAACCGTGATAGACAGATTTTTTTACAGATGATGTATTTCTGTTGCCGCTATAACAACAAATACAAAAAAATATAATAAAATAAACATTTAAGGGGGCTCCCATACAGCAAACGTGATTTTTTGCTCGTTTTTGCTCGATATTGATAACGGCAATAGGTAGACTCTTGAAATATTCACAGAATATTGACTTATATTATTCACTTTAAAATTAAAATAAAATAAATATTTAAAGAGAGGTCCCATACAACAAACGTGATTTTTTTCCGTTTTTAGATAATGGTACGGAACCCTTCGTGCGCGAGTTCGAATCGCACTTGGACGGTTTTATTTGATAACATAATATATTTAGCCATATTGTTTAGGCCACTTTCAGTCACTCTAAGTGCTAACTGCTTCCCTTAATATTATATAGGTACCAACCTATTACAAAAAGTTATATTAGCAGTAGGAGAAAAAAAAAACAATTTTATGTATTTCTTATTTTGAATTATTGATCAAATTAAAAAAATAAACTTGACATTCTTATTGACTTTGTAAAGGAAGCCAATGCACTTACATCCATGTCATTCATATACGATGGCCAACAAAATGCTACAAAGTAATCAAATAAACCATCACCTTAAAACCTTGTCTTCTTAAAGTTAATTGAGTGTTACCAATTATTGAACAAAGATTTGTAACATATATGTGATTAAGACATGGTTACAAAACGTTCCCACTTATAAAAACAATGTGCAGTGAAGCGTGGTAAGTATTGTTTAAATCATAAAAGATGAGTCATAACAATGATGAATATACTGGAGATTGCGTGAAGCCAAAAAGCACAAAATAAATAGATACAGAAGGCCGGCTGCATAAACAGAGCGTGAATAGGCGCACGTAAAGACGCGTACGTACAACGATCTCAGATCAAGTCAGACGAACGCCGATCATGAGTGCTCGTGCTTTAGCAATAGGTACACGTAGTTATCGTTACGTGTGACAATTGTCATACTTTACAATTAGTAAATCCTACCAGAGTACGGGTGTTTGATTGTTTGAATACAACATTATTATAATTTAAAATATAATCGTCGTGCCTGTCAGACCTGCCGTAATACATGAAAGTAGTCTTCGGTCACCAATTCAAAATTTTATTTGGTTACCATTTTCTATTAGAAATAAATGTGTTTGAAAATAACATATGTATACCGAATTAGTAATTTGTTTTCAATTGAGACTCCCAAATCTAAACGTTTCACAGAACATTATGTTTGCTTTGCAAGCCCTGGCGCTACGGTTGCGCGTAGAATTATTATTAAAATCAAGGTCAGGCGAAGCCTGCTTTCTGTACCTATTTATTTTGTGCTAAAAGTTCCCTGTCTGGGTTCATTTTCGGGTAATAGACGACGCGATGAGGTTTTTACGAAAACTGACTTGATTAAAAAAAATGTAGGCTTAGGTAAAAGCGCTTTTATAAGAAAATAATGAAAAATTATTTGTATAATTTACATGTAAAATTATTAGTAAACTAAAGTTCAGGCTAAATTTCATCCTCGTTTTTTATTTGGGTAGCAATTTAGCGCCTGATTTATTTTCTTCTCTACATAATATAAAACAAAGTCGCTTTCCGCGTCTTTCTGTCTGTATATCCGCTAACTCGTCCTAAACCACGCAACGGATTTTGATGCGGTTTTCACCATCGGTTGGATAATTTTTCACGGAAGGTTTACATACGTCATAAAACTTGCAGCCATGCGAAGTCGGGGTGGGTCGCTAGTTTTCATATATTTTAGACACGCAGAACTTGTAGCTTTTTTACTTTGTCATCCATAAGTTTTTTTTTATGCCATAGGTGGCAAACTAGCAGACGGGCCGCCTCATGGTAAGCAATCACCGTCACCTATAAAGACTCTATTAACAGCCCTTTTGAAGAACACCATATTGAAGCTCGGCTACTAGTTTCACACCAATGAGGACATGTTAGGATATCCTAATATTTTAGGTAGGTACCACCTATTTAATTTAAGTATTAAGAATGGTAAAGTATTAAAACTGTAGTCATTTTCTTCTCTCATTAATTAACATAAAATTTAGAAATTAGATCTTGTTTTAATGTAAAAATTTAATTTAATTTTAGCCGTAAGGGCGTGTACTAATTAGATTCTTAAATAAGAATCTAATTAGTACACGCCCTTACGGCTATTAGTGGATGGACATTTAAGACCTTGTATACCCATTGGCAAGCATATACAAACTTTGACTTTGACTTGACATACCTAAGACCTAAGTACATACATTCAATCATAATAATATCTTTAAAATAATTGAAGTGGGCGATTGGGACGCTCAATACATTGGTTCTTGAATAAAGTGAGATGAAATTTGCCTGTTGTTGTGATTGTAATTGTAACATAGAATATTGGTTGTAGTTTAAAAGTTGAGATGAGTGCCTCAACTTTCAAACTGCAACTCATTAAAGTTTTACGCAGGCACTTCGCATACCTATATGTTGTTACGGATCGACCGCTCGACTCTCCGTCCCTCCACGTAAACATAATTAAGATTAGATAAGTTTCTAGAGTCGTTAATAATCATATAGTAAATAAATAAAATCATTAGTTAATAAGTATTGACTGCTCCTTATCAACATTCCTTGCACTACTTATACCCATTACCTTGCTTGTAAAAGAGCCCAGCAGTTCTATTCCAGACTCCGTATAGAAGTCAACACTTCTAAATCCTTTACCGATTCCAAATTTATTGTAAAATAATTAAGCAATAAGCGTATCAAAATAAGTGTTTTTAAAAACACGTTTGGTCTACCTACAAGTACAACACAACATTGGCGCAGTCGGCAGGATTGAAGACAATGCTAAAACGTGTCCAGTGTAGCCAAAGCTATTCTGCTGGTGTGGTAAGTGGCTAGACGACGTGTTTGCTCATTCTTTACTTACTTTCCTTCTTGTACAAATTTTATCATTCTTGTCTATAACATTTCCATTGTGCACTTTACCTTTGATACATCCCTTTAAAATGTCGATCTCTTCAGCTGACTCGTCGGCAACCCCTTCTTTGCAAGTCTTAAATATTGAAACAGTAATAAAACTTATACCTGAATTTGAGACACAACAAAACACACAGGTTTCATACGATCCTGTGATGCGGCATTCCAACTAGCCTCAGCCACGGCACGAACCATTGATTTATTCTTCTTATAGAAACTGAACAAAATAGTAGGCCAACATGCATCATCCATTACACGAGTGTAGTTCCTATCATGGGAATCTTTATAATAATTTTTTATTTAAATTTTCACAAATGTAAATACGATTTCCCATTTATCTCTTGAGTTGCAGTCAATGTTCCAAAAAACTATTGAAAGTGTTACTGAATATTACCATAGAGTGGCTTTTCAGCTAAATAAGGATACGATTCATTGTTTGGTAGAAAGTTAGCAGTAGAATAATATAAATAATCGTTTTTTCATTAACGACCTGTCTTATTTCTAGATTTTCTAAGAGTTCAATGCATTTCTCATAATGTTGGGCGTCTTTAGCATTAGGTGTGCCGATGTTATGAAGTAGGTAGATCAAACGCGGTTTTTAAAAACACACTCGAATTTATTCACTTAATTATTTTACAATATACATATTTGGAAATGGTCAAGGATTTAGCAGTGTTGATTTTGAATCAGAGGCTGTAATGAAACTGCGGGACTGACTATTTATAAGCGAGGATAAGGAGTCAAGGGAAGGGATGTTGATAATTGATAGGAACAGTCAATACTTATCAGCTAACTAGTGCTTTTGCCCGCGGCTTCGTACGCGTAGATTTCCATATAATTTACATATATTTTCATATATACTTTCAACCCTTTTTTCCTCCCCTAATTAATCCGGCCCTTGCACAAAATAACATACTTCAATCTGGTCATAGCTAAGCATATTAGTGAAAACTACATTTAAATCCGTCCAGTTCTTTAGGATATGTGCGTGGACAAACAAACAGACAAAATTTCTAAAAACTGTCTGTGTGTAATGTGTTCAGCTTTTTATTTTAAAACGTCCTGTGTTTTTTTATTATTTGCAATTACAGATTTTTTTATCTCTATGTTTTTATTATATGTATAGACTATATGATTATCCACGATTCTAGAAACATAACTAATCATAATTATTTTTACATGGAGGGATGGAGATACGAGCAGTCGGTCACATAACACCTCCCCCCGTCATCCGATTCTTCGTTTTCCGTTGCGTTAGCTTCACTTGATGTACTGTTGTCATTGATTGGTTGTCATTGGAATAGCAACATGTGTACGATGGCCTCTTCTGTCGAAGCAGTTGTTGAAGATCTGGATACAGCCATCGTGATTATTTTGTCTTCGTACTTAGATTCCCAAAGGGCAGAGTTGACATATTTTGTAGATTAGAAATGCCAACATTGCAATCCCGATGATGAAAGAGATTAGAGAGATTTTTGATGTGTTTCTCGAATCCTGAATTATTTTGATATGATTCAATCCTTTTTGATTGTTCTTTAAGTTCTTCTTTGATAGATTCTAGGGCATCCACTGGCATTTTGTTTGTGCGAATAGGAATGATCTTTGGAGTTTCGGGTATATCTTCGCCGTTAATGCAGTGATCTTCGATGTCCACTGTTACAATGGGATGACTGATATTTCTTAAACTCTCGTCGATTGCAGTGAGGGTGATAAAAGAAAAGTACAATTTGCATCCTTTTGGTAGCGTGAGGATGCCAGATCCCTGTAGAGAGATTCTTGGTATTATCATCGCATTGCAGGACGGTAGCATGTAGATCCATTTGTTTGTGTCAACTGGTTGAAATATGTTGATCTGTTAGGAGAACGTTGTGGTTTCGCAGAGTTCCGGCAGGTTACGGTTAGTGTGCACCAGAATAGCCATTTCGCAGATTGGTCGCGTTGCATAGTCATATACTGGTAGGTTGCAGACCCATCTTCGTGTGGCGATGATCTTGCATTTTGACACAAGTCCGTTGCGAAGTACTGCTACCTCGTGGAGCTTGTGGGTAAGTACGGTTGCTCAGGAAGGATGGTGGAATACAGGATAGTTCCAGGTTGAGGGATTGGGATAGAGAAGAGGTGGTAGAGGGTAAATTTGTTCATTCCTGACTAAAGGAAAATCTAGTATGTACGTCAGTTTGTTCATGTAAATAAAGCTGGAAAGAGTTGATATGATTGTATATGTATGGTTGATATGAAGTTGTTAGATGGTGATAGGTAGGATTAGACTATCTGTCCACATAATATAACTGGAGGAGAGAAGCTCTTGATATAACCTTTCAACTGAAATAATAGAAGGATGAACAGCTCATTATTTAACAAAGAGAATGGAAGTTAAAATGTCATCCAGTTCAGACTCAAGTGACATTACAGACTCTAATATTTGTATAGAAATAGCGAATATTTCTACAGAGGCTCTTAAATCAAAGAAGACCGTGTTAATAGAATTTAAATATTTTTCAATTCTATCTAGGTTTTCAATTAGAACATATTCATCATATGAGATTTTGAAAATAGTTTCGTTGAAATTAGTAATAGTAGACAAAACTATTTGAATTTGTTGTTTTAATATATCGGCCTGCTCTATTTCGCGTTTTTCCAAAAGTTCTATACATTTTTCGTAATGTTGGGCGTCATCAGCATCAGGTGTGCTGATAAGCCATTTGAGTACATATCCATAGTCCATCAAACTTCTCGCGTTTGGACCTAGATTTGTAACTGTATGAATTGAGTTCTGATAGTCGCGAATTTATTTTGATTAAGCTTAATTTTATAAATGAGCAAGTTTTATGTTGTGTAACGCCTTTCGGTCTTTTCGAAATAAGGGAAAAGTAATTATTACTCAGACGTTGAAAAAAATATCTTGACAAGAAAAGAGGTTCTAAGTTTCTGTATATTATAATTTTCCACGTAAATTCTGATACCAGGATTTCGCTCATAGTTTTGAATGCGATGTAAATATTTACTCCGGACTTCGACATAAAATCGAGACCTAGGATGCCGTCTGCGCTGATATTTAAGTCGGAATGTATGCTTACGAAAGTTATCAAGTGAGATTTCAGATGTACTATAGCTTAACAGGAGTGTCTTTACCTGACACACCTACAATTATTATTGACACGACGTTTGATATGTTAAGAGGGCTATTTCCAATTTTGCCTTTACGCAAAACGGAAACTGCTGCTCCTGTGTCGATTAATAGGGTTACAGGTTGACAGTTATTATGAAATTTGCAATATAATAGTTCTTCAGGAGGAATATTGAAAGTAGATATTGAAATGGTTTGGGATTCAACCCTTGGTTTTGATTTGGAATTTGAGTTACGTTGAGATTTTATTTGAGACTTGGATTTTGATTTAGGGTTTGACTTTGATTTCGACTTCGTAATTTTTGAGTCAGATTCAGTGGATTTAGTAGATTCGGTGGTTTGACAGCCAAGGGTTTCGGGCTGGTTACCCTGTTCGTAGGTTGATGAAGACAGCGAAATAGTACCTACTTGGAGTTTGAGTAGAAGCGTCACAAAGGGTAGGTCTACGATAGACTGAATTTACTTGCGTTGATGTTTCTCTTGTTCGTTTTGTTTGGAGTTGAGAGCTTATAATTCCTACTCTAGCTGTAGGCTTTCGATGTTGTGAATTGTTTCCAACTCGCTGATCTGAGTTTGACTCAGCTGGATCGATGGAGAGTGAATCAGAATGCCCGAATCGATGGCGCCCTGAGAGTTTAAAAATTAACTTGAATACTTGGAAGTACTCTCGCATTGTTTTCGGCCTGATTGTTGCGCTGGTTGTTATAATCACTTTTCCTGCATTCTTGAATTAGGTGCCCCATATTTTTACAATAATTGCATATTTTAGTGTAAAAGTGGATTAGGCTGCGTTGATTGATATGAGTTGAACGGTCGTGTCAGTCTTAGTTGGTTGGAATTATTGAATGGCGGACGTGGGGACTTTTTTTGTGCTTTGTTAGATGAGCTTGACGGTTTTGTATTGATCGACAAGCTTGCTCTGTAGAGTTGCTGTCATGTGTTATTTATGGCACGAATTTTGTCTTCTTGAACAGCAAAACGCCCAGTATCAGATAAATGTTTGAACTCTTTCGTTCTAAGCCTTGTTCCTATTTCGTTACTTAGGCCGTTGATGAAAACACTAAGTGCTGTTTTTTCTACTTCTAACAATGAATTATCTCTTATTTCAGTTGTCAGTTTTTCGATTATCTTACTTCGCTGCAAATCAACTCTGTGTGTTTTCTGTTACGCTTTCATTGTGTTTTTGGAACATTGATTGCAGCTCGAGTGACAAGTGGGAAACAGTTTTTACATATGAGAATTTTTCAATCAAAAATGACTTCTAGGAGTCCCATGATAGAAACTGTTTAGCATGTGTATCTGCTGCATTTTGGCCTACTATTTTGTTCAACGTATATCTAAGAAGAACTCGATGGTTCGCGGTTGAGGCTAGTTTGAATGCTGCGTCACAGGATCTTATGAAACGTTATACCTGACTGTTTTGTTGTGTCAAATTTAGGTATAAGTTTTATTAATATTTCAATATTTAAGGCTTGCGAAGAAGTGATTGTCGGAGAATCAGTTGAAGAATTCGACATTTAGATTCAGTATATACACACCCTCACGGACCCCTTGTAGCCCAGCAAAACTCGTGATGTCAACGAATTTGTTTCTACGTTATTTTTCGTTTTTTTTTTCCTTTCCTTTCGATTGCTGCCCTGCGTACCGCGCGACATCGAAAGAAAAAAATATTAAGTTTTCCCATTTTTTTGGTTTATTCCTTTGCTTACGCACCCTCATAGGCCGCTGAAGGTCGAGCGACTCGCGTGACTTTGTTTTTTTTTGTCAACTTTTTCGGTTCATTCCTTTGCTCGAACTCACCCTACTTGCAGGTTTTTTTTTCGAATTTTCCGGGACGTACTTTTGCTTTAGCACACCCTCACGAAACCCTTGTAGCCCAGCTAAACTCGTGATCTCAACGGATTTTTCCCCCGATTTTTTTTCGGTTTTTCCTTTCCTTTCGATTGCTGCCCTGGGCATGACATCGAAAGAAAAAATATTAAGTTTTTAATTTTTTCGGTTTACTCCTTTGCTTACGCACCCTCGCAGGCCACTGAAAGGTCGAGGGACTCGCGTGACTTTGATAATTTTTTCGCGGACCGCTAGCTCCGTAGCTCAGCAAAACACGTGACATCGATATATTTTTGTCGATATTTTCGGTTCATTCATTTGCTCGAACTCACCTACTTGCGGCACGTCATAAGTTGTTTTTTTTCGAATGTTCCGGGACCTACCTTTGCTTTAGCACACCCTCACGGACCCCTTGTAGCCCAGAAAAACTCGTGACCTCAACTAATTTTCCCGATTTTTTTTTCGGTTTTTCCTTTCCTTTCGATTGTTGCCCTGCGTACAGTGCGACATCGCAAGAAAAAAAGAAGTTTTTAGTTTTTTTTTTTTCGGTTTATTCCTTTGCTTACGCACCCTCGCAGGCCGCTGGAAGGTCGAGCGACTGGCCTGACTTTGATAATTTTTTGTCAATTTTTTCTGTTCATTCATTTGCTTGAACTCTCCCTCACGGGCCGCTTGCGGCTAACTAGGACGGCTATAATGATACCAGTTCGATGGTCGTGTCGTAGTTAGCAAGAATGATTTGATGGACACGAAGAAAAATTATTTTGTGGGTTGTTAGATGGACTAGATGTCTTTGTATTAATCGACAGGTTAGCTCTGTAGAGTTTATCACATGTTATTCATGACGAGAATTTTTTATTCTTGAATAGCAAAATGCCCAGCGTCAGAAAAATGTTTGAACTCAGTTCTAAGCATGTTTCGTATATCTCGTTACTAGTAATTACTAAGGTCATTCTTTTATAATTAAAAGTTTCCGAAGAATATCCATACAAGCATTAGAATCTGTATTGTCAGTCGAGTCTGAACTGGACGACATTTTAACTTGCGTCCTTTTTGTTACATCAGCCCTTCAGCCCTCTATTATTGAATTTGATATGTTATATCAATTATATAATTTCCAGTCATATGCGGACTGATAGTCTCTTTATAAAAAAGAGAACCTAATCCTTCCTGTCACCGTCAAAAATATACATAAAATACTAGTAGTCTCCGTACCTAAATCTAGCTGTAGTTATATAATAAACTGACGCACATACTAGATTTTCATTTAGTCAAGAATGATAAATTTACCCTCTTCCACCTTTTTTCCATCCTGATCCCTCATCCTGGCACTATCCTTTGTTCCACGCTCCTTTCCGAGCAACCATGCTTGGCCACAACCTTCACAAGGCAGCAGTACATCGCGACTTGCGACGGACTCAACTGTCTGTCACAAACGGACTGTCAAAATGCATGACTGTCGCAACGCAAAGACAGGTCTGCAACCTGCAATTATGCAACGCAGCCGATCTGCAAAATGGCTATACTGGTGCACATCAACCAAAAACTTCCGGAAGTCTACGAAACCACAATGTTCTTAACACATATCATCATATTTTAACCAGTCGACACTAATAAATGGGTTTACATGCTGTAAAATGACACAACTACTGTCCTGCAATGTGAAGACACTGCCGACGATCTGAATTTACGGAGATCTGGCATTATCACTCTTTGAAAAGGATGCAAACTGTACTCTTCGTTTACACTCACAGCTATCAATAAAAGCTCAAGACCTATTAGTCATCTTATCGTGACAGTATACATTGAAAACCTCTGCACCAACGCTGAAGACGTACCTAAATCTTCAAACATCATTCCATTCGCGCAAACAATATATAATTCAGGTCAGCGCCCTAGAACCCATCAAGGAAGAACTTAAAGAACAATCAAAAAGGATTAAGTCGTAACGAAATAATTCAGGATTCGAGATACTCACATCAACAATGTCTCTAATCTCTTTCCTGGTCGTGATTGCAAATTTTCAATATAAATAGATACTGCCCTTTGAGCAAACTACGAGGATGAAGAAATCATGATATCTACATCCAAATCTTCAACAACTGCTTCAACAGAAGAGGCCATCGCACTACGTCGCAATTCCATTTACAATCATTAACAGTACGTCAAGCAAAGTCAACATAACGGAAGACGAAGAATCGGATTAAAAAAACGCCATCACTGTTACTTTACGTCACAAATTGTGCACCGCCTGATCATTGTTCTAAGGTGTTATGTTACGTGACCGACCGGTCGTCTCTCCGCCCCTTCACATAATCAAGATTAGTTATGTCAGTTCATATTCATGTAGTAAATAGTTAATATAATTATAATACCTTCTATAAGTATAAATAGATTAATTATTATTATTTTTATTCAAAGATTTATCATCACGTGTGGTTGATGCAACTCGTGACCAGAATGCTGGCCTCTACTTTGTTCAAAGAGTGAGCATTTCCATAAAACGTGGTAATGGGGCCAGCATTTTGGGGACGATTCCCACTGGTAGCGATTTAATAGATTGAGTTTAGTAGTTAGGTATTAATATGTCGTTTTTTATTTATAGGAATGTTATTTAAGTATAAATTCAATTTACCAAATCTAATTCACGTGTTTCTTTTTTAGGGTTCTGTACCCAAAGGGTAAAAACGGGACCCTATTACTAAGCCTACGCTGTATATCTGTATGTATGTCCGTCCGTCCTTCTGTGTCTGTCTGTCCTACCTTTAAACGGCTGTGACTTTGGAACTGTAATATATATCTAACTGATGGTAAAAACAGCATCAAAATCCGTTGCGTGGTTTTAGTTACCGGATATACCAGGTATAATAGACAGACGCGGAAAGCTACTTTATTTTATACTATGTATAAAGAAAAGAGATAGTACATTAATTATTATGTTTCAAAAATTATGTTTATACGTGTATGAATGTGTAATAATGAAGGATTATTATTTATTAAGTGTTCCTGAATGAGCGCAAGTGTGGACACGTGATGTAACGATGTCAAACATGTATATCCGTGTTGTTGCCAAAAGTCCATAAGAGCCTCTAAAATGTCTCCACCACTTTACTAGACATGACTAGACCGTGATTTACTTTGCTTGACTATGACTTGATGATATTAAAACATGAAAAAGTTTGACACTTGTCACTTATGTCTAATGGGGAAGGAAGGTTCTTGAGTGGAGACCACGAACCGGAAGACGCAGCGTAGGTAGGCTTCCCACTAGATGCACCGTCGACATTGTGAGAGTCGCGGACATCTAGTGGATGTAGAAGGCATAAGATGAAGTGAATCGTTTTCTTCTATGCAAGCGTGCTCCATCGTAGACCACATCAACGCGTAACATCAGGCGAGTTGGCGGTCAAACGAAAGCCTATTCCGAAATTAATAATTAAATTTAGGTTAAAAAGTATGAGTATTCGATACGTAACATACGTATCGAATGAAACTACGGGACGCACCTACATAATTGGTGCTACATGACGTGCAAGCCGTGGAGGTTCTAGTGAACTTCCACGACTTTGCACGTCTTACCTACGTGTTAAGCTATAAATGAATACTACCTATAGGTATACCTATCCAGCTGTGTATAGTCATCAACTCACATAACAGCCAATTATCATAGTCCCTTCTTTAGAGGCCCGCGGTTCGTCCGCGTCGGTTCAACACCCGCTGATCGGATTTTAATAATGCTATTTATAGGCGAAACTTTCATAAAGGCTATAGATACATTGTTGATCGAATGATGTTTTGTTGATGCTTGATGACGCGTATTCAGCGTCTCTCTATTGTAGTTGAATTTAGTGTTATAGTAGTCATCACCATGACGAGACGAATTTTGGACGAGAAAAGAAAATATAGTCAGAAGCTATTTATAAGGACTAACTTTTGGCCATGTGAATTATAGTTTTCTACGGGTAAGTTGCCAATATTATTATTGATCAAGCTAATGTGGCCATAACGTCTATTTCTTGTAAAATATAATCATAGAGGAAAAGTCTAGGTAATTTATACGGTAAAATACCACTTCCACAATCCATTTTGTATGGAGGTTTTAACCAGCGCGGACAGTTTTTTTAATGCCATAGGTGGCAAACAAGCAGACGGGCCGCCTTATGGTAATTAGTCACCGTCGCTTATGGATACTTGTAACACCAGAGGCATCACAAAAACATTGCTGACCATTTAAGACTCCATTAACTCGCCCTTTGAAGAACCCCATGTTTTAGCTTCTGGCAACACCACGCGGAAGGTAGCATTCCACATTTAGCAGTTATGAGGCAAGAAAGATCGTGTGAATCGCACGGTGTGCGATTTCCATCTATGATAGTATTAGCCGTTCAGATATTTTCTTCAGATTGTTTGTTCCCTCTCCGCTTAAAGGCTGTCTTTTTGAAGGTAGTAGGTATATTGGCATATGACCTCGGTATATATAACACTAATTAATGGCCTTACATGCATGGATACCGGAACATACATAAAAATCTGTTTTTTATGTATGTAAGAGCAATTTTAGCCTTTGTGTTCTTAGCTTTCAAAACAACAAGAAATACTATACCACTAAAGTTCACTGACAGGTATTATTTTATGAGCAAAAAGAAAAGGCGAAAAAGTTATTTACGCCCTACCAAATACGTAAACAGCCTTTAAAGTACCCGTGTAAAACGATATCGAAATAAATTCACCGTGTAAACAAATCAAATGACATGTCGGAATACAAATAGCTTTATCCACAATCCACATTCAAAGGAATGAAGCGAAGGGATTTTTATTAAGCTGAGCATTTTGTACAAAGAAGTTACATGAATTTTGACTTACAAATCATCACTTACCTTTACTTACATATATTTTTTAAATACAATAGTATTCACTTCTCGGATATACCTAATTTTGTATAAATAGGTACCTACTGCTTACATTGATGGTAGCGTGCTACAACTCTAAGCATTTGAATAAATCCAAGGCATAAAACATTTGGTAATAAGTACACTGTTATTCAAGACCTCATCGAGCCTCATTAAGAAGCACGAGAGATACAAAATAAAACGGTGCAAAATTAATTCCTTTTCAAGTGTATTTTGCTTGAAGAGAGCCTTTTCCGCTTTTACAGCAGGTTCTAATAAATTACTTGCTCTAAAAAAAATCAAAGGCGTTCGTTATTGCTTGCAGTTTTCTTGAGCTCCTACCTCACTAATTTTAATATTTTGTTTATTAATGTACATTCGTATTATGAAATTGAACTCTTGTAGCAAGTAGCAAGGTTTTCTTAACACTTCGTTGTATTTATTGCAATTTTACAAGTTAGCTGTATTAGCATTGATTTAAGGACCTTTATGGCGCTAAGCTAGTCTTGCGATTACCCGTTACCTGTTACATGTTCGATTATCGATCGGTCAGATGTTTGAGTGGTGAATTTATCTGCTCCAGACCTGTGTGCGAGTCATGGCATCCCCGACACATAGTTCCTACATAGCTAGGGTGAGAAGAGAAACGAAATAATAAATTTGTGTATACAAAAATTTAAAGTGATTTATTAAAATAAGAGATACAGGTTGTTTCGTATTAAATATCTTTTAGTAATACTCGCAAATTTATTATTTCGTTTCCCTACTCTTCAATATTATCAGAGTGCAAGTGTTTGATGAGCCGAAGCCACATCAACTTTTTTGTTCCATTAATCTTGTCGTATACGACCATGGTACTTAATCTAGAAGTTATACTTAGCTCCTATAACATAGGGCGCCGATGGCAAACATATAAGTATGTTTGCACTTTAAATGGGATACGAAAATCGTGTTTACATTACAGCTTTGCAATTACAAATTCTCTTCAATATGTCGCGCGGGGACAGAAGGGAGACGGCGCAGATGACAGGCTTTATGAAAATGTATGCTAACATATGTTTATATTTATTTACCTACTGTCTCACACATATAGGGACCTGGGTAGATGGACTATATATGAAGGTACTTCTACGGTGTAAATGTTTAGTTCCACTTCTTTCCACAGGACCACATACCTACCCACTGACTGAGTTGACATAGGTGGGTAAATACTGTCCCCGTGCTTCACGCATATGGATTTTATATTTATCTTTAGAAAAAAAATCAGAAATACTTATAAACTGTTTAACCATTATAAACTGTTTTTCTGATGAATCTTTAGAGATTCATCAGAAAAACAGTTTAGAAGATGGACTTCCGCAAAGTAACGCCTGATTCGATCAAATAGAAATATTTTAATTTAATTATTATTATTAATTGTATAAAAATTATCATTAAAAAAAAACATTCAGTAAAATTCTGGTAACATATGGATGCTATTAGAATTGTGGAAGATATAATCAGAAATTACCTAAGGCGCTAAGTCATTAGTGCAGTAGAGAAAAAATCATAACGGCATTATTTGTAGTGCAGCTTAGTAATTCCAATGAAAATAAGGAGAAATACATATTTTTTTACTTCTGAGCATTTATGCTTAATAATTTTAGTAACAGTTACATATTTCAAACCCACCTAAACAGCTACACAGTCAATCTTAATGTGTGGTAGCAGAAGTGTTAATTAAATTGGTTTTGTATACAACTACCGAAAAGTGATGGTTATGTAGAAACTGTCAGACGTGAAGCGATGTGTTTATTAATTCTGAGAAATGAACTACTAATTGTTAATCTTCTGTATATATTGTATATATACGTAAGGCGATGTGTGTATATGTACGGTATGTATGCTCCGAAATAATCCCTATGGACTCCGAAATGGTTGGCATGATTTTGATAAAAAAATAGACAATCTTCAGATTAGCGTAATGAGAGATTCTGTGAAGTTTGGTAGCTCTACCAAACTTCACAGAATCTCAGATCAACAGTTTTTTTTGTGTTTTAATATTTTCCCTGCAAAACAACAAGAACAAGAAATTAAAATTAATGTCTATATATTGACATATTTTATTACATCATAAATAAAAAAAATTGGGAGATTGTCATCTAAGTCAAAGGAGGTTGCTGTCGCTGCCAACGAGGTGCTTCGAGGAGATATAACGCGGGCAAAACCGCGGGGCGCAGCTAAATACACATATTTAACAATTCAATGATTTTTTTACGTAGGTACATACAAATTACATTTTGTGTTACTGTGTGTTGGTTTGTTTTGCTGAAAGTTAAGAAAGTGTTTAACTTTGTTGATATACCTACATGCCTTAGTGAAGTGTTATGAAAAACACCTCCAAAATGCCTGGTAGGACATTGACACGTAGTCCTTTTTTATTAGCGACATGCTCACACTTTGCTATGACGCGATATACGTACTATTAGCATTTAGCATGTACTTAATCCACGCTCACCGTTAATGGGAGTGGCTATATTAAAACACGTGTAAGGTGCAAAGACCTCTCCAATACAAACAAAACAGTCTAGGAGTCTGTCTTCAAAAACTAAAGAAAACCAGACTATCGAGTGGTCTTGAACTCAATTCGTCCGTGAGTTCACCTCGCCATATTTACACAAGTCGTATGAAGAGTAATTTAAGTAGGTACAGTACCTAGACTGTTTTTATCTAAATCCTATTGTTTGTAGAAGAAAATAGCTTCGTATGTTTAGCTGTAAATCTTAGTGTCTTATTTGATTACAGTCCTCACCTGTTTTAAGCGAGTGATTGCGAAAAGTTATGAGACCGCTAACCGTATCTCGGCGCGTTAAGGTTCACGTTCACGTGATTTTCCGCAACCACCTAAACTGAATCGCTTAAAACAAGACTAGTGTCGGTACGGCCAGGTGGCATCGGTACAAGAGGCCGTGGAAAGTTCAGGTTCAAAATTATCTCAATGCGCTTTCGCACCGCGCCGCGGCACACCGTCGCAACTCTAACGTCGAAAACTTCAGTAAAGGAAATACAAACTTTTTTGAACCTATAAATCGAAAAGAGTTAAATTTTCCATAGCTGCTTGTACACCACTGGTTATCGACAGTCAGTGTTGTGCTTTAGAATGTGATGTGATGTGAGTACTTACCTAACTCTACTTATACAAATACGTATATAGTAAGCATTTTTTTATACTTTAAGTTTCTATATCTATACTAATATTATAAAGAGGAAAGATTTGATTGTTTGTTTGCATTGAATAGGCTCCGAAAGTACTGAACCGATTTGAAAAATTCTTTCACTGTTGGGAAGCTACACTATCTCCGGGTGACATAGGCTATATCACATATTTTGTAGCGAGGCTGAAGGTCGAGCTTACACCCGTGCGAAGCCGGGACGGTCGACTAGTTTATCATAAAAAAAGACTATTCTTTTTATATTTCTCCTCCTTCCTCTGGATCCTAATATTCTGGTTTAAAACGTTTGTAGCGTTTAAAGATAACGTCTACCTACTTCACTGAATAACAGTTACCGAAAATCACAAGTGCTCGCTTAACATCGTTACGACAAGAGTAGTCAAGCATAGCGAGACATTCCGACGACACTCGGTCATGTTTTTAGTCTTAATTGAGGCGAGAACAGGCCCAACTTGGCTGGCAGTGCTCATTAAGAACAACAAACAAGTAGCTAAGTACTGCTGGAAGGCACAAACGAACTAATCGGCTTCAGCACTCGTCCAAAATGTTAGCAGAATTTTGGAGGCGCGACTCCATTGATTTACATACAGAAATGTGGCAAAAAGCGGAGAGCCCGTGATTTAGGGGCGATTTTATAGCTCGTTTGCATAGTTGATAAGACGGCGTGTGATTTTCAGTCTCGTAACGTTTTGAGATAAACGCTTATCAAACAAATTAATGTCGTTGAGTTCAGATATCGATAAGTATTTTTTGCTTTTCAACCTCTGTGAGACGGTGTCATATAAGCATTTAAAGCATTTTCCCATATTATACAGAATGGACCGAAAGGTTACTTAGAAACGAAAATTTAAGATTCTTCATACCAAAAGCTCCACGAAAATACCCTACAAAAATCCCAGTATACGTATTGTACTTATTTTTCTAGTAGTTTTCAATTATAATTTTTCAATAATTTACATCTAAATAGCTCAAAATATATATAAAAGAAAATAGAATAGTTAAAGAACCGTAATAGTACCGACACATAACATTATAATAACTTGTACCATTAGGGATCTAAACAAAAACACCGCTCTCTGTGGTATTCAAAGTTACGGAACTTGCGTGGGTTACGAACAACTGTTATGAACGGAAATCTTTATAAGACCCGCGTGAGGGCCGAGACTTGCCAGGGCTACTGTAAAATATACAAAAAAAAAAAACTGTAGGAAAAACTTTTTGGTTACCTACTTAGATTCTAGTTGAATATATTTTTAGATCATTAAATTTTCAGGAATCTTTCCAAAATTATTTCATGTGATTTTTTATACCTGGTTAAGAACATTTGACAACACGTGAAAAGCTTGTGACGCACAAGCTTTTCTGCAAGCATTGAAAAGCTGTCAAAACCACAGACCTCGCATTTTTAAGGGTTCCGTAGCACCCTTACAACACCCTACGACAAGGAACCCTTATAAACTCGTTCTGTCAGTCCGTCTGTCTGTCCGTCCGTCTGTCTGTCCGTCCATCCGTCCGCCCAAATTTTTTAGAACCTTCTAACTTCTATTATTCTTAAGGTAAGTAAGTAATTTTGCAAAATTACAGTTGTAATATAGATGTTAATTTTAAATATATAAAAAAATGTTATCCTAAAGTTATGGTAAAAAATGTAAATTTAACTTTAAAATCTTAACACCTTAAATAAATCTAAAAATAATAAATATCTACAAGCTATTTCGCGGTTGCCTAGGTGTGTTTCTGGCCTTATAAATGGAAATCTTTTCAAACCTTGTATAAAATTTCTTCAGGAAAAGGCACAGGTGATTTATGTATGTAGCTTTCTTTTGTTGGGATCGAATAAATATTTTACAATCCGTGGATACATTAGCAAAATATTTGAAGGGGAGAAAATAACAGTACCTAGGAGTTACATTGATTTTTCTTGTCAGCGTGAAGTTACTCAATAACACATTATGCAAGCTCATAGCAAATAGAAATACCATTTGCTCTGAGTATGCAAGTAAAAGAACAAAAGTTACGTCTTTTTCGTCCTCGCTTCCTTGTTTATCTGTTTATTACTTTTTTTTTATATTTTAAACTAACTTCCCAATGAGCTAGACACTTGAAACATTAATTATAGTACAGAATTGAAAATGTTAAACGTGGTATAATAAAAATATATACACGAAGGGCCGAAAGGTTCTCGAATGGAGACCACGGACCGGTAAGCGCTGTGTAGGACGTCCACACACAACATGGACAGACGACCTAAAAGAGACCGCAGGAAAACGCTGGATGCAGGCCACTTCCCCCCCCCCCCTTTTTTTCCGGCTGGCCCTTTTGGAAATCGATAGGGGAGGCCTATGTCCAGCCGTGGACGTCCTATGGCTGAAATGATGCTGATGATACACGAAGTTAAGAAGAAAGAGGATTAATAAGCTAAAGTTAATGCGCTGCAGAACTGCACCGAGTTCTAGCAGCACGTTTAGTATGAGATTGTTAATTTTTAATCAACTACCACAATATTTAAAAGACATAGATAATACTGACATTTTTAAATATAGACTCAAGAAATTTTTAATTGCCAAAGCATATTATAAAATTTCAGATTTTTTAAATGATAAGGACATCAAATAATAGATTAATTGTAATGAATGAGTAATGTTGAATTAAATTTGCATTAAGGACATCTATGTAATAATTATTAAGGTTTTTATTTCCAGTGAATGTTGCATGCCAAACTGGTTAGAGCATGGCGGTCTACTTTTATTTGTAAACCATCACAACACAATGTACCCATGTTTCTGGGAAATAAATATTTTGAATTTTGAAGTTTAATTTCTAGCAGTTATAAATTTAGTATTATGTACTATATACATAAGTTATTGTTAGCTTGTATATTGTTTAGTTAATAACTAAGTATATTTTCAGCTCGCAATCATCGTTTACGTTGTATAAATTACGTTACCGATGTTAAATAAAAATAATTGTTCAATGTTTTTTTTAAATTCTCATCAATGATGAATGTTCAAGCGGCGGGCAAGTGGTGGGAATCAGAATCAGTGGGAAGAGCCTGAGCTCATAAATTTTCTTTGACGACCGCGAAGGACAATTTATTTCACAATTTAATCATCACGGTTTGTTGATAGTTTTAACATGGGAAATTCGTCAAAATTCGTAACAGTTGTACATTAAAGTTGTGTCCTTGCTTTGACCCGAACAATGCGCTCAAACTTAACTATTGCTTTTTTTCGTAGCTATTTCAAATTAGTAGGCGCTTGAGCAATTTTATTCATATTATTGAAGCTGGTTTACAAACTGCTGAGCCAAAATCTGTGACATTTTTGTAGGACCACCTCAAGAGTTGTTAGACATAATGAAAAAATACCATGTAAATTGGTTCACATGTGTTGGCGTAATCGATATAGGTACATATACAAAAATTATGAAAAAAATAAATAACATACGGGCCGAATTAAGAACCATCCATCTTTTTAGAAGTCGGTTAAAAATGTTAATAAGGGGGAGAAAAATGAAAATAAAATGTGATTAGCTACTAGCTCTACTTTAAATTGTAATTATGAACCTTCGTAAGTAAGGGGATGAGAAAGCGAAAGAAATATAGGTATTATGCAAGTTCGTGTAGCAATAGTTTGTTATAATAATATATTATATTCTATGGTAAGATTGTACAACCTAGGTACATTAGGTTGTTACAATATTATATGACAAGGATTTTTCAAAATCTTATATTTATATTCTTGTTATATTCGGTTGCTCATCCTCATATTTTAAGCTGCTTTTTGGACGTCAAAAGGTAACTTTTTACTTACTTTAAAGTTCACCTAGTACCGACCGTAAAAATTGGTTTTATAGCTTTTCGTATCCTTCATAACAAGTTGGTGCATAATTTTGTTTAAGATGTAGTACCGGTACCTACTTTGTTGTTTTACTTTTCCTACTCTGTCTGTCCGTCCGTCCTATAACTTTAAACAGCTGTATCTTTGAAACCGTAATATATAGCCAGTTTTCACAGAATATGTAATTTTACGGCGGATTAACTGAAAAATAATAGAAAAGTCAGTGCGTGAGCCTGACTAGCACTTAGCCGGATTATTAATAAAAAAAAAATTGAAAATAATTTTCCTTGCCCGATTGTCTACTGAATACTGCTTATAAGGGTGTTAATATCTATTTAGTATTAGTATTTAAAAAAATAATGTATGTATATCAGTCTCTGGCAGCCATATTACAAGCTTTGCTTAGTTTGCACACACGGTCATCTGACCCAGATGACCGTGAAACCGACCGATGAATACCGATACCGATGAATAATGTCCCAGTTTTTTTTTTTTAATAATAATCAAGTATTACATTACTCATTCATTAGATTAGACCTTACGTGTTCTAATCCTACGTACGTATGTACATTTTATTGCTTATCTGTAAATCTTGGCAGTCTCGTCGCACATGTAAGGGTGGGTGTATTCGTGTGAATTCGGATGGAAGGGTCGCAACAGGCCTTTTATTAAATGATGCTTGTCTCAGCCTCTTTGCTATATCGGAAATATGCTTAGGATCTCAGAATAATGTTTTGAAATGGATAGATAGGAATGTATAGAAAAAGGAAAATATTTTTCTTGCCAGTTACCTATACTCGGTAAAAATAATTTTAAGGTCTGGCAGTTGCGATAACATTGCAAAAACCGAATTAAAATGTTTTCTTTCAACATTTCATTGCATACCTAGTATATCGGCTACCCATTGTATGTAATCTAACTCGCTCGCGCATTTCAAAACTTTTAACGATTTTAAATGATTGAATGTACATATGTAATACCAGCTGTAACCGCGACTTCGTCTTCAGAAAAAAATTGCCGTTGTTCCTCATGATATTACCTTACAAAATTTTATCGAGTTCGGTTAAGCCGTTTAGCCGTGATTATGTAGACAAACGGACAGAGTTACTTTCGCATTTATAATATTAGTGTGGATATAATTATCAATTTGAAAACCGGCTAATTTCGTTTACTTGGATTGGATGACATTTTTTCCCCAGTTAATATTGATTTAAAAATCAAACTACTGAATCAATTTTTATGAAATTTCCAATTTGAAAAAAAAAAAACAATTTTCAGATCAAATAAAAAAACTGTTTTCCAGATTGGTTTAAGTATGTCAGAATTCTGAGGTAACAAACATAAAAAAAAAATAACAACCGAGAACCCCTCATTTTTCGAAGTTTAAAGATACCTACGCTTTTCATAATCATAATAAATTGATTAGGGTTGTTAAACACTTCAAATGTCACAATTAGCTACACTGTTTCATAAAATAACGATGAAAATTATTCACCTTTGTAACCTGTAATCCAGATTTATTTTTAGCCCAACATTAATTGGCTTGTGGTTTCCTGAATTGTTTGTAAGGATAACTCGTGGGTGAGATTAAATTGAATTTAAAATCGTTGGCAGCTGGACCCAAATCCTTGGAAATTCTACTACCAGCCCATATTGGATAAACAGGCATAACAAGCTTAGTCATAGTTTCAAACTAACAGGATTTAATTTAGTTATTTTCATTAGTATTTATAGGATGAGTTGTAAACGATTAACGATACCAATTTACGACTTATATTTAATTTTCCAAATTAATTTTAGCGAACTTACTATGCTATTTTACACAGTATGACAAAATTCTATACTAACGTTAAACATTCCTTAAAATCTTACTATAATTTTGTATGCCTCATTTTTAGGATTCCGTACCCAAAGGTTGTAAAGAGGACCCGATTAGTAAGCCTACGCTGTCTGTCTGGCCTACCTCTTAACGGCTATATCTTTCGAACCGTAATAGATAGCCAGTTGATATTTTCAAAAAATATGTAATGTTACGACGGATTAAATAAAAAATAATAATAATACAAAATTAATTTATTTGACACAATAATAATATGCACAAAGTAAATGCAGACCCATTGGCTCCGAGCTAGTTTTCACTGTGTTTCAGAGCCAATGGCCTCTCCCATATCTATAACACACAATAAAGTCATGAAGTATTATATTACGGCTTTATGATTAGTAATTCGCAAAGTACCTCACAATTGATTTAAAAAAAAATTGCTTTATATTGTTTTCTTTCATTTTTACTGTGTTTTCTTTGTATTTTCGATTGTTACGCATATTTAAGTTTAATTTTGTTTGCATAAAAATTTTCAAATTATCCGATTTCTTACGAGTAAATCACAAAGTAACTACCTACCTCATATTTTTATATAAAAAAAAAAAAAAGCTTTTTGCTATTCATTTTTCTTTTCTTTTTATTGTATTTTTTATATTTTTGTTACACATATTTAAGTTTATATTAGTTTTTGATATTATTATTGTAAATATAACTATTCTATTTAAGTCTGCACGCTGCGCAAAGCGGCACAAATAACAACTATTATAAGTTTAACGTGTAATCTCAGTAAGTGAATATGTAATTTGTTCTTATGAGATTAATAAAATTCTGAAACCATAAGTAAACACTAAAGGGGAAGTCCCCTTACAACAAACGTATTTTTTAACGTGTTTTTGTATTTGCTCTAATGTAAAAACGGTAATACGTACAAAACTTGACGAGATTATAGTATATCTGGGACATTTCTGGGACATTTTTGCACACACGGTCATCTGACCCCAAACTAAGCAAAGCTTGTAATGGCTGCCAGAGACTGATATACGTACATATATATTTTTAAATACATACTTAAATAGGTATACATACACTCTAAAATATAACAACAAATAATAAATAAAGGCCAGGTGCAAGACAGTGACAAGTCTCTGTTTACCACCGATTCTCGTACGATCACCGGAGTACTTGGATGAGTGACCGCCTGGGCGTTGATGGGATGTTGGCTTTTTGCACAACTTTTTTGTACTTTAGTAGCTAATAATTATACAGTAGTACGGAACCCTCAGTGCGTGAGCCCGATTCGCACTTGGCTGGTTTTATAATTTTAGTTCTGAATCATAGGTAATTATTATTAATGTTTCAATTCTCTAACTCATTGGCAGTTTAGACTAATATCGATTTTAAAATTTATACTAACTAAACATACAAGAAAGCGAGATACTAAGCATACTTAAAGTACGTTGTAATAATATTACTATAAAATAAAAGGGTTATTCCCAAAGCAATCTTATAAATTGTCTCAATCTAATCCACAAAAAAAAAAACATTCTATAGGTAAATTACGTTTTATTCTACTCCATGAGAATATAAAACTGTTTTCAAATTCTAAAATAAACAAGCATTTTCGTATTCTTTTCAGTAAACCCTTTCATATAATACCCATATCATAATGGTAGATAAGCACATTGTCCGCCATCTTGGGGCGTCTGCCATAGTGAATTTATCATCTAGTACCAAAGTAATTGGGAAGACAAATCCAACGAGCCCAAACTCGACTGGGCTACGTCGTTTCTCCTAAAAGTTCCTATGGCCACCTTCTGTCTCCATCATCAGAGCAGCTTGATGGCGGTACCATAACATTGCATTGTCACTGAACTTACATAAGTAAGTCTGCCAAATTTCAACTCAATTGGTTCAGGATAACTAGTCTAAAATTCAGGTGCAAATTTGTCCCACACATATATACATATTAACTAACTATTAAAAAAAAACTAAAAATATAGAATTAAAATTACTACTATTAATCCCATTACATTAATTTTAGTGTTTTAGCATCTCCCGTCGATCCTATTACGTAAATTCTTTCCATCCAATGGTTGACTGGAAGAGATCGCTTTTAGCGATAAGGCCGCCACTTGTGGCACTAGCTCGTAAGTGTTTTCTATCCTTTTGTAATTTTTGTTTCTGGTGTACACAATAAAGAGTATCTATCTATCCATTCCATCATTTTCAACGTGTGTGTAGAAAACATTACCTATGTTCTGTATATTAATAAACCAACCATAAAGGTAAAGAGAATAACATCCGCCCCCACGTTCTCTCATCACTCAGAGACAATTTTGATCGTTACATGAACGCATTCCACATGCCTGAACTAGGCTTAAATAAAACATTAATCTTGGTTAATAGGATGTTACGTTGTTTAATCACGAGGTTTAATTGCGAGCAGTAACTCTACTAACTTAGTACACAATACACATCATCATTGTTCTATAGATTACAAGCAAAGTTGATGACAAATTACATTTAACACACATATTATTATTGTAAATATGATAGAGACAGAAGGTGGCCGTAGGAACTCCTAAACGTAACCTCGTCGAGTTTGGGTTCGTTGGATTTGTCTTCCTAAGCACGTTGGTCCTAGATTATGACCAGAGTCCTAATGATGGAGCCGGAAGGTGGCCATAGAACTACTAAAATAATCTATTATTTTTCGTTTTAGTTTAACTGTTCAAGCTTGTTGGATAAAAGTTTATTTATTTATATTTGTACTAGTGTTGTAGCCCGCAACGCGTAGATTTTTATATAAACTTTCAACCCTTTTTCCTCCTTTAATCTGGCCCTTGCGCAAAATAACATAGCTTATACTCAATCTGGTCATAGCTAAGCATATGAATGAAAACCGCATTTAAATCCGTCCAGTGTTTAGGAGATGTGCGTGGACAAACAAACAGACAAAATTTCTAAAAACTGTCATAATGTGTTTAGCTGCTTATTTGACGCCCTGTGTTTATTTTTTTCTCGCAAATAGAGATTATAAACGATTCAGTTTAGGTGATTGCGAAAAGTTGCACTACCGCATACCGTATCTCGGCGCGTTACGGTTCGTGTTCGCGTGATTTTGCAAACTGCGCGTATTTGAGCACGCGGTTAGAGTTAAGCGTAAGGCCCCTGTAAAGTACAAGAAAGTTATACGGCCAAATTACTATCATGAAATTAATTGTGTGTAAAGTGTCAAACTACGTCCGGTAGGTAGGTATAGTATTTCCTATTTCTATGGTAGGTACATTTTTGTCCGTTCGTTTTCAATGCGTAAATGACTACTCTCAAATATTTACTCTCTCTTGTTTCTCTCGGGAAACATTTATCGGGAAAAAAAGCATCCTATGTCGCTCTCCGGCTCTATATCGCTATGCGTAATCACGGCAATCCTTTTTTTTGTTTCTGTGTTAAATAGGAACAAACAAACCGTCAAAGAAACATACGTTCTCATTTTATAATATTAGTGTGATGATATGATTTTGTAATCAAGTGGGTCGAAACTACTCCTGACCCAATATCAACTGATTGTTTATCAAAATTAAGTAGTTTTAACTGATTAGAACGACACGTATACGTTCATTGTCTCCAACACTATTTTTAACATTATTTTTATGGTAAACTAGCAAACCCGGCGAACTCCGTTTCGCCACCAGATGGCTTCGTTTTATGTAACATTTCGTTTGGTGATTAAAAGAAGAAGAAAAAAATTTTTCTGTTGAAGTTTTTCCTGAATTTTCTTTGCTATAAACCTCACGGAGCCCGAGACCTTTCCAACGAATGCAAAACCGTGGAAATCGGTTCGTGCGTTCTGGAGTTATAGCGTCAGGAAGGAAAACCCGACTTATTTTTATATAGTAGACTAGCGGGAAATGCGGGGTGCACCCCCCATTTTCACCCGTGGGGTGATGAAAAATTGTGATGAATTTGAAGTTGAGTTTCGCCGTGTCCACTTGGCTATCCGTCTGTATACGAGTACTAAAGAGTGTTGTGATGTTCCTGATTTTTATTTTATTTATAAAAACTACTTACAAGTACCTACGTAGTGGTACTTATCAATCTAACAGCGACGCCAAGGTGTGTGACGTGTCATAAAATTCAACAATCAACATGACTAGAATTGACTTGGCTACGGAACCCTGCCATAAGCGTGTTACGATACGCATTCGAAAATTTTACTCTTGATTTTTTCCATTCTTGACGTAATTATTGATTACAGCAATTCCAAAAGTTAAAATTACCTAAAAAGAAACGAGAAATTGTGATGAATTCTTTGACAAGACGATCTCATTACGGTGTCTGGAGGCGCTGCGTGAAAAATGTGCGTTGTTTGAATTGTTATTGCAAATATTATAACAACGCTTTGATGTCCTACAAAAGTATTGGGAAAAATAATCATTGTTTCGATATTTTTGTAATATTTTTATAAGTATTCTAGGCGACTTTAAATAAATCTTTACATTGTGTATTTTCCCCATTATTTTTGTGTACGCTTCGTGAACTATCCAGCCATTTCCGCATTAGTTTAATAAATGTTATAATATATTACGTACATGAATTAAATACTGATGCTGCTTAAATCATCTGACAAAACATGATTAATGACATGCTTATGATGAATGTTGATGGAATTTTAGTTCGAATATATGACCAAACTATTCCTGTATATCTCCTTTAAAATAATTACATAAAAGAGGTTCTAACAACCACCTATCCAGGCTTCTACTTGTCGTGTTAAAGGTGTTCAAAGCAGGGGTTTCTACTTACCATCAGGTACAAAGTAAGCTTGTTTGCCGCTCTTTTTAACCGATTTCAGAAAAGGAAGGGGTTCTCAATACGTTTATTTGTGCGAGCTCCTCAGAACTCCTTCATTTATAAACCGATTTCGAAAAAATATTTTTATTTGTAACTATATAACTACTTTCAGATTGTTTCCATAAAAGTTTCATAAAAATCGTTTCAGTAGGCAGTTTGGTTTTTAAATCAAAATAACTGGGCCTTTATAAGGCCAGAGTGAAAAGGTATCTTATAAGTTTGCGTGCTTCATCTTCGACCACATCCTCGCTAACAAACAGGCGAATTGGTGGTCAAACGAGGACTTATTCACCATACAAAAAAAAGAACTGGAAAACTGGAAAAATTGGATGACAATATTATGTCATCCAATCGAAATTGCGTATTTTTCTAATTTTGGAGAAGTTTTTTTAAATTGATAATTATTTAAATTTATTGTAAAGTAATACAAGATAATATTGCCCCGTTGACCCAATTGGTAGTGAATCTGCCTTCTGCGCTTGGGGGCGTAGGTTCGATTCCCATAAAAACAAATATTCATGTGATGAACAATTTGTGTTTGTTCTATATCTGAATTTTAATATCTATTTAAGTATGTGATGACCGTGTATGCAAAAATGTCCCGAATATTTAATTTTTTATTTATATTTTTATGATAAAAATATCGAAGCCGTTGTCATATTGTTAACTAGAACGCGTCCGCAATTCGTGCATTGCAATGATTCCTATAATTCCTGACATTAGGCCCTTAGGGACCGGGAGCGCACATCATCTTCAAAAATCTTTCAGAGCGCCTAGTTAATACGGCGCTTGACCAAAAAGCTGGCATTTTTCTGGCCAACCCATATAAGCGTTGCCATTTAACTCGTGGTAATACCGCCAGCATGCTGGGTACGTTTCATCTGATAGTGGGTTTAGGCATCCAGCTGTTTCAATAGGCTAAGTATTTGAGGTATTTAGTTTTAGTTGTTTAAAAAAAGTTAATTGTACCTAATTGACGTAGTTGGCATTTTATCTACTAACAGATGACCTTTCCAAAGTTCGTAGGCGTCACGTCGGTAAACACCTACGACATCAACTTCCAACCTTCTTGGTTGGGTTGTGTATGTTGTGCTACGAAAAGTCTTGGAGAAATTGTATTCTTTAAAAAACGAATTATGAAAAAATCCATTAAAAATTGTGAGACTATTCTTTAGAATCACGTCGCTAACTTGTTTAAATAGTAATAAGTTCGTAGAAAGAGAAGTTCGTATAAGTGATTTAATTGTTCAGATATTTTAATAACTATATTTATAGCTCAATAAGAATGCCAGTAGATAACTAACTGGTTTTCAATTAAGAATGTGAACGTGTGCTGTTTAGTATGTGTAGTGTGTAAGTGTAGAGGTAGTTATATTATTTGCCTTAGTATGCATAAACTGCTGTTAATGGCTTTCATAGTTTTCCTATTGTAATTTTTTTGTGTAGAAAGCTGTTAGTTTATCAATAAATAAATATAAGTCGTATCCTCGAATTTACTTATCAAATAGATTATACCAATTGGTTTATCAAAAACTTAGTTGGTAGGTTTCTGTTATTTATTTTCGTCTATCTAAAATAAGTCGTGCTCACAATTATAAGTATCAAAGAAACCTCGCATCTGAACACGCCGCCATCACAGTAGCGTCGTCTAACAAGTGTTTATTTACATGGTTACGCGCTCTACGGTCTTCCGATTATAACATCCGAAGTTATTCAAGTTTGTTCCATAATATAACAATTATGAACGAAGCAAACATTCAACGCGGAAACTCAAGGGTTTCGAAGCGTAGTACGGGAGCTACGCGCTCGTAGCGGCCACCATATGTTCCGGCCATGCGGGCGGCGGGCGATCGATACGCAAGGCGGGCGGCAGCGACATGCACTCACCGTGGCCAGCTTGTAGCTCAGCTTGCGCTGCAACGCCGTCTCGAGATGCAGGGCCATGTTTATCTCACGAACTAACGAATCAACGATCAAACAATGTCCGTGTAGGCACTATAACATAGTTCGGTAAGCCGGCTTCGAGTAACAGGTTCGCGCGTGACGTACGTGGTAGCTCAGCGTGCCAGATCGCGTGTTCACGCGGCCATTTTAGCCGCCTGTCAAAGGTTACGGGTTTTCGCCGCGCGGCGCCACCGCCGACAGCTGCGCGAAAATAACAACGCGTTTTCTATACTGACTTTGTAGTGTTCTGTGGCGCAGGGTGTTGGGTTGCACCGCCACAGGTTACGAGACTCTACCAATTGATTTATAGACGAACTTGTAATTGAGTTAAAAGTTACAGTTTTGTGACATATAGCTCGGTTTATTTTAATATTAGGAGGGCTTTGCTTGGAAAAATTGCGTTACATTAAAATTAGGGAAAGCCTTTGAAAACTTTTGCGGAATGTAATTACTTTTATATTGAGTCTTCAAAATTTTCAACACACCGCGCATTAAGTCGGCCCTTACTTATATTATAGCAATTAAATCCACGTAAAATTACACGTTTCCCTACTTTATAACATGGACGAAAAAACAAGTCAACTAATTATTTTGATACGCATTTTTATGCGTTTTTTATTGCGGCATTACCATTTTAATGGGTGGCACTAACAAATTTTAAGCATGCAAACAGTTCGCAGTTTGAGCTTGCTTGGTATATTATGTAGCGAAGTTGGTATGTCTATGTTATGAAAATACAACCGTCATAGCCATGATTTTAATAAGTGACGTAAAGTAGTTTTTTTTATCGCGAATTAGTCCGCGTATGACCACCTACTCTCCTGTTGGTAAGAGCAGAGATGTGGTCGAAGATGAATCATGCAGATTTAGAAGATACCTATTTACTCTAGTCTTGAAAATATCTCTTAGGAAGCACGGAAACCGGCAGGTTGTTTTTATTTTGAATTTTATTTTGTTTTTTTAGGGAAACTTACAGCCTAATAGTATATAACTTCAAAAATAGATGTGGTCACTTACAAGTTTCGGCCTATTGACCGTACGGACTAGAAACGTAGAGTCAAAATGTTTGGTACGTATCCAAGGTAAATCCATAATGTACAATTTGTGGTAGTGGACTGATTTCCTACTTGTAGTGGAAAAGGGATGGTAGGATAATCATATAGCTCTGATACACATTCTCTGAAATGAATCCAGTAGAAAATTTACAGACTCGTTATTCTACGGCGGAGGTGGTTTCACCCGCTTTATATACCTCCTTGAAGCAACCATCTTGGTAGCGACGCAACATCCTTTGACTTAAAAGTTTTTTATGGTTCATTACATCGATTTAAATGTACTACGTTCGTTGGTTAATTATGTCAATTTATATATAGACTTTAATTTTTGTTCTTGTTTTTGTAGGGAAAATAATATAAACACAAAAAAAAATGTTGATCCGATCACTACCAAACGTCACAGGATCGCTTGCTGGGCTAATCTGAAGATCGCTCGAAAATTTCATCAAAATCGGTCTAGCCGTTCGGAGTTCATAGGGAACATACATACTCACATATATATACACATTGAAACTTCACTCCATTTTCTTCACTCATCAAACTATTCCAGATCTTTATATAGGCCTACAGGCTGATCGCACGAGCGACCCAACGACAAGTTCCACGTGTGAATAAGCTCTGAAACTTTACGCCGCAGCTGCATTGAAACATTAATGAGTTCGAATCACGTTAGGTATACAAACTGTACGTAAACAATTCAATCACAGCATCGGGTCTGTCATTTACTAGTTGCTAGTTGGGGGTTGGTTTGAGTGCAAGCGAGAACACGGTATTTTAATCTGACGACACAAAGCCGAAAGAAGGGTGTTGTAGGCAGCATGTTGTATGCTGGTATGTTCTTTCCTACAGCCTAAACATCACAACCGATTTTGGTAACTAAGTTTCGGTAGAATTGTATATGCTGCTAGAACCATGGACTACTTGAATACTTTGGGGGTACAAATATTACCCCATCCTCCGTACAACCCAGACATCATCGCTTACCAACAGGCGAGTTGGTGGTCAAACGCGGACTTCACATCATCAGTCAATTAACGTCTACTGTTGGACAAGGCCTCATAGAGAGGGGTGTTGCCATAATCCCCACGCTTGGCAGGCGGCTTGGGGATCGCAGTACGTTCACCGTGTACTATTAGGACGCTGCTGCCCATCCTCCGGTGGTTCTGGTCGCAGTTTTAGGACATACCCAGGTCCACGCGGACATATTCGCGTAAAAAAAAAAGAATAAAGATTTAGATCCATGCAATTTAACACCGCAAAAGAGGTCGTCGATATTTTTAAATTAATTTTAAAATAAATTCAGCTTTTAGACTCTCTCTTACCCATTTCATTATTTACGATCATAATTTCAGTATTCATTTGGTACTATCATCATGCTTATAATAGCAGTTTATTATGAGTTGTGATAAAAAAAGGAAGTACTTAAATTGGCAATATCGTGTATAGCTGTGTGCTTTCTTTGTGTTTTTTTTATGCCATACATGGCAAACAAGCAGACGGAGCAGGTACAGTCGCTTATAGATACTTGTAACACCAGAGGCTTCACAAATACGTTGCCGACCCTTTAATACTCTATTAACTCGCCTTTTGAAGGACCGCAGGTTGTGTGCTTTAATAGTTTTTATGGATTGCACTTGATATTTTTGAAACTTTAACAAGCTTATAAAATGTTACATCGCTGTCACTCTGACTGCAAATGTATCCAAACGTTCGTGTCTGTGTCGACAGTTCTGTCGATGTGTGCGTCAATGCAGCGGAAACTCTTCGGAGCAGCGTTTCAGGCCGACTTGTGGATATGACAAGAGTTAGTTATTCGTACTATCATTTATTCTGCGGCTGTTGGAATGGGTTAAGAGAACAGAAAAGAGAAGTAAATAGAACGGAAATGAGAAGGAAAATTTGTGGCCAGGCATTATGACAGATACTTGATCGAACATTCTTATTTAGATCAACATGTCTAACTCCGCGACACAGTTGCTAACTGATTTCGAATGACTGACGTTTCGTTTATATCTGTGCAACTGGCTACAACAAATTTCTTACAAAAATGCCTGCAAAGCCGTTCTAGTTAAACAAAAAAAACGGTGGTTAGGAGACAAGTGGTCCTGTCAGGAACTTGATCTAAGGACCAGTAATACTAGCTTCAGAATAAAAAGTTTTTTTATGTTGGTCGAAATGACTTTAAGTAATGGATATTTAACTTTCAAACTGTAGAAAAAGTAAAATAATACAAATTAAAAAAAATCATTTTAATTCGACAATCCTTTTAGGAACAGTCATTGGACAAACTATCTAAATACTAAATTATTGAATTGTCATCGGTCCTTGATAAGTGTCCAAAACTTTAATTTAATGTGTGTTAAAAAAGGTTTAAAACATAGCCCATTTTGGTAAAATAACTAAGCTTAACCAAATCCAAACTAGCCAAATAGTTAGCAAGCTATACCAAATTTCATCCAAATCTGACCATCAGCTATGGGACTAAGTTGCAACATTATACTAACTTACACGAGGACACACTCCGCCATACACACATACAAACTTTTGCATTTATATGTTAGGGCGATGAACATGAAAATTTAAATTAATTTTACTTTCTTGTGACCAAATGCTGGCATTTGGTCAACGTAGGTATAGGTCGCGTCATGTAAAAAGAACGCTGGCGGTTAGGCTGCGCAGAAGGCGATTTATTGGTCTATTTGGTGGTCCAGCGCGGGGCGGGCGGGTCACGCGCCGCATGCTTGCCGGAGCGCTATTGGTTCGTAAGTCTAAAATACAATCGCACATAAAAGTTTTTAATTAGAAATGGTTTTACATAGAGAAGTGAGAAAAATGATTAATGACGTTTATTGTTTTATGAAGAGAGAGGCTGATAATAATGCAGTTGTTAATTTTAAAAAAATGTATGAATCGGGCCGCAGAGGTAAAGATGAACTATGGTAAAGGAAATAGAGGCCGATTATTGTACAAGCGATAAAGTGGTTGACACAATGACCGAAACGTTCATAATTCGCGTAAGGGATAATGATTCTGACTCAAATGATGATTAAGTGACGAAAATGAAATGGCAACATCTAGCACTAACACCATTTCATGTCACCAGGACGACTTAATGGAAGGAGTTTCAACATTACTTAAATTTTTACAAGCTTTTATGAATATATACTATTAAACATTCTACACTGAATAAAACATGTTTTAATTCTATTTATTATTATTATAATTATCTAATATATTTTACCATGTACCTGGCAATAACCAATACGCTGCGAGCAAAAGGCTAATTAATAATTATTTAAAACAATATGCCTAGTACTTTTGTGCGCAAGTGTACCCATGCGCAAACACACCCCCTCTACTTTCTTCCAGCGTTCTTTTTACATGACGCGACCTATACATAAGCATTGCCATATAGCATGTTAATGCCACCAGCATGCTGGGAACGCTGCCAACTGTCTGTTAAGAAATCCAAATAGACTGATATTTAGACCTTCAGCGGTCTATGGCAACTGTTTTATTTTTCTTTAAAATGCTGATTAGGTTTTTTTGTGCCATAGGTGACAAACAAACAGATTGACTACCTGATGGTAAGCAGTCACCGTCACCCATAGATACCTTTAATACGAGAGGCATCACAAATACTTTGCCGATCCTTTAAGACTCTATTAACTCGCCGCTAATACAAATTCTTGCCACAAAAACATTCAAGAAAAAGAAGTAGGTGCAACGCTCGTTTTTTAGGATGACACTAATTTAGCACTAGATCTAACAAAGTTGAGAGCCCCTGTGGCTGAGTTGGTAGTGAAACTAGTGAACCTACCTTCTGCGCCTGGGGGCGCCGGGCGTGGGTTCTATTCCCACCTAGGGCAAACATTCATAATATGTGATGAACATTTGGGTCTGTTCTATGTCTGGGTGTTAATATCTATTTAAGTACCTATGTATTTAAAAATATTTATATGTACGTATATCAGTCTCTGGCCGTCATAAGCCATATTATAAGCTTAGCTTAGTTCGAGGTCAGATGACCGAGTGTGCAAAAATGTCCCAGATATTATTTTTACTTAAAGTTACGATAAACGATCCTGTATTTCATGAAGATTGCCCATTTTAATATTCTCAGTTAAACTACTTCTGCGACTGTAGCCGGTCATGCGTAAAATGCACTCCTTGCTCGCTTCAGTGGACTATGATCCTTATTTTGTGAACAGATTGCACCCTGCGGCTTCACCTGCGAAATTTCAACTTTGTCACCTTAGTCAGGGACAGAAGCATATTACTATACACGTCCCTATGATACACAATATATCCTCGCCACATTTTATCAAGATGGGTTCAGCTCTTACGCCAGTAAGTAAGTAAACAGAGAGATAAGGACACAGAGGGGCAGCTTTACTTTCACATTTATAATAGGCAAAACATGATACAAAGTGACTACATTGTTACACCTATTGTAAATGCGTGTATGATACGCGGTTAAAGCTGTATCCTCTCTCATTATTTCTATAACAGCAGATCCAGCAAGTCAGATTTCGTATCACCGATAATATTTGGCTCAGCCATCTCTTTAATTTTGGTATTTTTCTTAATTATCCAGCTTCCGTTTTCTCTTGCGTTCGGTCGATAATATTCCGTAGTATATTTTGCTCTGTCACGAGCAGCCCATTTTCTTCCTTCTGATGCATCTTCTAATTTAAAATAATTATAAACCTTTGGCACTATAAATAAAATGCCTTTGTTTGACAAGCAGGGCTCAGTTATACTTGTTTGCACTCGGCTGGCAGCCAGGGGGAATAATAAACCGTTGTTAACTTACGGACTTGTTAAATTGTATGCACGTCCGACTTACTAGATTTATATTCTTTGGAATTGCTTTTACTTACGGTTAAAATGATTTACTAAATCCAAAGAATGATAATAAAATGCCATTGGCATTCTTGGGTCTCTAGTTTGTATTTGTACCAGTGTATGAGCTTGGAATGGTCTTAGTTTTGATTTATCTCGTTTTTTTATTGCCCTTTAAATAGATAAGCTTTAATTCGGGACATTTTTTCACACACAGTCATCATTCGGCTCGGACTCCAAACTAAGCTAAGCTTGTACTATAGCTGCCAGAGACTGATATACATACATACATATTATATATATTTTTAGAAGTAAAAACTGAAAACTTGGAATAATTGTCACATTAACATGTCAGTGACGCGAACCCATAAGTTTTGCCCCTACCAGAAATCGCTCAACGCTTTCACTTCCATTACGAGTATGTAGGTAATTGAAGATGTTTGTTTCGGTTTAAGCCAAGGCGCAGGCAAGATTATTTTCAGGGAGGTTCATACCCAACTATTCCTAAGGCATGACGGATTTGGATAAAATTTACTTATACCGATCCTAAATGAGGTTCCTGCAGATAACGGGTGAAACCGCAGGGTACAACTAGCAATGACAGGTATAAAATATAAGTGAACACAAGTCACGCGCTACCGATTAGGGCGCGGCCACACCGGCGTTTATTCTGCGGCTGATTGTGAGCTTTTTGACAATGAGCTTTATCGATACGTGTTTGCAGAGGAAATAGTTAATGCAGTAATTTTTCATAGATACTAAAACAAATAAAGAAAAGGAAGAAAATGTTTATTCGCGACCAACTACGTTTTAAAAAATTACTTAAATACATAAATTTAATTTGTTTATACTTAATGATATTATAGTGGTATTTTGATTTATCAGTTTCCTCACAAGTTACTCTTGCTAATGTCTAGGTGATTATGGTTGTTCCCCAATAGTTACAATCTGGGTGTCTTCAAATCACCGCATATACCGCATCATCGCTTAAAATCAGGCGAGTTGGCATTCAAACGCAAGCTTATCCCTATCCCTATCCCTATCCCTACCATATTATAAATGTGTAGATCAAATACCTTCACACATGACTTCTAACTAAGTAGAAGCAATACCGGATATCGGTTTAACTTGCAAAAAAAAACCCGTTTGCGTGATTCAGGTAAAGTGTCGTATTTACCTATAATAGACGCACTTTTCATATTTGTGAAACTACGATCCATTTACACTCATTGTTTAAGGAATTATTGAATACCTTATTACGTTTTTAATAATATTATTCGTAAAGTTTAAGCAAATTTACAATTTTTTCGCAAAACATCGTTTTAGTACGCAATCTATTTTCAAACTATGGAACTACAAATCTGACGGCTGTCAGTTTGTTTGTTTGTCCGCGCACATCTTTTAAACTACTAGAAGGATTTCAAAGCAGTTTCCATGAATATGCTTATAAAATACCTGATTGAAACATAGGCTATATTAATTTATGATAATAAATAGTAAACAATTATTTTTTCATAATTATTTATAACGCCATCTAGCTTATTTTATAGTAATGTTGTCGTAATGACAGACTTCTACTCGCAGACATGGTAGGTAGGAAGACTGAAGCGGCTGTTGCCATATAATCTATATGTAAATAAAAATATAGATATTCGCCAAAGAACCAGAGTCACCGACATAGCTATTAAAATCTGCAAGTTGAAGTGGCAATGGGCAGGCCACATCGCTCGAAGAACTGTTAACCGATGGAGAAGTAGGTAAGGTTCTTGAGTGGAGACCGCGAACCGGAAGACGCAGCGTAGGTAGGCCTCCCACTAGATGGACCGACGACATTGTGAGAGTCGCGGGCATCCAGTGGATGCAGATGGCAGGATGTCGTTCAGTGTGGAGGTTAAAGGGGGAGGCCTATGTTCAGCAGTGGACGTCTTCTGGCTGATGATGATGATGAAATAAAAACGAATCGCCGAAATGTATGTACCCGCATAACTTCCGATAGACTGCACCAAATAGTTTTTTTTGTGTTTGTTATTTTCAGGACAGCCAACTGCTTTTGAAGAGGTTTTACAGTTTATTATGGCGTAATTTAAAGTACGTTTATTTTTGTATTGACTTCTGACGTGCTAATATACCAAGTCGACGGAGATTAAAATGAATACTAAAGTTAAATGATTGTTTACGGGATATTTACCGTGGTAAGGTTGTGGAAGGAGCTCCCGATATTTCGGCGCAGTTACATGCACCATGTTCACGGGAAGACTGAAGAATGCGGGTGGTTGGTGAAAAAGAAAGACTAAGAAAGAGGGTAGATCGTTTTGTCTGTACCTAACTTTGAACTTTTTCACCAACCACCCGCATTCTTCAGTCTTCCCGTGAACATGGTGCATGTAACTGCGCCGAAATATCGGGAGCTTCTTCCACAACCTTACCACGGTAAATATCCCGTAAATAATCATTTAACTTTAGTGAACAACCGTGATAGTTTAAAACAGTGTTTAAAATGAATACATTTTTTTGCCAGGATCAAACTTAAGACCAATAACAGACACGCAAAGTAGGTGAACTCGCGGCATCTAATCTGTTACTGATCTATGATTAGCAGCTATTTTGGATGTTATGGTGGTGAACGAAAGCGGTTTAGTTGTTGGAAGGGTCGAGGCGCAGAAGGCGGGCAAAAATTATTTAGACATCATTGATTGGCAGTCTTTACGCGGAGTAATGTTAAATAACAGCGATTAATTATAGATACCGCTCCATGCTTCCTACTTACTATTTACTAATAATTCAATAATAACGTTTGTCATGCATGACATTTCGCTTGACTTATACCAATTTTTTTTCCTTATTGGCTCCATGGCTACACACTTCCAACGTATTTAACCAGTGAAAGTAATATATTATTTGCTTGAAATATATTTGAAACTATGGACATGTCGGGATACCTGTATCGAGTCAGATTAAAACTAGACTAAAATCATACTATGACGATAGTATGACAATGCGCATTAAAATGGAGAGCAATAAATCTACAATCATGTCATATGTGTAGGTATTATCTATAAAATATTCAGTATAAATAATCCGATGGATTTGTGCCTATTTAAAGTTCCGTTCGTGTTCGTTAGTGTAACATTTATATTTGGATATGTCAGTCTAATCGTCCACCCACTAATTACTTTGCGCTACGCGTACGAAGTCGCGGGCATTAGCTAGTTCCTAAATAAAATAAAAAAACTCATGATACGAATAAAAAAAAAAACACTGCAAAGAAATCGCACGCTTTGCCAGCTGTGTGCAATATTCTACTTTCCATACAATTTTCTGCCTTATAACAGCTCATTTTCGAGCAATACGTATTGAAACATTTTGTAACTAGTACTTATGTTCATATCAATGATGTAAATGTATCCAGAGATTTCACTGCATTTTTTTCAGCATGCTTAATGTTTCTGCATCATTAATTCCGTCCCAAAATATTTTCATAAAATCGGCGAAAATTACAAACAGACATCGATAAAGAAATCTAATACTTTGATATTTTTTTTTAATTTCTAGTAAGAAATGTTTGTTTTATCCAATAATTCCTCTTTTTGTGCTATTAAGTGCATCTTAAACTATCAATAAACAATAAGTAGTGTTAAATTATGTAATTTTAATTTGCTTGTAATTTAGTTAATAAAAGCACTTCCCAGTATAAAAAAGCCCTGATTACATCCAGCAGTAAGCCTCAACCAATGATAAAGTACCATTTCAGTTCCAATAATAAAAAGCTCTCAGCATACCACTTCAAACAAACTTCGCTATTATGATTGTGTGTTTACCGACTCCATTGTCTATAAAAATCATAAGTTAAACAAGTCTCCCCTGTAATCAAGATTAGAACAACGGAACACAAGTGCTCGCCAAACTGGGAAAGAACAATAGCCACACTCGTTGCTGTGGCCCTTCATTCTTAACAACAAATCTTCCCTATGCCACTGAGGTATGCCGTATGAAAGGTAGCCAGTATGGATTTCATGTGCTGGGTGATCCACAAGGTCAGGTCAAAATGAAAAGTTTTGATTCCTCAAACCAAAATCTCCACGAAAATGTCCTACGATATATTTTTTTAGAGTTTGGGCTACAATTATTTTTTCTCAAGCATTTTCTTTCCACTAAAATGGCTTAAAAATGTGAGCGAAGATGGCTGAGGTAGCATGTGCGCTTTACAATCTGACGAAACCGGTTGAACCGGAAATTGGCGCAGGTCCAATTGGTCCAAGGAAATTGGTCCCTTGCACCAATGCCTTATTTAGACCTTAAATAAATTATATGCAGTTTCGGTGCCATCGCTCAAAAACGATGAAGAAAAACATCGTAAAGAAACCCGGTATGTCTAAAAACCACAGAAATTCGAAGACATTATGACATTCACCAACATGAACTGGGCTAGCATTTGTCTATTGTCTATTGAATAAGGGCACATCCATTCTCTCTAAGAGGAGGCCTGTGTCTTAGCAGTGACAACATGATAGGCTCATAATGATGACGACGATGGCTTTAAAATTCTTTATAGTGTTTTTAATGTTTTTTGTTGTATCATGATCGTTACCGACAGCGGGAAAGCAAACCATTCAAAAAAGGGTTTTTTTTGCAGCTCAGACGTCAAAAATAACATGATAAGTGTCTTCAAATCGATAGTAAACTTGTTCCATCTATATAGGTAAGCGCACTCTATGACGTGGTCACATACTCAAGAAATAAAGCAAGTTGTCTTTCTGTTACCCAACCGTGCTACGGCTGTAGTTTGCTCATTTGGAAGAAATGAAAAACCCTTGTCTGGCCTAGTCTTTTGTGATGAACGCGTTTGTTCCTCGGCCATTCCACTAATTGCGGCCACGTGCTTTTGTCTTCGCAAATTAGATTGGATCTCTGGATTCCTCTTGAATGTTGAATGATTTGAATAAATACTACTTGAGTTCTCGTTACAGAGACCACTTTAAAAACGTATGCTTCAAATTTTTGTCAAGTAGCAATAACTGTTAAAACAAGGGTATTTACTAATATTTTTACTATTAATTATAAATAAAATTAAACATAAAAATAAATTAAATTATAGTTTAAAAAATACGCTTGCATTTGACCGCAACCTCGCATGATGTTAAGCGAAGATCCGCACTATATGAAGCACGTTTGTCTAGAAGAAACCGATTCACTTGCGACGTGAAGGCACTCCAAATATTGTAACTATCCGAGAACATGTGTTCAGGTAGCGCCACATACCTACTACCAGTTCGCAGATTAGAAGGGTATTTTACCTGACTGTCCAGAAAGATTGTATTGTTTTTCAGGTCTAAGTGTAGGTTAGGTACGTATGTTTGTCTATTCCTATTTGTTACTTATCCAGAACTCTAAACGAATTGACTGATTTTAAAGGGTGTGGTGTCGTTAGATTTCACTTTTATGTTTCATGTGTCATAGGATACATTTCCAGTCAATTTTTTAATACACCTGCTTGTGTTTTTCTAATAATTTCTTTGATAAAAAAATATAAAGATGCCACAATGACGCGCTAATCGCGGCAATACTCGGCCGGCAATACATAGGCCGGTTCAAACAAAATTTGGCAGGATGATAGTGTACATTATAAGAAAGGACATAAGACATACTTTTTCTCCTAGAAAATGCGGAAAAACTGGAAATTTTGGATAACACCGCGGATTCAGCTAGTTATAAATATATAAATCTTGAGCAACACTCCCGGTCCTGGTACCATTAACCTAAATAAATAGATGACTAACTCAAAAAAATACTTTCACATCGATGCCCAGCACCCACTTTTGTTTGCAAATATGTACCTACATACTTTTTTAGCTGCATAAAGCTCTACAACATTCTGGCTTTCACACAAACGGTACATTTAAAACAGTATGCAAACACAGACGGAATGCTGGATCCCATAATAAATCTACAAAAATATGTACCAAAGTTTAGCTACAAAATGTTACGACCTCTGCATGTATAGTACTCTAATGCTACATTTAATAACCCATGGAACTTTGCCGCTGTAAGCAATTTAAAAGTTATCTTCGCCACTTCGCCATTCTATGAAAAGATATTGAAGGATCCAAAGACACAGAAAATTTAACTTTTAAACTTTCGCTGCTTGTATAACATATGTCTTAAATGTCTATCAGTAAAGTTGTTTGCAATTAAGAAATGGCAAAAGGAAATAAATTTTAAATCTTGTATTAACCAACTTCATAACTTCACTTTCTTATCGCGCCTGGTTTATGCGACGCGTGACCAAAATGCTGGTGTGTTTCTGGCTCAACGCATAACCATTGCCATTCAGTGGTGATACCGCCAGCATGCTGGGTACGCTGCCAACTGGTAGGCAGCATTTGGATTGTATTTAGACCTTCAACAATGGCAATGTCTGTTTTTGTTAGTGTTGTTGTTAGCTTGTATTTTGTTTAGTTAATAAAGGCAATTAATATTTTAAAAAACAACTTCATATTGTTTACTTTTTCTAGGTTTTGGGCCAAAATCACCAGTTACCAGAAACCCACCGCGGCGCGGCGTGACGTCGCATCATGGTTGGCTCTACAAGAGATGGCTTGATAAACTAGACTAGCGGAAGTCAGCATAACATCGGCAAAATTTGAAAAGTGTAGAAACCTTTGCGCGGTCCAAACCCCTGGACTTTGTACTTTAGTTTTTATTTTGTTTTGTAAAGGCACTTGCCAGAAAAAAAATAACCTTATTTTCTTATTCTCTACATGTCTGTGTTTGGAAGTTTTTATATAATACTAACTGAACCCCGCGGTGTTATCACGATGTGCGATTTTCCAGTTTTTCCGCAGTTTCTAAGGGGAAAGATACCCTATGTCCTTATGGTGTATACTATCATCCTGCCAAATTTCGTTAAGATCGCCAAGCCATTTTGTCGTGAAAAGCGACTAAACAGACAAACAGACAGAGAGACAGAGTTACTGTCACTTTTATAATATTAGTTAGGATGGATCGCAATCGCAGTTGGTATCTAACAGATTAAATTAAGTTAAAGTGCCCTTCATAGTTAGTATAACTAGCGGATTTTTCACTTATCAAAATTCTTACTACGACAAAGTGTCAACTGTCGACGGTAACGTACATATTTGACTGTAAATATGTATATCATCAGCCTAGGTAATACATTCGTCTCGTCTCGAATGTTTACAAAGTTTTCCATGCGTAGGGTGGCCAAAAGTTTTTCCTTGGTAAGATAAGTTTGACGCAGATTTGAGGGTAGAACAAAATCTAGAAATCTATTTCAAAACGCGTTGCAAGACTCATTTTGTTAACATCCTTCTTTAAGCAGGTGTCATGTAACCGTCTCGTATGATTATTTACTACACTCAGGTTATCATCGTAACGCTATAAATCTTTTAAGCCATTTTTTGCTTGATTAAAATTCCTTCAGAAGAACCCACCCCCATTAGCGCCTCGATAATATCACAGACTGTTCCTAATAGAAGACTGTAAGAGGAATAGAAGCTTTATAGCTTCCTAGTACTTAGCGTAGTCAGTAATGGGCGTGAAAATATTCAAAACTATCTGAACAAGTTCAAATAAAAAAACACATCAGTCATAGGACTGCACGTCAGAAGTGAAAATTTAAGTAGTAATTCACCGATTCTACAAGAGATGGCGCTGTTTTAAAATACACGGTACGGCGTGACGATGACGCGAGTTCCATGATTTTTGTTGACCCAAAAAGTGCTCAACGCGACTAAAGAAGTTTTCAATTCTAGAAATTAACCGCTCCCCCTCTTTTGAGACGGCGGTTAAAAAGCTTGGACAATATACGTATATACGTTGTAGGTTTAAGTCACCTACATTATTTGGTATTCAATCAACCCACGTCATAAATAACCAAGTTTGATGTATATTGGCAAAATATATGGGCACTATAAGTATTCCAAACATCGCCCCCGCCTACGCGACTGGTGCCGTGCCAAAATACCCGAATGCACTGGTTCGAACCTTAGATCAGACAAACAAGGGAGATATGCCTTAGTACGATTATCGTTCGTGTTCAATTACTCCGTGTTTAACTTAATTTTTTTTTTCATTATACCGCTTAAAAAAATTAAGTACGGCACACTTACTCATTTTCCACGCACACTAAGAAACATACGGCTACACCAAAAATTCAAAAAAACGGCGGTAAGGTTGTCTGCAGGGTAAGTGCGACTAAAGGCAAAGGTAGGTCTGATTTGGGCCGCCGACCACGCCTTTTTATTATATCTCCCGTGTTTTTCTGATCTGCGGTTCGAACCTTTGCATGCTTTTAGGCGGAGCTTCAAGCTATCTATCGGTTTTGAAAAGGCCTGAGCGCAGACTTTTCTGATACGGAGAAGTGTAAAACATGCCAAAAGCTAAAAAGGGTGAAAGCTACCAAACTCTTGTCATACTGTAGTATTTAGTCATTTGGGGACTTTTCTTTTAATTTGTAACTAAGATGAAGTCATTAAGAAAAGGAATGTTCGGTCAACATTTTCAACGTCACTTTTCAAGATCAATTTTCGTTTTAGTACATATTTTAATTACATTTATTATTCTTTTTAAAAAAATGGATGAGCTAAAGACTGGCCCACAGTTTTTTTCAAAACGATGTTCTATAATATTCATCCACGACATTTATTTCTTTTTATCATTCTACGCGTTTAATATTAATCGCCCCTCTAAGTAGGTGGGTAAGAGCAATTTACCGATTTCAGTGCGCATGGATGACCCCTTTGTAACGAAATGAGCTATTACAAACCATTCGATTATTCTGCCTAACTACCTGAGAGGTGCTCTTTGAGGCTTTCATAACAATACTTCGCCTTTACGAGTATCTCATAGAAATTATTCTTTTAATAGTTCTTTGCTTTAGGTTAAATAGTTATGATTTTGATTTTAAAGTGGTTTATGCTGTCACATAAGCGCATTTTATATATGACTAAAAAAGGACGAATCATGTCGACGCATGTAGGTAAATTATTTGTCAACTCTGTAAATATGGGTATCAAATGATAGGGCTTGAAAAGTAGAAAATACAGACCTAATTTATTTTTAAAACGTTAAAGTGAACGTGAAGTGACGTTAAACTCAATATAGCCACCGCTTTAAGATGGCAGGTTACATTATCGTTACTAAAGCTATAAACGTTTGTTTTATAAATATTTAAATAATAATTTTTTTATATGTAGCTACTATAACATAATAGGTATAGTTATAGTTAAAATAATGTTTCGTTAACCAATTTTATTTTATGTTATAGATGTATTTAATTTATTTTTATAGGTGATGATGAAGAGTCTAATATGTAAAGTCTACATTCTAGGTTTGACATTAAATAGTTGGCGAGTTGGCGGTCAAACGCGACCCTATTAACACATAAAAAAAACAATATATGAAGTAGGTAGTGGTATATTGCAGCTCTGTTTAAGAGATTTGTTGGATTTATACTAGAACAAGTATATATATATATTTTTTCTTGAATCTAAGAACACTCTCAATCAAGTCCTTTCAAACACACAAAAAACTAAATCAAAATCGATTCAGCCGTGGCTACGATGCCACAGATCACTGAAGTAAGAATTTTTTCGTTTAGACTCCTGTGCCACAGACAGATACAGAGATACACAACAAGACACACAGACAAAAAGACACACATATACACAGAAATACACGTTAAACTTAGAACACCTCTCTCTTTGCGTCGGGAGTAAAAAATACGGTATTTTTGGTAAATGGAATTAATAAAGAATATTTTCCTGTATCGTTGCTGAGTACCGTGGAAGTTTGCTGCCTCCCGGCGATCCGTTCACCAAATGTTTGTTGAGGACCTACCCCTACTTCTCAGTTCCTAACACCTCCAACTTTTCAAGAGGACTCTTTACAACTCTCCAAATTCCCTCAGGGAAATTATTGGTGTTGGATAAAAATTTAGGTGTAACAAATAAAATTTTAAATGTTAAAAATAAAATAAAAAATAAAAGAGCTGATAATCTTCAAACGGTTGAACAGATTTTATTGATTCATATAGGTAACTAAAAACACTTTCGATCTATTCTTCTTTAAAAAAAAAAACTAAGTCAAAATAAATATGTTCAGCTTTTTTTTTTTTTCTAATGTGACTTTTTGCTGTTTGCCTTGCAGCCTCTACAGCCTGACCGGACTAGTTGGTGAACGCAGAGGGCGATGAGCCAACATGATTTAGATTTTTGGGCGACAAGCGCAATGGCACCTCGGAGGTACGAGCCTCGGCTTGGACCGTCGCCGGGAGTGGGGATCAGATTTGCTCTGGCACCCCAGAAGAGGTGTGCGCTGGAGCCCTAGTAGGTTGTTGAACTGAATGACTATTTGGAGAGAATCTAACCGATCTTCTGACAGATCCTGGGGGTATGTTCAGCTGTTTCGGAACTACAATACTCATAATCAATTATACAGATAACTAACACATGTTAAACTTATGTCGGGGGTACAAGGACATCATTTCTTAATTCAACATGCTACGATAGCCAAGCAAGTTTCATAACGATGCATTCATCCAACATTTGGAGTAAATCATACTGGTACCTACTACATAAAATAATTAGTACTTATTACCTATACTGCACTGAAACGTGGTCTCTCGCTATGGGTCTCATAAGAAAGCTCAAAGTCGCAAAACGAGATATGGAGAGGGGTTGCTCTACGAAATCGAATCAGAAATGTGTAGATCCGTAGATGAACGAAAGTTATACCGACATAGTCCACCGGATTAGCAAGTTGAAGTGGCAGTGGGCAGGGCATACACACATCAGATGGCCGATGGAGCCGCAAGGTTCTCGAATGGAGACTACGGACCGGTAAGCGCAGCGTAGGACGTTCACCCACACGATTGACAGACGTCCTAAAAGAGACCGCAGGAAAACACTGGATGCAGGCCACTTCCAACCGGCCCTTTTGGAGATCGATGGGAGAGAAGAGTCTAGCAGTGGACGTCCTATGGCTGAAATGATGATGATCATACATATACAGTAAGTTTATAAAGACTTAGTGGCCAGCCCTAAATTCCTATACAGAGCGAAGTAGAATACCGTAGAAGAGGTAACAATTTTCCTAGAAATAAGATGGTCAGAAAATTCGATTGTGCCCCCTATTCGATTCTACAGATGTACTATGGTATGTACCATGATCCAATAAAACAAGGTCTGATATTCCGGGAGTGACACAAGCCTACGTCACTGTTCAGTTGCCACTTCATTGCAACAAACACAACAATTGGGAAAGAATATTCTATGAAATAAAATACAAAAAGCACTTCAATGGTCATTTTGTTTGTCCGCTTAAGCGAAGCAATTTAAGTTAAACACGAATTTAACCATCGATGACGTAGGCTTTTGTCGCCCACGTGACATTTGCGTCTCCGAATATCATACCTGGCGTTGTATATTATTGAACCATGGTACGTACCAAGACCAACTGTAAAATAAAAAGCCTTTGCCTAATAAAAATAGAAGTCATGGAAAGTCGGAAACAATAGGTATTGTCTCTACTTCACCGTTAGTATCCAGCTCTACGCAGTTTGTTTTCTGTTGCCATTCCTTTACCTTTTGCTTCTATCAGGATCGGAATTTATCAACATTTAAATGCAATAGGAACAGTTTTGAACAAAACTAAGTGCATGGAGTTGTAGAGGATTTACCGGAAGCGGCGTCGACGTCGACCGTCGCTCCAGGATCGCAACACGCTTTCATTCATCCCCTAGATACGACTTTCCTCCACTGAGCGATGTTTTACGCGGAAACTCTACACTAGGCATCAGCCTCCCACCATTTATTCTTTCTCCCTCCCACCAACGCGTAAATCCTACGCGAGAATGAAAAGAGAAAACAAAATCAATACTGTCTGGAACCGCCCACCAGTTCAACTCGGTAACTGCGCTTCCTCACTGAAAATTCGATAAAATAAAACTTGGTGAAATATCATTAAAATTGCGTGTGGATGTTAAACGGGACTATTTGTAGCAGCAATGATATTATCCGGCGAATTTTTCAGTAGATTTCGGTGGTTGAATTGGAAAAGCCACATGTTTCCCACGTGGTCGACTCACGTTACAATGTTTACCTGCCACCGCCTGGCGGTCAGGTGAGAACTGCTACTACCCTTCTATCTATAGATACGCCACCCCGTCAGCTGACTCCCCGAATGAGCATTACGGACCGAATTCCACTGCTTTTCCCGGAATATTAGATGAAGCTTAGGCAAATTGTTTAGTAGTCGCGTAGAGTATTTCTTATCGTTGACAAACGCCTAGTTTTTAGATTTCCGTACCCGAAGGGTAAAACGGTACCCTATTACTAAGGCTCTGCTATCCGTCTGACTGTCTATCTGTCCGTCTGTCACCAGGCTGTATCTCAACCATGATAGTTAGACAGTTGAAATTTTCACAGAAGATGTATTTCTGTTACCGCTATAACAACAAATACAGAATAAAATAAATAATTATGGTGGCTTCCATACAACAAACGTGATTTTCTTGCTCGTTTTTCTCGATATTGATAACGGCAACGCAACGGCAACGGCAATGATAGACGCTTGAAATATTCACAGAATATTTAGTTATATATTCACTTTCAATTTCTTATTATATTAAAATAACACACCCATACAACAAACGTGTTTTTTTTTATAACGGTACGGAACACGAGTGCACGAGTCCGACTCGCACTTAGCCGGTAAAGAATAAACAAGACTAGTTTTTATAACAGAAACGTGAATTAACAGTTTTTTTTTCTCTCAACTCAGAATTTTGATGAAATTTAACATGGACGTAGCTCGTTTCACAGCCTTAACAGACGTCTGATTTTGAAAATTGTAATGATAATTTTAAGTAAAGGCCGTCGGTTTTAGAAAGTAATCTAGTCTTGGACACCCATATTCAGTGGGCGTAGAAGACGGGCGCCCTCGTTTGCGGTTTGCATTTTTATCAACACCGACGACAGCAGCAACATTTTATTTTTCCCGTCATAAATATGGAACTGGTAAAGACGAACACACGCCGGAATATACAACGTCTCCATGCAAACTTATCTGAAACTATGCATAAGTAAGCACCAAAGAAGCCTCTTACATTGTCTGGAAAAATAAAAGTTAGTCCATGATTCTTTATTTCTTGCGTAACGTTTTCGTGCTCTTTGCAATTTTCTTTGCTCGCATAAAAATCGGTGTTATTTCGTGTCTTCAACTTTTGTTTTGCGGAGTTATTGGTAGAATGGTGGATAATTGTTTTACAGCCACTGAATGGTGTCATCGTCTTCAATAAAGGCGGTTCTCAATTCGCGTGTTTGATTTTTTGCAAGCTTTTTTTCAACTTACTCTATTAGTTAGTATGACGTATGTACCTACGTACCCTGTTAGTTTGTATGTATGTAAGTACCTACGTACATACGAACGTGTATGTGTGGGACAAATCTTGCAACTGAATTTTAGACCAGTTATCCTCAACCGATTGCGCAGAAATTTGGCATAATCATGTAGGTTCGGTAACAATGCAATGTTATGGTACCATCGAGCCGGTCTGATGATGGAGACAGAAAGTGGAAATAGGTACTTCTAAACGAAACGGCGTAACCCCGTCGATTTTGGGTTCGTTTGATTTAAATAAGATGTTTTTATTATTATTTTTAATTTAAGTTATTATGTTTCAATAACTATACTATTTTAATGATTGCTTTATTCTATATACTTCAAGTGTGATTTAATATGAAATTTAATCAATAAAATTCCATGGGCTACGAAAATATGCCAACATGCCTTTAATGCCATCAAATTGACAACTTTGATAATGTACCTATGCTCATATTCGACATATCTAAACAATGCTATTAAATACGTTTTCAAATTTTTTTATAAATAAATTATCTAAAAAAAAACACTTCAAAAAACCACATAGCACACACATTTTAAGTAAATATGCCACTACAAAGAACAAAAATAACATTTTATACACGGATTTTGAAGTTGGGCGGAAACTAAATAAATTTTCCGAAATCCAATTTGGAGGAGTATTATAAATACCCCTAGGCAAACTTCCTATATGAAATAATTATATTATTATTACAAAATAAACCTCTTTGTTTTTATTTAATTATTTATGCGCGTGACGATGGAAGGAGGCTTGATGGTATGACACTTGTTCCCTGGAAGTTGGGGCGGCCCCTTGTATGGGACGCGACTTGTGTCGATACTTTGGCAGCTGCCAATTCGGCAGAGCAGCAGAAGCGGCGCAAATATGCTAACCTCGGCAGTGGTTACATATTTGAGGCATTTGGGGTCGAGACATTGGGCCCTTGGGGACCGGGAGCTCACCTCATTTTCAAAAATCTTTCAGAGCATCTGATTAACGCATAGACCTAAAAAATTATTGACATCCTAAATCTATGGATTAACGCGACGCGTGACCAAAATGCTGGCGTGTATCTGGCTCAACGTATAAGCATTGCCATTGAACGTGGTAATGCCGCCAGCATGCTAGGTACGCTGCCAGCTGATAGTGGGCTTGAGCATTTGGATTGTCTTTAGACCTTCAACGGTCTATGGACAGTCTAACTGTTTATTTAGTGTCAGTTTTAGCTAGTATTTTGTTAAGTTAATAAAGGCACTTGCCCCGTAAAAAAAATATGCACTAGTGCATAAAAAGAAGTCATTTTATGCACTAGAGTATAAAAAACCACTTATACCTTGCATAAACAAGAACTTTACGAGCATGATAAGTGAAAAGGTACTTAATTGTTAAATATCGTATGCGCGAGTGGGCAAAAATGGTATGTTCTTATGGTAACTTCCACAAGTATAAAAAGCACTCTCTTTGACATGAGAGTACGTTAAAATAAGCTGCAAAACTTATAGCAAAACTCACTACAAACTGAAAAATATGTAGCTAGTAGAAAACTTTCCACCTGAAAACAAAACTTCTATTTTATAAAGGTAATATAAAAGTATCCAGAGAACTAATGGCCGTACAGAGCACATGATTTATCTTAACATTCCTGGATTTGTCAAACACAGGTGGACCTAAAATATGGACGAAACTAAAGTAGCCGGTCTATGGCTGTAGGAAAACTTTCATGGACCGAAATGGGAATACGAGGTATTTTAGAACAAAGTTAAAGTTTGGAATCATGCTTTTAGCAGTTTTAGTTAAAAGTTTACTTGCGTTTATTCGTGGGTGTTGATTATGTTTTACCTACTATCTAATCTGATGGCACAAAAATTATCTACTCTTCTTCTAATTTCAATACGGGTGAAAAGGATGAAAACAGTTTGAGAGCTGACAAATTTAATGTAGAAAAGATTACATGGCAATGAATAAAGTTAAACAGGTTTAATAAAAAGAAATGTTAACTTTTTGGTTAGCATTTTCCGACGAACTTCTAGTGTAGTTCCGCATCCTCGTCGCTTCAATTACATAAGGAGTTTGGGATAAATTTTACTCTATAGATATTTGTAAGTGATGCAAATTTAGCCTAACCTGAAAATTAATCAATTCTGAAACAAAAAATATAATTTAATTGTAAATGAAATAAACAATTACACACGTTCCCTTAGTGTACTTTGCCGACACGTGTTTCGCCTCTTCTTCGTATGCTCAGGCCGCGTTGACTCTTCGAGCGTTAGGTCGAGAATGAGTAAGACGCTATGAGTTGAGTCGTCGGAAAAACAGTTTTGAAGATAGACATCCGCAAAGTAACGCCTGATTCAATCAACTTTCGGCCCCTATTTAACTCCTTTTGCGTTTTTGGAACTGTATCCCCATACATTTCCGAAAACGCTTCTACAGCTGATATCCACTTCCATGTTTCTAATACCATCAAAAATTACGAAATTCCATAGAAAATGCATTCCTCTATTTCTCCTAGGGAATGAGTTTCCACTGTGATATAACTTTTACTTATAAATAAAAGTCTAAGTATCAACTTCCACGTTTCTTATTTAAAAAATGATATACTTCCATACAAAAGTTCATCCTTTATTTAACCCCTTTAGAAGATGAATTTTCAAAAATCCTTCCTTAATGCTCTTTCCTTCCTTAATATTATACAGGGTTACGCATATATGATCTAAACTGAAAGGAGGTCATTATACTATTGTGTTAGTGAATGAATTTAAGATTTTTAATTAGTAGATAGCATAGATGTAACAACCTACGAGTAGGTTTGTTACGTCCATGGCAGAAAGCTTTACCGTAGCTAGAGTATCTTTTAGTAGTAGCTAGTCGGTGGGAATATAATTAATTCACGTCAAACACAATACCATTCTTTTTTCTTGCCTTGTCAGGTAAAATGTCTAGGTTGAATTTCTTACATATATTTCGTCATCCTAATCTACGACGACCAAAAAGAGACCGCAGGAAAACGCTGGATGCAGGCCGCTTCCAACCGGCCCTTTTGGAAATCGATGGGGGAGGCCTATGTCCAGCAGTGGACGTCCTATCGCTGAAATGATGATGATGATTTTGTCATCCTAGCAAAATGACTATTGCTAAATCTCTCAAAGAATAGATGTTGACTCAGTTTAATCATATCCTTAATAAACCTCTGCAATTTCTCGTTTGTTCTCCATTCTATGAACATTATTTATATTTTATTATAACTTAAACATGTTATAGCTTTACACGGAAATACCTACCATTGGCAGTCGCGTTGTCACGAAGTGTGTCTATGCGAAATGAATACGAGATGAGACGTCCCCATCCTTTTGATATGTTGGAACATATATTAAGAACAATAAGACGGCCTTATTTATTATTTGCCATTAAGTCTCGGAATATAAAATATATGCTAGGGAGAAATAGCACTGGGAAAAATTCGGTGATTTGCTTTCCAGTTTAAATTTTGTGAAAAGATTGTTTCGTAAACTTTCTTCGATTTTTTTATCCTTTACGTGTCATCATCGTCATCATCATCATTTCAGCAATAGAACGTCCTCTGCTGGACATATGCCTCCCCCATCAATTTCCAAAAGGACCGGTTGGAAAACGGCTTGCATCCAACGTTTTCCTGCGGTCTCTTTGAGGTCGTCTGTCCATCTTGTGGGTGGACGTCCTACGCTGCGCTTACCGGTCCGTGAACTCCACTCGAGAACCTTTTGGCCCCATCGGCCATCTGTTCTGCGTGCTATGTGCCCTGCCCCTTCAACTGCCACTTCAACTTGCTAATCCGGTGTATTCCAGTTGTATTCGCATATCCTTTACCTGTACTTTTTTGGAAACCAAGTATTTACAAATTTTACAATACTCAAGGTGCTTTCTTAGAACACCTAAAGCCCGTCTCAATACTCCCATATTTCCCCATTACCCTGACGGGATTGGGGAATATGTCCAATCCTTCCAGTTTTATTGCACTGCAACGTAAGGCATTTATAGTGATTTGTTTGGCTGCGAACAGCATAATTGCCACATTTAGAACTAAACATGCAATGTAAAGCAGTGCTGTGTAGTGCTGTGTAGTGCAGTGTAAAGCTTTGATTTGAGATCTGTAGAATCATTTCACGATGACATTTTCAAACACGCATTTATCTACACTGTAGATGACTGAAAAATAGGGTTGAAAGTTTATATGAAAGTCTACGCGTACGAAGTCGCGGGCAACAGCAAGTAGTAATAAGATTAATTTTATTTAAAACTAGCTAATGCCCGCGACTTCGTACGCGTAGCGCTAAGTAATTAGTGGGTGGACGATTAGACTGACATATCCAAATATAAATGTTACACTAACGAACACGAACGGAACTTTAAATAGGCACAAATCCATCGGATTATTTATACTGAATATTTTATAGATAATACCTACACATATGACATGATTATAGATTTATTGCTCTCCATTTTAATGCGGATTGTCATACTATCGTCATAGTATGATTTTAGTCTAGTTTTAATCTGACTCGATACAGGTATCCCGACATGTCCATAGTTTCAAATATATTTCAATCAAATAATATATTACTTTCACTGGTTAAATACGTTGGAAGTGTGGAGCCATGGAGCCAATAAGGAAAAAAAATTGGTATAAGTCAAGCGAAATGTCATGCATGACAAACGTTATTATTGAATTATTAGTAAATAGTAAGTAGGAAGCATGGAGCGGTATCTATAATTAATTGCTGTTATTTAACATTACTCCGCGTAAAGACTGCCAATCAATGATGTCTAAATAATTTTTGCCCGCCTTCTGCGCCTCGACCCTTCCAACAACTAAACCGCTTTCGTTCACCACCATAACATCCAAAATAGCTGCTAATCATAGATCAGTAACAGATTAGATGCCGCGAGTTCACCTACTTTGCGTGTCTGTTATTGGTCTTAAGTTTGATCCTGGCAAAAAAATGTATTAATTTTAATCTCCGTCGACTTGGTATATTAGCACGTCAGAAGTCAATACAAAAATAAACGTACTTTAAATTACGCCATACTAAACTGTAAAACCTCTTCAAAAGCAGTTGGCTGTCCTGAAAATAACAAAAACAAAAAAAACTATTTGGTGCAGTCTATCGGAAGTTATGCGTGTACATACATTTCGGCGATTCCTTTTTATTTCATCATCATCATCAGCCAGAAGACGTCCACTGCTGAACATAGACCTCTCCCTTTAACCTCCACACTGAACGACATCCTGCCATCTGCATCCACTGGATGCCCGCGACTCTCACAATGTCGTCGGTCCATCTAGTGGGAGGCCTACCTACGCTGCGTCTTCCGGTTCGCGGTCTCCACTCAAGAACCTTACCTACTTCCCCATCGGTTAACAGTTCTTCGAGCGATGTGGCCTGCCCATTGCCACTTCAACTTGCAGATTTTAATAGCTATGTCGGTGACTCTGGTTCTTGGCGAATATCTATATTTTTATTTACATATAGATTATATGGCAACAGCCGCTCCAGTCTTCCTACCTAACATGTCTGCGAGTAGAAGTCTGTCATTACGACAACATTACTATAAAATAAGCTAGATGGCGTTATAAATAATTATAAAAAAATTTTTTTTTTCACTATTTATTATCATAAATTAATATAGCCTATGTTTCAATCAGGTATTTTATAAGCATATTCATGGAAACTGCTTTGAAATCCTTCTAGTAGTTTAAAAGATGTGCACGGACAAACAAACAAACTGACAGCCGTCAGATTTGTAGTTCCATAGTTTGAAAATAGATTGCGTACTAAAACGATGTTTTGCGAAAAAATTGTAAATTTGCTTAAACTTTACGAATAATATTATTAAAAACGTAATAAGGTATTCAATAATTCCTAAAATAATGAGTGTAAATGGATCGTAGTTTCACAAATATGAAAAGTGCGTCTATTATAGGTAAATACGACACTTTACCTGAATCACGCAAACGGGATTTTTTTTGCAAGTTAAACCGATATCCGGTATTGCTTCTACTTAGTTAGAAGTCATGTGTGAAGGTATTTGATCTACACATTTATAATATGGTAGGGATAGGGATAGGGATTAATTCGAGCGTCTGATGATTTGACAATATCAATATTTTGTTCCATTTGAAAAATGTACTAGAAAATTAGTACTTACTAATTTTGAAGTAAATTTTCAAATTGATAATTATTTTCTAAAATATAATTTTATTGTCTGGGACATTATCCACTGATACGATAGTATAGGAAAATGGCAGCAATAAATGGCGGAACGCTGTTGAGCACACCACAATCCTTGTTTGTGGTAGTGACTAAGGGTATTAAAACTTTTATTAAGGATTGAAGTAATATTTTGAACAGTTACTACAAAAAGGTTATGCTCGGTGCCTAAAACTTTTAGTAAATACTTGGTAACGAGCGCAGTGTATTAATTGCCGGTCAGGATATTGAACTGTTGAAGTTCTAAATTCGGGGTGTACCTTCAGACAAGTGGCTTTCTCGTATCGTTATTCAGTAAAAAAATATATGCCAAAAGCTCCGATCAACAACGTGTTTATTTATTTACACCAAATAGGTACATCATACCACATTTTTGAGCGTAAAATTCACATCAACCACCGGATACCGACGAATAATTAAAATTTGCGTTAGGTTACGGCAGCCATTAATTATTTAGCGTAGTTTGAACATCTTTAGAGGCGAGCCGACACGACCTGCAATAAATGGGCGTTATATTCCTTATATTCAGAGGACAGAGGCTGCGCGTGCCGTGAATGACTAAACCGGGAAATGGTAGGGATGTGCATAAGAAGAATTAATTGACTATCGATTTCGTGATCTTGATTCTTGAGTCTTGAAATCTCAGTCACTTCGTGCTAATCCTCAAAATTCTCCAGAGGTTGCAGAATTTTTTAGTTCACGCAAGGTTCATAAATATGTTATAGTAGTTTAATTGGTTATGGTAGGATTCATATTATCTTTTTATAGCTACGTAACTTCCTTTTTTAGGATAGGGGGAATGTAGAATAGTAGATAGGTATATTTACACTGGCAAAATGTATTCATATTCATAAATGAAGAATACATTGTACGACCTGAATGAAGCCACGGAGAGTGCCATTGGAGTGGCGGAATTTTGGTCCCAAAAACTTAATTTAAAATTAAAACATCGACTCGACTCGAAAGAAGAAGAAGAAGAATACATTTCATCAGACGTCGGTTAAAAATGGAGAAAAGTACAACATGAAGAACATCAGGCGATACGGCGGTCAAACGCAAGCCTATTTCTAATTTTAAAAAAAGTTAAGTTTGTTGAGTTAGTAATATTTGAATTCAAGACTACTATGCCTAAATTACAGTCGTAGCCGACCGTTGTTCCCCATCCCTACGCAAACCTCCCCGTCTACATAAAGATTTATTCCTGTAACTGAGACGACTACGCGACACTTTTTCCCAATTATGAGGTAAAGCGCGCCATTTATTAACACCTCGTCATAAGAATCACGAACCGTACGTTTTTCCGGACAATTCATCCCATTGTTCCGTAGTTTGTTACGGTCCATTAACAAAGTTTTAATTACGGAAGCCAATTTCTTTAGAAGGTTTCATGTGCGGCTAAAATGCATGCGAGTGTAAAAATGGCGGTAAAATATTAGGGTCGAGATATTTGGATGAATAAATAGTATATTATGCAATTAGTGAATAAAGGACTGATTTAAAGCGAGGGCCATAGATGAATCACGAGCAAGTGAAGGATTCTAACGACTGAATCACGACCACAGGGAGTGATCCATAATTATTGTATTTTGTGGTGGTACGAACCCTCAGTGCGCGAGCCCGACTCGCACTTGGCTTGTTTTATTTCTTTATGGTATTTGTGTTTGGGTATGAATAATTGAATAAGTTTTCTTATTTCCCAAATACAAAAAAATGTTTTAAAGGTTATACTAGCGCCATCCGTTAAAAGCTTCTGCCGGACTATCTAGAACCTTCTATCTAGTCAGACCTTAGGCTTCAATATATTATCCTAAGTTAGATCTCACTTCTTTTGTCGTTGAAGTCAACCACCAAAGTATATACCATAATATTCACTTGGCTCTCATTTCACATTTATGTTTTTGATGGGATTCAAATTTTCTACAAGTCTTGTATGGCATCATCAGAGTAGAGTAAACCACAAATGTTAAAAAATACTATGCATAGTCCACACACGCGATTTTAACACAGATATTGTTTCAAACGTAATCACTCTTTTTCATAAACATTTTTAAAACTGCAACAAATTTTAATATAGGCACACTAAAACGTTTTTAAGTGCGGCATTACCGCAGTGGAGAGCAGAGTTGCAGCTTAAAATCACAGAAAGCAAACGGGTGATTTTGTGGTATTTATCACAGACCTACTGTTGATTCAAAGAATGAAACTTTTGTAGGAAACCAGTATAATTATTATTTTGAAGAAAAACAAAATACTCTACTGTGAAATGAAGCCCGACACCTCACACATCAAAATCGGTCATCCAGTTTAGGCTATAAGTAGATATTCAGGTAATTTTTAGGTATAGTCTATACTAATATTAAAAAGAGGAAAGATTTGATTGTTTGTTTGTTTGCATTAAATAGGCTCCGAAACTACTCAACCGATTTAAAAAATTCTTTCACTGTTGGGAAGCTGCACTATCTCCGGGTGACATAGGCTATATTATATTTTGTAGCGAGGCCGAAGGTCGAGCTTACACCCGTGCAAAGCCGGGGCGGACGGCTAGTAGGTAATAAAGAAACACTAAAAAATACATACATACATCTAAAAACATTACCTTCCTTCTTGGGCAGTCGGGTAAAAATATGTTGAACCCCCAACGCAAAAGAGGGTGCTATAACTTTAACGTATATATGTATCTGTGTGTCTGTGTTTACGTGTGTCTGTCTCTTGAATCGTAGCTCCCAGACGGCTAAACAGATTTTGATTTCGTTTTTGTTTGTTTGAAAGGTGTCTTGATCGAGAGTGTTCTTAGCTACACGAGTATGATTTATGAAAATCTGTTCAGCCGTTCTAAAATAATCACCTCTTTTATCGGGGATCTATAATATATATACTTGATATTCAATTTATACTTATTTCCAACTTTTTTTTAATAGGGCAAGTGTCTTTATTCATCATCATCATCAGCCGGAAGACGTCCACTGCTGAACATAGGCCTCCTCCTTTAACCTACACACTGAACTACATCCTGCAATCTGCATCCACCGGATGCCTGCGACTCTCACAATGTCGTCGGTCCATCTAGTGGGAGGCCTACCTTCGCTGCGTCTTCCGGTTCGCGGTCTCCGTCAAGTGTCTTTATTAACTAAACATAATACAAGCTAACTCTAACACTACAAAACAGTTATACTGCCCATAGACCGTTGAAGGTCTAAAGACTATCCAGAAGCCCACTATCAGTTGGCAGCTTACCCAGCATGCTGGCGGCACTACCACGCTGAAAGGCAATGTTTATGCGTTGAGCCAGAAACAACGCCAGCATTTTGGTCACGCATCGGATCCAGACGCTCTGGAAGCTTTTACTTGTTTTGTATAAGTACCTAGATACTTATGTTACACGATATATCAACTGAATGTGAATCGTTTTTATTTTATTTATTGAATAGGATATATCTTGAGGGTGGTCTCATTTAAATTTGAAGAATACACATCACATCATCAGCCAATTAACAACCACTGTTGGACAAAGGCCTCCCTCATAGAGAGGGGTCTTGCCATAATCCCCACGCTTGGCAGGCAGCTTAGGGATCGCAGTACGTTCACCATGTACTATTAGGACGCTGCTGCCCATCCTTCGGTGGTTCTGGTCGCAGTTTTAGGACATACCCGGGCCCCGTAAATTTGAAGAATAGTCTACCTATTAATACGGGTGGAAAATTATCACATGAATCCCATTTAATGAACTTCAAAGTCATAACTGATAGCTCTTACACATTTAATTTATTTAATAATGTAAAAGAGTTTCAGAAATAAATGTTTAGCTTACTCTAAAATGCGTGTTATACGGGAATTAGTCACGTAAGATAAGCTCCTCCTTGGTTACTCCGATTATAGTTTCTACCAAATTTGGCGGCCTCTTCGCGGCTGCGACTCGCTTTGCGCTGTACGTAGTAACCGGCATAATCCTCATAATCTTACATTAAAAATTCCCTTATAGGACCGAGTGGAAGGGAAGCGATCCCGAAAACGAAGACTAGTGATAGTGCTTGTGATTACTGACACAGTATAAGAGTCAAGAGTGAATCGGTTTCTTCTAGGCAAGCGTGATCCACCGTAGGCCGCATCATCGCTGTACATCAGGTGAGTTGGTAGCCAAGCGCAAGCCTGTTATTCATAAAAAATAATATAAGAAAAAACACGTTTTTTACATTCTTATAAAACTTTTTTTCATCATCCTTGGGGAGTTAAATACAACGGTTGATACCTATAAAAATAATATATTATTGCTGTTGTTTTTTAAAGTTCGCAATGTATTGAAAATAAGACACCCAGCTGACGCTAGAGGTCATCGAACGAACCCCACACGCACACACAGTCAGTGCCGCGCGCACGCTTAATCGCGCAATTTTGTACCTACCGACGACTCTGTTTATTGACCCCGAGTTTTGTATGCATTACATTGCTTCTTTGCAAATATTAAACTACTAACACTACAGTTATCAGTCCAATTGTTTTTGGTATACGATTGTGTTTCGACAGTATAATAATGGCGTTTCCCTTATAAATATCAAAAAATGAAAAATGTAGAGATTTTACACTGTTCTCACAAATATAGTCAACTTAGTCGAGCATTACCGTACCTCGCGTAATTGCGCCCATCTGCCGTTGTAACAAATACGTTGTTTTAATAACACTTTTTTGAAAGGAAACAGCGTTTAAGATGTTTAATTGGGTAACTGGGTATATTCCTCTTTTTTCTTCGAAAAAAAAACCGATTATTTTTTAAAACAAAATTAAGTTATTAAGTATACCTAATGCAATTTAGATCGTTATTTGTTTCTATAACCCTTTATAGTGAACTAACAATAATAAAATGTTATATTTCCTCTTCAGTAAGCAAACATTTAAGTACTTTAGTTTTTTTACTTCGTATCTCAATGGTAGGTCTCAAATCCCAGCATTGACTGAGTTTTTGATGAATTATCTACACTAATATTATAAAGAGGAAAGATTTGTACCTATTTTTGTATGTTTGTATGTTTGTAATGAATAGGCTCCGAAACTACTGAACCGATTTGAAAAATTCTTTCACTGTTGGGAAGCTACACTATCCCCGGGTGACATAGGCTATATTATATTTTGTAGCGAGGCCGAAGGCCGAGCTTACACTCGTGCGAAGCCGGGGCGGACGGCTAGTATTTTATATTTTAAGGAAATCATAGCATGGACGGCTACCACCATCAAACTGAAAATCTTGTGTCAGCACTTGAGAACCAGTTGCCAATTTGAATAAGGCGTATTTAACATCCTCGACAAATATTGTCACACATGTTTATATGACTACAGCCTAAACTTTAACCAAATAATAACTTTTTACAAACAGGCCGTGACAACGCTCTCCATTAGGCTGTGGCAAAAGACCCGCATAGCTACTCAAACAGTATCTTAGTAGGAGTAAAACGTTATTGAACCAAGACTTCCATGCTATGGGAGCAAAAAAGAATATATGTATGTCACATCTGGCCGAAGAAGCGAAGTGTTGTGCAAGGCGTGTCCCAAACTTCGGAAGTTGCCCACCGCCCGACCACCGGCAAGTTTCTTGGGGAATTAGAATGGGACATACTGGAGAGTTTCATAACTAATACCTAGCAAGTAATTTTTAAAGTGGCTAAAGACAAGGGTCTTTCTTTGACCAATATGTGTTGCCAGTGATGACATATGGTATTGAGACGTGGTCCTTAACTGTTGGCCTTTTGGAGAAACTCAGAGTCACACAACGGGCAATGGAGAGAGCTATGCTCGGAGTTTCTTTGCGCTATAGAATCCGAAACGTGGATATACGACAAAGAAACAGAGTCATCGACATAGCTATTAAAATTTGCAAGTTGAAGTGGCAATGGGCAGGCCACATCGCTTGAAGAACCGATAACCGATGGGAAGAAAGGTTCTTGAGTGGAGACCACGAACCGGAAGACGCAGCGTAGGTAGGCATCCCACTAGATGAACCGACGACATCGTGAGAGTCGCGGGCATCCAGTGGATGCAGTTGGCAGGTTGTCATTCAGTATGGAGGTTAAAGGGGGAGGCCTATGTTCAGCGGTGGACGTCTTATGGATGATAATGATGATGATGAATTTTTAAAGTAAGTATAAGCGTAAAAAGCGTAGGTTACCTGTAAGTCTCAGTGTAGCCGCCGCCGATAAGGAATCTGCAGAGTATGTACGCTTTTAAAGCCAAACTAAAAGATTTTTTTATATACATCAAAAAGTGAAGAGCTCTTAAGGAACGACACCAGCGCAATTTAAACTTTTAATAAATTTTGAATATTTTAAAGTTCTAATTCCATCCTGCATCTAGTTTATTTACCTACACAATTTTGTTAGTATTTATGTAATATGTTTTATGTTTAGCTATTATTATATCACTACCATATTAGTATTAAAGTGTTGTTGTACTGCACACCTGGTGTTTCACGACGTGCGTGACGTCACCTCTCGGTTCCAACGGAAGACCAGCGCTGGTTTGATACGACCAGCACTATCCTGAGTTGGGACCGATTTGTGACAGAAACCATAATATTATTTTCCTGTTTTAATACTTTATATATTGTTTCTGTCATTACTAAATATTTTTCTTTCTTTCTTTCAAATATGTTAAACAAGCCAAACATGGAATAGGTATTTTCCTAAAAGTAATTTCAGGGCAATTTTATTGCATGGCTGCAAAAAAGCCCATTAGGGAGTGTTATTAACTAGCACTAGGGGAGTCCTATTAACTAGCTCTAGGGAATTTTATTAAAAAGCACTAAGAAATGCTATTAACTAACTATTAAATAGTATCTACTATTAAGTGTTATTAACTAGTACTAGAGAGTGTAGGAAGTGATATTAACTAGCACAAAGGAGTGTTATTAACTAGCACTATAGGGATTGTTAGTAACTAAGACTAGGCAGTGTTATTAACTAGCACTAAAAGTAGTGTTATTGGTTACTTGCAGGTAGCAAGAATAATAGATAACGTCACTAACGCTTAGATTGGCTGCAAAGAAAGCTCAAGAATTTGGAGGCTGACAGCAGGGCAGCCGTAGCTTAGTGGATAGAACGCTCGCGACGTATACCAGATAGCCCAGGTTCGAATCCTACCTGTCGACAAATTTTAACTTGTCTATAAAATTTTAAATTGTGTATTAACTATATTTTAGCGACATAATTTTTTACACACGACCAAGATGATACCAACCACAATACGTCTTAGTGTTAATACAGACAGGGTTTTATCACAGTATAGCTTCTGCTATTTTTATGGTATAGCATATTTTGATATATAGTTCCCTCAGCTCTCGATCTATAAACTTCTTGTTCAACTCGAAGGTGCAAGAATGGCTCGTTTTCTTTGCCGTTAAAATGCTTTACTGGCTCAATATGCTACCTTACGACAGGTGATAATGTGCACTGAATGGAGCTGGCCAATTTGGAACTTGAAGTGAGTTAAAGTTAGACTATGGCTTCATGGTAATGGATGTAGACAGTGACTATTACTAAATCTATGGCTGTGGAAGATTTTTACTAAATGTTTTATTATTGAGGTAAAAAGCTTATTTTTTGGTTTGTAAATGTCCATTAAACCCTCTACAAAAGATTGTCTGGAAGATATTGAAATTGCCTGGATAAAATCGCAGATTCCAAGCCGAGATCTCTTTTAGCAATAAGACTGCTAGTTTTTACTTTTTTATCCCATGTATGTATGTCATTTCAGATGTGGACAACAAAAAGTTCTATACGAAATGCAGAACAGTAGTAGCTTATTTATAACTAGCTTTTTTGCCCGCGACTTCGTACGCGTAGATTTTCATATAAACCTTCAATCCTTTTTTCTTCCCTTAATCTGGCCTTGCGCAAAATAACATAGCCTATACTTCAATCTGGTCATAGCTAAGCATATTCGTGAAAACCGCATTTAAATCCGTCCGCATTTTCTTCCAGGGGTGTAGGAGACGTGCGTGAACAAACAAACAAAAATTCTAAAAACTGCCTTAACATGTTCAGCTGCTTATTTTAAGTCGCCCTGTGTGAAGTATTGATAGAAGCATAAAAGTAATAAATAACACCGTCAACAGTTTTCAAATCAAAAAGATAATGTGACCACAGTGCAGAGCATGTTTTGAAATTTTCTTTTTGTCTAAACCATTGAAAGTATATCATGTCATGTCGGTATGATATACATCTCTGAAATTTGGCTGTCCAGTTTCGCTGGCCACGGAACCCTGACATAATGCTTGTCTTAACACGCTCTTGGCTAGTTATTTCTTATTTCGCGTGCATTTGTATGTATACCTTGATTAAAAAGCCATGAAATGGAACTACTCTATTTATCTGTTAAAATATCACAGTAAAATAAAATTATTTCTATATTCTTATTCTTATTGCAAATATACACTGTATTCTTCTAAAAGCTAAGTTTATATACCCTGCATAAAGGGTGCAGCAATGACTTATGTAGTGGCTGTTCACAAAACCAGACCACAGACATAAACATATAAATTTAAGTATAGTTAAATCTATTACATAAATATTATATGTACTATTCAAACTTAACCTAGGGTGAAGTAATTTTACAAAACAAAAAAAAACATACATAGTGTGATAGGTTACTTAATTGTATATGAGATGATACAAAACTTATGACGCTACTTTTTTAACTATTTATATATCGATATTTATTTTCTAATTATAATTTTCTAAAATTTATCGTCGAATAAATATTTTATCTCGTAATAATATTTTTGGGTTAGAAACTTACGAAGTTGGTTGGATTTTTTTTATTATTTCTTTCTTTCTTTATTGCGTCTGGAATTTTGTTGTATAGGTTTATTTTCATGTACAAAGGGCCTTTTTTGAATATTTCTATTCGCGGGACTGAATTAAAATAGGATGCGGTATATTTTGTGTTTTAAATGCTAGCATAGAATAAAACCAAGAGAATGTAATACTCCTACTCCATGCACTGGAATGAATCACCAAAGAGGTTGTAAGGCCCAGTAAGGCCTATAACATGCTTGATCTACACGTTCATTCATCTAAGAAGGTTAAGGAACCTTCTTTAAATTTAAACTGACTAACCGAACACAGTGACAGTTGACAGTTTCAAAATTTTAATGGCTATGTCAATAACATTCTCTTTACTTTGGATCTCCTTGCTTGAGGCTATGTGACGATCCTCATATTACGTTTCGGGTAACGAAGAAATAAATTATTGATTTTTATTTTCGTTTATGTAAAAATAAAGAATTAAAATAAATGATATAAGATAGTCTATGTTTTAATCTGGTAATTTCTAAGCATATTCGTGAAAACCGCATTTAAATCCATCCAGTGGTTTAGGAGATGTGCGCGGACAAACAAACAAACAAACAAACAAACAAACAGACAAAAATTCTAAAAACTGTCCTATCGTGTTCAGCTGCTTATTTTAAGACGACCTGTGTGGTTTTTTTTTTGTTATCTCGCAATTACAGATTTTTTTATCCCTACGTTTTTATTATATGTATAGATATAGATAGATATAGAATAGATAGATTGTGCCATTTCAAACAAAAATTTTTTGACACTAGCAAAATTTGACGCCTTCGTAATCGTAGCACATGGATCTTCAACCCAATTAGATTGTATACGTTAAAAATCGACTTCTATAAACATATCTCAGTAATCTCTAAGATTATATAATATACACTTAAATATGAAAGAAAACTGGTACAAATTAAATAGCAAATCTGAATACAAAATAACCGAATGTTACAAAATGTCAGCAACGTCTTATTATGATGGTACTTATTGCCTGATAAAGGTCTTCAAGGATCATCAGACCGAAATTCGATTTCACGTGCACTCCGCCTATTCTTGCCGTAGCAGCTGACATTTTGATATCTCTAAAATTTACATCTTTTTTTCACACATTTATATGAAAAGAGCAGCGAAATTCAACTTCGCTGGAAAAGAGACGCAGATATTTAAAAAGCTATAGGTCAGTACCAAGAATGATTCGGCTGAATCAACGCCGTTATTTGTTTGGTCATCCCAAAAAATATTTCCCCCTAATATCAGACGAAGCGTCATAACAACAGCTGTTACAAGCAGAAACTTTCCCCATTTCCATTAGCTCCACACAAACTCCATTTTCATTCTAAACGGCCATTGTCTGCGCATTACAAAGTAATAATAACAACGCATCGCCAACAGGAAATGAACCGCTACGTTTAGATAATAAAAATTAATACAACGCAACTCCGCATTCATTTTAAACACACACAATGTAAAAACGGTACGGTAGAGTCTCTGTAGCCCTACTGTAGCCTTAATATCCGTTTCAGACTCGTAACCGGCTAACAATATTGCATTGCGTACGCCACGCGCTAGTTCCGTACTTATCGCGAAAGTTGCAGCCGACGGCGCGAGGGGGCCGCCCAACCGCCCGCTGCAGTATCGATCGAGTCTGCTGCAACGCTGTCTTCCGCAGATCACTCCTTATCGTCCGGAGCCTTCTAGCACCGTAAAGGCTTTGCGAATCGTACACAGGAACGCACGCACGCTGCGCTGGTTGCAGTAAGTATTACTCCCGCTTCACGGCGCTAAGCTTGTTTATTGAAAACTATTCAGTATGTCTACGATACCTACGGATCTAGCAGCCGATTTATTGGAACGTAAAAATGATGCGCTTTCTACCGCTGGCGTTATCCGAAGGTAATGCTTGAGACTGTCAGCGTATTATAGTCAGTAAGCGTTTACAGTTTTTGTTACGATTGTTTCAGTACGCGAGAAACCTTATAGGTAAATATGATAGATTAAGATGAGATTGGATTGATTGCATACAAATTGAGGAAATAGTTGTGAATTTGAGCAACAAATTAATAAGCGGACATTCTTGACATTTACAATGAAACTCAATTTAAGCTGAGAGATTTGCACTGCGTTTCTACTTGGCTGCAGCGCCGGCCCTGGGTGAGACGAGCGATCGCTCTAAGCGCCAGATAGCAAGGGGCGCCAAAATGACAAAAGCTAAAAAAATCGAGCGAAAAGTAAAATTTTGATAGTGCTTCGCACCTCGGGCGGGGGTCGCGTGGCAGGCGGCGGGGCACACTTGCATTATTTGTAGACAGCATAAAAGATTGATGTGCAAATAGTAATATCCTTGATTAGCACATGGGACACTTTTTATCCCGGAATTGATTCCTGTATTCAGAAATGAAACGTGCCGAAAGACAATCTCGCTCCTGTTAGGGCTGGTGCTGCTTGGCTGTATTGCCACGACCAAGAATTAACAATTATGTTGCCGCTATGAAATTTATAACGAAGGACGCGGTCGAAAGTTGCGAGCGTTGAAAATATTGTAAGCTGCACTCGTTTGGGGCAAATTAAATGAAAAAGGAAGTTTTGCGGCGTGGCGGACGAAGTTGGCCACTCAAGTTTCAAGCTCGGAGGAGAGGCTCGCATATAGACAACTATGCATGTTTATATATTGTACGAGTACATACATACCTCTTTAACAGTGCAAGTATTGTTTATTCCAGATAGTAAAACAACGTTATTTTCTCACTAAATTATCATTTATCTTCTTTTTGATTGATTTTATATAACAAAGATGAATTAAGTGGTAAACTAGTGTTTTTTATGTTTTATATATATTTCAACATAATCATCATTTCAGCCTATCATGTGGACCCCTCCCTAAGGGGGAGGCCTATGTTCAGCAGTGGACATCTTCTGGCTGATGATGATGTGGACTACTAAAACTCAGAGAGGATGGGCCCTTTTCTACGATGCTGGCCCAGTGCATGTTGGTGAATAAATCTACACTAATATTATAAAGAGGAAAGATTTGTACCTATTTTTGTATGTTTGTATGTTTGTAATGAATAGGCTCCGAAACTACTGAACCGATTTGAAAAATTCTTTCACTGTTGGGAAGCTACACTATCCCCGGGTGACATAGGCTATATTATATTTTGTAGCGAGGCCGAAGGCCGAGCTTACACTCGTGCGAAGCCGGGGCGGACGGCTAGTAAATAATAAAAAAAAAATTGAGACAAAATAATACAATTCAGCAGTTATTGTAATGCGTCGTACTCCGGACAAGGAATCCTGATTCCCGGAGCCGACTTCTTCCTGCGGTAGGTAGTTACAATTAATTCTAATTCAAAACTATTGCAAAATGAATGAATCTCATGTCTTTGATCTTTTCAGGTTCTTGGACACACTAATATCGCCACAATGTTTCCCTTCATTGTTTTTGAGCGATGGAATCGAAACTGCACATAATTTATTTATGTACTAAATAAGTCATTGGACTCATTGGTGCAAAACGAGAGTCAAAGCAGTTGCCGTCAGATTGTAAAGCGATCATGTTACCGGGCACCGGCCGATTTAACGATACAAAGTCATAGAGCCAAAACACGTGGAAAAAAATTGTCCTACACAAGCTTTGAAAACTATTTAACTGTAAAGTACCAACCGGTAAGGCTATAAATTTTACAGCGAGCGAACCGCTGACTAGCTATGTGCTAAGTCGGATGTTGGCCTTTATCCCATGGACAGGTTTGTAAGGGATCCCAGAACAAACTTGCCGTTACAATGTATTTCGTGTACTGCAATGCGATATAATGTAATACCGACATAGAATAAATAAGATTTACGAGCTTTGTCCAATTCACAGAGTGTATCCTAATTGACTGAGGGAAGAGATGGATCAGATTATACCGAAAAACATCGGCGTTTTTTTTTTGCCTATATTCGAACTCATTTTATTTTTTACCGACTTCCAAAAAGGAGGCGGTTCTCAATTCGACTGTTTTTTTTTTAAGTTTGTTACAGAAATTTTGACCGGGTGAATCGATTTAAATGTTTTTTTTTTATTTGAATGCTGGTGCTTCCCGTGTGGTTCTATTTGAATTTAGTCCAATTCTGACGTTTTTTATATAGAATCGATCTGCGTTACATTTTTATGAAGTCGGATTTTTATATTGATAATTATTTATTGGTGAGTGCCTTTATTAATTTAACAAAATATACGCTATCACTAAAACTATAAAAGCAGACTGCCCATAAACCGTTGAAGGTCTTGAGAAAGAAAGAGAGAAGAAGAGAATACAAATTCCTAATATATTAAGCCTACTATCAGTTGGCAGCAAATCCAGCATTACCACGCTGAATGGCAATGCTTATACGTTGAGCCAGATACACGCCAGCATTTTGGTCACACATCGCATTAACCAGACAATTACTAAAATTTTATATTAAAAACTACTTTCATTTAAAAAAAAACATGAATATCGGCTCCAAGATACGCACGTTATCGCCGAAAAAACATACATAGAATCTCCAACTTGTCCTATAAGAATCTGATACATAAGAAATTATTATAGGAGACAGCGTTGGTTTACTTTGTCTGTTACCCTTTCACGCCACATCATTATTATATAACAACGGGTTGAGATTTGACGTGATTTTTTTGTACAGTTCAATGCAAAGTTACTGCCCGAGATTTTTATGGATTTAAAACTTATAAATTCTGAAAATAAGGATTTTTGATTTCTATATTTTGATATGTGCCCTATATCAATAACCAGCTAAACACACTTCATCAACGTTGCCTGCTTGGTTGCATATCCACCAAAGTCTATCTATAATACACACTAATATTATAAAAAAGGTAAAGTTTATGAGTTTTTTAGGTTGTTCGTGCTCCATCGTAAACAGCATCATCGATTTATCAAGCGAAATGGCGGTCAAACGTTACAGATAGTCAAGCTTAGGTACTATTAAATATAAAAAAAATTACGGAGCAGGTAGAGCTAAAATTATTTTACTGATAGAAAACTACGCTATCTTTAAGTAACATAGACTATATTTATAACAACGTGGGTGAAGCCGTGGGTAAACCGTATAACTAACTAATAAGAAAGTCAACTAGATAAGCAAACAAACGAACAAGGAAATAAAATTAACAAGAAACAAAGTAAAAACAAAATTTTTTTTGGTTAAGTAAATATTGTAAACTACCATTTTAAAAGATATTTTTTTCACTGGTAACTCCTTTGTTTACATAAAATATCTAAGATTTGTGGACAGAGTATAGGTACGTTACGTTGCACAGTACACTCTACTTGTATAAAATATTGCCACCGCATCACCGAGCCAAAATCTTTAAAACTTCCACTCTATGAACTTCACACAACTGTGGCAACATACATTAAAAGCTAGTAGAGTCACAAAGTCTATCTTATATACATTTTACTGCAGTTTCACACTACAGCGGTGCTACGCTCTACGTACGGTAGAGCTTTTCACACTACATTGAATGGCTTTACTCTATTATTACCGAGAAAGGCTAAAATGATTTCAAACTTGCTACGACCTGAGTAGAACGGAGCGCTGAAATTATAGATACACCTAACTTTCGTAATATATGGCAGTCACATTGATTTTGGAAATGAAAATGGCCGGTATTGTGAAACTTCAAGTATAGTGCCTAATACGGTAAATACCTACATAACGTCTTGTGAGTACCTGTGTTGCAAACTAAAGATTAAGATATAAATAAATAAAATCGATGGGGGAGGCCTATGTCCAGCAGTGGAGGTCCTATGGCTGAAATGATGATGATGATGAAATAAAATGGTTGACAGTTTTAAGACATTTTTGCACATATGGTAATCTGACCCCAAACTAAGCAAAGGTTGTAATATGGCTGCCAGAGACTGATATACGTACATATATATTTTTAAATACATACTTAAATAGATATTAACACCCAGACATAGAACAAACACAAATGTTCATCACACGAATGTTTGTTCTAGATGGGAATCGAACCCACGCCCCCAAGCACAGAAGTTAGGTTCACTACCAACTGAGCCACCGGGGCAGTCAATGTTATCTGTAGGCGCACTCTCTCACATGATTTTTTGCACTAAACGCATGACGTTATCATATGAAAATATAATTGAAAAATTTGTCTGTGCCATTAGTCTCTATGACCACATAAAAATGGCACATGATAAATGTAGCTAAGTTTATTTAATATTATTTATTATAAAATATACTCTGTACATACTGCACAGAAAGTTAAAATTATGTTGTGTAGATATTAAATACGACTACACAAATACGAGTATGTTTTAGACCGAAATTGTATGCTCTACTAGTTTTAAATTGTTGTGACTGGGTTTTTTTTCTTATTTAGTATTTTGTTTTGTTGCAATAAATGCATTAACTCGTAACGAAGCCGCGTCAAGTTATTTGCGTGAAATTGGCAATGTCGAGTTTGTTAATGCAATGAGGTGCGTAACGTGCTTGTTTTGAACTATTAAAATAACTTGGTGCAAGCTAGCGGGTTTTGTGCGCGTTTGTCAAGAGAACACATTCTCTTAACAAACATACAGAATCCAACACTACAATATGCAATTGGAAAACGCTTTTGATTCGTTGATGCGTTTTAATTTTGTAACCATGGTAACCGTGTTATTTGTAAACAATGTTACAACACTTTTATTATGTTAGGCGTGTTATTGGCGTGCTATGTGGTTCCTCCATACAGAATTAGGGCCTTGTGAATGTCTCCGTGTATGAAGTCACGTGTTTTAGCTAACATAAAATCATAAAATCAAACACATAAAATCTAAACTCCCAAAGCGAGCTTTCTCGATTCTATTTACAAAAAATTGCCATCCTCATCTAATAGGCTTAGCGGCCAGATACCTTTCTCACTTATAACGCATCTACCTTATGAGCACGAGGTACTGTGTTCTATTTCCGACTGGGCAGATATTTAAACGATGAATTTAAATATCTGTATTTGTACTGTAGAGTTATCCGAGTTTAATGGTATCCCCGACACAAGGAATCCCCATAGAAAGAGAAAAAGAGCTATGAGTCTATAGAGTTATGATAGACTACAAAGAAAAACATGTGATGGTATAGTTGTGTCAATTGGAACCTTAAAGTCGACATAACTGTAGGCGTTACTAGAAATTACAGTTCCGGAGAGTAGAATCGATAGCGGCGACAAATACAGCCGAAGGTTGGAGCTACGCCAGCGGGCCTCGACCTCGGTTGCACACAGATTGGTCCACAGAATAACACAACTAGCTAGAAAGACCAGTATCTATCTATCTATTTCTGGTTTGTAAATTTGGATTTTAAATGACAGCCATAAAGGCATCGTAGTGCGCGCATTGCCTTAGAATAACGGAACACTTCGTTTATTTTGAAAACCAAGTTTAGATACCGGTTTCCAACAAAATAATTATTATTATTATTCCTTAGATGTTATATGGAAGCCATTGAGAAAGTACAATATGTTAATTTTGAAACGGTTTATAAAAAAACGGTTTATTATAATTTGCAAAAGCGCGTTACTCCAACGAGGTGTGAAAAAAGTATCGCTTGTATCATCCGTTATACCATCCAAGAAGAAAACCATCCATCCGTTCCGGAAGTTCCATCCGTTGAACTTCTTTTTAGGATTCCGTACCCAAGGGTGTAAACGGGACCGTATTACTAAGCCTACGCTGTCTGTCAGCTGTTCGTCTGTCCGTCCGTCCTACATTTTAACGGCTGTCTCTTTCAAACCGTAATAGACAGCCAGATGATTTTTTACAGAATTCCGCTAAGAAATAATAATAAAGTCAAAAAGTAAGAACTAAAGAGTACCCAAAATAAAAAAAGTTTTTTTAAACGTTTGCTCTAGTGTTAAAAAGACCACACAACGAACGAACAAAACGAACGCACAAGCGTCAAACTTGGCATAATTATAGTAAATACACACTCTTAACTAAAACAATAAATGATATTTTATGACCAAGTGCGAGCCGGTGTCAAATTTCTGTTCAGCAACGTCCGGCGCTGTCGATAATCGGATGGGTGACCGCCGGGGCGTGATGTTGTCTTTTTGTACAACTTTTTTGTACTTTAGTAGTTAACAATTAATGTGGTAGTACGTTACAGTATGCGAGGCCGACTCACACTTGACCGGTTAATTTTTTTATGCCATAGGTGGAAAACTAGCAGATAGGCTACTAATGGTAAACAGAATATCGGAACTACGATATTTGAAACTCCAAATTGCTATCTCTCTAAAAATCATTTGCTCAAACTTGTGGCGACACTCCGGTAACAAGACCAACCAAGTCTTTCTAGTAAAATGTTCCCTGGACGGGCTCTAGTTACTTGGCGAACTCCACCGCAGATTGGCTAATAGCGATGCTTAAAGTTTACCAATAATGTTCCATTAACATTGGAGGTGTGCCGGGATGACCGCGGACCCAGTTATCTTAAGACTTGGTTAAGTGACCCTATAGGAAACAATAAATCTGTGTTCATCTATTCAATATCATCGTTAATTTTGCATTACCCACCGCAGCTGGACAATTGGGCATGGGCTTTCCTTTGACTGTGACACTCCTTCGGCTCTTGGAAAGTAATAATAACTAGCCCAACCGTAATATTTATCAACTTATAGATATAAGAAGTATATGCTCACTATACTGGGCTACGCGGAAAGGGTATACTAAGCTGAAAGGGATCCATAATACCCATCAATATGAACAATTTTTATTATGTGACCAACCCTAAAATCCTAAAATCACCGAAAATTTACCAGCTTGTTCCATACATTTTGTAGAGTGTGAATGGCCGTTTTCTATGGAACAGCTGATATTTTTCCGCGATTTCATAGTTGCTCACATAGTAAAAGTAGGTCATAATGATGGGTACTATAGACCCCTTTCAGCTTAATGCATCCTTTCCGCGTAGCCCAGTATAGTAAGCATATACTTTAATATCTACTTGATCAATATTAAGAACACATATTATAGGTCCATGCTACACTAGGTAGAGTAGGTACTTAAATTTTCTAATTGTAACACTCGAAAGGCCATTATTCTGGGTGCGATTCAAATCACGCAGACAGCACCCACAACCCCATCAGAAACATTTTCTTCGTGCTGTGTTATCATTAACACTGTTGGCGTCATTGGCGCTGCTGGCGTGATTCCAAACACACCCTATATCTCCGATTCATGATAAATTTGCTGAAATTAGATATTGGTGGCAACTGTAAGTAGTTCTTTAGTTTCGAAATCCGTGTGTCTAAATAAGTATCTAATAACCCACCAAAACCAGACGAAGCTTGATGTGATCATATTATTTTGTCTAAACTTACATAAATTATAATACTCAAAATTTTGCTTACAAAATACTCTGAATACTATACGAATTCTATAAATGAACATCGAAAATAAAAAGTCTAAAAGCGTAGCAATTGAACCGCTGGCCATATTTGCTACGAGCCGCTACGCTGGACCTACGCCAGATTGAATAACATCATCACTGAATACGCTCGTAATTTTATGGATTATAAATACTATACCTACTATTTTATGACCGTTTTTTTAAGATTATACGATTATTTTGTACTCACGATGAAACTGAGAAGGTAAATAATGCGTTTGTCGTTGGAACTGAGAAGGTAAAAAAGATTGTGTGTTAGTTTATGTTTCAATGTCAGTTACTATTTTTCTCCAAAATGGCTGAACCAATTTAAATGCGGTTTAGTTATTCGAAAGTAAGTGGTACTAATGTCCAAGTGGGAGTCGGTGACAAATTTCTGTTAACCACCAAATTAAGCAACGTCGGGCACGGTTGGTACTTGGATGGGTGAACACCGGGGCGTAATGTTGTCTTTTTGCACTACTTTTTGTATTTTTGGTGGTACGGAAACTTCAGTGTGCGAACCCAACTCGCACTTGCCCGGTTTATTTCCGAATTAATCGTGGGTATTTAATTTAATTCATAGTAACTAAACTAATGACCTTTACAAAACTAGGTTACTATGCGACCACAACTCAAACAGATGCCTATAGCTTGAGTAGGTTAGGAGGCCCACACGCTCTATAGCTTTTTTTTAAATCCCTTAAACACGAAAGACAAGAAAATCCAAACGAAATAATCCGGTCCATAGTTTTAATTAGACGCTGTACAATACAAATTAATCGTTAATAATAAATTCACATAATTGGGATAATTATGGAAGAGTTGGTAGCAATTAGCGTTAGTGAGGGCCTGAGAGTGCCATCTGGCGGCGCTCCAACGTACTCCTCAACACGAAACGCTCGTGTAGGCCCGCGGATGCATCATAGCAAAGATGTGCCAACAAAATAGCCAAATTATTTATGAGTTGAGTAAAAAGAGGCTGACATAGTATTTTCTAAAAACCGGGCAAGTGCTCGCCGGACTCGCGCACGAACCATTATATATAAAAATGACAAAATGACTTTTGTTGTATGGGAGCCCCCTTAAATATATATTTAATTCTGTTTTTTAGTATTTGTTGTTATAGCGCCAGCAGGAATAAATCATCTGTGAATATTTCAACTGTCTAACTATCACGGTTCATGAGATACAGCCTGGTGATAGACGTATAGACAGTGGAGTCTTAGTAATAGCGTCCCGTTTTACCCTTTGAATAATTAACTACACATTTTGACTTTCATCTCCTTTTGCAAGGAAACCATGCTTAATTTCAGGATAACAAGTATCCAATAACCTACCTCGTAGTATGAACTCTAGATATACTCGTAGATGAACTTTAAAAAACACATCTCAGCTTTTTTTTTATTACTAAATAGTCTTGCGCTTGGCCGCCAACTCGCCTGATGCTAAGCGACGATGCAGCCTACGGTGGATCACGCTTGCCTAGAAGAAACCGATTCACTCTTGACTTGAAGACACCCAGATTGTTACTATCGGGGAATACCCATTCAGGCAGTGCATTCCACAAACTAGAAGTTCGCACAATAGCTAGCTAGACTGCTCTGTATGGCAACAAAGTCAGTTCAGTGCAGGTTTGTGCTTTCTGGATTCTCTTTCGTAATTCCTTTATTCCTTTTTATATATTATTTACTCCAGGAAATATCTGTTAAATATGAAATTAAAATTTGGTAGATTCACTTCTCTCTGTATTATGTAGGATTTGAACCAATAGTGTAACTAATAGTGTCCTTGTCAATCAAACCAAATTAAAGTACTTCAACTATGACTTCATCAAAATTCAACAACGGAATCATGCAACGATTATTATTTATTTTTTGAAACTTAAAACTGCACATTTGCCTAACTTTATTCACTTAAAAATACATATATTATTTATTGTAAATATGACAAAAGAAGGTAATTTTACGATTTAATTTGACTAATAAACAATAGACAACAGATGTCAAATGTGATCTATTAAATTGGCCCTACATTAATGTAATTAATGTTTTTCCGTGTAACCGCCACACCTTTCTTTTTCATCAAAGGCGCAACTCTATAACTGCTCCACAATGACGATTTCACTTCAAGAAAATATAAAACGTGAAAATGCCGCCGTGAACGACGCGGTCGTTATGTCACATAGAGTTCAAATACGAAGGTACAATACTTTATAGTGACGAGCGGAGGTATCGAGGAAACAGGCAAGGACGGAAATATTTCAATGGTGCAGATAGTTGATACAATTTGACCCACCGAAATCGCTCCAGTGGTATACTCTTAGATTTATCATTTTGTGGTGTAGTTCCTTTTTTGTTTCGGAGAGAAAATCTTCTAAAGATTCAAGGCTGTATGAGGGTACAGCTAATAGTTATGTACTCGTAGGATTGCACCCACTAAAGCCCCTTCGGTCGGTGGCCAATGCCTCTGTGCCTGACAGAGAGCACCGGGATCTCCATAGAAATGTGCCAGGAAGCTGCCCGAGTCAGCACATTTTCAACTCTGGTGAAATGCTTGCCGCATTTGCCATCCTTCCCTCCACAATGGCTCGGACCACACCGCGCTGCCGCTATCTTCCCTGGGTTTTTTGGCCTCGCGTGAATGAGCTCAGATCCCCAAATCTTACCAACCTCGAGTCCAAGGTTCTCTTTGCATTGGGTTTTCGACACTGAGACCGTATTTCCGTATTCTAAGTTCTCGGCTCCAGGGTCAGGTTGTAATGTGATACCTATTTCTACCTACAAAACGCGCAACACTCTTTTCCTAAAAACTTACAAGTATGCATGCATTATTTTAGTGTGCATGTGCCCACATATACCTAGACGTCAGTGTCTTGTCCCGAATCTTCATGGATTCAAAAGACTATATAATAGTATCGGACAGTAAAACTGTAGATATAAAGATAATCAGCTAGTATATACTTACTTAAGGTACATATCTACAGTTCAAGCTAATCAACTGTATGTACTTAATACATAAGTAGGTATATGCAGCTGACTCTAAGCCAGTGTCTTCTTCATCTTGTTCGTGTCTTCACGGAGTTAAGATTAATGGAAAAATTAGTCTCGATTATGCAGTTACGTAACGACCCTAATGATTTGCCAATAAATTAATGCAGGCAAACTCAGTAACAATTAAGGACACGCATCAACCTAAGCTGCTGGGTCTAGAAGCAAGAAATTTAAGTTCTTATATAACGAATATAAGAATTAAGGAAAGAAAAATTTGTATATTTTGTAAATTCATCCCTTAAAGGGATTATATAAGACATGAAAATTTATACTTATGGAAGTTCGATAATGTGGAATTTCGTAATTACGCTTCTGTTTCCAAATAAAAATATTCCAAAATATTAAATAGGGAATATACATTTTTTATGTACACTTCGTAAGTCCCTATTTAACCGATCAGAAATCCCATCGGGCACACGGCTAGAACTACTTATAATAACTTAAAACTTACGGGAAGACTGACTTCCTGTGAACATGGTGCATATTGTATTGTAATATCGGGAGCTCCATCCACAACCTTATCACGGTAAATATCCCGTTAATAATCATTTATCTGTATTGAACAACCGTGATAATTTAGAACAGTGTTTTATAATAACTTATTTTTTCTTTGCTTTAATTTAGCAAGAAAGAATAAAAAGAAAGAAAAGCTACGTTTTAAAAATCACTAAAAGACATATGTGACAGTCACAAATCGGCCCAATTGTGCATATATATATGCCGGCTGTTAACCAGCGCTGGTTTTAATATAGTTTTCTATAGAAATAAAGTGCTTGTATATTAAGTTATACCTAAGATTAGCGGCAACCCACATGGAATATCAAGCTGTGTCCGAAGGTTTTGACGTCGGAGGTTGGAGTAAAGCCAAAACGCAGTCTGCAAACGGTTACAATGTACCAGTGTCCAGTAGGTACCTATTAAATACTGAATTGTTGTAGGTACTTTACTTACACGCTCAATAGCTTTGAGCCATTGCATGGGTAACACCATTTTTTTTCTCGAATTCAGCAAACTTTTATTCTACAAGTTGTTCACTTTGATGGGTTGATTAACACCCTTAAGTATTGTCACACTTTTCTTTTACACACGTTGTATAATGTATATAGATTACTTACATAAAAGATGTAAAAAAATATTTAGCTTTCTTTATCTATATCTCTCTTCTCTTGAGAGTGTATGGCATCACTACGAAGCTACCACCCACTCGCGCAACAAAGCGCCCGCTACGTTTTATTTGGTCCATGGGGAGGCAGGGCAGCGCACACTTGACCGCAACAGATGGCTTTGCTACCCATCCATCTTTACGGTAACTAATGCCGACGAAGTACCGAAGGCCTCTTTAGAACTTGCAGTGATGGGCCTACGTCCACTACATACCTAACTACTACGATACAAACTACGCTACTACGATAGAAGGGCTTATACGCGGAACTTCATAGACGCATAAAGACAAACAAGCAGAGAGTCAATTACGCATAACGTCAATATATACTGAAGCTTACAGAACACTCATTGAACAATACAAATCCCATTTTCCCATTCCCAGCTTATCGTGTAATAAAAGCGAAAAATCTATAAGTGATGTTTACCAGTGGTTTCTACAAATCTATGTTTACATGAAGTGATGAAAAATGCCGACTTTAAAATTAGTAAAATATGTCCGTAACCAAATTTCCGGTTATAACTTGGTAATGAACAGAAATTTGTCACCAACTCACACTTTGGCCAATATTTATTATTTGTTGTTATACTTTAGAGCGGTGTTTTTCAAACTGTGGGTCGCGACCCCCTTGTGGATCGCCAAGCCTCTCGCGGGCTCGCGAAGCCTAGGTAAAAAAAAAGGTAAAAATATATTCTCACTAAGAAAATATTAATAAAATTTCAACTGCAGCTATTTATTACGGCTCCAATGATACAGCCGTTTAAAGGTAGTAGGACGGACAGACAGACAGATACACAGACAGCGTAGGCTCTATAATAAGGTCCCATTTTTACCCTTTGGGTACGGAACCCAAAAAAGGGGAAATTTTCAAAAAGTCATGCAGTTTGAACAGTTCATATTTTTTCGCAAATTCAGGGTTAGTCCACAAAAGTTGTTCTAAATTATGTCCAATGTGCTCTTTTCGGCTTAGTAATAAAGCGTAATAAATTTATATCGTCCACATTTTTTTATTGACTACTACTACAATCTTTACACTCAAGCCGTGTCTGTTTGTTCCTAAGTTTGTTTATTGGTTAATTTTTCACGGCATACGGAAATTGACCTCAGACGGAAATTTGCCAAAGAGGTAGTTTGTATGAGGACGCGCACATATACCTAATATTTGTATACCGGAAAATGCAGGTAAACTGGAAAATTGTGGGGAGTTTGTGGGGAGATAATTAGATACTTATATCTAGGTAAGTACGTGCCTATGGACGAAGGTAGTAATTTGTATGCAAGAGTCAACATTACTAAAAATTCCACATTAGCTTTCTTGCACCACGTGCATGAGCGAGATGGCACGCTATCGTGATCACAATCCCCATCACGATTAGACACCCATAATAAGCTCTCAGTACCCTTAGTACAAGATTTGACAGTTTTCGAAAACTTTTTTCGTTTCCGTATTGTCCCATACATTTTAATAAAGCGCCTCTAGCGGAAACGCGGATGAACTAAAATCGGTAGTAATCGGCAGTATAGGTTGCTTCACTCAAATATGAAAAATAGTTTCGAATAGCTTTCAGCCCAGCAATGTATGCATCAAAACGAAAACGAAAAAAGTTTTCGAAAACTATCAAATCTTGTACTAAGGGTACTGATTGTAATATCGCAATGACTCAGTTATCAAATTCGCGACTTCTTAGAGTCGCGTTTAATAACCTGCTATAGATGTTTCCCGCATAATAATGTACCTAATCACTGCAGTTTATTGACGTGTTAGGCGAGTCGACGTTGATATTTAAAACTAATTTTAATAGTTGGTTCTAGTAGTATTACGTCGTATTAGTATTAAGAAGTAACATCTACATCCACAGATTAGAAAATCTACCACAACAAGTACCACCTATTTTGTATCCTAAACCCACCTAACAAGTAGTTAAACGCAATAGAACGCGTTAAGTATCGATATTGCTTATTAGATGGCAGCTTGGCTTTGTTGTCTAGTGCTTTGACTAGATTTTATATATTTTTATTGCGCGCCAACCCGGCAAGCTTAGCTAATGTCATAAACTCCGTCTTTTATGTCGCTAGGAAAACTTGGAGACACTTTGGATTTTCGATCATGTTGCGGACATAGCAGAGCTTTTCCATTTTGTAATACACCTAATACCTACCTCCTAGTAGGCATGAGGTAAAAGTGAGTCTCAATCTAGAAAAAGATACAGGAACTTTTACCATTTCATGCTTTGGAGAGCACAAATTAGTACAAACAAAGTTAGCTGTACGAATAAGAATATAGTTTCAAAGTCGTCATATTCTGTTAATTTAGGTATGGCGGTTCTAGAAGTTGTTGACGCGTACGTCTACCTAGGACAAACAGTCCAAATAGGTAGGTCCAACTTCAAGAAAGAGGTCAATCGGCGAATCCAACTAGGCTGGGCAGCGTTCGGTAAACTTCGCAACGTCTTCTCGTCTAAATCTAAAATACCTCAGTGCCTTAAGACGAAGGTCTTCAACCAGTGTGTGTTGCCAGTGATGACATACGGAACTGAAACGTGGTCTCTCACTATGGGCCTCATTAGCAAGCTCAAAGTCGCACAACGAGCTATGGAGAGGGCTATGCTCGGGATTTCTCTACGAGATCGAATCAGAAATGAGGAGATCCGTAGACGAACTAAAGTCACCGACATAGCCCACCGGATTAGCAAGTTGAAGTGGCAGTGGGCAGGGCACATAGCACGCAGAACAGATGACCGATGGGGCCGAAAGGTTCTCGAGTGGAGACCGCGGACCGGTAAGCGCAGCGTAGGATGTCCACCCACAGGATGGACAGACGACCTAAAAGAGACCGCAGGAAAACGCTGGATGCAGGCCGCTTCCAACCGGTCCCTTTGGAAATCGATGGAGGAGGCCTATGTTCAGCAGTGGACGTCCTATGGCTGAAATGATGATGATAAAGTATGGCGGTATAAGACATAATAGGCAAAATCCACCTCACTAATAATCCACTAGAGCAACATCATCATCAGCCAGAAGATGTCCAAAGCTAAACATTTTAGGCATCTCCCTTAGAACGCCACACTGAAAGACAGCCTACAACAGTTGTTAAGTACCTAAACTTATAAGGGTTAGTACAAGTAGAGTAGGTAGAGTTATTTCCATGTTGTCATAGTTCCGTTACTCGTAAAAGACACAATAGATAAGGATCCACCTCACCTAAAATACCTGCATGTTCATACGAATGTAGGTAAGTAGTTTAATATCCTGGATGGATATTAAACTAAATTAGTTTGTTGACCTACCTACATAAATTTCTAACTTATATAGCTCTGCCAACTTCGTCGACCTCAATCACTTAAATCGTAGAAATTAAATCGGTGACCTAAAATTTACACAGAAACTAGAGGAAAACGACGTTTCATATCTTCACACGTCGGGCAATGAGACGCGATCACGCAGCCGGCGACTGCATTTCCCAACGCATCGCTCGTTCAATATCCGCAAGGATTGTTTGCAGAATACACCCTTCACTCCCTCCCCCTCCCAGTCCCGTCAATACCCACCTCTAATGGAGCGCGGGTGTCTAGTTTTAGAATAGACTCGGCGATAAAATGAAATTCTCAAGAATAAGGAAGCTTGGAAAGTATGCTCGTTGGGTTCCGCGTTGCGTGGTAGTGCGATTATCCTGTAACGTAACGTTATTACTCGGAAGTAGGTTGCTCTACAGATGCTGGTTTTATTTCGTACCCTAGAAGCTGGTTTCACAACTTCCTTCCTATAAATAATTATATTAATTATAAAATAGCAAAAAAAAAAACTTTTTGTTCTCTGCAAATCCTTTTATTTAACACCCATATCATGTTAGTAGATCAGAAAATGTTGTCCTCCATCTTGGAGCGTCTGCCATATTGAATATAGTCGGAAGTCATTATATATGGGGGTGCATAAAAATAACTGGTCCGCCATCTTTGGGAATCCACCATATTGGATTTAGAATGACGTCATTTAGCTAATCATACATTATCATCCAAACTAAACGTGTATGCAAAAATTCAGTTCTATCAGTTGGGAATAACTGTTTTAAAATTCAGTTTCAATATTTGACCGCAAAACTAACAATAGGCAAGTTAAATAAAACCTTCGAAATTATAAAAAAATCTGACTCCGGTATTTTTAGTTGATCACATTTCGCAAACTAGCGATGGTGGCCGACCGGTAGCATAAGCGCTTCACAATTAGACGGTACCCAATTTGATTTGATGTTGTATTATTTAATCTATACATATAATAAAAACGTAGAGATAAAAAAATCTGTAATTGCGAGATAACAAAAAAAAAATCACACAGGTCGTCTTAAAATAAGCAGCTGAACATGATAGGACAGTTTTTAGAATTTTTGTCTGTTTGTTTGTTTGTTTGTTTGTTTGTTTGTTTGTTTGTCCGCGCACAACTCCTAAACCACTGGACGGATTTAAATGCGGTTTTCACGAATATGCTTAGAAATTACCAGATTAAAACATAGGCTACCTTATATCATTTATTTTAATTCTTTATTTTTACATAAACGAAAATAAAAATCAATGATTTATTTCTTCGTTACACGAAACGTAATATGAGGATCGTCACATAGCCTCAACAAGGAGATCCAAAGTAAAGAGAATGTTATTGACATAGCCATTAAAATTTTGAAACTGTCAACTGTCACTGTGTTCGGTTAGTCAGTTTAAATTTAAAGAAGGTTCCTTAACCTTCTTAGATGAATGAACGTGTAGATCAAGCATGTTATAGGCCTTACAACCTCTTTGGTGGTTCATTCCAGTGCATGGAGTAGGAGTATTACATTCTCTTGGTTTTATTCTATGTTAGCATTTAAAACACAAAATATACCGCATCCTATTTTAATTCAGTCCCGCGAATAGAAATATTCAAAAAAGGCCCTTTGTACATGAAAATAAACCTATACAACAAAATTCCGGACGCAATAAAGAAAGACAGAAATAATAACATTTTTCCAGAACCAACTTCGTAAGTTTCTAACCCAAAAATGTTATTACGAGATAAAAGATTTATTCGACGATAAATTGTAGAAAATAATAATTAGAAAATAAATATCGATATATAAATAGTTAAGAAAGTAGCGTCATAAGTTTTGTATCATCTCATATATAATTAAGTAACCTATCACACTAAGTATGTTTTTTTTTTTGTTTTGTAAAATTACTTCACCCTAGGTTAAGTTTGAATAGTATATATACATTTATGTAATAGATTTAACTATACTTAAATTTATATGTTTATGTCTGTGGTCTGGTTTTGTGAACAGCCACTACGTAAGTCATTGCTGCACCCTTTATGCAGGGTATATAAACTTAGCTTTTAGAAGAATACAGTGTATATTTGCAATAAGAATATAGAAATAATTTTATTTTACTGTGATATTTTAACAGATAAATAGAGTAGTTCCATTTCATGGCTTTTTAATCAAGGTATACATACAAATGCACGCGAAATAAGAAATAACTAGCCAAGAGCGTGTTAAGACAAGCATTATGTCAGGGTTCCGTGGCCAGCTAAACTGGACAGTCAAATTTCAGAGATGTATATCATCCCGACATGACATGATATACTTTTAATGGTTTAGACAAAAAGAAAATTTCAAAACATGCTCTGCACTGTGGTCACATTATCTTTTTGATTTGAAAACTGTTGACGGTGTTATTTATTACTTTTATGCTTCTATCAATACTTCACACAGGGAGACTTAAAATAAGCAGCTGAACATGTTAAGGCAGTTTTTAGAATTTTTGTTTGTTTGTTCACGCACATCTCCTACACCCCTGGAAGAAAATGCGGACGGATTTAAATGCGGTTTTCACGAATATGCTTAGCTATGACCAGATTGAAGTATAGGCTATGTTATTTTGCGCAAGGCCGGATTAAGGGAAGAAAAAAGGATTGAAGGTTTATATGAAAATCTACGCGTACGAAGTCGCGGGCAAAAAAGCTAGTATCTAAATAAATTATTTGCCGTAAGCTCAACAACGGTGAACGAAGACCTGTGTCACATAAAACATGAAAGACAATGATGATATTTTATTATAAAAAATATTTATAAATTAAAACCAAACCACATTCATTTTGAATGATCTGTAAAATGATAACCACATGAGGGGTTGCTGAATTTTCTACCTTACCAGCTAGTCACCATTTCACACTTACGATGACATCACCTACCCAGTGACCTTCCCTGAATATAAACTAATCTATCGACACATAAATTATCAAAATCGGGAACATTTGCTAGCGAACATGCTGGAATAAGGTTCAGTTCATGTCCGTTAAAAATAAAATAAAATACAATAAACTTATTTCGGTCGTCGTGTAAAATAAAATGTCATCATCCTACGAAAATGCGCAAAACAATCTAAGTACACTCATATTGGTCTTTACAAATACAAATACAAAGGTGAATTAAGTGACTTCGAAATGTTTCGTAACCGCAAACCGTATATCCGTAAGTTAAAGTTCACGTTCACTTTATTTATCGCGGTCATCTAACTTTAACCACGTTAAAAAGGTAAAACGGTACGGACCCTATAGAGTTTATTAACTAAACAATATAGAAGCTAACTTACACTAAACCAATTTTTTATAACAATTATTTATAAATACTCAAGCCACTACCAGGGTCTTACGGCTACCTCTTAGAGCCGTAACAGACACACCAACTTGGCTGACGAACCGTCGCCTGGCCAACGGGAGAGAAAGATAACATGTTATCTCTCCCGTTGGTTGGACGGCGGTTCGTCAGCCAAGTTGACGTGTTTGCGTTACGGGTTTTGATATTATAAATCATAGTCTTTTTTCCACAGAGATAACTAACCTAGCCTGGGTTAGGTTAGGTTACCTTTCAACCCAATTATTTGTAATGAGCAATATTCTTACTGTTGCGCGCGATTTCGTACGCGTTGACTTTCTTATAGTTTTACATTTAAACAATTTTTTTAATCTTTTCTGTGAGTTTTACAGCCCTTTAATTCGGTCCTTCTGATAAAATTAAATCTCTTTGACCTCTACACCCCCTATTAATTAATCTACCTGCCGAATTTCAGCTTTTTAAGCCAAGTATTTTCCAACCGACTTCAAAAAAGGAGAGAGTTCTCAATTCTGTTATTTTTTGGTTTGTTCCCTCCCTCATTTATGAAACGATTTGTTTTTTTTATTAAAAGGATTATATTTTCAGATTGGTCCCATTGAAATTTCATCATAATCGGTTAAGTAGTTTGACTTTTAAATCGGATTTTAATTGCGGATTTTACTAGTTTTCAAAAGTCGTTTTTTTATTGATTACATTCTTGAGATTTCGTGATCTAATATAGTCAGTAAATGAGTGTGAATGAGTTGCATTAGGTACGCTTTTATACAAATAAACCACTAAAGTGAGAGGGATCTGGTTATATTTACCCCATTCGAAGTATTAAGTGGCGTTTAAAAGCAAACAGTCGGTTGCGACCCTTCCCTAGCTAACCATGTGGAATGGAATCTGAATAGTTATTCAGGACGGTCCTTCGATCCGGATTAATGCTAGGCTAGAGCTTTCATGGCGGCTGTCTCAGGACCATGCGGGGTTATAAACGTAATGCCTTTGTGTTACATTTTAGCCAGAGGTCGTCCGTCGATCCCCACCTTTTCTGGTTTCTAGTCTAGGTAGTTCATTTGAGCCGAGTGGCTAGCCCCGATGTCAGAGTTTTAGGCCGTCTATAGATTGGCTTATAGTGGTTCTTGCCTTAGAATAAACCGATGGGAACTATAATTGAACATGTAATGGTGGTTCTTCTATTATATTCTCTTTGGCTTTTTTCTATTATCTTTGTTGTAACAGTGAGAAAATTTCACCACATTTTAAAATACTTACATCATCTTTGTTCAGGCCAAATGGTTACCATAGACGTAACAAACCTTTAGGGTTGTTACGTCCATAATGTCTACATAGTACACAGTGCTACATAGTAGTTTTACCTAGTCTGTGGTTCAGGAATACGTAGGTAGGTACAGTTTGCTCAGAAGAAGGACATTTTGCGTTTTTTTATTTATGTTTTATTTTTCATCGGTTTCTTCTAGGCAAGCGTGATCCGTCGTAGGCCGCATCATCGCTTAACATCAGGGGAGTTGGCGGCCAAGCGCAATCCTATTTTAGAATTTAAAAAAAAATGTGCTGTTATCAAACGATTAACCTGCCAACCATAAAAAAATAGGAGAAAGAGCGGGATTCAAAATGCAAATTTTCGTTAAATAAATGTTTTATCTGTTTCTCTATAATTTATATTTATAAGTAGGTACCTTTACCGTTTGTGATAGTTCTATGTAGATAGGAGAAGTATTTACACAAACAAACACTTGTAAGTTTCACGTCTCCTGAGACTCATACCACCACCACCAAGTTCAAAGTACAAGCATGTACAAACTGTCAAAGTAACATTGCAGACATGTCCACGGTAAAGCGTGTATCTGAAATGCAAACGTAACTTGAGAAACTCCAAGCAAGTTGCAGCCGATTTTAGAACTGTCTCCTGATACCTGGCTACGAGTTTGTGTGCGACTGCTGTAGGTAGTTAAGTACTGTGGCAAATATTGTACTAAACCAGGGGATCCCAAAATCGTTTTCATCACGCCTCCCTACTGACTAAAATGAAATTACCCACACCCACTTGGCGCAAGCATGAGGAAGCCAGTGGGCTCGCCATGTATTTAAAGAATAGGTACATACGGCAAGGTAGACTTCAAGTCCACATTCAATCAAAATGTTTAATGATAAAAATACTATACTTAGTAAATATAAAGACATAATTTGAGCGGAACGGACATTTTCGAGCGGAGTCAGGTAGGTAAAGTTAAATTTCTTTTACTATTGCAATGAAATACCTAAGATGTTTTAACCTGATCAATACTAACCAAACTCTCCAAAAAAAAATTAAAAAAAAACTAGTGGAGTTTTTTTTTCTTGTTTGTTTATAATTGCTAACCTATCATAACCTAACTCCGCTGGAAAACTATTTTTTTATTGGAGAGTTAGGTTAGGTTGGTAGGTAAAAAGTATGGGATAATTTATGGTTAAGGATATCTAGATTTAGGTACCTACCTAAGTAGGTACTGTATTTGTGGCCGTTATAAATTTTCAACTTGCGGCCATCCCGCCTGCGGGACGTCTTTAATGACCCGTAGAATCGTTTTTATGATGTTTACTTTGATCAGAAAACAGCATCAAAACGTCTTTTATGGCGCAATAACGTGAAATTCGACAGAATATTGGAAGTTCCTCGTGTTCCAGTAGGTAACTGTATAGGTACCTACCTACTAAAGTACCTATATAGGAAAAGAAGTAAGTAGGTATGTAGGTAGGTACTAAATAATTTTACCGAGGTAGGTACATGATGTATTGTTTTTTCAAATATGTATTTCAAAATGTTTTAAAATCCTTATCATACCATACTCTAGCCCTAAGATATTTCCACCCTACCTATCTATACACTACAATACAAAAAAATGAATGAAAATCTAGTTTACATTTATTATTCTCTTTTTAGACACACGTAGCATGAAATAAATCAGCATAATAGACTAAAACGTGTCGCAATAGTAGATTGTTACACAACCTTACATAAAAGACGTAGGTAGGTGAACTTTTATACACACGAGATATTTTGGCGCCCGATGACTGAAGCGAGGAGGGCCATAATTAGTAGATCACCCTATTTACTCGCGTTTGTAAATAATCAACTTTTCATCATTAGTGTACGGATTTACGAAAAGACAAATAAACAATGAAAATATAGTCTATTAAATGTAAGTTGATTGAAATGAAGTATGTCAAAATATTCGATTAGTGCTGGGACAATTCGGACCAAATCGAGAATAATGTGTCTTTATTTATCGACTGGAAGTGTCTTGCACGAATAATATTTTTAAACCAATCTATATTTCTGTTGTACCTAGTACTATTATGATGAGACTTTAGGATAATGAAATAAAACAGAAAAAGAAAGTATTATTTTTTGTAATATAAATAAATCTATTGTTTAATCTAATGGTGTACATTCCAAATCAGTGTCATCATCATCATCAGCGTTAGAGTCACTTGACAAATCCTGCAGATTAATAATAAATGCTATTCAATCAATAGTCAGTCTAGTATGCTATTCTAGTAGTCAGTCTTTGGATAAAGATGCTTCGTTCCGTAAAATTTACTAAGACAGTTGCTAGTAATCCGATATTATTATACTTTATACAAAAGAAATCTAGGTTTACAAAAAAAAATTACATTATCTGTACGAGTTTTGTATTTCGATAGTACGCAGAGGAAATTCTGAAAAAACAAAAAAAAAAACTATTTAATTCACACAGCAAAATAAAACGATCGATTTTACGTTTATCGATTTACCACGTCCCTAAATTTTTTGTCAAGTTGACGTAACCTTGTTATGACAGAATGGAAAAATATGGCTATTGTATTGTGATAATCCACACTAAATGCAGTTCCGTTTTAAAATTCAAATATACTTTTACTATTTATATGTACAGCACTTGTAGTTCATAATAGTTTAAGACGCAGAAAACCAGTGATCTTTGTGTTACAAGTAAATGCAATTCGCCAGACGTTATTACAAAGACATGCCCTGAAAGGTCGTCAGCTGTCGTTTCAATCAAGCTACATTTAAAGGACTATAATAATTTATTTTTTAATTTCCCGCCAAAAAAAATGAGCAAAGCAACAGGTTCACACATGGCCCACACGGTTCACTCCACAAAGGATTTACATAGTATGGCTCTTGTTGACTTAATCTCACAGAGTAAAAGTTTCTGACCATGGTACTTCGCTTCATTGTATTTTATTTTCCTAAACTTCTGTATTTATTTACGAGTGTTAATTTGTAATAATAGTAGAATATTATTTATTAAGTGCTCGTGAATGTGCTCGAGTGTGAGTGAGTGATATAAATAATGGAGTAAAGCATGTATTTTTATTTTGATTCCGAAACTCCGTAAAAGAAGAACCCTTTTTTATGTATCTATTAATAGGCTTAGTACGTTTGACTGCCAACTCGCCAGATGTTATCGTTGGCGATGCGGTCTACGATGGAGCACGCTTGCCTAGAAGAAACCGATATTCACTCGTGATTTGAAGACACCCAGATTGTAACTGTCGGTGAATACCCATTCAGGCAGCGCTTTCCATAGACTAGCAGTTCGCACAATAATAGTGGAATCAAAGCTCTTCGTACGGGTTTTCGGAATATCAACCTTTTAGCGGTGTCGATTTTTCGTACCCGCTCTGGCAGTCCGATGGAAAATGGAGCAGGAGGGAATTAGATCATGTAAAGTCAAGTAAAGTCCTCTAGTTACAAGTCTCTACTTATTACTGGGACAATACATTTATGACAGGAAAATACGGAAGACGAGGTATGGCTTTAAAAGCTTTAGCATGCAATGGATGAAAAAAAAAATACTGTCAGTGTCAAGCATGTGTCAATTTTATTTTTAGGTTAGATAATGCCAATAATCAATGTCAACAGTGTGTTGCTGTTTATTTTTCAATTTTAATTTTTAATGTATTAAAATAAAATATTTATTCTACAAAAAAATCATATATTTATTCTACAATTATAGTACTTACTAGAAATTAGAACTAATGGAAGACACTTCTAGTGAGAAACGACCACAATTCGGCAATAGATTCTTAGAAAATGTTGATGAAGTCTTCAAGCATAACGCGTGGTACCGTATTTCGAACTTTTCTTACACGATTTAAGAATTTTACAAGCTATAATAATACCAAACTACCCGATTTAGAAATTACTCGACACAGGAAGAAACCACCTGGAGGATCCCGCTTCCTTAATGATAAAAATCATGTATTTCTATTTAACGCTTGGTACCTATCAGAATCTTGGTGTTTCGACTAAAACTTTCGGTGTTATGTTCGATTCGTGGTTAATTAAATAATTATTTGTTACAGGGATAATGTCCAGTGGGATGAAGAGCAGGAAAAAGCAGCCAAAGAGAAGGTACAGCACAACTCCCAGATAACACTCTCAGAGGAACGATTGAAATCATTGGAAGAAGAAGCAGATAAACATTGGGATGCTTTCTATGATATCCACCAAAACAGGTATGCCTTAGGCTTGTTTGTCAGTGACTTGAGAAATGATTTGTGATGTGGAACTAACAACATAAATTTAAATCAAAGAAACCCTCAATGAATTTGGCACCTTTATTAATGACATGTATAATGTGCTAGTTAAAGACTTTTGTATTACGACTGCTGGATGGGTGTTGTAACAAAAAGATTCAACGGAGTTGCTTAAATGATGAGCAGCCCATTATCACATTGCTCCGAGTCCTGTTTCTTTAATGAATTGCCAAACAATTTGGAGTTGCTATATGAATTTCAGTACATCCTAGGTTTCAAACGATTCACAATCTACAGATCTGGGACTGAAACTCGTTAAGCCTTTGTTAAAGTGGTGGTGTGTTGATAAGACCACTAGACATACAGAAGTATTATCGTATTTTGACACACCTTCAACAGAAGATTTGTCAAGGTAGAAACGAACTACCGAGAGGTGAACTACCTTTTTCAGTGTTTCCGAAAAGGTACAAGTTCTTCAAAAGGCAAGTTAATAGGATCTTAAAGGGTCGGCGATGTATTTGTCTTACCTCTGGTGTTACAAGTATCCCTAGGCGACAATGACTGCTTACTATCAGGCAGCCCATTTGCATGTTTGCCACCTACATCATAAAAAAAACAATTCCTGGAACTCTTTATGCAACAGTTCTTAACATATAATTTTTTATTGAGCAAAATCTGTAGACGATGTGTTAGTAGAAGTAGGGAAGTCACAGTTCAGGATGTACTACTTATTCTTATTTGAGATATGGGCGATAAGTCCAGTCCCAGCCAACGCCTTGAAATATTAGAGCGAGGCTCTTGGGCACTGCTCCACACACAACCACAGTTAGTCTCGCACAGTTGCTCCAGTGGTGAGATGGAAGTGTGCATGATGACGATGAAAAGCAGTCTAGCTGTTGTTTAGATATGGAAGTAAAAGGCAATGATGCCTAGTATGTTCTGTGGTTTCACAATCAAATCAAAAGTAATTTTATTTTTCAGACACAAAAGATCCATAAATTAAGTTAGTAAAAATATAAATTAAAATTAAAAATAAATAATTAAATCAGTCAGAACAATTATAAAATTCAATTTCAAACTTGAAATAAATTAACAAAACAGAAAATTCTATTTTGTTAATTAATTTCAAGAGTTCACAATGCCACAGCACATGCTCTACAGCTCATTCTCCTTCATACAGCCACGACACAGTGGACTGTCCGTGGCTCCCAGTTATACAAATGACTATTCAAGTTGCAACATAATGACAAGATACAAGGCCTTAATCTAGCAGGCAATGGTCCTGTAATTGCAACTTCAATAGATTAATAAATAATAAATATCTGGGACATTATTGCACACATGGTAATCTGACCCCAAACTAAGCAAAGCATGTAATATGGCTGCCAGAGACTGATACACATACATATATATTTTTAAATACATACTTAAATAGATACTAACACCCAGACATAGAACAAACACAAATGTTCATCACACAAATGTTTGTCCTAGATGGGAATCGAACCCACGCCCCCAAGCACAGAAAGTAGGATCACTACCAACTGAGCCACCGAGGCAGTCAGTGATCTTCCTGTCAAGAATTGGGAAAGCAGCTTTAGCACGCTTGCAGTCATCTTTCTTGTCCTACAGATTCTGTTGTTCTTTTTCGGAGGATGTCCTATTTGCTTTATTAGTAGTTGTTATCGCTTAGAATATTTGATTGATGAAAGAGAGATCTCCTATTGAGGTTGTTCGGCGTTTTTATGTATATTTGTTCGACCTTATGTTTTGTTGATCCGATCTTTATGAATTTTTGTAGACCAGTAGTTCAATACAAATCATTTCAATACAATTTCTAAGTTCGAATATAGTGGTGAAGAAATAGGGGTCGACAAGGCCTCAGTTAAAGGCCAACTATCATGCAATAAACATTAGATAAACAAAATTAAATCATTCAAAATTGTGCTTAAATATTTTCAGGTTCTTTAAAGACCGGCATTGGCTTTTCACCGAATTTCCGGAGTTAGCCCCTGATTACACATCAGCACCACTCAGAGTGTACCCAGATACTGACAACAGTATAGCACAAAAAGAAATAGAAGCTAGATGTGAACAAGGTGACAAAAACATAGCTGTAAATAATGAACTAGAAACAACAGACAATGAACAAGGATATAAAAACATAGCAAATAAAGAAAACCTATCAACTGATTGTGAACGAATCGGAAATAATGAAGTTAGTACAGACGGCAAACGTTTCATATTTGAAATAGGCTGTGGAGTTGGGAACACAATATTTCCGATACTACAGTACAGTAGAGACCCCAACCTTTTTATATATGGGTGCGATTTCTCATCAAAAGCTATAGAGATTATGAAACAGAATGAATTGTATGATACAAAGAGATGTAATGTGTTCGTCTTGGATGCAACTCAAGAATGGGACGTACCATTTGAAGAAAACTCTTTGGATATTATTGTGCTTATATTTGTACTGTCTGCTATTGATCCTGCCAAGTAAGTATTTTTATGTCATCACATATACCTAATAATGATGAACCAACGACAATATAACCACTTGACAGTGCACCCTTTACCCAGCCATGATGAAAAGGTACTGAATTTTCAGCAGGATCTTTTTCGAGCGGACCAATCCTAGGCGCGAATTGAATTAATGACTTTTGTTTTCTCCAATCACATGCGCCATACGAACCAGATACGATATACTAGAACCAGAGAAGAGGATTTTCAGTGGATTTTTGGAAACAGTACACTGTTTAAACCTACATCAAAAATTATGCACTCCACTACATTGATACCACACTTGGGGGGATACAGTAAAAATATTTTGATCATACCCTTTTACCATATGGGAACTGGACGCGATCTTGTGTTTATGATAACCTCACATTCTAACCCAGTCGTTGGACATCCACATTGTTCTCTTGGGAGAGCCAAACCTCAAACCCCACTGACCAACTTCTCTGTAGACGGAGCAGTTTAGATTCTGCATGCAGCACACCATCATGCTTCAGCTGACATGACTACAAACAAAGTAGCTGGTGTGTTCAACATAGAGAGACAGCCCGCTGTCATGTTCTGAGAAGGCTTCAGACTAATCGTAGCAAGAGAACACAATCCCGCCAGGACTCTTGCGGCGTCGTACCTCGACGTTGGCCAGTTCTGCGTGTTCATTGAGCTCTGGCCACTAACCTAACCAAAAAATGCCTGATTGTTGTTTCGAAGCTATTTGAAGTATTTGATGACAGTATGCACATCAATACAATTGTCAGGTTCTTAATTTTTTTAGAGAAAAAAACTTTCCAATGATTCAATACTTTTCTTGTAACTTTTATTCTTATCTTTTTTTCAGAATGCCATTAGTGATCAGCCAAATTCACAAATATCTCAAGCCTGGTGGCTTATTGGTATTCCGGGACTACGGCTTGTATGACTTAGCACAGCTAAGGTTCAAGAAAGGCCGGTGTATATCTGAAAACTTCTATGCTCGAGGCGATAACACTAGAGTTTACTTCTTTACACAAGAAGAAATAACTCAGTTGTTTAAAACTGCGGGATTTGAGGAAGAACAGAACCTGATTGACAGAAGATTGCAAGTTAACAGAGGGAGAATGCTGACCATGTATAGAGTTTGGATACAAGCGAAGTATAGAAAACAGTCGTACTCATTTGGGTTAGTACCAAACTGAATTGAGTTGTAGTTTATTCACCGACTTCAAAAAATTATAGAGGTTCTTAATTCAATCCATATTTTTAAAAAATACCAGCTAATGTCATATCCATATATAACTTTCCTAGTGAAAAAAATCAAAAAATACTCTTTCGATTTTGATGAAACTTGGTATGTGTATGAGGACCACAAAATAAATCCTTGTAACGACTTTTTTTAAAACTTATTTAAACTGAAATAACTTAATTAAAAAAGTGAATTGTTGCAAGCATACATTTTGCAAAATTAAATATAAAAGCCAATTTAAATAAAATTTTACAAGTATTTTAAATATTTAGACTGCTTGGCAGATTTTAATCATAAATAAAATGAAATGAAAATGAAAAAAAATGAAATGAAAATATATTTGGTATCTACAAACGTTGTCGGTCATAATTTTACAAAAGTTTGTTTTTACAAAAATAATACTCCATGATGAAGACCCTAAACACCAAAACACTAAAAAAGCTAACAACCATCGTAATAAATTTGATTTCTTTTTTTTTTTATACATTGGCACTGGTTTGAATTTTATATTGAAATCTTTGCAGTTGTTTTGGAGAAAAATAATAATAAAAGTGCATCTTTTTTAATAAATTGGGAAATGAAGTAAGGTATTTAAATAATTATTATTTTATGTAAACTATGTAAAGCAATTCGTTTTAAGTACTTAAATTATATTTTAAACTGCTATAAATGATTATTATTTTTATTACGATAGACTACGGTCGAAAGAAAGCCAAAAGGTCGTCATTGTGAACAGTTTTTACTATAAAACCAATCCTGAAATTATGAAATGAAGTCAAAGAGCGTTTCCAGAAATGCATACATAGATGCGTGCCTGGCTAATAGGTGATTTAAGAAAAAAAACGGACAAGGCTCCTTGGATTAAGCCAAAGAAGGATGGTGACTTTTCATGTATTTTAAGACCCATCCTTTTCGACGACTTACAGTACAGATATTTTTGCTACAGTTAATACATCCATGAGGCACCAAAAAAGCAAATTGAATGTAGGTTGCAGAAGTTGGGAGAAAAATAATAACTGAGGTTTAAGGGGATTTTATATTTATTAATACCTTGTTGGTAGGACCTGTCCTGTAGTACGAAACATGGCCATAAAACGTAGTTTGTATAATAGGCTAAATAGTTTAGGTATTTAGTGTTAGTTAGCTTGTATTTTAAGTATACTGGATAAAATAAAATACTCTTAACACAAAAGAAATAATAAATGTATTGAAGTCGACAGGAAATATTAAAATCTTTCTTTAAGCGGGTTCAAACTTAATACGGAAAGGTTTCTCCATCTCATTCATTATCTTTGTTTTAACTCGTATCGGTGGGCCTTCCCACGTCACCTTTAGCTCTTGAAGCAACTTTTTCATAAATATCTCTATTTCTAATTCAGCAATTCTTCTTCCTATACAACTTCTTACTCCAAAACCGAATGGCATATTGACCATGGGATGTGCATTGCCGTGGTATATGGGGTCGCTTTTGTCTGCCAGCCACCTCTCAGGCAGGAACTCTTTTGGGCGCGTATAGTATTTCTCGTGATTTGAAAGGTATTGATTTGGGGCTATGACATCGATCTGGAATAAATATCACAATGCAACATAAACTTATTGAATATTTGAACTTGGTGCGTCCAGACCAGACCTAACGAATGCGCCGCGAATTTGAACACGTGCTGTTATAACACACAATAGGCTCGCATAATGCACAAGATCTGCACGCGTGCGCATGCGCATTCACCAGGAAATACCTAAGCAATATATACATACTCCTATAGGTACGAGGTATCCCCCGACGATGTGTGCCTTGCTCGTCCGCCTGAGAGTACTCGGTATCACGTGCCAAATCCTCAGCGATTCCTTCAGGCACGCACGCAGGTATTGATTGCTGTTTCCCGAACGTACTTCCTCTCGCAATTTATCTTGTACAGTCTGGTTGGCTGCCAGTTGGTACAAGAAGCACATTGTAGTAAATGCTACCTGTAAAATTATATATTTTGTTATTATAATATATAAGATGCAAATCCTAACTTGCTCATCTGCAAAATAAGAAAAACTTCGACAAATTTGATCAAGCACTATTTTTGTTATGCCTCTGACCGTAATTTTTCAGGGCAAAGCATTACATCCATATTATATCAAAACTTCATTGTGTGTATTTACCGTATCGATCCCAGCCATAAGCATTTCGTTAGCCATCATGATAGCAACTTTTTCGTCGATTGCCAAAAGTTTTTCAACAATACTCTTATCTTCCTCGGGTATATCGTGATCTCTTGAATTAATTTTTTGCATCGCTTCGTTTAGATAGGCACTGCTTATGCTAAAATGTTAATCGAAAACAAATGCTCAAATTTAGTTAAAAGGTGAATAGGTCTGCGAATACTGCCTTGAGGGACGTACCATATTGGTTACGCAAATTGGACACTCGTGAAATATCTGATATGGTGTAAGCACGTGCCTAGACATGTACTATTAAACTCAGTCCAATAATTTATTTGATATGACAGCTGCAATAATATTGTAAAAAGCTGTATAAAAACTTTTTATATTAATATTTCCCTGAATTATGATGGATAGTCTTGAGCTTCGAACGTTTGTCGTAGGTTCAAAAACCCTACTTAGTGGGTTTTTAATTTCAGCTTTTTACAATGTTATTGGACCGAGCCTTGGGCACAGAATACATTTAAGCGTTATTACTTACTCCCATTGCATATCAAAGACTTTAATTATCTTCTTGAAATTGGGCGTAGATATGTATTTCCACGGGCTTGGCATAAACTCCAGTTTAAATGACAGGTCCACCATATCTCTCGCTGCCTTCATTAGCTTCCGAGCCGGGTGGTCTTCAGTTAAATCGTCCTGAAAGCAACCCAGTCTAGCGCCTAAGCCGACCAGAGCAACTGATTCTAGCGACCACTTCATGACCTCCAGTTCAAAGTTCTTTTGAAGGAGTTCTTTTTGGTCTTTTTGTTTCGAAATCCTGAAAATTTATGTTTTTACTGAGCGTTACTGATGATGTGAAGTGCCTCTACATTGTGTACTATTTACGAGTATACCAACCGACCTTGCAACCATTTCGTCAGCAATTTCTTCAAGGCCTGGCGCGTAGAGTTTGATAAGTTTGGGCTTCAACAAGGCAGGGTTTACTTTTGTGCGGAAATCTCGCCATTTGGGTCCTTGTCTACAAAAATGATTCCTTAAAATGTATACATACCATACATAGATAGATACTGATGCAAACAATTAAAGTAAAACTGGTCTTACGCCGTTGTTAGCCCATAAACTCCCTGAAAAGTGGATTGTCTCATTTCTTCCCTGTAATATACGAGGGTCTCAAAACCGGGTCGTAATGGATTTGTTTCCTCAGCTTTGTATACCTTTAATGAGTTAATAGCAATTTTAGTTTTCCTAGCCATAATTAACGGGACTAGTTAGCTGCATAATATAAGTTGTTTTTTAGTGTTTTTATACCTACCTGTTCGAAATGTTCTGGTTCAAATAGTATTAATAAGTTGGCCCTTTCAAATACTTTCATTTTCATTATTGGGCCATATTTAGCATGAAAGTCGCCAAGTTTGCTGAAAATCTGCCCTTCTGGCCCTATTTCACCTGTTACCAAAATAATGTTATTTTGAATTAATTACTGTGCGAACAAGTTGAATTAGGAGACTTAATCGATATCAAAAAGGAGACTTTGATGTAGTTTATAAAATAGGAGCATATTTTTTCGGAAACATGTTATTTAATGTGTTCATAATTTAAATAATCCTCTTCGGCGGAAATTGGTCTTTCAGGCGGCATCCTCGACTTAAAAGTAATTAGTAGCATTTTTTTTTTTTGCCAAACCTTCAATAATGTTGTGCTGCGGTAGAGAGCTGTCACAGGTATTTTTATCATTAGGTAAGTTTTATCAGTTTTACAAAAAAAAAAACATAGATTGATGGTTTTGTGCTAAACAACACTATAAAAATAGGCATAGACATACCTATCCGCATCGAACAGATCGGATGGATAGTGCCATTTGAATACTAAGCTGTGGTTGAACTATTATTTTTTCTGTGCCTATGGCAGTCACAGAGTAATAGAAAAGAATATAATTGCCTGAATTCAGACGACCAGTCCGACGGGTAGTCCCTGTCACATGTCAATGCCCGTACGATGCGGGCATTGACATGTGACAGGGACGAGACGGGAACGGGCCGGGAGTAAAATCTGAGCGGTGGAATACGGGACAAAGCGGGCCTGGAGTAGAAAGAGATGAGACGGGAGTAGAGAGGATTACAGGGTGGATGTGGGAGTGAAAAGGACAGGGCGGGATTGAAGTAGAGTGGTATACGGTATGGGAGTGGAGTGGACAAATGTGGGACTTGAGCGGAAGGGGCGGGACAAACTTAGAGTGGATTACGGGCGGATGCGGAACTAGATCGTACAAGGGCGGAAAAAGAGTACTTAAAGTGGATTACGGGTTGGATGCTGAGTTGGAGTGGAAAGGGTGGGCCTGTAGTAAACAAGATTACGGGACTAATGCAGTTCTGGCGCGGTAAGGAAAAGGAGTAGATTACGGGACGGATTCGGAACTGGAGCGGAAAGAGTGGAACGGGAGTAGAGTGGGTTAAGAGGCGTATGCAGAACTGGAGCGGAAATGGCGGTACAGGAGTAGACTGAATAACAGGACGAATGCGGGACTGAAACTGAAAGGGAGTAAAGTAGATACTGCGCGAGCGAAGCCGCGGGAAACAGCTATCCTTTATAAAATCAATGCATAAATTGCTTTCTTCTAATTAGCAAAATTATTCGAAAGATAACTATGAAAGATTATGAGCAATCGATTGAAAAAATATATCATTCAGTGATATTTTATCTTCAAAAATGTTAAAACGCGTTTAAGAGATAGCTCGGGCCGTAGATCGCAGCCTTAATCTATTTATTATACTATACCTAAGAATATAGGTAGGTAGGTACTTATTCTAAGTAATTAACTAACCGATTACTGGTAGAAAGTGGTGTAATGGCCCTATTATCGGTAAAGATGAGAGACCCGGAATAGACTCGTAGGGCTTGGCGTCTTCCAGGGATGTTTGCGTGGATACGGGCCTATGTCCACATTTTCCATTCCTGAAAACACTTAGATTATTACTCAAACTTTTTTTATTACTGCCAGAGCGGGCACGAAAATGTTACACTTTATGGTTGATATTCTGAAAATGTACTTACGAAGAGATTCCACTTTTATTGTGTGAACTGCTAGCCTGTGGAATGCGCTGAATGGGTGTACCCAGATATTTACAATCTGGGTGTCTTCAAGTCGCGAGTGAATCGGTTTCTTCTGGGCAAACGTGCCCATTGTAGACCGCATCATCGCATAACATCAGGCGAGTTGGATGGCGGTCAAACGCAAGCCAATTACCGACCAAATAAAGAAAAAAAACGAGACCATGGATCATAATATTATTAGTGCCATGGATACAATCTGTTAGTGGGAATATTAATAAGGTTTACTTATAGTATTTTTCCTCTATGCTTACAAGGTATTGAATAACGTCAAACAAAACAAGTCAGAGTCAAGCAAAGTAGTCACAAACTTAAATGTTATGGAAACGATACATGATATTATTGACAATGATTACTTTGAAAATCCACTAGTAGGTAGGTATGCAACTGAGACTAAGTGCCTACGTAACTACCTATTAACTATAATAGGTAGATACGTACAATGTAATGATGCACATACCTACCGAAAAATGTTCCGTGTTTGCAACAGCATATAAGAATCACTTAAACATTTTCTAGATTTCATATTATTGAGCGGCAAAAGTAATATGAAAATGTTTATCAATGTAGCAACACGTCCAGTCACGCAGTGAGCCACCAAGTACTGACTGCATGTTTAAAAATTTAAACTTGATTTGTTTGGCCTTGATGAGACTTACAAATCCTACAATACGCTGTGCAGCTGCGCCGCAATGCCGTGAAGTAATCAGAAGTATGTAGGAGTTACCTATATACACAATTTTATTATATTACTAGCTTTTTTGCCCGCGACTTCGTACGCGTAGATTTTCATATAAATCTTCAATTCTTTTTTCTTCCCTTAATCCGGCCTTGCGCAAAATAACATAGCATATACTTCAATCTGGTCATAGCTAAGCATATTCGTGAAAACCGCATTTAAATCCGTCCGCATTTTTCTTCCAGGGGTGTAGGAGATGTGCGTGAACAAACAAACAAAAATTCTAAAAACTGTTCTTTACATGGTCAGCTGCTTATTTTAAGTCGCCCTGTGTGAAGTATTGATAGAATCATAAAAGTAATAAATAACACCGTCAACAGTTTTCAAATCAAAAAGATAATGTGACCACAGTGCAGAGCATGTTTTGAAATTTTCTTTTTGTCTAAACCATTAAAAGTATATTTCCGGCCAGTTTCGCTGGCCACGGAACCCTGACATAATGCTTGTCTTAACACGCTCTTGGCTATTTATTTCTTATTTCGCGTGCATTTGTATGTATACCTTGATTAAAAAGCCATGAAATGGAACTACTCTATTTATCTGTTAAAATATCACAGTAAAATAAAATTATTTCTATATTCTTATTCTTATTGCAAATATACACTGTATTCTTCTAAAAGCTAAGTTTATATACCCTGCACAAAGGGTGCAGCAATGAATTATGTAGTGGCTGTTCACAAAACCAGACCACAGACATAAACATATAAATTTAAGTATAGTTAAATCTATTACATAAATATTATATATACTATTCAAACTTAACCTAGGGTGAAGTAATTTTACAAAACAAAAAAAAAACATACTTAGTGTGATAGGTTACTTAATTATATATGAGATGATACAAAACTTATGACGCTACTTTCTTAACTATTTATATATCGATATTTATTTTCTAATTATAATTTTCTAAAATGTATCGTCGAAAAAATCTTTTATCTCGTAATAACATTTTTGGGATAGAAACTTACGAAGTTGGTTCTGGAAAAATGTTATTATTTATTTCTTTCTTTATTGCGTCCGGAATTTTGTTGTATAGGTTTATTTTCATGTACAAAGGGCCTTTTTTGAATACTTCTATTCGCGGGACTGTATTAAAATAGGATGCGGTATATTTTGTGTTTTAAATGCTAACATAGAATAAAACCATGAGAATGTAATATGGAGCTTGGAGCTTCCCGGTGTGGTACTGGATGTAGATGCGACCTGGGCTATAGGGACAACGTCATGTATGCGGTCGGCTAGGTCTGCCAGCACATCGAGTGATGACGTCATCTGCTGCGAAGCAATGATGGTCTGCGTGCTGTTCGGTAGGCGGCTGGTCCAAATCATGCGTAAAAAGTCTTCTGGAACTCCGGGGCCTGCTAGGTGTCGTAGATGACGTCAGAATTGAGAAGGCTTACGATCACCTAGCTCCTCGTGTGTTAAAAGTTGGTGTACCTTTTTTCTCTTGATGCGGACAAACGTTTAATTAGCTCCAGCTTGAGTTTTTCGTACTTCTCGGTCACAGGCGGATTGACGATGATGTCTTTGACTTCAGCTGCGTATTGCGGGTCAAGTTGTCCAATGACATAGTAGAACTTGGTGCTATCTGCAGTGATGTTGGAAATCGCGAATTGGCCTTCGATCTGGGCGAACCAAATCGCCGGCTTCTCGGGCCAAAACGGTGGAATTCGCACGCCAACTCGGAATAAATTGTCATCATCTTTATTCTTCGTGTCAGCCGCAGTGGTATCAGTACGATCTAGCGGCATTCTTTCGCATTTCGCGCCCCAGCGCCACACGTCGTGGAAAATTGGAATGAAATTCACGAAGGTTGGCGCAAGGAGTATGAGTACGCCACACTCCTACTCCATGCACTGGAATGAATCACCAAAGAGGTTGTAAGGCCTATAACATGCTTGATCTACACGTTCATTCATCTAAGAAGGTTAAGGAACCTTCTTTAAATTTAAACTGATTAACCGAATGACAGTTGACAGTTTCAACATTTTAATGGCTATGTCAATAACATTCTCTTTTCTTTGGATCTCCTTGCTTGAGGCTATGTGACGATCCTCATATTACGTTTCGGGTAACGAAGAAATAAATCATTGATTTTTATTTTCGTTTATGTAAAAATAAAGAATTAAAATAAATGATATAAGATAGCCTATGTTTTAATCTGGTAATTTCTAAGTATATTCGTGAAAACCGCATTTAAATCCGTCCAGTGGTTTAGGAGATGTGCGCGGACAAACAAACAAACAAACAAACAAACAAACAGACAAAAATTCTAAAAACTGTCCTATCGTGTTCAGCTGCTTATTTTAAGACGACCTGTGTGATTTTTTTTTTGTTATCTCGCAATTACAGATTTTTTTATCTCTACGTTTTTATTATATGTATAGATATAGATATAGAATATAGAATAGATAGATAGATTATCTACTGTTCTGTGTTCTGCTGTATCTACTTCCTACTATATATAATATTCTGTTACAGATTATGCGTATAGTGGCGACTTATAGGTACATCATTATCAATATAAATAACCGGCGAAGTGCGAGTTGGACTCGCGCAGGAAGGGTTCCGTACCATTATCTATAAAAACGGCAAAAAAAAACACGTGTATGGAGATTAATTATTTTTAAAGCGAATAATATAACTCAATATTCTGTGAATATTTCAAGCGTCTACCTGTGGCCGTTATCAATAACGAGCAAAAATGACCAAAAATCACGTTTGTTGTATTCCCGAGACCCCATAAATATTTATTTTATTGTTTTTTAGTATTTGTTGTTATAGCGGCAACAGAAATACATCATCTGTGAAATTTTTAACTGTCTAACTATCACGGTTCATGAGATTCAGCCTGGTGACAGACGGACAGCGGAGTCTTAGTAATAGGGTTAAATAACTGCTATCTATTACGGGTCGAAAGTTAAAAGGTAAGACGGACCTAAACAGGATAGGCTTAGTTATAGGGTCCCGTACCTTTTACTCTTTACCGTTTACCTTTTGGGTACGGAACCCTAGAAATGCTATGTTGTGTTTAGAAAGTGAAATACTTATACTGTGACTGCTCCAGCTGTAAAAACCTGTAAAGTTCTATGGGTCTTATGTAGGTAGCTATAGTAAAAAAAATCGTCATGTTTTTAAAGTGCTTCTTTATTCGTAAAACTTCATTGACTAACACTACAAAAACAGTAAGACTGCTTATAGATCGTTGAAGGTAAAGACAATCCAAATGTTCAAGCCCGCTATCAGTTGGTAGCGTACCCAGCAAGCTGGCGGAATTACCATGTACACGTCAGCTTTTTGGTCACCCGTCGCATTAACCAGGTGCTCTGTTTTTTTTTTCGATAATGAGGTGAGCTCCCAGTCCCCAAGGGCCCAATGGCTCAAATATATATGACTAGTAGTCCGAGGTAAGCATATAATTATGTAGGTATACCTGATTTAGATAATAAACCGGGCGAATAAAAGTTATTATTCCGTGAGTGATCACATCTCATTAATCTCAAAACAAGTTTTGGCGTCAACGTAAAAAAAAAACATTTATCGACTCGTTCGTGAATGTGCTCGAGTATAGGCAAGTGATATAATGGGGTAAAACATGTATTTTCAGGGTCGATTAACTCCATAGGTAGGAGCCTCTAGTAAATTCTCCTTACTGGGGCATTCTTATGTAAAATAAGGAAAACGAGGCGGTATGACCTTAATAGCTTTAGTCTGTTAGCAGCAATAGGCGAAAAACAAAAATAACAGTGACATTGACACTTGTGGTTTTGATTGTGCTGTGACACTGACATAACTGACAGCTAAATATTAACTTAAATGTTTTGATCAGCGAGGTTAATGGACGACACGCACCAAGTGGTGTTAAAAATAAATGATATTCTGCCGTTCAAACTTAACCAAAATAATGTAAAGTCTACCGAAAACACAAACTTGTAGTGTGTTCCTCAACCCAGTGCTATCCTATCACCCCCGACTTCATATTACCTCATAAAATGTAAAGTTTCTTTGTCATCATAGTTTTGCTTTAACTATCGATCGATTACGAAATAGCGTTTTGGTTTTAGTGTTTTTGTAAATCAGCATTTTCGGATCTATTTGTTATGTAAACACGTTTGGGTTTACAGTTTTGTGTTAATTTTGTGAGCTCGTGAGTGTTACAAATAATACATGTTTACGTGCACTGTTTCTTGCATACGCGATTTTCATTTACTGAAATCGGCTAAAATAGTAGGTGAAGTGTAGTGCCGAGTAAATAGTGTTCCGTGGTAGTGCCGTACCTACGTAAAATGAGATAAAAGGGCCGACTGTCGTCCACCACAACTTGATCCTCACATTGCGTCCATGTATTGTTGTTCTTTCCTGTAAGTATACATGTAGTAGATATTTGTATGTTGTAGATATACCTACCTTGTGCATTTCACAGTAACTAAAATAACATGTCTTTGTAAAACATACAACTAATAACTTGCAAGCATAGAGAAATTATAGAAAAATGGGTAGGTATGGGGAAAAACATTTATAATAATATAAATATTTATAAATAAAAAAGAATCGCCGAAATATATGTACGCGCATAACTTCCGAACGACTGCACCAAATTTGATAATTCTTTTTTTGTGTTAGTTATTGTCAGGACAAGGTTTGTATAAAAGAAAATTTAAAAAAAATATATATTATTTTTGGACTATATTACGCGAGCAAAGCCACAGGCAACAGCTAGTTTAATATAAAATACATATTTAATATAATTACTTATTATATATTATCTTTACTTACTACACATCACATCATATTACTTATATCATACAATATTATTTTATCTAAGATAAGTTTTCTTCACTTTTACAACTTTAGCAGGTCAGTAAATTACTTATTAATGTCAAAACTGTGCCAAGATAGACTATCACTTCACAAAGATGCCCCCCCTAGATAAGTCACCCTTGGTAGTGTGTGTAGCAAACCACCTTGTTGCCCTTGAAAAATGGTACCATGCCACACACTTTGGGACACAAATTGTATGAATAAATCTAAATAAAAGTTCAATACTATTATTTTGGTAGTACACACTACACACACTGACTACCTGAACATGAAATCTCGAAACTACTTGACCTATGGAACTGAAATTTAGCAGATTACTTATGCAATACACAGTGTAGGAGTCCGCTAATAAATTATTTTTAAGTCGAAAGACCTGAGTTAAGGATGGCAAAAGACATGTCAATTACTACCCATATTAAGTATTTGTTATTGCTTATTATTTTTATTTAATTTTTCTAGTTCCTAGTCTTGATCTAAGTATGTCACATTTAGTCTACATAAAATATTAGTAAATTTTATTACTATGAAATTCTGATATTTTTAGGAACATTGTTAATCATATTTATTTTATTCATTATTCATATAATCTAGGCAACAGACCTTCCATATTTGACTTTCCTAATCTGGTGCCATGTAGGCGTGCTTGTAAAGTTAGATGTGTATTATTACACTGGTCAATGACCTCTGAATGTTTGTTTGCGTGAATTATGTAAGAAGGATTGGCTTTTTACTACTTTACTATGTTGAACTTTGGAGGTGTTTACCTTGTGTTAGATAAGGTATCTCCCAGACCTGATGGTTGTTAATTTCTTACCCGACTTTCCAGTAGGGGGTCGTTTTTCAGGTGTATGTAATACTAGCTGGCGTACAGCGGTTTCACCTGCTTGGACATTCTGTCTTGAACGTAAAAAAAATCGGGATAAAAAAACAAACCTATGTCACTCCGGCCCTCCCAACTACTAAGCGATGGATCAACCCATGGTATAATAATATAATCTTCAAGGTATGCTATTCCGAGACACAAAGTTCACGTGGGTGACACAAGCCTACGTCATCGGCGCTGTGTTACCAGTGTTGGCACCCGACACAGTCCCAGACTAGTTCGGGAGCCTATGGAAAACAACACAATATGTGAAACTTAATTTTGTCAAAATAAATTACTTTGTTTTGTTTGTTTAGTAGCAAGAAAAACTCCCCAACCTCCGTGTATCTGTAGGAATCTGACAAAAACACTAATGTGGTTTTGATTTAAATAACATAACCCATATTTAATTAGTACATGCTTATCCTAAAGAACTGGATATAGTAGAACTAGCGACCCACCCGAGCTTCGCGCAGGTTTAAGTTTTATTATATATAATATAAACCTTCCGTGAAAAATTATCTAATTGATGGTGAAAACTGCATCAAAATCCATTGCATGGTTTAGTAGAAGTTAGCAGGTATACAGACAGACAGATGCGGAAAGCGACTTTATTTTATACTATGCAGAATTATCAGTTTTATTATGAAAACTGACATTGTTTTCACACATTTTGTTTATATTACATGGGAATTACTCATGTATGATTGAGCTGGTTATTCCGACTACAGTTTCAACTGCATTCGGCACTCTGATTGTATAACAATCAGGGTCACTGACCTTAAGGTCAGTGTCACACATGACAATAGAACTGTGTCACAGAATATCTAATAGTACTGGTGTGGTTAGAGTTCTCTGGTAGTTTTGTATGTTTACGCTACGATTGTCACACTTGAAAATAACGGCCACGAGTAGCCTGATACCTGTTTGCTACCCACCGCAATTATACTAAGTAAAATTTGTACTTAAAACCTTTTGTAACAAAAGCAAAACAAAAACAATTTTAAAATGGCACTTTAAAATTAAAACATATTTTACCGATTTTATAATTTTTAAAAGTGTTTAATCTAAACAATTGTCAATATAAAAAAATACTTCAAAATGTATACGCAATTTCGTTTACTTAGAGATGACATAGTTTTACAAGCTTTTATTTAGTTTCACCTGTCCCGGCCCAGTGTCTTTCTGTAATCAATATTGCAAGTTAAAGTAGACCCACTTCCCAGGTGTTCATTTGAGCTGAAATTTGGCATACTTGGTTAGTTTCGATGACATTACAATATTATGGTGATAGCTAGCTAATTTGATGATGGTGACGGTAGACAACGGGACTCCTCGATGGTACACTGGCAGTGTTTGGGCTCATTTTGGCTCAGTACATCGCTCCGATCACAAATTCCATAAAAGCTTGCTTTGAAAAATAAATTTATCAAATAAAACTTGTTTTTCTAGTTATTTTGGTTTAGAACCTAAACTACTGAACCGATTCTGATAAAATTTCTATGGGATCAATCTGAAAGTAAGTATATCCTTTCAAATAAAACATAATTAAATTGGCTTATAAATGAAGTGAGTAGTTCTGAGGTAATAAAAAAAATGTCTGCTTGTAGACTTTTGACTGACTGACTTTATAATTGCAGACAGTGTACCTAAAATAATTTTAAGACCTCAATGTAATGTATTCTAGCAAATAAATGATTTGATTTGAAAAAAACAAGAAAAAGAACCGAATTGAGTACCTTCTGTTTTAAAAGTCGGTTAAAAAGAACTTATACGCTAGGTCGGTGCTAATTGGACCAATATTTTTGTCTCGGTTGTTTTTAGGGGTGTAACCCTTTTCATCTTTTGGTATTATACAACTTTATCATCTTATAAGGTTGCCTGGAAGAGATCGCTTATAGCGATAAGGCCGCCAATTGTTTCACTAGTTTTTTAAGTTGTTTTTATGTACTTACGTTTATAATTTTTGGTGTGAACAATAAAGAGTTTTCTATCTATCTATCTATCATATCTATTATATATTGTCACTTTCGTCCAGTTACCGTAATCTAAACCCAAACGGAAAGTTTCGATTTTAGATCTATATTATCCATCTCAGTCATCTACATTCAGGATGGCAGAGACCGAGAATGTCGATCTCAAATCGAAATTTTTCGATTGAGTTCAGAATACCGCAGCAGGTTTATGGAAAAGTATAAAGGTCAAGCATCTCCTACGCTGATATTCCTTGACTTTCAGCATTAATGTCGAGGCAGACCCATTCGACAATAATTGTGTCTCCTTTAGATATAAGTAGGTAGTAGGTAGTAGTGTCGAATAGTTCTTTTCTTTCTTTCTTATATCTCCGTAGAATAGACCACAGTGCCGAAATTGCCATCTGTGCGTGCTAGGCCTTATTTTTTGAAAATTGGATAGTATTATCACTAGCATGAATGTGCTTTCAAAACAAATAACATTAATGCAAGCTTACTCATTGCTTGGTGTGTTTAGGCAATACCTATGACTAACCAAGACAAATCACTTGTTTTATTACTAATGCACAGCGGCCATATTATCAAGTAAGCGCTTATTGATTTCATATATATAAACACAGTTTCTGTTGATTGCAAACAGACGCTGGATTTATATGAGATCAAGTTTTTTTTTAAGCTCTTACAGCTGCGGTACTTGGATTGTAAAATAGCTGAATGAAAACCGAAAATCGTAATCCTTTTTGTTAGGGTTTTCAACGTAAGATGCTAGTAGCTAATATACTGCAGTAAAATATTAAAAGACTAACGAATTTTATAGCCAAGTTTTTTTTACTAGCTGTTTGACTTGCCTGTCAGTTTGGGTCAAATCTTGCAACTGAAATTTAAAACAGTTATCCCCAACCGATCGAGCTGAAATTTACGTTAAGATTGGATGACAATGCATGGTTAGCTAAATGAAGTCATTCTAAATCCAATACGGTGGACTCCGAAAGATGGCGTACCAGCTATTTTATAAGCACTCCCATGCGTATCAAATGCCGATCCGACTGCTCCTGGCAACAGGAAATTTTCCGTTTTTGGTATAGGCGCCGGTTACCAAAGGCAAACAAACACACTACGATCCCGCCGGTGGGATCGAAGACCCCCAGGATATGTCAGAAGATCGGTTAGATTATCTCCGAATAATCAAGTTTAACAACCAGCTGGGGCCCCAGGGCACATCCTTTTTGAGTACCAGGGCAAGTCTGATCCCCACTCTCGGCGACGGCCGAAGCCATAATAAAAACCTTATTAAAAGTACATGATAAAATCTGTGCAAAAAGCCAATAAAAATCAACACAATGCATGATAATGTCGAAATAATTACACGCTTCATTCAATTGAAGCCAATGGAATGAAACGGGAGCAATCTGCAATGATTGGTCGAATCACATGTCGCTGGTGTTTTGATCTCATTATCTCATATCGGCTAACCCAGTTAGTTGCATGCGTTGATTTTGTAATGCCAAAGTGTTTATGAAAAGTCTAATTCAATTTAGCAGATAATTACTTGCGCTTTGTTTGACGCCACTTGATTTATGTAATTTATGGTTTTAATGCAATTTAGTAGATAATTATGTGCGCTTTGTTTCACGTCACTTCATTCATGTAAGTTATGGTTATAAAACAATTTAGCATATAATAATTATGTACGCATTTTTCACGCCACTTCATTAATGTAAATTATGGTTTTATTTCAATTTAGCAGACAAGTATGTGCGCTTTGTTTCACGCCACTTCATTTAAGTTATGGTTTTAATTCAACTTAGCAGATAAATTATGTACGCTTTGTTTCACGCCACTTTATTTAAGTTATGGTTTTAATTCAACTTAGCAGATAATTATGTGCGCTTTGTTTCACGCCACTTCATTTAAGTAAGTTATGGTTTTAATTCAATTTTGCAGATAATTATGTGCGTTTTGTTTCACGCCACTTCATTCATGTAAATTATGGTTTTAATTCAATTTAGCAGCCTCTTGCGCTTTGTTTCACGCCACTTCATTTAGGTTAAATGGTTTTAATTCAATTATGCAGATAATTATGTGCGCTTTGATTCAGTCCAATTCATTTAAGTTGGTTTAATACAAATTCGGAGATAATTGTGTGCGCTTTGTTTCACGTCTCTTCGTTCATGTAATTTTTGGTTTATTTTTATTATCGAATTTTTTTTCCACTTTTAAAATTTTTCTTTCCCTTAAAAACAAATTCAGACTCCTACAACCGTTAAAAAAGCCATATCCGGTCCATCCGTTCTCAAGTGACGCGCTTTCCAATAAACAGCATTTAATTTTATTTGTTATAGATAAGTGACTTGCAGTTGTATACACATTTTTTCGGCATGATTCCCGAAATTGTTCCCGAATTGAAACTAACCGCACCCGCTTTTTATTTTATTTTACTGGCATAGTCTGGCATTGTCTGCATGAACTTCACTGCTTTCTTGCCAAATTAAATAAGATTGGGGTTGAGCAAGCCGGTTCAATATTCCAAAGTTAATATTTATATTTCCTATTACATAAGTATATTTATTAAGGCACTCTTTTCCGACTTTTAGCTATTTTGGTCATTCTAGTTATCTACTTACTTTATTACTTCCATGGTTAGCTTAAAATTATTTAAAAAAAAGTGTTATCTAAGAAACCGCAAGACCGAAACACGATTAAGGACATTTCTTACGGATTTTTATAATAATATTAAGGAACGAATTCAGAAACCTCTGAAATAAGGGCTGTAAATGTAATATAGTATTAATTTTTATTGTTTATTTTTTTATTATTGTTTTTTTCTCTAAGGTATATTTAAGTAAAAGTTAAGGTAGTTAAATATTATTTATAAACTGTATGCTTATATCCATGGGTGGGTGAATTGGGGTTCCCTGTAACTGCCCACCTAATTGTCTGTTAAAATAAATAAATTTCGCTCAATAGAAAAAATATATAAAAGTAACCCTAATATGAGCTTTTCTCATTATTTTTTTATTCATTAATGGTGTCTACGATATCTTAATATACAGATTTCATAATTATGGAGGGAACAATTACTTAAGTACATTTGCACAGCTTACTTTTCGAAAAATGTGAGAAAAACCCCATAAAAGAAGCAGCGACTCGCACGAATGTGTGAGCGCCATGGTTTTGCTTCACTAAATGAGACTATTAAGCCTTATGGTCATCTGTAGTAATAAGCGTTGCTTAAAAGTGGGAAAACCTCGCCTTAAGTCTACCTTTACTATAATAATAATGAAGTTGGTAGATTGATCCGGGAAGATCGGAAATCTCCCTAGGAAGTAGGTGTGTCGCCTCATAAATAGGTCTTTGTGCATTATCTTATCTTGAAACTCTTGTTATGTTAGGTACCTATTTAACTTATTCTTAATTATCTTACTTGAGATAATGAGATAACAAGCATCAAATGTCGTAATACCAATTAATACCAAATCATTACTTCATAGCTACAAAACAGGTTATTCTACGCTTCGACGGTTAATTAACTGTACACTGATTTTTATATTTATAGTTCTAATAAGTTTATTCCTCACTAATAATTCATAGATCTCACTGTCCTTGATTATTAATGGTAGAATTACAAGAGCTCAGTTTGAATTGTTTGTATGTAATGTTGTTGTTTAATTGCTATCAGGTAACTGTATTTTAAAACGGCAATTGCCTTTATTAACTAAATAAAATACAAGCTAACACTACAAAAACAGTTAGACTGCCCATATACCATTGAAGGTAATTGGTTATTAGCTATTTATTCCACATTCTCGAAGATTTATTTTATCGAGAAATTTCAGTTTTTGACTTAACCGAATTAAAACCTGCCAAGTGCGAGTCAGACGACAGACATATAGATATTGTCTGTCTAAGAGAATAAGCAAGGGTTTTTTTAACTAACATTTCTTCGTCTGTTGTTTTGCAAAACTTCATGACCATGTCAACGCCATCTATAGCATTTAAATGTATTTTTTTTAAATAGCCTTTTGAAAACCCTCCTATTTAGGATTTATTTTTAAGCTAAAAATACCAGTGCCCTAAGCACACGTTTTTATGGTAGTCGGCCAAAAATCTAGTTCGGTTCAGGCGTTTAATCGTGAATAAGGTAACACAAATAGACTAGAAAGACGGAAAAACTTTCGCAATTAGGTTTCATCATTATCGTCATCAGCTTGTACAGCCCCCTACTAGGTATAGATCTCCCCTTATTTATTTATTGCCATTAATCCCTATCTCGCGGGCTAATCTTATCCACGCATGACCCTCTTTGATTTTGATGTCAAAGCATCGCGCTGGTGGTTGGTTCAATTTTAGCTTTAGAAAATAAATATTGTAAACTACTTAACTAGCTCTGTTGCTGTATGAAAGAAGAACAAAAAACGTTATTTCGTATGTTAAATATAAACTAGCTGTTACCTGCGCGTAGAATTTCATATAAAATTTTGACACCCTTAATTTATTCGTCTTAAAAAAAATACGGACCACTACATCTCGTAAGGCCCAACGAACATCTAAGTACCTACCAAATTTCAGCTTTGCAGGTCAAGTACTTTTCGAGATTTTGTGATATAATTAAGTCAGTCAGTGAATGAGTGAATAGCAGTAGTGTAGTATATTTCGTTTTCTTTATGATGTAATGAACTCGCATTTGACCACTACTCACCTGATAGTATGATATGATGCGGTCAAAGATGGGGCACGCTTGCCCATAAGGTGCCTATTCACTCTTGTCTTGAAGAGACCCAGGTTGTACTTTAAAAGGAACACCGAGGCAGGGAGCGCATTCCATTTCTGTGCAATTCGTATTAAGAAGGAATTTTGGAAACGCTGCGTGCGGACTTTACCAAAGTTCACGACATTGTTGGAATAACCATCTCAATGACCTATGGCTGAAATTGGTTGACGGGCTCAGCTTTAACAGGTCTTAATATATTTAAGTATTGTAAATAAATAAATATTTTTGGGACATTTTTGCACGCACTGACCGTTGACCCCAAACTAAGCAAAGCTTGTACTATGGCTGATAGACTGGTATACTGTAGTAGTGTGATAATACTTACAAGTAGTAGTTAATGTATAATGTATGTATGTAAATTGTAACAGTTCACGGCTGGGCGTCGGGATGGCGAGCATGAGCTCCACGCTCGTCGAGACCGTCTCCATCAACTACGAGGACTTTAACGAGAGCTTCCTCACCTGCGGCACCTGTTTGTGTTAGTAAACTGCTACTCTGTTTCATGCGCGGAATATCAGAACGTCCTTGTTGGAAAACCCATCTCAATATGAAAAACCGACTTCATACAAATGTCAGAGCTAGACCAAATTAAAATGGGACAGCACGGAACACCAGCTTTCAAACAAAAAAAAGAATCTTCAAAATCGGTTCACCCAGGCGAAAGTTCTGAGGCATTAAACATAACAGTCGAATTGATAACCTCCTCCTTTTTGGAAGTCGGAAATTTACAGTAGCACGACCTTATAGCATAAATCTGGTAGCTATGGCGAGCGGTCACCATCGCTTCCAAGCTTACGCAATAAGATCCCTGGTCGACAGTGCCTCAGTAATAATGCCTGCGTCTAAATATGCATTTAATTACATGGCTTGACAAATTTCACTGATATTCCGTGGCTTAAAATGTTTAAGCGCGCTATAGATGGTAAAAAAAATTGCCAATTTTGATGCAGTCAGAGTCTTTCTTCTAACTTTTCTCTTCCACCACGCGCCGTCCCAAGGCGCCATAAGTAGTGAAGGCTTTGACTGCTCAAGAGGCCTCATAAAAATCTTGTTTTAATTATGTTGGTATTTACTATCTATAGATTTTTAATCCGTCTAGTGCGCGTTTGCTCATATTTTTATCTCCACAAACCATTAATGCACGTCATTTCAGCCATGCACAAATTAAGGGCTATACGTGACCCTGTTTTTTTTTACTCTTAGCTTTTCATACACTATTATATTAGTCATAATTATATCTTGTAATACCTATTTTTCTTGGTCTAATGTAAGCTGCAAGGCCTTTAATTTGTGGATCATTAATCAATTGTACGAACTCTATCTCTACGGTTATATGATTATATACGGGATATTTACCGTAATATCGGGAGCTCCTTCCACAACCTTACCACGGTTAATATCTCGTAAATAATCATATAACTGTAGTGAACAACCGATATAGTTTAAAACAGTGTTCTATCTCTACTTCTTAACTAGCTAATGTATTGTGTAGGTAAAACGCAATAGTCTGAACAATTGCCGGGTTTGTCAATGTTCTTAAATAAAATGCTGCTCTGTAAATTCCGAATTATTTTAACCCGACAAAAATACGTATGACCTCGATGGCCCAACATCCTTAAACGCCTATAAATTTTTATTAAGGAAGCTGTACCTACTACAGCTGTACCAGCAATATAGTTAATCTGTTGTACTATTTCCAGGCACTTACGATGGAGGCGAGCACACGCCGAAGCTATTGCCGTGTTCGCACACAGTCTGCTTGCATTGCCTCACGCGGATAGCTGCCTCGCAGAACCGTAACGCCAACAGTTTCCGATGTCCTATATGCCGGGAGCTCATCAATATACCTCGAGGCGGCGTCGCTGCCTTACCTCCTTCATTTCTAGTGAATCAGCTGCTTGATTTGATGGCGAGGCAACGCCGAGAAGTCATACCACAATGCAGTTCTCATCCCGGTCGTGAATTGCTGTTTTGTGAAACATGCGATTGTGTGTTCTGTCGGCATTGTGCTGATGGACCGCATAGCGATACGCCCTGTGACCACACCGTTGTACCTTTCTCGATCGCTTTGAAAAGAATGTCGGAAATACTTCTATATAGAGCGAACGAGTGCCTTAGTAAGTTGGGATCGGCTAGGGATGCGGTTGCGAGCGAGCTGCGGAGACTGGAAGCTGCAGCGACGGCGGCAGATGAAGCTATCGACAGACATTTCGCTGAGCTACGTGCGGCGATAGATAAACGACACAACGAGTTGAAGTCTGCCGCGGCAGCTGCCGCCACTCATAAGCGAAAGTTGTTAGAGGAACAACTCAAGTTGATCGACGCCGAAAAAGCTAAAGTGAGTGTTTATGCTAATCGTTTAATTGTTTTGTTTGCGACAAGTAGAACGAGTGAAAGTTGAACGATCAAAATTACTAATCGCTTGTAATTTACGTCTGTATAAATTCTACACGGTTTTACCTTGTTATTATGATTTGTTATGAGTTTTATCAAAACTAATAATATATACGATGCTTCAATCATAATGACATAAGAATTTACCAGCCCAAACAATAACAAAAAAAAAAAATGCGCTAGGTACACCATAAGACTCGTGAATTAGTGTTATGATACTAGTCCATGATTCCATACACTTTTAGGTTGTCCTTTAATAGATATATAGATAGATACAAGATTTATTTTAATATACTTGAAATTAAATAAGAAAAAAGTCTTTTGTAAGACCAGCGTTCTATCTGCCAAACTTTTTATATGCGATAGGCTAGTGTATATATCGACATTATGCCTAATATTAAGCCAAGACGCGGAATCAAGCTTAAAACCAACACAATGAAGGCGGATATTGTACTTTTCGGGGAACAAACACCAACAGATAATTCCACACCCTCGCTTTACATGTTAAACACTAAAGCCGCGTTTTCGAACTCAGCGTGTGCGACCCGCGCAACAGCTACAGCGGTGGTGAGAGCGGAGCAGAGATGTCATATAAAACCGTTTTTGGTGCATGGCAATAAGTGGTGGTAGGGCAGCTCGGTACAAATGAAGTCGCCTCCGCTCTTGCCGTCACCTAGCTGCAAGCTGATGTATAAAACGCGGCCTTATTACATTACTAGCTGCGCTTCGCGGTTTCACCCACGTGGACATTCCCTTAGGAAACGTACATATATACCTGTTTGAAAGTTGTATGTCTCTCTCTGGCCCTCCAACTATCTCTGCGCAAAAAAATCACTTCTATTCGTTGTTATTTTGTTGTGTGAAAGAACAAACACGACACATTTTTGCATTTAATTTAATAGCTGTGCCCTGCGGTTCCACCCGCTATCCCACAGGAACCGTTAATTTCTTAGAATTTAATAAACCGTCATCATTCCAAATTTCGTCCAAATCCGTTCAGAAACTTCTGCGCGAAGGAGTACATAAGAGGAAGACATATTCACACACACACATACAAACTTTTGCATTTATAATATTCGTGTGATTAATATTATATTAATATGATGATCCCTTAATTCCAGGTGGAAGCAGAATGTTCAGGACTCCAGCAGCAAGTGGAAGTCCGAGAAGTGAGCAGTCGCGCGGCCGCACTAGGCGCGAGACTCGGGGACGCGGCCGCTTTAGCGGAACCAAGGGAGAATGCCTTCTTAGCAGTCGACTTCGCGCATAATGACGCGCAAAACCGATTCAACGAAGCTCTGGCGGCGCTGGGGCGAGTACGGACTAGTACTACTTTCCCTGGACTTTGTACTTTATCACTAGGCGAGTAGAGTTTAATTGTAAATTAATACTAAGCCCAGATATCTTTATCTAGGAACCTGCAGGAACTGATTATTTTTCTAACTACGGTAGCTTTAGTTTTCAATGTTCTATTACGACTGTTCCGAGTCTTAAAAGTCTCGCTATAGGTGAAACGTACCACATTAAAACGGATTATTCCTGGGACCTTACGCCTACATGTTATAAATGATTCAGTTTAGGTGATTGCGAAAAGTTACGCCTGTTTGTCCCCCTGCTTTGACCTCTTGGGGGATATTAGTGATCAGTCCACAGCATGGGTGACATTCCAAAGGGTCTATTTCGTTGTTTTCACCATAGAAAGACAGTTTTTAAAATGTACATGTATGGTTATAATTATAGATTCAGCTTGCGTGTCCGGCCTAGAGACAGTAGTGATGCTCCACACGGTAGATTATCACGGAGAAGCACGCAGCACCGGCGGCGACCCCGTCACGGCCGCTGCCACCGTCGACGACTCTCCGCTACCCTGCACCGTCACTGATCTGGACACAGGAATATATAGGTAAGGCTTTTTCTTCTCTCAGTGCCTCTCCATTAATGCAATCCCCGGCCAAGGATTGGAAACTGCCGGCTTTCTTGTTTCCTGAGTGATTTAATATGAGCATTTTCAAAGCCAGGGTGAATAGTATCTTCTAAGTCTGCGTGCTTCATTTTCGACCACATCGTCACTGACCAACAGGCGAGTTGGTGGTGAAAAGCGGGCTTATTGTAAATACACCTGCCAAGTGTGAGTTGGGCTCGCGCACAGAGGGTTCAGTATCAAGATTGATTATAACCGTTTGGAAATCTGAGTATGACGGCATTCTAGCAAAAAAGTCTTGCGAATACCCGGGCGACTGATGGGCGACATACACTACAATATACATATTCTTCTGTTACTCGTGAATATTTCCGTAAGGATTTGGTTTTATCTCACTCTGACTTCAGATAGGAGCTTCATTTTTAGGGTTCCGTACCCAAAGGGTAAAACGGGACCCTATTACTAAGGCTCCGCTGCTCCGTCCGTCCGTCTGTCACCAGGCTGTATCTCATCTCATGAACCTTTACAATTAGACAGTTGAAATTTTCACAAATGATGTATTTCCGTTGCCACTATAACAACAAATTAATATTTAAGGGGGGCTCCCATACAAAAAACGTGTTTTTTTGGCGTTTTTATAGAAAATGGTACGGAACCCTTCGTGCGCGAGTCCGACTCGCACTTGGCCAGTTATTATATTCAACAACACCAAAATACCACTCGCAATTGACAAAAAAAATTGCGAGTGGTATAACTCGCCCGACAATATCAATGGTGATATTTGTGATAATATTTAGTAACATTTTCAGCCATATCGGTACGTATTGTCTTATTTTTCGCGTACAGTGTATAACTAGTAATTTTCATGTTTCTAGCAGTTTAATCTACCATATTTCTTCGTTCCAGAATCTCAATGCGTCCATGGACAGCGGGCACAATAACACTCCGCGTGCTTGTGTTCTCGCGAGCTGTGAGAGATTCTCCTCTCCGCGTGTGCGCATCGCAACAACATGCGCCACTGCTGGTGTGGGGCACGCGGGGCACCGGCAAGGAACAACTGAGCCAGCCCGTCGCCGTCGCCAGGTCGGTAGCAGGCTCGTTACTACACCAATGTGGGCCACGCGGGGCACCGGCAAGGAACAACTGAGCTAGCCCATCGCCGACGCCAGGTCGGTAGCAGGCTCGTTACTACACCAGTGTAGGGCACGCGGGGCACCGGCAAGGAACAACTGAGCCAGCCCGTCGCCGTCGCCAGGTTGGTAGCAGACTCGATACTACACCAGTGTGGGGCACGCAGGGCCTTGGCAAGGAACAACTGAGCCAGCCCGTCGCCGTTGCCAGGTCGGTAGCAGGCTCGTTACTTCACCAGTGTGGGGCACGAGGGGCACCGGCAAGGAACAACTGAGCCAGCCCGTCGCCGTCGCCAGGTCCGTAGCAGACTCGATACTACACCAGTGTGGGGCAAGCAGGGCCTCGGCAAGGAACAACTGAGCCAGCCCGTCGCCGTGTCGGCAGTAGTCTCCCCCCTCCACCACTGTCGTGCCCCCCCGTTCTGACGCCTGTAGGCACTTGCGTAAACTTACCTGTGGATTAATCCACTGCTCTTATTTCCAGATGTCCAAAACGACGCGAGATATATGTACTGGACGCAGGAAATTCCAGAGTGAAGGTGTTGGATGATGAAACTTTTGCATTTAAAACTCATATTGTTAACGAAGGTGAGATGGTACATACTTTATAAGTACTACTATTATAATTGCATAAGTGTGTTTGTTAATTTGTCCTTCCTTCAGACAGCAACGCATCGATGTAATTTGTTTTGCGTTGATATAGTAGTGCAAGGAATGGTGTGACACGGGTTACTTTTTATCCAAAAAAAAATCTCCATACGGGTGAAATCGTGGAGCTCAGGTAGTTTCTTTAATTCAGTAAGATGGTCCGAAGTGGTTATCAAACGCGGACTTATACGCGATAAAAGAATAAAATAAAAAAGTACAAATTAAATATAAAAAGTCAATAAATGACATAAGATCTGTGGAAATTCGATCAGGATGTCTGGAAGGAACTTGGGCAAAAAGGATGGTCCTTTTAGTATCGGAGATCAAAACTCATTTTGAATACCAGCGTTAAAAGGATTTTGAGTCATATCTCATTTTGTGGGAAATAATAAAGTATATTTTTTTATTTCAATCATTAAAGTCAGAAAGGGTTACGGGACTTTTTAGTGTGCATTGGATCTGCATGACCCAATTCCCTCTTATCCTTTTTTCTAACGAACGGCCAGAGCGGGCACGAAAAGGCGACAACGTTTTATGGTTGGCATTTCGAAAACTGTTCTGACTGACATGACTGGTCCAGCATAGCGCAGAACAGAGAGTAGGGGAAGAAATGAAGGGAGGCCTTTGCCCTGCAATGGGACGACCATGGCTGAAATAAATAAATGCAATGACCTTTTTTTGCGGGTAGTTACAGATTGTATATTGTCTTGTTTCAGGTATGGCGGGGCGCAGTTGTACGGGGATCGCTGTAACCGCGGAAGGAGTCGTACTAGTCAATTGGCGGACACGAACCCTCACAGAGGTAAATACAGTTTTCTTGTTGCCTTCATTAAATAAACATCTAGGGCCTTACTTGAAAATCCATAAGTTAATATGTGCTTAAAACTGTCCTGGGACATATTTGCAAGTGACAATTTTCATTAGTCATGCGGCCAGGTAAAGTGACGACATGCGTAAAACTGCGGTAAAAACTGGATGCAGAGTAGCGGATGATACAAGGCTGATGATGATGATGAATTTCCATCATTAAAAAATCGTCAGCTTTTATTCATTGATAAACTTTACTAACGTTTCTAAATAAGGTCGCTGTTATTTAAAAATTTACATCATTTAGTATCAATACGGCAATGCAAGCACCATTCTTATCTATGGACAAATTTGGCTGCTGAAATCGTCAAATTTTGATAAAATGCCATTTGATCGCTATGACCATAGATTTAGGGAAAAAAATTGGTCTGTGGCTATGACCGATTTTATGGCATTTTATAGAATTTGTAGTCTGTATCATTTGAATCGATGCGATGATGTTTGAAAAAAAAAAATCAGTCATAGCAATGCACGTCAAATGTGAAAATTTCAGTAGTAATTCACCACAAGAGATGGCGCTGTATTCAAAAATTACGGATACATATTATATGTCAACGTGACGCTCACGCGATTTCAGTGCTTTTCGCCATCCACAAAAAATGCCCAACGTGTTTAAAGAAGTTTTACCTTCAAAAGTATTTTTTATTTTTATTTTAATTTTTTTTGCGATTATTTGGAAATTTACAAATAACATGTGGCGATTGTACTTTGTTAAATACTTGTTAGGCCATGTTTTCGATTTAAGCAGATTGCAGCGGACCGGTGGTACAACACTTATTCGTTTTTAATGAAACAGTATGGCTGAGTTGTCGCTTCGCAATCTTTTGAGCTGAAAATGTGGTCTAAAATCTGTAACATTAATTTAAACAATTTCAGGTGAACATAGATGGCACGACGCTACGAACTATCCGTTCCGACCGCCTAGTCGAACCAGTGTGCGTGGCGGCGGACTCGGCACGGAACCGACTCGCCGTTGCCGACAACGGCGCACGAGCAGTCTTCATATTCGATAAGCACGGGAACATAGAGCGAGAGGTACCTATACCGTAGACAGAGACGAAGTATAGTAGAGCCAGTATGCAACAACGGACTCTGCGCGCGAGCAGTCTTCATATTCAATAAACACGGAAACATAGATCGAGAGGTACCTATACTGTTGACAGGGACGGAGAATAGTAGAGCCAGTATGTTACAAAAGTAATATTCACAATATCGCACATAGTTAAATAAAATATATTTAAATATGCTGAAACTGCTAAATGGTATTTAATTATTCAATGTAACATTAATCTAGTTATTTATCACTGTATGTTTTCCAAATAAATAAAATTAATAAAAAAACATGATTGCTCCATCCAGATCCAGATTGGTCATCCAGGATAATGTAGGAATTTTATTATGGAAATTATTCATGTTCTTATTCGAACTCATATTGAAGTGACAACAAAGTTTATAATCCGACAATATGGTACAGATTTATCCTCTTATGATTGATAAGATCTATGCCAAAAAGTTATATATGATATATTAACTTCTCGCTTACGAAGAGTATCACGTGTTAAAGCGAAACAAAATATGGAACATTAAATAATAAGAGAGTTAGAAAATAATCCTCACAATACACCAGTTTACAATTAGTTTGTATCAAATTTACAGATCGGTAATGGTGACCTCGGCCTAGTTGGAGGGCTAGCTATGTCTGAAGACTTGATTATAATAGCTGATGTCGCTGTAAGGATCTACGACTCTGAGGGAAATCTTCAAAGCACGCTCGCGCCCGTGCCTAAAGGTAAACGTCCATCTAGTACCACTATATTTATATCTGAAACACGCATTTGCCATATAAGAGGTTCGCAAAATGCTTAGCAATCTTGGCGTCACTTGGGTAATACAGCCAGTTTTTTTTTATAAACATTAAGCTGGCTTAACTGCCACCTCGCCTTGTTCTGAGGACATCGGAGTGAATTGTCTCATGTCCTGACACCCTCATTTCGTCTCTCTCTAGAAACTTGACAAGTACCGAAATCGTGGAAGCTTGCTAACATTCAACCGTTGCCTGAAAAAGGTAGCATGCCGACTACAACCAACCTCCGCAAGCCAATCTCGGTCACATCCATACTTTGCAAGACTAGGGAACGTGTCCTCAACAACAGGCTTTCGACGTTCTTGGAAGCTAATGACCACCACAGTGACCGGCAATATGAGTTCTGCTGAAATTGTTCTACTGGTGATCTAGCATACGTCATATCTGGAGTAAGGCTATCGAAAACCAGGTTGCATGCCGTTGCCCTTGACCTATCGAAGGCTTTTGACAGGGTTTTGCATGACGATCTTTATTAGCAAGCTCTCTTTATATGGCTTGACCCACGGTTTCATTGCGTAAATATCTGAATACCTGAGGATCTATCGATTCAAATGGTCATTGATGGCTGCTCGTCCGATCAAATGCCCATCAATGCCGGTGTTCCCCAGGGATCGGTGCTCTCTCCGACGCTCTTCCTGCTGCATGGCAATGATCTGTTTGGGCCCTGCACCGTTGCGTACACAAATAGTACTGTTGCAATGAGCTTATCAAATGCTTGAACCAGTGGACAACAAATGCAGTCTCTAAGGGAGACCGTGGTCGACCTCTTGAACTTGTCCTTTAAGGTAGTCTCCGATCGGGACGTCAACCCAGGCGTTGTTCTGTACCATTACAATCCAAAGATGACAGTATAAAATCTCAACGACAGCCAAATTGCAGGTCGCGGCGGCTATGGCGGCATAGCGCTAGAAGACTCGGAAAGCGGTTACCGCGTCGTTTGCGCGCGTTCCGTTCGCGGCCGACCAGCCGTGATCGTGTTAGAGATTGGCGCGGGTGGGAGGATCCTCGCTGCTTGTGAACTGGCGGAGAAGAAACCCAGAAGAGTTGCCGGGATCACGCTACTGCCGAATAATAGGGTGCTGCTGGCAGATTTAGCGGGAGATTGTCTGAGACTGCACACTTATTGGTGAATGGTGAGTTCTAGTTTCAATTACAAACATTTATGCCTTCCTTGTCGCATTGCCCTTCAATCCGGAACACTGTAGTGTTTTCACACTACTGCTTGGCGGTTGAATAACTGGCAAAGGTGTGGTACTTCCCCAGGCGGACCCCTGCAAAGAGTCCTACCACTACAGGGCAGGGGGGTCCTACCAGTTGTTGCCACTGTTGGGACACTGGCTTTCTCAGTGGCTGGCTTTCCTTTCGTCTGTCTGTTTAGATTTATGTCGCACAAAATACTGATTGGAATGGACCTATCTATTTCAATCGAGTGTTTTGTGCGACAGACGATACTATAAAACCAAGTTTGACTGCCTATGTTTGCCGGATACCAAATAGTATATTGTATAAAGAACTGTTTAACAATGAACCTAATGCTGTCTCACTTATATTTTTAACCGACTTCCAAAAAAGAGGAGGTTCTTAATTTCACAATTTTACTATTTTATTTTTTTATGTTTGTTACCTCAGAACTTTCGACTGGGTGAACCGATTTTCATGATTCTTTTTTATTTGATAGCTGGTGCTTCCCGTGTGGTTCCATCTCAATTTGGTCCAGTTCTGAAATTTTTATGAAGTCTGTTTTTCATGTTGATAATTATTCTAATTACAATGCTTATTTTTCAGTTGGGAAATGTAACGAGCGGGAATAATGAAGAGTTACGCCGCGCAGCGTAAACGAATTTCATGCTAGTCCAATATGAAACGAAAGAACGAAACGTTGGCCATATTCGCGAGCGAGCACTTGCACCAAAGTCCTTAGTCGGCCGCTGGCCCACTAACTATCTATAAGGTATCGCTTAGTACTTACAGTATTTATTTTGTATTAAGTTTTAATTAGGCTATTTTTAACATTTTTTTGCGTCGTCTTTTTTCGGCCAGTTGACAATCGTGACTGATTTTTTTGTGTTTTTTTTCTCAGGTGTAATAACTTTTTTAGTGTAGCAACACCTTTTGTGTGTTCTTCGGCGTACTATCTTAATTTTTAGGTTGAAAATAGCTTGTCCTTTTTTAAGTTTCGTAACACGTGCGTAACAGGCAATCCTGCGGTAGGTTTGATTCTTTTCATTCATATACTAACGGTTTTTTGCTTGTCTAATTATGTCTATTTACTAGGTGGGAAGCTAAATTGCTTGTATTGTCAATTCGCAATTGTGTTACGCCGTGTTTTTGAGTTTGGCTTGTGGCCATTGATTTATTTAAATTATGATCATACATAGTATTTTATATTATTGGCATTTAAATTAAAATGTTTGTCTCAAATTGTCACGCTTGAGCTAGTCTTATGACAAACGCATTTATTATGTAAAAACGTGATTTTACCAATTTGATGTGTTTGTGTAAAAACACGCGTGAAACTAGGTGACAATATTTATATTACTCAGTATGTAATATATATTTGAATAGTCATTGTCTTTAAGGAAATTGCTTACTCCAATATATTCTAAATTAAATTGTTCATTTGTTCACATCGAGATACAATACCTATGGAACATTGTTTTAAACTATCACGCAAACTACAAACTATAACTATCACATCCTTACCACGGTATATATCCTGTAAATAATCATATTACTGTAATACCTATAGTCACAATAGTGCCACAAAAAACCGAATCAAAACTCGGCGCACGCTACGTTTTGCGCAGACTTTTTGGTTAGTTGTTAGGCAACCGTGATCCGACTACAACGCCGCGCGATGTCAGAGCTACGATGCCCTATAGGATAAGTGACGTTGAATACTATGCAAGCGACATAAAGTCTAAATTCGAGTAAATGCAACTGCAAAAACAACCGCTCGGACGTTTTTTAACTGTTTTCACTTAAAGACTGCGACTCTATAGGTATTGTATCTCGATGTTTCTTCATAAAAACTACACAAAACTAAAATGTGTCCCATTTAAGTCAATCGCATATCTTATTCACTCTTATTTACTACATACATTGCTCAAAATATTATCTGCATAATAATCAAGGAAAAATATATCATGAAAAACATTTGCTTAGAAATTTCAATGGTTGAGACCATTTAAATTTCTAAGCAAAGCAGTCAGACTACACTAGAATACTGCATAGCTCATACTGCACTGCCCCGCCTGCTTGAAAACGTTTGATAACCTTGTCAACCAACAAGATAATTTCATAATAATAATTAATTATCAATACAAAAAAAATTATGTCATATCAAGGGCTTAAGGTGTAGAGGTGTGCTGCACTTTCATTAAGAGCTACTCGCGGCGTTATGCCCTTTAACACTTCCGCCCTGGAGCTTAGATTCTTAGCTCTTGCGGTTTCCACCCCCGGACGGCCGGTTAAGGCAAGCTAGGGGTCGGGGTCTCATTTAGCCCCATGGAATCGGGGTACGCGGTGTAGCCACGCACCGACGGCTCGGCATAAAGCCGCTCCTGCGTTAAAATAATTATCAATATTTAAAAAAAAGATGTCATATTAATAAGGAAATCATAACGCTGGAGAGAGGATTGGGAAAAAGAATATCAGCTGTTCCATGGAAAAAGGTCATTGACATTCAACAAAATGTAATGACCAGCTGACTTTCACGATTTCATTGTTGGTTGAAATAATAACATCATAGCAATTACCGCTATCTGCTTTTTTGAATACTTTTTTTTTGGCTTGAATCTGACCGCCACCTCGCCTGATGCGAAGATGCGGTCTACGATGGAGCACGCTTGCCTAGAAGACAATTCACTCGCTATTTGAAGACACTCAGATTACAATTATCGGGAAACACCCATTAAGGCAGTGCATTCCACAGACTAGCAGTAGTTCGCACAATAAAAGTGAAATCAAAGTCATCTACTTCTCAAAACATACCCTTTACAGTGTGGAGAATGCTATGGTGTGAAGCTGTGATGTATTATAGCGTAGCTTGAATGCCAAAGTCCAACTCTGACTGGAGAGTCTCGTGCGTATTGAAAAGTAAACTCTTTTCGGTTTGCACTGGGTTCAAAATTGTACCTCATCAGTAAAGGCGTGGAAGTGTATTGGGACAATTAAATCAGGAAGAGATAACTATTTTACGGCCCCTCGTATGCCGTGACCTCAGATCAGACAAGGATATATGATAAGATGGCGTGGCGGGTGCGAACGCATTAGGCCTAAATCAGGCTTGATGCCTATAGTTGAAGTTACCCGACAGATTATCTTGCCATGTGGATTATTAGTTAGTTCATGGGTATCGCTACTAGTTTCTTAGTGTGTATAAAAAACTCGTAAGTGTGCCGTACTTACAGTTTATGCGTTAAGGTGATATGTTTCATGTTTGGCGGGAAATTCAAATTACAAACAGTTTTTTTTTGTCCTTGTAGTTAGGCGGCGTAATTATTGAGAAATGACACAGTGTTTGCGAAAATTGTTGGTTTTTCTTTACATTATCATGTACAGTTATTAATCAGTAACTCACCATATTACTTACATTTGTCAATAAACCGTTTGAAACAGCAAAAAATTGTTAATTGACAAATGTATGTAATAATGTGCATTAGAGATAAATAGCTTTACGTGAGTTTGTAAAGAATAATAATAAATTTTCGCAAACATCGTGATCGTTTACAATAATTACCTAGCCTAGCTACAAGAACAAAAAAACTGTTTGAAATTTGAATTTCCTGCCTTACGTGAAACGTATCACCTTAAGCGGTTTAGCGGTACAGTTCGCGCAAAACTTTATGAGCCCTCTGAAGTTAGGCCCAGTGGCTGCGCAGTACGCATATTATAGGTATCCGAGGGACTTTACAGGGCGTCGGGGAGGCCTCGCGCCTAACTTCAGAGGGCTCATAAAGTTTTGCGCGAACGATATAGTGAAATGCAGTGCGTGAAACACGGGGACATTTGAACTTAAACGATAATGTACCTATGTACGATAAGTATAAAGCATATTTTCCTTGTTATTCTGACCTGAGGCTGCGACGCTGTCTCGGCTCTGGAGTGGGTACCTTAGGCTTTTCATTTTATCAATCATTATTAAAACCGAATAATTTAAATAGAAAATTTAAGCCATCTCATCAAGCCGCCTAAATTTAATTTTACAGAAAATCATACGTTTTCAAACCGAATTTTATTTAGTTTTTAAGAGTCCACTGTGAGTTTCACGAAACATTGGAAATAAGAATCTCGAGTATAGCAGGTCTTTATTGTATTGAAATATCCGACAGCACATGGAAGCTACTTCATAAGAAACGTTACTCAAGTCCAATGCAAAAAATGCTCAGTCTCGTTTTTACGCGTGACAATTTTTGTCAGAGAAATGTTGACAAAGCAATTTTTAGCATAGATTAACTTTATTAACGTTTTAAAGTAAGGACAAGTAACTAAATCGGGACTAAATTCTAGCCCGCTTAGATTGTGTTTGTCACTCTTATGCGCGTTTGAGTTAATATGGCGCTCACTTTATAGCGTTTGTGAAAGAGAGAAATGGCGAGAGAAAATATCGATTGTGCGTGAGTGTTATAGGATGACAGGTACAATGTCGACTGTGCTAGAATTTCCACCCCAGATCTACTTGAAGCATAAGTGTCCATGATTTTACAGACAATTTCATCTCAAAATAATATTGAAGTTAACTTTTAAACGGACGATTCCTAAAAAAAAGTTAATTTAAGCATACATTTAGAATAAGTCTCTACACTCAAAATCCATCCATTATTATAATTAGTCCTTTTATGGACACCATTCTAAATATTGTTTTAAACTATCACGGTTGTTCACTACAGTTATATGAATGTTTACGTGATATTTACCGTGGTAAGGTTGTGGAAGGAGCTCCCTCCACAACTTACCACGGTAAATATCCTGTAAATAATCATATAACCATACTAAATGTTACCAAACCAAACCATACGGTTTTTTTTTCATGGATCCTTGTCTTATTAAATATTTACATAGGGCCTTACTTAAAAACGTTACTCAAGTTGATCTATGTTTTAAAATGCTCTCTCAACTTCTCGCTGACGGCAATCGTCACACGCGAAAACAAGACGGAGCATATTTAAGCGTATTTCAACTTGAGTAACGTTTTTAAGTAAGGCCCTCAATGTTTATGTATACTCTTTACCAAAAATAGCAGATAAATTCAAGTTCTGTCAAGAATCAAGCCCAGAAACGTCTAAAGATAGATAGAATGTGACCCATCTCACTTTCACGCGTGACATAACTCTTTAGCTAAAGACAAAAAGCTATAAACTTGGCGCACTACACTGATCCATACTTAAGAAATTACCAGTCTTGAAAAAACATGTGATATAAACGTAATACCTAATGACGACGTTTAGTCACAGAAGACTTCCCTTTATTTTTACACCCGTAAGCACAACAGGATCTTTTATTCGGATTATAAGATAATTATGAAGTCATATTCATTGCAAAAATCACAGAAAAGATGCTTAATTACGCGCGACGTGGTTATCGTGCCGAGCGAGAGCCGAACGAGAGGCCACTGCCCTCAGACCTGCCATACGCCTGCCCGAATATACCGGTTTTTTAGACGGCGCGCCTATGCCGTAACGCCCTCGCGGAGCCCTACTTCCAGCTTTGAATTTTTTTATAAATTATATAGATAGAGTTCCGGGAGTTAGGACTTTTTTATTGGAAATTTCCTCCTCTTTCAGGATCTTTTTTCAAAATTCCTTAAATATCATTATTTTAAAAGTTATTAACAAAAAACTAAAGACCTTTTTTTTTTAAATCTTATTTTGTTAATAACAATTGCAATTTTTTATGTGCTAATATACCCTTAAAAAACATTTTTCTAGACGTCATTCCAAATCGAATGAGCTATGGCACATATTTTTAGGAGCTTTATTTCTATTTAACACGTTTTTGAACTTGTTGACTAGACTAAAAGAGCCTGCCTACGCTTCGGCCGTTCATGCCTAAACTGCGGAGTGACACCCCCCTGGTTTTGTCGTGAATTCAATGTCGGTCTACGCTACAGTCTTGGTCGGTCTAGTATGCTTTATTTCGAATTAATTTTATTATACACATAGCTGCGCCCCACGGTTTCACCTGCGTGGATTACTCCTTATATCATCAGCTATCTGCCAATGACATTAGTATTATTACATATTAGTAATGTCATTCAATGCCAAAGTCCCGTCAAAATCGGTCCAGCCGTTAATCCATAGGGATATGGATTAACGTTTGGACCGATTTTGACGGGACTTTCATTGGCAGATAGCTGACCGACGTGTAAGTATGTTCCCACATACTTACACGTCGGGTTTTATATATGAGAAGAAGATGTATATTTTAGACCATAAGTATGGAACTTTGTAATGGATATTAACCTCTATAGCTTAGTTTATCAGACGTTTCTGGGTAAGAGAGATTGTGTGTTATTCACTTGACTTAACATACTTTGAAAGAATGGTTCCGATTTCATTTTGTATGCCATTTTTTACTAAACGAATCCGACGCTAAAATTCTGTGTCATTTCATTACATTGTGCGTGAAAATGGATTTCAACAATTTTAAAGCTGTCGAATCAATTGGTTTGATTATAAATGGTAGTCATATGGATGCCATTAACCCACAAGTTAATAATTAAGATGTGCAATCGAATAAGAGCTTAACGGCTGTTAGAGTTTAGGCAAAACACATTAGAAGTTGCTAGATTTCAGTAGCTAATATTGCTGGTAGCCTGATTTTTTAACGTCACTTTGACCTGTCAAACCTCACCTCTACCAAGGCTGTGGAAAAAGCAACATTGGGGTCCACTTGACTAGAGATGACATTGTAATTATAATTTCCAAAGATAACGAAATGCTATATATTACTTATTACCTTAGAGTGAAAGAGTCAAATTAGTTGGTTTTTTTTTGCTGTGCAATTTTTTGTCTGTCACTGCTTCTAATGATATACTAGAGACAAAGAAAAACATACGACCCGTGACAACGAGAAAGAGAGAGAAGACGATACTTGCTGACAAATATGTGCTCACTCTGTGACGCGCAATTATTGAGAGTTATTTTTCTTGCTCTTGATACGTCTGTCTCTCTTTCGGCTATACCGCAAATGTCAACTCTAATCATTTTACAGCCTTACTTACTTATGTGGTGACTTTTGACATTGACAGGTGACTTATTAAACTAAGTTAACTATATCAATAGGCCTGTGTCCTATATTTTTATTACCTTATAAAAAAGCTGAGGCATCAACGACAATAATATTGAAATTTGTATAAAAATAAATAATTTATAAGTATTTTAATTTTCATGCTAGACAGAGAGCGCACTATACCCTGTTATGACGTCAAACCGTGCACGCGCCATACAAATACTATACTAACACACGCTTTGCGAGAGAGGGACAGAGCATCCGCTATCTATCCCCACTAAAAACATTAAATACTTATATATCAGAATCTTATCAGCCAATTTAAATGTATCACAAGTAACAAAGTAGTAAAGGATATTAATGAAATACATTACATATACCTACTTTAAGTAAGTATATGTAATGTATTTCATAAATTATATCATTTTATTGTGATAAATGAAACCACAGAAAAGAGAAGTAAATAGAACGGAAATAAGAAGGAAAATCTGACGCCAGGCATTATGACAGAACCTTGATTGAACATTATTATTTAGATCAACGCGTCGAACTCCGCGTCACAGTTGCTAACTGATTTCGAATGACTGACGTTTCGTTTATATGGGTGCAACTGGCTACAACAAATTTCTCATAAAAATGCCTCGACAGCCGTTCTAATTTAAACAAAAAAAAAACATTGGGACACAGGCCTATTGTAAATTGTTTGACCAGGTTACACTATTTGAGGTAATAGCAATAGAAATAAGATAACAATGGTATTTAGTCAGATGTTTCGTTGAGTTTTCGTCCATTGCATAGTGATTTTATAGATCGTTTTGTGTTACTTCAAATGTTATAAATAAATAGTGCAGTTTGAACAGCAGTTTGATTACGTTAACTGTGAAACGATATCGCAATAGCGCTTTCTCGCTCAGATCTTATGCGCGCGAGTGGTCCAATTGCGATTAAAAGCGACACCTAACGTAATGAGGCAGTTGGTCTTGTTAAAGATATTATAATGTCATCGATCGTGTGATACAGTTCTTTAAACTAATCTAACAGCACTAAAGTTATATCTGCGTGTCTTTTCATTTTATTACAAAAGAAAAGAGCGGCAGCATTTAAGAGTTATTATTAATTTAGAGCAAAAGAACAAAACCTATTCTGGTGCGTTCAAGATTGTCACTGTCCGCTCTCATTATACTCTGTCCAAGCATTTATTTGCTCTGAAAGCTACAATAACACGAATTGTGATCACTCGCTAGATTTTTGAACGAAAGACACGAGAAGGTACACGATATATTTCAGTAAAATAATGTTTTTAATCCGTTTTTGAAGTGAAAACTTCTTTAGGCGCGTTGAGCTCTTTGACCTTTGGGTGAACAAAAATCATGGAACTCGCGTCATCGTCACGCTGTGCCGTGTATTTTAAAACAGCGTCATCTCTTGTAGAAAAGGTAAGTTACTACTTAAGTTTTCACTTCTGACGTGCAGTCCTATGACTGATGTGTTATTGCAGATGTCAGTTCAAAGAAATGCTTGGATCGAGTGTAAATATTGTATGAAACTGAGAGTGATAAATAGAATCTCAATCGCACAAGAAAATCTACGCCAACTAACTCAGCACGGCATTACTACATACTTTGCTGGTTAATTTTGTTCAAACAAAAATACTTAAACAATCTTCGTGTAAAACATTTATTTTGTGTTGAAAAGTTGTAATACTCTAGGCTAAGTGGAATTATCATAATAAACATGTCAATGTAGCGACTGAGTGTATATTGGCTAGATGATCAAGATAAGAGGGGATATTCCTAGTGGTCAAACTGGACTTCTTATTTATTTAATTTCACTGACATCTGTCATTTTTGCATCTGTCGAAAAATCGCCCGTGTTATAGTGCGTTTCACCAAAGAGTTCCTTCGCCGTAATGTTAGCTCCCATGTACTTCTCATACACATTACAGGGAAAGGGCAGGGGAGCTAACATTACGGCGAGGGAACTCTTTGGTGAAACGCACTATACAGAGCGGTGTGAAAGTTGGTCGCGGACAATTTGACTACCGCAAATTATTCCTGCTGGACAATCCAATTTGACAACGGGGAAGAACCCGATATGAACTAGTCTGGTATAGGGATCAAGGAACACCTTTGGAATACACAATTTGTACGCATATCGTGGCGCTTATCATTAGAAGGGCTGCTTTCTTGTCTGTATAAAAAAATAGTTTCACCCTTCTATCCAGATTTGCGAATCTGTTCAGGACAAAAGTGAACATAAGTATACTATTGTCCTAAAACAAATTTTATTCAAATCTGTTTAACTACAAACAAAATTGCACATTTATATTATTAGTAGAAAATATCGCGGGGCTCGGTTAATTCATATTTTAAATATTATACACAATTCAAAAATTCTGCTTTCGACAGGATTTGAATCTACACATCAGCAGCCAATTAACGTCCACTGTTGGACAGAGGCCTCCCTCATAGAGAGGGGTGTTGCCATAATCCCCACGCTTAGCAGGCGGCTTGGGGATGTGTGTACACCGTGTACTATTAGGACGCTGCTGCCCATCCTTCGGTGGTTCTGGTCGTAGTTTTAGGACATACCCGGGTCAAATTGATTGAATCTACGCAAGGAATCAATCCACTACGCTCGTTTTCTTGTCGACCATCATAATTCTTGAATTGTCTAAAGGAAATCCTAAAGTGTGGAATACTTCAATGTATTACTTTTAAAGTTTATGTGTGATTTAGAATTGAAGTAGGAAGCACGCACAATGTTATTTAGCATTTAAACTGAGACATAAGCATCTCCTTGAACCGACTTTACAAGTTCAGTGTTATACGTCACGGCATAGGTATATATGCGACAACATTGCCGTGACCTAATACTGACATTAGTTACTGCTCATTAGTATTATGGTTTTCCTTATTGCTCAGTACATTGTGAGTTACTATAGTATTTGCGGTGTAGCATGGTGCCTATGACATTAGCCGACCGGCCCCCTGATTATGTAACTTGCAACTCGTGATTTAGTCGGTAATTTGACAGTTCGGTCATAGTGAAACTGTCAAACTCGCGATTGAGACGGTAATGTAACAGTTCGCTCATAGTGAAACTGTCAAACTCGCGATTGAGACGGTAATTTGACAGTGCGCTTATAGTGAAACTGTCAAACTCGCGATTGAGACGGTAATTTGACAGTGCGGTTATAGTGAAACTGTCAAACTCGCGATTGAGACGGTAATTTGACAGTTCAGTTATAGTGAAACTGTCAAATTTATATAATCGGGAGCTCCACCCACATTATCGCGGTAAATATCCCGTTAATAATCATATAACTGTAGTGTACAACCGTGGTCGTTTAGATTGTTAACAGTATTTCGTATTATGTAGTGACAGTAAAATATCACGACGGGAAAATAAATACAAACACATCGAGCAATGCATAAATTCTAACAACAAACCGATCTACACGTAGATCAGTTTACTGTACATAATATAATGGTCTGTAATGCATAATAGAGTTCACATTTTAATAATTTTCTTTCGCCTCTTTCGCACCAATTACTGAATTAATAGGTACACGTACAAATTGAGTATTCTATTAAAAATCGAACTGAGAAAACTTATCATAGATTCGTGGATAAAATGTATAGATTTTAAAGTGTATAAATTGCATATAAGCTGACAACGTCTTTACTCAAAATCTCGCCTGACATTTTTAGTGCAATCGACTCTGCACTATGTTACGATAATGTAACAAAAGTATTTTTAAGTTCTTGTTATTCAACAAAACTAAAACTGATTGTTATAGATTAACATGTTAAATGTTAGCCCACCTGTATCTAACTCTATACTGTATCAAGCCTTATTATAGCAAAACACTATTTCCAGCTTAAGATGATTTTATGTTTTTTTATAAATACATCTTAGGCATTTGTATGTAGATGAGTTGACCACACTATGAGCAATATCGAAGAAGAGTAATTAATAGCCCGGCGTTCGCTTAATTACGCACCACTATTTGTCGCGGCTAGTCGTCAGTCATACCTTCCCCTACATTATACCTCTCAACTTTAGTTCCATGGCTTAAATGATTTGGATTTTATTTCTTTTCTACAAACACAAATATACTTAAATTAGGGCTCTATATGACGATAGTACCCACACAGACCCAGCTGAAGCTGATAGCCGTAACAGACGTATCGAACATGGCTGACGAACCGCCGTCTGACTAACGGAAGAGATAGAGTGAGAATATAATTTCCCTCTCTTTTTCTCTCGTTGGTTGACGTCAGCCATGTTGACGTGTCTGTTACGGCTATCAAGCTTCAGCTGGGTCTGCGTGGGTAGAATTGCCATTTGGAGCCCTAATTTAAGTATTAAAACATACAATTTTTATTTTTTTGGGAAAAGTTTTGTAAAATACCATGGAATACAAAAAGTAAAAAAAATATGATAAGAATAATGAAGGTAAGCTGATTGTTAGTCAGGTACCTATTTTCATACACTTTGATGTGCCAAAACTTGAAAAGTTATATTTCCGCATCATATTAGATTTACATAATCAAGTATGTATATGTCGCCGACAAAAACCATTTTTTTTCTACTTTTTTTATTTTGTTTCATCATCATCATCATCAGCCAGAAGATGTCCACTGCTGAACATAGGCCTCCCCTTTTAACCTCCATACTGAACGACATCCTGCCATCTGCATCCACTGGATGCCCGCGACTCTCACAATGTCGTCGGTCCATCTAGTGGGGTGGCCTACCTACGCTGCGTCTTCCGGTCCGCGGAAGACCTCCACTCCTCCTCCACCTCCAGTCAAGCACTTTTCTTCCCCATCGGTTAACAGTTCTTCGAGCGATGTGGCCTGCCCATTGCCACTTCAACTTGCAGATTTTAATAGCTATGTCGGTGACTCTGGTTCTTTGGCGAATATCTACGTTTCGGATTTTAACGCGCAAAGAAACTCCGAGCATAGCTCTCTCCATTGCCCGTTGTGTGACTCTGAGTTTTTCCAAAAGTTTTTTTATTTTGTTTGCGTTGTATAAAACTAGTTAAGTAAAAAATTAAAAATTGTATATTTCTGTTCCTTCCTTATTAATACTTTTTGCGGTGTAGCATGGTGCCTGTGACATTAGCCGAACGGCCCCCTGATTATGTAACATGCAACTCGCGATTTAGTCGCAAATTGGCAGTTTGACAGTTTCACTATGACCGAACTGTCAAATTAGCGACTAAATCGCGAAATGCAAGTTACGTAATCAAGCGTAACGGCTAATGTCACAGGTACCATGCTATAACGCAAATAGTAATAAACGCGTATGAATAGTTACGCCGTATTTTGTCTTTTTCGCTCCTTCAGATTTTAAACTTGATTAAAAAATACAAAAGACGCAGTAACTACTCTAAAAGGTATGCAACTACAAGGCTACTACGCGATTATTATTTTTATAAGGGCTTTCAAGTATTGGTTTTTCAAATCTGTGTGTAAATTTGGCGCTGCGATATCTCCTTTGAGTTGATTCGTAATGATGTGTGCTCCTTATGGCTATTTGGTGTGACTCTACCATAAGAAAAAAAATACGATTTTAAACTTGTATGCTATTTTTATACATCCACATTATGTCACAAACTTTTCTAACGTCACTGCCTTTATACATCTTGTAGAGATTAAATAGGTCGCACTGACAAAAATAAGAGGTTAAACATAATATTTAGATTGGCTTTTGCTTCAGCGATGTATAGCTTAAAACACATTTTCAGTGGAAACCTCGCTATAGGAGACACGAAATAGGGTTCACATTTCAATATTAGCCGGATGGCCAAAATCATAATAGGCTGCCGGATTGATTATTTTTTATTGTCTTATAGTAAAGCTGACCATAAATAAAACCGATTACAATAAATATAATCAAAATGTGTTCAAAATTAAGAAAGATATAGGCGTTTTAATGTCTTGCTAGACAGAGAGAGCACTATTCTTAATAATGACGTCACTTCTGAGTACGTCTTACAAATTCCATACTGACACTCATGTTGCGGAAAAGGGACAGCATCCCCAAGTCCGGACCCGAAGTCGTCCTAGTCCGAACAAAAACTTAGAAGTTTACTATCCGATTTAAATATTGTACTCAGTAGCTGTAATATAACATATAATTATTTTCACTATGCCTGTTATTTTTACTAAATCAACCACCAGATAGTCTATTCTGAGGTCTATTGATCGGAACTAGGGTAACCATATCAAAATTTGATAAGCCCGGTGTATTGAGTATGTTGGTTAATTTTTTAAATATGATTGTTTTGTGTTTAGGAAGACGTTAATCAAGATTTACTCGTATAACAACGCCCAAGCTAAAAGGCCGGACAAAGGTCTAAAAGTCTAGAAAAATTCAGACCTTTGTGTGTTCCGAGTTACCATCCTGTAACACTTGGTATTTTGTCTATGAAAAGCTTTAATCATTTTCCTAAATTTCAAAATAGCTATAAAAAAAAAACAAAAAAAAACATCATTAGTTATATAAGGGAAATAAATATCACGATTAGAATTTTGTTTTATTTAGTTATGTTGAAATTTAGGAAAATGAGTAAAGATTTTGATAGTGTTACAGGATGGTAACCCTAATCGAACGCACAATAGGCTAAATGACTGTTTTTTTTAAAATTATCCTTTATTATCAGTGTAGCCCATAAATTTAGCTGATTATTGAAAACAAAATGAAAATCTGATCAAAAATAAGCCACTTATAAGCATTTTAATATCATGCTAGACAGAGAGCGCGAAACAGCAGATTATGACGTCACTTCTCTGTACGCCATATAAATTATATTCTGACAAGAAGTAAGAAAAGCGACAGATTTCTCTACCAAAAACTTTAAACGGTTATATATAAGAACATGAATAACCGATTTAAATTATTTTTCAATAAAGATATTATATTTTCTTAAATTCTTCATCAAAGGTATTGGTTTCAAAGATATAAACATCAGTCATCTACCCTATTCTGCCTTAAGCGATTGCGTTGTTTGACACTGAATGGTATGATAAACGTCTAGAGTAGTCCGTTGTTCCGTCGAAACATGCGTCAGCTGCAAGAATCAAAGCTTGACGCCGGTAGCACACCTCTGCCGCGAACCCGTAGCAGCGAAACCGATGCTAGTTTAAATGTAAACCTTATATCGTAAAACTTACAGCAGTAATTTAAACAGCAAACTTGGAACGGAGGTGCCTCGCGTCACGTTTGGTGTGGTGTTTCTCCCACGCGTATTTAATACTATGCTGTAAGGAACATTGCATAAGGTTCATATTTCAACGAATAGCGGTTTCGCGGCGGAGATGTGCTACCAGTGTGACTCTGCGTTGGAACCGCCCTCAGCGGTGTTCTGTATTCCGTATCAAGAGATCTCGACTATAGTCAGCACTTCACCGGAAAAGCAACACATATTTTGGTGAACCTATGCTATTGTACTGTCAAGTTATTCTATCCAATGTTGAGCATGTTTTTTATCAATTTATTCTGCATTTATGGGCCTTACTTAAAAACGTTACTCAAGTTGAACTATGTTTTAAAATGCTCTGTCAACTTCTCGCTGACGGCAATCGTCACACGCGAAAACAAGACCGACCATATTTAAGCGTATGTCAACTTGAGTAACGTTGTTAAGTACGGCCCTATATATACAGGGCCTTACTTAAGTTGACTCAGGTTGATCTATGCTTAAAATTGCTCTGTCAACTTCTCGCTGATGGCAATCGCCACACGTGAAACGAGGTAGCAATGTTTTGTATAGATCAACTTGAGTAACGTTTTTAAGTAAGGCCCATGAATGTTACTAAATCGAGTGTACCCACAAATATTCAATTGTTCATTTAGAACTATAGAGTAAGTTAATTCAATGCAGATAACTCACAGTTGCACGTAGACGTGCAACTGTGAGTTATCTGCATTGTGCTAGAGCACGGGCCGTGAACAAATTATCCTTTCACCGTTTTTATCCGTGCGTAGATGCGACAAAGCTAAAATATGGATATGTCTGTCTTTTTCTCGTGCAATAAAAACTGTGGAAAGACAATTTATTCACTGTAGTCCTCTAGTAATAACAATATTTTATAAATTCTATTCTGTGTAATCTTTTTCCAAATTCTATTCTAGGTTGTAACCAACATTCAGAAATATTTTTATAAGGCAGTTACAGCAAATCGGTACAAAGGATATTTAGGTTAATTTAAAAGAGGATATTAATGTTTATTTCCATTCTAGATGTTCAATTATATCTAAATTATGTAATAGTTTAAGGTCTCTTAATGAAAATCAAATCTATTTTGGCACTTATCTATTTTTGACAAACCCATATGGAATTGAGCAGATGCTGTCGTAATTATGAAGTTGGAGTATTTATTTTTCAAAAGCTGTGAAACTGTACTTAAAAATTATAATCACAGAGTATCTCAGTGTAATGTCAATAAGAAGCCACTTTTGTGCAAAACAATAAAGTTAAAATACTGAAATTTATTTGTTTTAATATCAACGCAAGTCCTACTGCTTGCATGGCTAACATGCGCACCGCGATAAAATGTTGTCGTCACTTGCCGAGCGAGAACGCGACAAGGTGCCTACGAAGTAAGATTTCATATATGGCTGTCTCGCTTTGGCACGATAAGAGTCGACAAAATTTTGTCGCGGTACCCATGCTAGCCGGCAAGTCAACTTATTAGTCCAGTAATTAATTTTTACTATTTCAAATGGTTAACGGGGGTTTATCCAAGTCGCGTAGGTAACAAAACGCTTCCTCAGCCCCCGCCAATATAGAGCGACGATGTATTTTGCTATTCTTCCCATTGCGAACAAATAGCGGGGGAGCGCAACGACAAAAACAAACACAGGTCCGACCTCGATGACGCCTGGCAGAGGTCTGAGCGCGGCCTTTTTACGTTTTTAATTTCAATAAAAAACGAACGAACAAACTATCCAGATATTTATTACCTTTCAGTACATGCAATTTCCAGGCTGTTACGAGCTTTCATTAGAGCATAAAACGGAAAAAAACTTACTTTCAAAAAAATCGACTTTGTTACGTAATTTTTGTTTTTATCGAGAAAATGTTGCCGTATCGTGTTTTGAACCACGGTTTTATCTCAAACACAGATGTATCTATGACATGTATTTTTTTCCGGCTCAAATATTGTTATTTAACTATTTAAAATTGATTGATTCAAATTTGGTATGACTCCCGTTAATGGAGAAATGAGCCGTTGGCGTTACGCATGTATTACGCGATGATGGGAGAATCTAGAGTACATTAAATTTTCCCTGAATCCTCTGCAATACTAGGTTGTATACTAGGACTAACTTGGACGGGGATTTCAGGAATGACTCAAATAAAATGACTTAATAGGTACTTGGTAAATCCATAGTTTATTGAAAATATGTCACAAGTACTTCACAGGTAAAGTTATAAATTCATTGGTCTTTAGAATACTAGGTAGGCTGAAGACAACAAAAAATTCTAATAATTATTCATCTCAATGCACAAACATATTTAAAACTACGGATGTTGGGTCTGCATTCAAAAATGGCTGAATCAAAACTACAAGTGCATTTAGACTAAACATTTTGTAAAGAGAGGTATTAAATAAATTATTATATAGTTTGTCGGTATTCTAAAATGTACCTAATAGTATGTTAACTGAGAACAGTTTTTCGTGAATTCGTATTAAGCCCAACATCCAATGCGTTTATAAACATTTATGTACTTAAATATATCAATAAGCTCAAGTCGTGAAAATATTTATGATACAAAACAGGCAAGTTACAAATGATTTCACTGATGCAAAAAACTACCTAAGTTTTATACCTACTAAAATAACGTTTTATTAATAGTTAAATGCATTTTATAATTCTTATATGCTAACAGTCCGAAAAGTAATTGAAATTTTAACTAGGTAATACAATTGATTTATCAAGTATTTATAGAGAGATCGACAATCTGTAATTTTCACGAAAAATACACCTCAATTATTCTCTTTATTATTAAGGCCACGAATATGGCGCGCTATCTCACGCGCACATTTGATGTTTTTTTAAATATAAAATTACTGTCATGTTTTGTAAAATGGGCTTTGGCCATTTTGTCAACAATTTTAACTAAATATTTAGAACAAATTTTCGCTTTAATACTTTTTATTATGTCCACAAAAAATTGGATAGGTAAAATTTATTCTGGTAATAAACTAATTGATGAAGGTCTCAAAAAAAAACATCAAATGTGCAAGCGGGATCGGTATTCTGGCCATTAAATAAAATCGATTCTTTTTTGCACTGGCAAATACATTTAGTGGTGGAACCATGAATAGTTTACTTTACAACACAAACAAAAACACTTCACCACTGTTGTTTGTTGTTTATAAAACGGGGTCATTGATTGACTTTGCACCGTTTGCATAAAGTATTTTCAAGTATGAAATTTACCATGAAATTGGTAGGAACTATTGTAAGGATTTGGTATTTATGCAGCCGGCAAATATTCTACAAATTAAATATTTATCATTATTTATACAAATAAAAATATAACATAGAATTGACATGCAAATAAATCTATTGTTGTATTTCTTTTCATATCAGATCAAAACAAAAATATTATGTTCTCTCCGTCACGCAACAACAAGTTATGCGTAACCATTTTTAATCAACACTTATCACTGTAAGAGCTCTTAAAATTTGGACCAACATTGTGTCTTATTTTATGAGCGAAATGGGTAAAATTATTATAAAAATACGATTATGTAAAATGTATTAAAAATAAATGCAGTTGATGACATAATATATTTACTGGGCAGATAGTAGATTTCCAACAAAAGTACTCCATACAGACAACTTTAGGTTCAAAATATGCCGCGCCGCTGTCACTCGCGCATTAGTTATTTTTTATTTATTTAAATATAAAATTATCATCTGTCTACTTAAAAAAAATGTGCTACGGTCATTTTGCGATGTTAATATTTCATATTTTTTTAAATAATGATCACAAAAATGGCATAGACTGTTTTCCCCATTTATTCTGGTTATTCTCGTAAAATGACCCAAGGTGATTTTTCAAAAGTTTACAGTCATTTTATATCTTAAAAAAAAATGTCAAATGCGCGCGCGACTTCGCTGTACCCGGTATTCTGGGAGAAAATTTTATTGCTAAAAAGTGACCTACTGGACGCCATTTTGACCTCAGCGGGCAGAGGGGCGCGAGCAGCGTGATACAACAGTTTTTTTTTAATAGAACCGTTTTTAAAGATCGCTCAAATAAAACCGTCGCATCTTTCACCATCGTCACCGGCAGAGTTCAAAATGTCCACATTGCGCTAGCCTTACAGAGAGCGGCCTAGAGTTTTAAGTTCTCGCTGGTCTTTTCAGAAACTATGAGCTGACTGCCATTTGTAAAGATCCAAGCGATTTTTTTTATCTTTCCTCTTTACAGGATTTCGGGGTAACTCGTCTTGTGCATTTGCCAGTATTTAAATATTTTCAAGTTTTATTGGTTTTGTTGTTTTTTTTTGTGAGAGTCGCGGGCATCCAGTGGATGCAGATGGCAGGATGTCGTTCAGTTGGAGGTTAAAGGCCTATGTTAAACAGTGGACGTCTTCTGGCTGATGATGAAGTTTTATTGGATATCTTCAAACAAGTCACAGTCAGAGTCAAGCAAAGTAAGTCACGGTCAAGTCAAACTCATGGCCAAGTAAAGTGGTGGAGGCTTTACAAGAGGCATTTATAGAGTTTTGGAAACATCACGAAAAACATGTTTCGCTTCTTTGCCCACGATCGAGCATGTTTTTACGAACACTTATAATAATCCATTATTACCTACACATCACACACGTAAATACACAAGTTTAGGAAACACAACGAGCCGCCATGTTTTTTTTCACATTGGCGTCAAAACTCATCCAATCTATTGCATACATTACAGTGAATGCAGAACTCAAAATTCAAGACCGCTCGCTGTAGGCAGGCGCTAAAAAAAGTGACCATTCTGTTAATGTCTGTCGAGTACTATGTCATTTCCTTTACTTTCCGAACTTAGCGAGAGTTTCCTTGCATTCCTGTATGGTTTTGTTAAGGCGTTCCACAGTGGCCGAAGTTTGCTTGGCGCTTAGCATTCTAGTGCAGCTGGCGATGGTTGTGAAGTAACCGCAGACATTGTGGAGGACCCGGACGACGCGATCGCCGCATACGTATAAGTATTTCCCGCTTGCGTCGAACTTCAAATCGTTGATTAGACCTGAAAGGAAAATAATGCACATTTTAAACAAGTGGTGAAACCAGTTCAAATACTAATTTGTAAAGGCTGAGCAACCGGCCCTAGTGTCAGGGCGCCCGAAGGCTTTCAACATAGCGTAACACCTGTTGGTCTATATTGTTTGAACAAACAATCGGGACATACGCGTACAATTTAACGCTTCTATTTCAAAGGTACCTCCACCTATTATACAACTATAATCAGTCCGTGTAATCGCATAATCTGTATGGCATTTAGAACGGATCTATGGAAAGTTAAGTTCCCAAAAATCCGCGTGGGTGGCTAAGTTAGACCGGCTAATACTTGGGCCTTAGACGGTCCAACTCATAAGAGTTTAAAGTTTTTGGTGGGGATTGAGAAGGCTCTGTCTCTTTCCCGCAAAGCGTGTGTTAGTATAGCATTTGTATGGCGTGCGTGCAGATTGACGTCATAGTATGCTATAATGATCTCTCTGTCTAGCATGAAATTGAAATACTTATAACTTATTTATTTTTCTGAATTTTATAAAAACGTATAATTTGAAACGTTTGTTTGGTTTTATTTTTTATTGAATATTTATGTTATTTACGTCAGAGTTTGGAGAAGGAAAGAGTTTTTAAGCAGAACCAACATTAAAAAAACGGGAATAATAATTGTACCATGTTACTACTGGACTAGTACCTAACATGGACAAAAAAAGTTACCCGTGTTACTGGTATATAATAGTAAAGTAAGGCTTGTAACACGGGGATCGAAGGCAATTTTCATCTTTCAAAAATCAGGACACGTAAAGCGCTCAATCAAGATCGATACTCAAAAACGCCTTAAACTTAAATTCTGTTCAATGATTATTGACAGTACCCGCACACGCCTTAGCTTGTGGTTTAAAATTTAAAAATTACTGTTTCAATGGCGTTTGCAGATAGTACCAGAAAATGCGCTGAAATGCGGTTAAGATCGATACTTGAACGCCTTGAATTGAAAATATTGTTCAATAATTTAGGTCCCTCGGTCACGTGGCCTTATCTTCTATTAAAAAATCTAAAACAACTGTTTCAGTGACGTTTGTAGACACGGAGCTTAAATTATTTGTAAAGTTGCGGAGACCCACTATAATCGTGCCACGTAACCTAAAATATTTTCACCTGCATCTACGTAGCCCGCTAAAATGCGGTTGAGATCGATACTCTAACGCCTGGAATTAAAATTTTGTTCAATAGTTTAGGTCCCTCGCCTGTCCACAGCTTATGTTTAGAAATTCAAAAATTACGTTTCAATTATGTTTATGTATACGTAGCACACATTATTTGTAGAGTTGCGGAGACCCACTACAATCGTGCCACGTAACGCGCTAAAATGCGGTTGAGATCGATACCGTAATGCCTTGAAATCCTGTTCAATAATTCAGGTACAATCGGCCACATGGCCTTAACTTGCAGTTAAAATTGCTCTTTCAGCGGTGTGTAAACTAGCTGGTACTGGTCCTAGGTTGTTTGAACAACGCAAATGAAACGCTGACTTGTTTGTGCTGTTCCATAAATAATACAGGGTTACGCATTTACCCTGTACTAAGCCGAAAGAGGGTCATTGTACTCATCATTATGAACAACTTTTACAATGGGACCAACCCTAAAATCGAAAAAAAAAAACCCAGCTTTTATCTCTATTCATTTTGTGGAGTATGACCGTTTTGTATTAAACAGCTGTTTTTACGATTCAAAGAACCATTAAAATCAATTCATAATTGGCGGAGAAACGCGTAACAAACATACAAAAAAAATTACATACAGTCGAATTGTAAACCTCCTTATTGAAGTCGGTTAAAAACGGTTAGTTTTATTAGTTTAAGCACGTTAAGTAAATACAATTACAGTTAATTGACCTTACGTTGTGTTAACAAGAACGGCAAACATAAACACGTGTAGTTACATATGTTATTTGCCTAATTCTGGCTTCATTGATTCTAGAATTAATCACCAGTTTATAATTAACTTCTATTATAGGGAATCGCACCGTAGTATCAAATTACCATTCAAGTCAATAACTCGAAATCAATTAGAAAACAAGTAGTAGTTAGTTATATCTTTTAGATATAAAAAAAATATATATATAAAGAGTTACTGGTAATCAGTAAGCATGCTCTTAAGGGCTACAAAACGTCAAAACAAACAACTTTTGTTCTACGACTTTCGAGAAATTCGCGAAATAAAAGTGTCATACATTTTGTCGGGAGTGGATTTTTTTGTACGGAACAGCAGTTTTTTTTTAGGCAGCCTTTAAAATGATGCTGATTACCAGAAGCTCTGTATTTTCTTTTATCCATCTCGACTTTTAGGCAAACAGAATGAAAAAAAAGTTTTTGAGTTTTAGCGAGTAACGAACAGATTAAATATTTTATATATATAGAAGAAGATAGATAGATCTAATTTATTGTAATTTATTTGTTATCCTTGTTTTTGTGATCCTTTAATAATGAGTTTTCTTGTTAATAATAAGGCTTGCGTTTGACCGCAAGGCCGATTGACTTTTATCTTATTCGCATGTCTAAAACGAATTTGGATGAAATGTGATATAGATGGGGCAGATTATACCCTGGACTAACAAGTAGGTTAGGTTACTTTTATCCCGAAAAAAAGTACCGCGTCCCTGTAAGTGAGAGGATGAAATCGCGGGGCGCCTGTTTGTCATAATAATTGAAAAATAAAAAAAATAAAAATTGAAAAATAATTAAAATAAAATATTAAAGACCGAGTTGACATTGCTATTCCATAATGGTAGAGGTAAAAACTATAGTAAATACACAAGCTAGTACCATACTTAGACCTCCGAAGGTTACGGCGATATTCAAATGACACGCGGAGTCGTGTAGCGTCGCTTTATGACACTCATAAAAATATAAAAAGACCATAGAGCTAAACATCAAGACAGGGTGATCCAAACATTACATCCCAATTTGTATAGTACTTGAACAAACGAAAAACTAAATACCCTAGTGACACTCTGGAAATGAAGACAAATTTAACGACACCTCATACAAAATTTCGGCTAAGTATAGGAAGTCATAAACAAACATAAAAAAACCGGCCAATCGCGAGTCGGGCTCGTGTACTGAGGTTTCCGTATCACCACAAATTACAAAAATCACGTTTGTTGTATTATTGGGAGCCCCCCTTAAATATTTATTTTTAAAGTGAATATATAATTAAATATTCTGTGCATATTTCAAGCGTCTACCTGTTGCCGTTATCAATATCGAGCAAAAACTAACAAAAAAATCACGTTTGTTGTATGGCAGCCCCCTTAAATATTTTTTTTATTCTGTTTTTTAGTATTTTTTGTTATATCGGCAACAGAAATACATCATCTGTGAAAATTTCAACTGTCTAACTATCACGGTTCGTGAGATACAGCGTGATAGACGGACGGACAGCGGAGTCTTAGTAATAGGGTCCCGTTTTACCCTTTAGGTACGGAACCCTAAAACTACAAACATACATACGGCCGAAAAACATTACTCTCCTTGGGAAGTAGTTTGAAAAATGTGCGCCATCTGTTGAGAAGCAATGAAGTCTGCGAACTACTGATTCTACAGTGGTGTGCAGTATACTTATTAGCATTACTCAGTTGAAACCATTGGTAAAAGATTCGACCAAAAAAAAATGAATGGACGGACCCAGTAGAAGCGCATTTTTGAAGATTACAAAATGAGCGCCAGCGTCACTTCGTTTCAGTCGGTCTCTAGTCGTAGGAAGTGAAACACGAGTCTATTGTTACGCGATAACGAAACATCTGACAAAATTATGAATTCGTATGCTTTACCGAAGTGTAAATACACAAATAAATAAATAAATATCTGGGACATTATTGCACACATGGTCATCTGACCCCAAACTAAGCAAAGCTTGTAATATGGCTGCCAGAGACTGATATACATACATATATATTTTTAAATACATACTTAAATAGATATTAACACCCAGACATAGAACAAACACAAATGTTCATCACACAAATGTTTGTCCTAGATGGGAATCGAACCCACGCCCCCAAGCACAGAAAGTAGGATCACTACCAACTGAGCCACCGAGGCAGTCGGTAAATCGGTATCGGTAAATAAAACCGATATCTATTTTTTGTAACAAATATACTGTACATTTTTATAATTAGGTGTTGAAGTATATGTCCGAAGGTTTTGACTCGTTTTTACTGATCAAGTTCAATGGTTAGGGCCCGTCCATTCATTTAATTTTGGTCAAAGGGTAAAAGTTATTCATCCCGTCCTTACAATAACATAAAATATATGTAAGTCAATGGACAACACAAACAATTCTTGTTTTGACGTTTAATGCTAATAAAACACCGTTCAGTTTATGGCGTGTCAAATCTATTTGGCGACATTATTTAGTGGGCCACTTGATCATACGTACTGATTATTTTCTGGTGTTTGTGATTGCTTGTCTGCGTTATAAATATTTCTCTAAAATGGCTAGACCGATTCGAATATTTAATTTTATTTATTCATTTGAAAGCAGATTTCAATGCGGTTGTTCTTAGCTATGTTTGATCAAAATCTGTTCAGCCATTCAAAAAATATCATCTATTTTTTTTATCCGGAGAATTGCATAATGGATATAGTAGATAATGTACTCCTGCAGCAATATACATATAGCATAGTTTTATATGTGAGGATTTTCTTTTAAATTTTAATCTTATACCACGTTAGTAATTTTTTAACTTTCGCGATTTGAACACATGTTTTTATATTTATCGGGACTTATCGCGCAATATTAAATATAGGTAAAAATAGATACCTTTCGCTCGACGTTTCGACCATGTTATACCATGTTCTCAAAAGAACTTATAATCTACGAAGCTGTATACCGGATAAATTCGGTACAGGACTAGAGTGGATTACAGGATGGATACAGGGGGGACTGAAAGTGAATTAAAGAGCGAAAAGAGTAAAGTTGATGTCTATACTATGCGAGCGAAGCTTTGAGCAACTGCTAGTTAAAAATATTTCTATGGTTTCAAAACACCATAGCCAAATAATACGGCAATTTATTAAGTACTTAATTTTTATTAGCTATCGTTTTTCCCTGTTGAAAGATAGGATTTGGTGGTGTTTTAGCATTATATTGACTGATTCAATAACTCGTGATGTTTCATCACTTGTTTTTATAGATATAAACTATACATGGTAAATACGCAAATTAAAATAGATGGTGCCATCTCTACCTACTGTATATAGTGGATAGGATACTTTTAGCCTATTGCCGCAAGATAATGTAAATAATTCTCCAAAAAAAGGTCTGAACGCATCTGAAAGAAACTCTAGGTATGGTAATAAGATATGGTTTGGTATTGTGTATGACATATTATGGTTAGAAGATGATATGATAGAAAATAGGAAATTTGTATCCTGGAATGTACGACGGCTCTAGTTAGTAGTTGTATTTTTTTTCACTTTGTATATTGTTTTTTTGCCCTAAATTAAATTATGTCCATGTTAGAAAGCGGTATCCGTAGAGCTATTATTCTAACAAAGAAAGTAGTTTAAGGAACACCTTTATTGCCATCACAATTTGTAGTAGTAGGACTCTTTTGCAGGGGTCCGCCTGGGGAAGTACCACACCTTTGCCAGTTATTCAACCGCCAAACAGTAGTGTGCAAACACTACTGTGTTCCGGATTGCAGGGTAATGTTTCCAGCGAAATTACAGGGCACATAGAGATTTAGCATCTTATATCTCGGGGTGACGAGCGCAGTGCATTGCCATCCAGGGTTTTGAACTGTTGAAGTTCAACAGTCTGAGTGGCGTTGAGCTGTTATGGGCAAGCGTGAAGAGCCAACAGGCGAGCGACTTCGCTCGTCTCGTTGCTCAGTATTAAAAAAAAAAAATAAGGCATCATCAGCAGTTACATAATTAAAAATAATTACAGCTAATAGAGACAGCGTTTAACAGAATTAAACTATTAAGTAATTATTGTGGACATGGCAAACGTCATAATTACTTTTCGATTACATATTCAGTTAATGACTTCTTCCTCGTAATAAAACGTGCAAACTAATAACTTTACAGGGTTATTGATAATTTGCGAATAACCCCTCGCTTTTTGCTAACAATAAATTAATATATTCACAAGAAAATTGTTTGTAGGTTTTTTAGCTTTGTTTTTGTAAGGGCAAGAGAAAAGTTTATTTTTTTGTTAATTTAGAACGGCTGTCAAGGCATTTTTGTAAGAAATTTGTTGTAGCCAGTTGCAACCATAGACCTAAATTTTTTTTTGCTACGCAATAGACCAACAAAGCGTGGGAAAGGGATATCGCAATCCACAAGAGAGAAAGAGATCGACAACAAATAAAGTCTAAATCGGTTTTTGTTATGTCAATAATGACAAATAGGTACCATGCGGTACGGGTTGCATTGTGATAATAATAATAGGTCGGGGAAAAAGTCTTTTCGTATTTTGTATGTATAAAGTTGTAGTAAAATCTCATCGGTTGTACTGTTTGTATCTGGCTGGTTCTGATACCATTAAAAATATGACATTTTAAAAAGGAATACAAAATGTAAAAAGCAATTTCCCGCCATTTTTCATTTGTTTTCTTGTTCGATAAAATGAGTGAATCTAACGAAGAAATTCGATATATTGTGAAATTTTATTACAAAAAAGGGAAAAATGCGACACAAGCCGCGAATAAAATTTGTGACGTTTATGAACCTAATGCAGTGTCATCAAGAGTAGCACAATGTTGGTTCAAGCGTTTTCAGTCCAGGAATTTTGATGTCAAAGATGCAGCTCGCTCTGGTCGCCCTGTTAAGGATAAAGTCGATGCCATTTCTGAAAAAGTGGACCAAGATCGGCATATTAGTAGTTACGACGTAGCTGAAGAACTGGGGATTGACCACAAAACAGTTTTGACCCATTTGAAAAAAACTGGGTATACAAAAAAACTCGATATTTGGGTGCCACACGAGCTCACTGAAAGAAACCAAATGAATCGTGTACTCATTTGCGATTCTCTATTGAAACGTAACGAAACCGAACCGTTTTTGAAAAGATTGATCACTGGTGATGAAAAACGGATCACCTACGACAAGAATGTGCGCAAACGATCATGGTCAAAGGGCCGTGAAGCACCACAGACTGTAGCGAAACCCGGATTAACACGTAATAAGGTGATGCTGTGTGTATGGTGAGATTGGCAGGGCATCGTTCATTATGAGCTTTTACCGCCGGGCAAAACCATCGATTTGGATCTCTACTGCCAACAGCAGATGAGACTCAAACAAGAAATTTAGAAAAAACGGCCGGAATTGATCAATAGAAAGAGTGTGGTCTTTCATCATGATAACGCCAGACCGCACACATCTTTGGCCACTCAGCAAAAATTTTGAGAGCTTGGTTGGGAAGTGTTAATGCATCCACCATATAGCCCTGACCTTGCACCCTCAGATTTCCACCTGTTTCGATATCTTCAGAATTCTTTGGGTAGTGTTAGATTAACATCAAGAGAGGACTGTCAAAACTACTTGTTGCATTTTTTTGATCAGAAGTCCCAAAATTTCTACAGCAACGGGATCATGTCACTACCTACAAGATGGCAACAAGTTATCGAACAAAATGGCACATATATGTTATAATTAAATGTAATTAAACTTGAAAAAAATATGTCTTGAATTTGTTTATAAAATACGAAGAAACTTTTTCCCCGACCTTATATTTTTTCAGTATAATTTTAAATTACTGAAAATGGGCAATAGTGCTTAAGTGCAATTATAGTGTCTTGTGCATTTAGTGATTGTGATGTAAACACAAGAAATTACCTGCAGAATTTTGAGTTTCACCGGTAAATATATGATCTTTCCATTGACATGATTTCATCTAAATTCTTCAACTCGTCGAGCGCTTGGCCGAGAAATGCGCCAATTTCTCGGCCAAGCGCTCGACGAGTCAACACGTCCTGAGGATGCCTCGTGAAGAGGCGAAACACGTGTCGACAAAGTGCACTAAGGAAACGGGTATAATTTATTACTTTTTTAAATTCAATTAAAATACATGTAATTCCAATTAATATATATTTTATGTTTCAGAATTAATTAATTTTTGTTTCAGATTACTTTAATAATTTTATAATTAAAAATAATTCAGAATTAATTACTTTTTGTTTCAGGTTACGTTAATTTTCAATTTATGTAATTAATATTTTATATCAGGTTAGGCAAAATTAAACTCAATAAAATTAACATTACCAACAAATATTTATCACAAATTCCTTATTGTACTTGAAGCGACGTAGAAGCGGAATTACACTAGAAATTCATCATCAAAACAGTTTTGAAAATGGACTTCCGCAAAGTAACGCCTGATTCAATCAACCAAAAAAGATTTGATATTTACGCTCTGTTATCACTAGAGATGGATAAAATGATGACGTCATTATTATCGATATCGATTCGATATTTTTTAGCAAATGTCATTAAGCAAAGCATGCATATTAATAAACATTTACATAAAATGTTGTTGTTATTACATTTATTGCGATTAGGACTCACGCACGACGCCGATGGTTAAATTATTTAATATTTAAAACACGCTCACTAATATTATAAATGCAAAAGGTTAATATGAATCTAATACTAGCATTGCCCTACGGCTTCACTCGCTACCCCATTACTAGTACTTACATAATTTTATTTCGTAGATAAAACATAATATTATGAATTAATTGTAATTCTTTCTAATTTGTACTTGTACTTTGTACGTATTCCATCCTTATACGTGAAAAATGGATACGGATTATGTAGAGAAAACAAAAATTCAACAATTTTCAATAAACATTTTGAAGACAAATGTTTTATTCAATGAAATCAATATCGCATGTTAATGAAAGATTCAATACCTACTTCATTTGTACCCGTAAGTGAAAATTTGGGAAAGCAATTCCAACAAAAATAATAATATGTGATGTATACCTTTGATAACTTTGATTTTAAATTTTGATACCTTTGCATAAGTATATTTTTATGGATTAAATTCCCACCAAAACGATTGGTATGTCCGTACGTTAGTGTGCTAGGATAAATAAATATCGATACATGGTGAAACTGACATCTAACTCATCCGCCTTGCTAGCAGCCTTATAGTGGTTTTTATTCTTTTTGGCTCTGTAGCAGTGTTACTTGGAACAAGAAAACAATTCAATATAATTGTGATGCGATTATGTTTATCGACAAAAACCCGGAGGACCATTTTTGGACAATCGATAAATAAGTTGGTACGTTTCACAACACTAATTTACTCACGCATGCGCAAATGTTTTTTTGTTACGTTATCAAATTATCGTAAGCTATCTTTGACATCCTAAATCTATGGTTGCAACCATATAAACGAAACGTCAGTCATTCGAAATCAGTTAGCAACTGTGACGCGGAGTTCGACGCGTTGATCTAAATAAGAATGGTCAGTCAAGGTTCTGTCATAATGCCTGGCGACAGATTTTCCTTCTCATTTCCGTTCTATTTCTTTACTTCTCTTTTTTGTGGCCAAGAGTCGGCTCCTGCGTTCCTTCTCATTAGAAACCGTGTAAATTTATTGAGACCTTCCAATCCCCCTCAAGCGTCAACTCATTGCCATGTCTATCCTGCATATTCTAATCTACGGTGCAGTCTCAAGATTTGCCAAAGAGCAATGGAATTGAAAGTAAAGACCGAGTCCGCAACACTATACTGCGTTCCATGACAGGCGTCACAGACGTAGGAAATCAATCTGCCAGATTTAAATGTGAGTGGGTGAGCCACGCAAGTCGAACGCACCTGGACAGGTGGACGAAGGTCTCCACGGAGTGTGAGCCACCGAACTGTTGACCCCCAAATCGCCCCCGGACCCGGTGGCGCTACGAGCTCGGGAGCTCGGAAAAAAATACCGCATCTCATCTCAATCCGCCGACTTATATCGCTACACCCGGTGAGTGCCTCTAGGGCTGAGATCGGCCGGGGAGTATATAGACAGATACAGATTTCACCAGACAATAGTCAGAGCTACCTAATTATCCAGAATAAAAAGTATCATATCTCCCGCCTCATTAAATTTTACAAACTTCATCAACATTTTTTCAGCCGTATATAGTCGCGAAAATGTGACAAAGAGACAAGGGTGATTTCGTATATTAATGCGATTCGGAGAATTCTTACTCAACTTAGCAGGTGATGGAAACTGGGGCGAAACGATTCCTCAACGCTGAATGACTAATTTGTTGAAATAACACATCCGTCGAGTATACAATTTCACTGAACTCATAAAAATTACATAATCCCGTATGATTATACGTTACGAAATCAGCACACCCTTATTACCTTTCGCATAAAGTCTAAAATATCTAGATTTAATTGTGAACAATGTAGTACTTTGACGCAATGATCAAATTGTAACTGCCTCTAATAACGCATAGAAGCGTGTGTAATTGTTATTGCGACACGGTTGTATAATTTTAATTGTTATAGTATGTCATGATGATGATTGTCAGAGGCAGAGT